>JAAGVU020000002.1:12150508-12163253 GCA_011763525.2 Mormyrus iriodes
GGGTTGTCCTTTAGGGGGGTTTGGTGGGGGTGTGGTTTTTTTTTTTTTTTTTTTTTTTTTCCCCCCCCCCCCCCCCCCCCACCTGGCTGATACTTTGGTCCATCTTGTTTCCTGTCACTGATAGACTGCTAGTCTAAGCAGCTGTAACGCAGTAGATCACCTGATGGCTCCAGATGGGAGAGAGGTCAGCGCAGGCTGGGGTGGCCGCATGCCCATAGTGTAGAGCTGATCTGCGGTGTCCACTAAGGGACCAGGAGCCCTAACCCTCTTGACCTGGCTGCCCCGTTTAAGTAGCTGGTTTTTCTAGACCTTCACCTGTGGCTCTTTCTCCTTTGTGGACATCCTGTAATATCCCTGGCTGTTCTCTCTCTCTGTCTCTCTCTCGGTCATGTGATTCCTTTGCAGCAGTACACCTTGTCCTATGTGGGCACGTGATACACACAAACCCGCCTGCTCCTGTCCAGCGACACCTGCAATTACATTGATGATGCCGTTCTCAGGTCGCTGGCCATGCTGCTGTTCGTCACACACTGTCCTTCCTTTCCAGAGGTTCATCCAGTATCTGGCCTCTCGAAACACACTCTTCAACCTGAACAACTTCCTGGATAAAGGGGCCTTGCAAGGTAGGCTCGTTGTTCACGCTCTAGCTTGAACGTTGTTAGGCTGTAAGTCTGAGAGCGCCATACGAGACCCCGCTGACCCCCTCCCTCCTGGCCCCAGGCTATGACATGTCCACCTTCATACGACGCTACAGCCGGTACCTGAATGAGAAGGCACTCTCCTACAGGCTGGTGGCAGTGGACTTCACCAAGATGAAGAGGGGGTAAGGGGTCTCCTGCTCTGCCCAGCAGGGGGCCTGTGTGAGCCCCCACTTACAGTTTTCTTTAAGGGGTGGGTGGTATGGTTGAGAAATGAGTTTAACTGTAGTGAGGGTCACAAATGGGGCTATTTCAGCACTCTGGTGGTAAATTGTAGCAAAAACATCTGGGTTTGAACATCACCTGAAGGGCATCCACGCTCTGGCACTCACGGACACTCTCTCTCTCTCTCACACACACACACACACGCACGCACGCACGCACGCACACACACTGCTTTCACGGTGGAGGGAAATCCCAATGGTAAAGAAAGTTCTGTCTTCTCCGCATCCCCTTCTGCGTTATCGTTTTGGGGGATGGGGTCTGGATGGCCGTGTTGAGCGACGTCGTGACCCTGACACTGCTCCACATGTCCCCCTGACAGTGTGGATGGAGTGATGCGCACCATGAACACGGAGAAGCTGATGAAGACCCTCCCTATCATCCAGAACCAACTGGATGCCCTGCTGGACTTCCAGGTAGTAGCAATGGCCCGACACATGGGTCTGTCTGCGCTCACATGGCTCTGATGTCGCTCAGCTTGCGTCTGTCCGCCTGCCTGCCTGCCTGCGTGGGATTGGACGCATTTCACTGTCTTGTGCGAGCACCTCACCTGATCTTGTTCTTCCTGCATTTTCGTAGTTTTGGAATTATGGTGAATAGGGTTTCGACTGGAATTTCCTGTAAATGTAGCGGTCTGTGTATTTCTGTGCCTGACAGGAAAGGTTGTGTGTGCGTGTGTGTGAGAGAGAGAGAGAGAGAGATTCATGCTGAAGCTCTCACCCTCCTCCCTTAGGCCAACCCCAACGAGCTGACCAACGGCGTGATCAATGCTGCTTTTATGCTCCTCTTCAAAGACTCAATCCGCCTGTTTGCTGCCTACAATGAGGGCGTCATTAACCTACTGGGTAAGAGGCCGCCTGGGTATACAGGTGTGCGTGTGTGTCGGTTATGTGCGTGGAATGGCTTCCCTAATTCTCGCTGGTTCTTTCCTTAGAGAAATACTTTGATATGAAGAAGAACCAATGTAAAGACGCCTTGGACATTTATAAGAGGTTCCTACTCAGGATGACCAAGCTGTCCGAGTTCCTCAAAGTGGCAGAGGTACAGTCTGACCCATTTCCCTCCCGGAGCGGAGTTCCCGTACAGGACTGGTGCAGGACTGCCCCTTTCCTCACGGCCAGAACCCCTGTGCACTTTAGGGGCCGATCCAAATCCAGACTGGCTCACGTCAAACCAGGGGCCCAATGTGTGTGCGTGTGTGTGATTTAGCTGAGTGTTTTGTGTCTCTATTGGGGGTCTTACTGAGGTGCAGCAGAGTGATCTTTGTGTGAAAATCTGAGAAGGTTGCTGTTTGATACATAGTGAGGTTCTTACAACTATTTCTGGAGCACCTTTATTTGAGTCTCTTGCCATGTCCTGGTCCCTGTGGGGGGCTGCAGATGATCGCCCGCATCCTGCTGGGTGATTCACTGCTTGCCTGAACAAAAGACAGCCTTGTTATTTTCATTACTTTTTTTTTTTTTTTTAAGTTTAAAATTACCTCTATTCTGGGAATTTCCCTGACGGAGCTGCTGATATTTAACCCCGCCCCGCAGCCCAATAAGGCAGACTGCTGTCTGAGCCTTCACCTTCGCCACAGGAATCGCAGGCCCCTGTTAACTCTCTGCGCTGGTGGGCTGCAGGTATTTGCTGAACCAGCACACATTCATGTGGTTTGAGTTCTTAGAACTGAAGTAGGTCAGTCACCTCACTTAGGGGAACAGCAGGTCATTATCAATATGAGCCCCTCCCCCCCATACCAGTGCTTGTGTCACTTAGTGTGGTAGACTGCCCCCGTGAGTCCAGAGCCCCAGGTCACATGACCGTGAGCCCAGTGCTACACCAGTCCCGGCCATGTGCTACGCGGCCTTGTATGTCGTGTGTGTGAGCATGTCAGTACGACACCCCTGTTTCTGTTGTTGTTGTTTTTTTATTTGTTTGTTTGTTTGTTTGTTTACAGTCACCGCATGGAGTAACGATCCTTTTTTTTGTTGTGTATTTTTCTTTATTTCTCCCCCTTTTTCTTTTCTTTACTTGTGGTTATGTGCTTTTTTTTTTTGTTTCTCTTCTTTTTGTTTTCCGTTCGCCCTTCTTGTGACACAGCAAGTTGGAATTGATCAGGGTGACATCCCCGATCTGACGCAGGTCAGTGTGCCTCCCCATCGCCGTCCCCTCCACGTGGCCCGGCTGGCGCCGCTCTCACTCTCAGCTCACCTATTCCTCTGACACTATCTGGATTTGGGTGGGGTGCGTCCCTCACTCCCCAATGCCTGGTCCATCCCTTTCGGTGTGGCCGGTGTGAATGTATCGCACGTTAATGTGTCGAGTCACTGTGTAGTCCTTTGGGCTCACGTAGCTTAACGCGCACTTAGCATGGTCAAATGACTGCCGTGCTCTTCTGCAGTGCAGAGACCCTACACTGTTAGCTGCTTATTGTGAGTTACATGCAGCCTTAGGGACAGCAGGAGACTGATTCCATCTCCATCTTTTATTTCCTCTCAGTTCCTTCTGCTTCTTTTCTGGTCTGATTTTATTTCATATTTCTGCATTTGCTGGTATGTTTGGTTTTTTTTTTTTTCCCCTCTACCTTAGACTGTAAGCACTTCATAGGTTATATGCTCTCATGGACAAGGAGTACCTGCCCTGAATACCTGGTTCTTTGTGGGTTAGGGGCCCTACACTGGGAGAGACACGCAACACCCCCCTTGATGTCTGTGAAATGATGTTTATACGGCAAATGAAAATTGCTTGTAGAATCTGGCATCAGCTGATTAGCGCTCATAATGCAGGAGAACTTGATCTATGCCATATGGCTTTAGGCTGTAAGGTCACATGGGGCAGTGTGTGTCCAGCGTGTAGTTCTGTCCTGGGCCTCCAGATCCATATATGGGATCGATCTTTTAGAACCATGTTGTCAATGTGATTCATATAGGAGCTGTTTTCATAGCCATGAGAGAATGCACGGAAGGCTAGGCTTTATTGGCCACGTCGTGTTAGGCCCCACCTCCACAAAGGAGCCACACGGCAGCCTTTTCGGATCAGTATCTCCAGTGTTATGGTACATCTGGAGGGCATGGTTTCTGTCCTGGTGTCGGGGCCCCTCACACGGCCGTGCATGCCTTCAGTGACGCCTCATTTTCCAAAGTGCCTGCTCACACCTGATGCTGGCGAACTTAGTTGGCCCCCGGGCACCGCCTCCCTGACCATGGAGGCTGGCTTCTGCCTGCTTTGATGGTCGCCCCAGGGAATAGACGATTACGCTGTGTGAGCCGGAGCACTCTGAGGGTACAGCTGCGGGTTAATAGTATTTGACAGTCCTGGATTTTTAACTGCATAATTTTAGTCTAGGAGAATTTATTAAAAAGGGACCGGCTGCCTCACCTCCCTCCCTGACTCCACAGGGCACTGTCCAATCACATGTGCTACACCCCACCCCCCTCCCCTCACTTTGACCTTATTTGTCCCCTCCCCCTCACTTCTGTATATTATACTGTTTTCCCAGGAGGCTGTTAAGATAATGCTGTTCTGCTTATGTGATGCAGGGACTTTGGAAAGCAGTGCCTGGAGGGTGCAGACAGAGCATGCGTGTGTGTATGCGTGTATGCGTGTGTGTGTGTGTGTGCGCGCACGCGCTTGCGTGTGTCCTGACTCCCGCCTTTCTTCCCTCAGGCCCCCAGCAGCCTCTTGGAGGCTCTTGAACAGCACCTGGCCTCTCTGGAGGGGAAGAAGACAAAGGAGTTCACCGCAGCCAGCAGGTAGAGCTGTGGAAATGGCAGCGGTGTGTGTCTCGGTGGCACAGCTGGAGGAAGGGTCTGGTGTCACCGGGGGAGCCCAGTCACCTGTCATCAGCATCTGCCGTGTCCCCTGCAGGGCCACCACCCTGTCCACCGCCGTGTCCTCGCTGTCCAGCACCGGCATGTCCTTCAGCCGTGTGGACGAGAAGGAGAAGCAGCAGGCGCTGGAAGAGGAGCAGGCCAGGCTGCAGACGCTCAAGGTGGGTGTGGCCACTCCTCCCCTGCCCACACACACACTCCTCTTATGCCTGGAACACTCCAAGCCAATTTTTAGTCGTTGGAGGTCATCAGGCTGTCTGTGAGAGTCTGTGACTGCCAGGCCGATGTGAGTGTTGTTTTGGCTGAATAGGCATGTTGAATCGGCGTCAAAGCAAATTGGTGAAAGTGAGCTCTCTGATAGGGCTGTACATCAGCCTTCACCTCTCGTTGTGTCAGTGCAGATTTTCACAATCGACGGGAGCCATTCATGAGGAATGCAGGCCTTGTATGTTCAATGTTAACTTGCATGTCAGTGTTTGAAATTGATCATTAGCTGGTGTCCCCTTTCAATCTGCCCCCCCCCCCCCCCCCCCCAGGACCAGCGGCTGAAGGAGATTCGTATGCAGACCACCTCCACCTCCCCCAGCTCACAGTCTGTAGGTACCACCAACAATAGTGCTGCTGTGGACCTCTTCTCCACCCCAACGCCTTCCACCAACTGGTACGCTCTGGGGGTAGTGGGGGGGTTCAAGTTGGGGCGGAGCCAGTGTAGCTCCCATCGGTGATGTGGTGTCAGTGCCTGGCTGACTGCCACTCCCCCACACGCAGCGGCCCAGACCTCACTAGCGACCTGTTCGATCTGCAGCCGGCCTTCATCCCTGCGGTACAGAACACCCCGTCCATCTCTGCCATGCCCAGCAATGCCTGGGGAGGTGAGTGGCTGTCGGGCGGCTCCCACACCCACATCTGTCTCCCCTGCAGTCATCTGATTGTGGCCTCCATCATTGCTCCTTTCCTGTTTATGGGTCACACATGCATCCTTGTAATCCCGTAACTAAATGGAGTGACTACAGACACTGACACAGGCAAGGTGTGAAGCCTGACGGCACTCCGGATTTCCGATATGGACATCTGTGGCGCTTCCTGGGTGTAAACACAGTGGTTTGTGTGTATGTGTGTGTGTGTGCATGCCTACCTGCCTGCCTGCCTGCCACACAGTTGTTGCGGACCACGGCTTGGGGTCTGGCTTTGACAGGGCGGAGTCTCTGATAGGTGGAGGTGTGCAGTCATGTGACCTCCCATGTGACCCGCAGTGTGCCTGCTCTGTCCCCCAGGTCTGGAGACCCTCCCTGTCCAGCAGACTGCTCCCAAGCCTGCCATCAATGTAGATTTTGACGCTGTTTTTGGGACTAATGCGGCCAGTAATCACACGGAGCCTGTTGCTGGTAAAAGTTAATTAATGGATATATGATGAAAGCAGTACAGCAGCCTGGGTGCCCCCCGTCCCCACTGCGCACTGTGGGCTCTAGAGGACGTTGTTCTGCACCCACTGCCGCTTGCTCCTGCCAAGGCCTGCAGATGGAGAATCCGAGCCTCTGCTGGCCCGCGTCTGTCTAGGAGCTCAGCCATGTGGGCTTTCCCACCCGCCCAGGATGTGGGGCTTTTTGGGTGCTGTTGGGGGGGGGGGGGGGTTGACCTCCCGACCTTGCTGTGCACTCTGTCTTCTTGCTCTCCCGCTGCTGTCGGGCAGGAAGTAAAACAGCACTCTGCCTTCACCCTCTGACTGGGGATTTCTAATGGGCTTTTGGCTACTTTGCTCAGCTCTAATGGTCCTTGACATGCTGGCCCGTCTCTTGTGGTTGTGCTTCTCTATTGTGTAGAAATAACTCCCCGGTGGTGTCCTGTAGGTGATTTGCTGAAGCCCGCACTGCCCTTGCAGAACCAGGCTCCCATGATGCCACTGTACACGGGAGGCAAGCTGCTACCGAGCGACCTGGACTCCTCCCTGGCCAGCCTCGTGGGCAGTAAGTGCCTCCTCCCTCCCAATGTTAGCTGTGGCTAATGCTAACCCCTGTGTGTGGTGGCTTTAGCGCTGGCCCTCAGCTCCGCTTTTCCCTCTGTCTCCCGCAGATCTGCACTTTGGAGGATCCTCAGCCAAAAAGTAAGAGACCAGTTACTGGCTGTTCTTTGTAGTTTTGGATCTGGAGGGGCACAGGAGGGTTAAGGCGTGGGGCTGTACCTGCTTACATGCTCTGCTGACTGCGTCTGTGCCCCCCCCCAGGCCGGACATGCAGTGGACCCATCCGGGTGAGAAGAAGCTCACGGGTGGCACCGGATGGCAGTCGAAGGCCCTGGGTGGCCCCGCCTCCTCAGCATGGACCCCCACACCCATGGCACCGGCGCCCATGCCCCTGGCACACATGGTGATTTGCCCCCGACACTTAATTCAATTCTGTAAACTCCGTAATCCACAAAGTCTCAAAACGATTTGCTTACCAGGGCCCTGGTGTCATTTTGAAAACGAAAGTCTCACTCTAGCCTGTTATATACAACTGGGAATGATATCTAAGCAATTCAGGTTAATCAGCGTGTACAGCTACGTGTGACAGTCAAGTGTGTCTCTGCCCGTGGCAACATGATGCTCCAGCCACCAATCAGGCGCTCTATCACACCGTCGCGGCGTGTTGATAAAAGGATAAAGATGGCCGTTCCTGTCTGTACATGCCGTAAGGCTCCTCTGTCACTAAGTTACTAACCCCGTGCTTCCTCCTCCCCTTCTGCTTTGCTCCGCTTCTCCCTCTTCCCTTCACCTGCTCCCTTACCAATCTGTTCATCTCTCTCTCTCTCTCTCTATCCCTCATTCGCTCCTAACCCCGCAGAATGGAATGTTCTATGCTGGTTACGTAAGTACACCATCAAATAGTTGTGTAGCAATTCTAGTGATGTCACTTCCTGTGTGGCCCGTCTTGCTCCTGCTGCATTCCAGATGAGTCACGCAGGCTCTAGATGTAGATTTTCGTGTTTTGCCCGCCCCCCCCCCCACCTGCTGGCAGAGCACCTGACTTGACCCCACACTGGCTCCCTGACTTTGGGGACCAACTTCCTCGCACTGTCTGCTCATGTCTTGCTGCTGCCTGTCTCCATTTGCTGGGCTTGATTAGTCTGCACCTTTCTGTTCTTGTCTGCATGCGTCTGAACATGTCTGAGCTTTTCTCAGACTCTGCCTGCGTGTTTAGCTGATAAGATGGCAGAACTGCCCTTCCGCCTCTTCTGTGAGCCTTTGTGTTTGTGGTTGAAGCCTGCACACTAAAGGTGACCATATACTTCAAACTAAATTTATGTAATCCAACGTTGTTTTGGCAGTACGACTTCGTATGAGTGGTAATCACAACGGTGATCGCAATTTTGGTGCACCACCTGTGCAGGGTCATTTATTCTGATGACACGCACTGTCCACGATTGCCTGGCATAAATGTGATGGTCGGCAGGACTGGCATTTACTGGCATGCTTTGCACTGCACTGCACTTGACATAATGTAAATTAAATTGTACATTCATGTATTTCTGTATATGGTAAATGTAGCCATGTAATGATTGCCATGGAATGTGTATGTTTTGTTAATGTTTGTGTGTAAATTGCTGGCTTCGTCTGTGTGCCGTAGGGCTGCACGACATTATATCGGGATTACATTTTACACGTACGATTAATCACCAGAACTTCAAATCACAGACTTTAAACTAAAAAGCACTGCCACATCACTGATGTCTTTTTACCTCGTTTACCCACAATATCTCTTCTTTCCAAAGATGTTCCTTTCTTCCCCGCCACTTCAGTGCTCATCGCTTCCATAATGTACCAAAACAGTAGCAGTGGCATCTGCTAACCGAATTTAATAATGATATTCCAAATTTATACAGACTACTAACTTTTGGGCATCACAATATGCCTCTCATTAATGTTTTAGGCATACTACTAATCTGCTTACCAAATTGTGGATGTAAGTAAACGTCCATACAGTACTGAAAAGCTGGTATCCAGACAAATGTTTCACCTGTAATCTAAAGCCGCTTTTAGTATGAACCAGTAGTGGCTGTTAATAAAGACAGAGACAACTTCCATTTTAGAAGTGCGGTCATCTCCTTTATTAAAATAATTCACGCACTCACCACAGTGTGTTTATTTTCACTTTTTGTGTGGGTCTGGCTCTGGGAATATTATGTGCCCTCTAGGGTTGTGGCGTGACAGACCAAACAAGGTGGCGAAGGAGTGTTAAATATGCAACAGTGTTCTCATCCAATTGTTCGGTTTGTTTTATCTGGACGTCGTTTGAAGTATATGGCCATCTTAAGGGTCATCCTGTTAGGGCCAACACAGACTCGAGTCCTCACGGCAGGGAACGAATGTATCAGACCATGTAAGTGGTTCGCATTAGCATAGCCACCTCAGGAAGCCCTGCTGTCCTTCACTTAGGCATGATTAGCCTTTAGCCTGCAGACTGAGGCTTGCTATTAACACCGAACCTGTACAGTTTGGCTGATCACTTTCTCTCTCCCACCTGGCTCGATACAGGCTCCCGCCCCCATGCCGTTTCCCATGACGACGCCTCAAGTGCCTGTGTATGGAATGGTGAGGATCCCCCCCCCCCAAACTGTGACTCCTGTCAAAGATGTAGCCCTAAATACACTTTAAGTGTTGAGCCAGTCCCCGGTGTTAACTCCGGCTTTTAGTCAATATCATAAACTTAATGAGAATCACTGAAGTGGGATCCCCCCCGCCACGGTGGCTTGTTGGCACCTTTCCTGTCCTGTGAGAGAGGTGGGCTTTAACAAAGCACTCCCTTCACACACTGGGTCAAGGTGAGCCCTGCTGTCAGCGGGCCACTGCTGAATTTGCTTCCTCTTTGCCTGCAGGTGCAGCCCCAGATGGGCCAGGTGGCTGGGGTCCCCGTGCTGGCCCCGCAGCCCCTTGTATACAACCAACCTGTACTCAGACCCCCCACCCCTTTCGCCCCCCTCCCTGGCCCTCAGGTACCCCCCCCCCCCCCCCCCCACCGTGCCTCACAGCACCATCTGTGCTGGAGGACGATCAGCCTTGTGATCCTGGCGGCCTATTGGGTCTGCCTCTCTCCTGCCTCCCGGTCCCTGAGGCTCTCTTCTCTCTGCAGATCCAGTTCATGTAGTCCTGCCCCCCTCCTCCGCTGGGCATGGGGCTGGACGGGAGATGCCTCCGGACCAGCGGATGGCAGAGGAACAGCAGAATGACACCAAAACCAGGGCAGGGAGAGGGATGGGCCGCAACAGAACAGCCCCAAAACATGAGGTGGCCCCACTGACCCCGCTGACCTCGCTGACCCCGGTCCATGCCTGCTTGTCCGCAGTCCAGCAGACTCGTCCTTTACAGACTTTGTTTTTACATGAGTGGGGTGGGGGAGGGATGGGGAGGGGTTGCTCTTGTGCGAACGTGGTTGCTGGGTTAGGGGAGTAGTTAAGGGTACTGGTCAGTGCTATTTGGGGTTTGTTTTTCGTTATGTACTTATGTCTGCTTCTCTCCTCGTCCTCCTCTGAGGACCCCGGGGCATTCCCCAGTGTCTGGTCGCTCGGGACATGTGCCGCTGGTGGTCTCTGAACTCCAGATGGAGGTGCTGAGGTGTGAAAGGCATACAGCGTGCTGCGGTTTGCTCCTGTTGCTCAGGATCGCCGTCTGCCTGTTTCTGCTCTTCCATCCCGCCAGCTTGGAGTTTCCACCTTTGTTGATAAATAAGTTTGTCGCTAGTGAGTCTGGACTACTGGAACTGGTTTTTCCAACCTCTGAGCATTTTTTGCGTGTCATTCTGTTTGCGTGTGAGAGACAGAGAGGGCACACCTCTGTTGTGATGTCTTGCTGCTGATCGTCATGGACCATCAGGAGTTTGGACTCCTGTCCAGAGTTGAGGACTTCTGTGACCTTGTGATCCCTAAACTGCCTTTGCTCTTCAAAACCTCATCTGTCCTGTCGGGGGTCTTTCTTTCTTACTTTCCTTTTTATTAGAATAACTTTCAAAGGGCCTTTGTATTTGCATTTACTCTCCCATCCCTATCTAATAAGGAGAAGGAGCTTCAGTAAAGAGGTGTAGCTTTCAGAAGTAGGTGGAGCTCTGGGGAATGAAGTTGTCAGGTGCTGCTATTCAACAGAAGAAACACATGTTCTTGGTGGTGATAGTCATGTGAAAATGGAATTTTATCTTTTTTTTTTTTTTTTTTCTACCTTTGTCTTGTTCTGGGTGACATGAGCATGACCATTGAAAGAGGATGAGCTAAAACAAGACACGTTTGCGTTGGTCACAGCAGTACAATGGGCCAGCTCAGAGGATTGCCTGTGAGTGTGCATATGCCCATTTATTTTATGGTTTGCCAAAGGGGAAAGAGAAACCAGTTCAGTCATTGTCCAGTCCGTGGTGATGTTTCCATTGCGATAAATCTTAATGGATCCCAGTCCGGCTTGCACAGCCTGGGAGATGGTGGGGTGGGGGGGTAGGGAGGGTGAGGGTGGGCCTTGGGGAAGCCCCTGCCTTTTGAGTTGCATGGTCTGTGTTGTGTTGCTGTTTGGATGCCTTTTTAAAACGAAGCATGATGTGTATGTAGTCGCGTTACCTCGTCTAAGTGTGGACTCCTTGTGGTTTACCGACGATATGCTGAACGGATGACCAAACGTTGCAGCCGAACGCGACGCTCGAGCGCTCTTTGCCTGCTCTCATATAGCTACCTTTCTGACCCATTTGTAGCAAACCTCGTCCGACAGGGTAGCCAGTTACCGCTCACCGGGTTACACACGACGATGTCATTCGCACCACCAGAACAATATGTATGTTGCTCAGATATGTGAGGTGAAGTAGCATCACACTTTGTCTTTGCACAGATGGTCAGTTTCGGATTCCAAATGGATTCTTTTGATGTCTAATTCTGTAGCTCCACCTGTTGGCTACATGGTGTAAGGAATCGAATGGTATGGTCGTTATCTTCTGTTACTCATACCTATGCTGTACCTTCCACCAATATTCCACTGAGAAGTTTTGGGCTGCTGGCTTCCTTCCAGCAGCTGGGCTAGAGATTTCCCAGCAACCTGGAATCTCTGAATGCTCTTCTCTTGGATGCTTTCCTGCCAGATTCGTCGTCATTATTTTTCCCCTCCTTGAACTTTTTTGCACGTTTTGGCACTTTCCCCCCCCTTTTAAACTAGGTTGAATCGAACTGTTGCCTCACATCGTCTGTGTGCCTGTCTCATGCAATCCAGTGTTTGAAAACCTGTTTTCTGTGTGTGAGATATATTTTGGTCTTTGTGTGTTTAAGAAAGGTACAGGGCCAATGTTCTGTCTCATGCAGTGGGGGAGGGACGGCCCCCCTCAGCCCTGTCCATCTCTGATGCCAAACGAGTCCTCGGCCTGCAGGGAGGCCGGGCCCGTGCCTCATTCCCCTTTTCTACGTCCTTATTTATAAGAGAAGGAATATCAAGGTTTGAATTAGCATTGACAAGCATATTGCAAAAAAAAGAACAAAAAAAAATCATGGGCTTTTATTTTTATGCATATAGATTTCATATTGGGTCACGCACAGTTTTGTTTTTTGAACAAAAGTAAAATAAAGTCATTTGCCATTCCTAAATTGTTTCCTGTGTTTCTTCTGTGGCTATGTTCCTCTCTGATGGTGCCTGTCAGTGAAGCGGGAGTTAGGTGTGAAGCCTTATGGCAAATTTCATCCTTAGAGGTACCATACTGTTCTGGACTGTTACAGAAATTTGTAGGTCTTCTGTATTTCCCCTTATTAGTTCCATGTAAGCTTATTTCTGAGTCCCACTTAAATGTAATGCTCTCCCCTCATGCCTAAGTGTGTGTGTGTGTGTGTCGCCTGCTCGTCTCCAGCTCTTCCTGACTGCCTGCAAAGGTGTATGAGGTTTTTCAGGGCTGAAGAACCAGAGGAAAGTGCCACCTCATTCTGTCACCTGGGAAACTGTACCACATGAGCATCTATTTCTGTGACCCCCCCCCCCCCCCACCCCCCCCCCCACCCCCCGCCCATCCTCCCCCCCGGCACGCACCT
>JAAGVU020000002.1:12178503-12192309 GCA_011763525.2 Mormyrus iriodes
ACAAAAAAACCCCCTCAACTTCTGTCCGGGTAAAGTACCGCTTTCCTGCTCCTTTCGCGGGTGTCCAACAAAGAGCCCACGTCGCTTCCCCCCCCCCCCCCCCCCCCCACTAGTGACAGCAGCCTTAGTGTTTGGATAGTGAGGCCGTTGCTCCCACCTGCTTGTGCAACCCTTGCTTGTCCAGCTCAGAAAGAACCCAGCCTACACTGCCGTCCCCCCCGCACACCAGGATCCGGAAGCTCACGAACTTCTGGAAGAGGCGCAGGCTGCGGGGAAGAAGAGGGATAAAAACCCGCAGACTGAATGCACTGACAGGTATATAAACATCAACGGAATGAACGCACTGAGAATTATACAAACACCCGCAGACTGAACACAGTGACAGGTATATAAACACCCGTAGACTGAACACAGTGACAGGTATACAACACCCGCAGACTGAACACAGTGAAAGGTATACAAACACCCACAAACTGAATGCACTGACATGTATATAAACATCTACGGAGTGAACGCACTGACAAGGTGCAAAACTTGGATACCCTCTCAGTGTCTGTGAGCTAATAAGTACGGAGCATACTTGTATAAAGATCTAAAGTCACAGTTGACTGGCTGTCTAACGTTACACAAACACATCATCAGGAAAATCATATGACCAGAGACAAACTTGTGAACTGGCTTGATTGTGTGTTGTTGTTTTTATTTGTTGCATAGTGTAAAAAATGCCTATGAAATCAAAAGTGTAGCTCCACAGGGTTCCAGACTGCGACCGTTTAGTCGCATTTTGTAACCATTTTTGGAGACAGTGCAACTAAACTGTATAACTAGGCACAGTAGTGCGACTTGCAAATATTCCCCACATATAGCGGCTGACCACATTGTCGTATATCACGTGAAACACCTGTAGAGAGTGAGAACTGGTGTGCATGTGTATGCATGTGTGCTAGAGCGAGATCATTGGAACTGGGTCCAATTGCAGTTCCTCTGAGGCATTGCTGTGGAGGCGCTTACAGTAATTACTTGCTGATTGCTTGACCACAAGCACTGGTGCTAACATGGAAGTTATGCAGAAGTGCAGAAAAAGAGACCAAACAGATGGAATTATTTTTGTACCTCAGTCAGACTGAATACCTTTTTGCTTGAGTCCCTATATATCACCAGTGCCGGTGGTGGAAGGTGCCAGCGCTTATTAGCAGAATAAAGTTACATCATTTTTTATCCTGTGGAAAATGAAAGATCGATCTACTGACCAGATTTATTTATGAATTATAAACATCTCACGGGTCGTATTAGTAAAATATAAATAAAAGGCTGCGTCCCATTAAAATCGCGATTGCTCTCCCAGTAACTAACCAACAACTAACAAAATGACTTGCTCAAATGGAAGATTTGTACTGCAATGTTTAATGTATTTTTGTTGTTGTTGAAATTAATTTAAAAACATATTGGAATCGGAAAAAGTATTGTTCTTGAACTGGTATCGGAATAAATGTATTGTTCTGGTACTGATATCGAAAAATTTTCAACGATGCCCAGTCCTAATATAAAAATCTACAGATAGGACGCATTGACAGGTATATAAACACCTGCAAACTGAACACACTGACGGGTATATAAACCCCTGCAAACTGAATACACTGACGGGTATATAAACACCTGCAAACTGAACACACTGACAGACATATAAACACCTGCAAAGTGAATGTCCTGACAGGCATATCGACACACACAGATTGAGCATACTAATGGGTATATAAGCACCCGAGGTGTGAATGCAATGACGGGGTATATAAACACCAGCTGAGTGAACTTAGAGACGGATATATAAACACCTGTTACTGGCACATTTCTAATTACCTGCACACAGTAACAGTGATAGACTAGCTATATAAAGCTTGTTTTAAAGTCAGTTATATAATCACATGACTCAGAAGCTTATCAAAATGAAAGACACATACCTGCATACATACACCTGCTCATACCGTTATACTGAACTATCCATCTTCAACCCTGACTAATATATAAAAATTTTCTCCTAAAAATATTTCCCAGTTACAAAAGGTTATTAAACCTAAAATCCATAAAACACCTGCACAAACACTAGCACACACATTCAAGCATACGACTTTAGGTAGCTCTGCTGTGAGACCATCTTTCTCCCACTCTTGTGGCGTCCTACCGGTTGATCCTTTTTCCTACAGCATGTTGCATTGTGGGATATCTCTGCAGTACAGCACAGAGGTGCCTCACCCCAGCTGTGGGCCTCCATTCATCAGGTCAAACACCTGTGCTGGGTTGAGCAGCTGCTTGAACCTGCGCAGGAACTTCACGCCCTGGTTGTCTCCGCTCTTGGAGTTCACCAAAACCAACAGTGGGCTGGAGCATGATGGGTTGGTGGCTTCCCAGAACCCTGAGAGGCGGCACAGGGCATGGTGAGCACTGTGCCTTCTGCGTGTGATATGACTGTGATGCAGCTCCCGCCAGGATGCTCACCGTCTGAGTCGACGCTGTTAATTGCTGTTGGCGGGATGATGGAGACCTTGCACTGGCCGAGGGAACAACTCTTTCCCATCTGATCCTTACAGCTGCTGTGCACCTGCAAGCAAGTAAAACACATCCTTACGCACTGCATACACAAAGACACATACACACTGGGACACATTGACACCTTTGTGTAAACATGAATGTGCTCAAACACACAAACATCTGCTCACTTGAAAAATTGCGTTCACACACGCATGACGTCATGGATGAATACTGGTATTCACAAAAGCATGTGCATGCACACAGCCACATAAAACATTTGCATATTCAAACCCTGGCACAGTGTGAAGTCAGACTCACTATGGCCTTGCACCAGAGGCATCGCCAGTCCTGCAGTCGTCGCACGCTGCCACAGTTGCGGTCGCACACCACGCACTTGGCGCTTACTGGCAGGTTGCCTTCCAGCCACTGGTGGGGCATGGACACCTGCTGAAGCAGGGAGATGGAGAGGACACAGTGTCACAGGGCCGAAGGGAACTGCAGCCCATCCAGATAAAGTAAGGTAGTGATGCTTGTTCCCCAGAGGTGAATTAACAATGCGTAAATATGCTGGGAGAGGTCAAAGAGAGACAGTATCTCAACATGTTTGCGTAGGAGGGTGATGCAACCCTATTGGGGGGGGGATCTCAAGAAGAGCCGGGAGCATACAGTGAGGAACAACCTACGTGTTGGGGGGAGGGTGCAGAGTTCCTCTCCTAAGAAGCCCTGATGAAGTGGAAATAGGATACCTTTACTTGGGGTTGGGATAATATATTAGCAGAACATGCTACCAGCTAGCGATCGATAGCAGAGGGCCACTGAGAGCCTGAGGATCAGTCATAAAGTGTGAGTGTGCAGTGCCACGAGGTCACATGACGCCCACGCACCCCGTCCTCATCCTCAGTAATGTCACTCCCAATGGACGCCAGTGTGGTCCACTTGCAGCTGTTGGTGGACCTCACGGCGCAGCGCTTGTGGGCTTTGAACTTGCACACTGGGGACAGAAGGACAGATAGGGAAGGAGGAATGGAATGAGGACAATGGCTCGGGGCACAGCAAGGCCACCAGAACATCAAGCAGTTATAAAGGGATGATGGGGTACCTTCACAGGACAGGCCGTGGGAGGTGACTCCTGAGAGGGCCTCTCGACACACATTGCAGAAGGTAGGGCGGGCATGGGAGCAGGCGTACCAGTTGTGCATGCCAGAGAAGTGCTCCATGTTGAACTGAGAAGCCTTTGGGAGCAGATGAGGTCACATGTTTATAACTTGGACCAAAGAGATGAATTTAGGTGGGCGGGTGCACAGCGGCAGCCAATCTTGAGGCAAGTGGGAGGTGGGTTCTCCATTCCGATAGGCTGCAGTGAAGGAGCACTCACCTCATAATTCTCCCACTTCTGCACCGACTTGAGGGCACTGATCCAGTCCTCCATTTCCTTTCTGCTCTCAGCGCACAGCATCAGCTTGCTGAACGGAGTGATGACCTGTGGGACAAAAGACAATTAAAGGACGATTAAGGCCCTGGCCCTGTGGAGGAGGCTGACAAAAGCACGGCTGAGGACGCTGGTACCGTGAAGCTGTTGTTGACGTTCTTTGTGCTGGTTTCAGCCACGCTGGCGTCTGAAAGGTCCACTTCATCGAAGATCAGTGACTGAAACACACAGATACACAATCAAATGGTGCGACTGGTGAATTTTGTTCAAAGCAAACCAGAAGGATACTGAGCCAACTTTGAACAAAGGCCCTAATGTGCTTTTTTTTCTTGAAAGTATCCCATGCATCCTTTCAACCAGTAATATTCTATAACTGCTTATCCAGTAAGCTACTTTGGGGGGTCTGCAAACAATACTATAGCATAAGGCACAAGATAGGGAACACCCTGCATAGGGTGCCTATCCATCGCAGGTTACACACCCAATCATGTTGGGCGACTGAGAAATGCCAATTAACCAAAATCAGACTGTCTGTAGGAACCTCAGCCAAAACCACAAGCTTTGGGATTCAAACCAGCAACCCTGGAGGTGTGAGGCTGAAATGGCACCCAGGTACAACATAAAAATCACCACAGATATAAGACTGAATTAGCCTGCAGAGATGGGATAGACAGCACTCCCAGCATGCAATGCACGACAGGTCCGGATGTCTGGCCAGGAATCTGTTTGCAACCTTGGAGTCGTGTGCGTAGTACAAAGTACGTCCTCGCAGCTTGAAGTACCTCCTCTTCCACCTCTGGAAGGAGCTGGTCTGCTTCAGGAGGAAGCCCTCCTTTATGCTTTTCTGAGGGGGAAGAAACACACCCGAGGGTCAAGCATGAGTAGACTATTCTCAGAACAAACTCAAGCCCGAAAATGTGTTTTTATTTAGCCAAGAGAAGTAGGATGAGGACACGGAAGAGAAGACACACGGTGAACTAGTCATGAAGAACCTGGCGAGGTATCTTAAAACACCAGACAGTCTTTACATTAGAAAATGCTACACAAGGTCAACTTGTTCCCCTGGATAGCTTCATTGGCTACTTAGTTTGAGTGATGGGTGCATTAGCCAGTCACAAGGACATTCGGGTGGGCGTATTCTGTGTATTCCAGGCTTTAAAACTAAGACTAAATAACACTGTTACAATGAACCACACAGGTCTGCTTCCTCACAGACTGGGTGGTGATTTGTGCTCCATTGTGGTTTATGCAGGTGTATTTCTGTATTTTTATGAAGATATTTAATACTTTGAAGATGACAATATGAAGCATAACAAATGCATACGTATAAATGCCAGACTAAGATAAGATAAGATAATCCTTTATTAGTCCCACAAGTGGGAAATTTGCATTGTCACGGCAGAAAGTGGATAGTACAAGATAAGAGCAGCAAGAATTAGACATAGAATAAAAACTATACCAACAATACAGTAAAGAAGTACATTATACGAACAGTCTGGAAAAATAAATATGGAAGAGTGTATTGAAAATATAAATGTGTATATATGTATATGTAAACTTAGATAAATATATCTATGTACACAGAGTATATATGTACAGAGTGGATATTTAAATATAGGTAGGACAAGAAAAATTGCACTCAAAAGAAATATTGCACATAAGAAAAACTGCCATGGTGTATTGGATTTGTGTGTTTGTTAGTCTATGTGTGTGTGGTCAGCTGCAAGGGCTTTGTTGTAGAGTCTGACAGCGGTTGGAAGGAAAGACCTTCTGAATCTCTACGTCCCACATCGTGGATGCAGGAGCCTGCCACTGAAGGACACAGACTACCAACCAGATGATTGAAAAAAGAAACTGAATCCTTTAGTAATGCTGTCTAAATTAAAAGAATATGTTTGAATGAAGGGAGTATCATATTAAGAAGGGGTGAAAGAGAAAAGACAGAAACAGAGTGTGAAAGCTCAGCGAATAGGAACATGTGCTAAGCAAACAGATGAACTGCTGTAATTAAAATAGTTGGATGGAAGCCTACAGATGCAGCGGGCAGAGTGTGCAGATCAATTAGCATCGGCATGTGCTGGAGTGTGCCTGCATCTGTGTCTGTGTTAACCAGGTCACATTCAGCACGGGCGCTGATTCCGATCTGGCGACGGGCTGTGGTAGCGAACCAGAAGTGGCTGCTCTTCCCCAGACGTATGTGGGATGAAGACTGGTGACTCACACCCCCATCCCCCCTGATTTATCTGAGTCTCAGGTGGAGGTGATGGCCCCATTTGAACTTTGATGACTAAGTGGCTCCAGCCCCCACCCGATGTCCTTATACACCTTCAGGGCACCTTTCCGTTCCCACATCTCTGACGCACAATCAGTGTGACACACACCGTACCCCGGTCATGCAATGCGGACAGAACGAAGGTGTCAGAAACCTTTCTTAAAAAAATACACATTTGGAGTTATTTCTGCGTGTGATTTGTTCATTTCGACTACTGAAGGACTAAGTAAACTAGGTACGTATAAATTCATTGAAGGCATATGACCCACAGAGCCCCAGAGGGGGACCTGGCTGCCCCCTGCCTTCAGAGGGGCTGTAGCTGGGGTATGATGGCCACATCACAGGTGTAAGTCAGTTAAACAAGCTCGAGGGCTTCTGTCACATCCTTCAATTGCACAGCCAGGTGGCCCACCCTAGCGCGGCTTGATTTTGTACTGACACGATGTGTTCATCCCCTGGCCACAGGTGTCACCTGGACAGGAGGCAGCAGGCAGGGACCACCGATGCTGAGAGACTGTCACTGGTCCAGCGTGCTCATCCATTCGCATCACGTTCATATCCAGATCATTTTGACCAGGCATCTGCAGCCCATCTGGTTTTTCTGGAAATTGCGACCGGTTCGTCAGCATGAGCTGGTGATGGAAATGCGAGCCGCCAGCAGTTGTAGCCTGAGGTGGTGCTCCACCACATGGAAGCGGAACAGGGACACGTGCGGTGAAGGTGGCTGCCCGCTTCTGCTCAGCCACGCCCGTAACGACAGGCCCCGACACGGCACCACGAACTGCCAGCGGGGGCATGGGCCTGGCTCAGCTCTGCTGTATGGGATCCTCCAGATCTGCCAGTCAGGCAGCCGACAGGGAAGCCTGGCACTTAAATAACGACTTCAGATGGGAGATTAAGAAAGAGTGAAGGAGGCAGGAGGCAGGAGCAGCACCTCCTTTCCTCCCAGACCAGCTGAGCTGGTTCTAGAACAACAATCTGTTAGTATTGCTTAACTGCTTACACAGAAAATATTACAGGAATATTAAAAATAAATTTGTGGCTCAATGGCTTAGGGTGATGTGTCTGTGATCTGCCGTCAGTGTTCTGTACGATAGCGACAGAGGGGATGCAGCGTTGGTGTTCTGTGCGCTAGAGACGGAGGGGATGCGGCGTCGGTGTTCTGCGCGCTAGAGACGGAGGGGATGCGGCGTCGGTGTTCTGTGCGGTAGTGACGGAGGGGATGCGGCATCAGTGTTCTGTGCGCTAGAGACGGAGGGGATGCACCATCGGTGTTCTGTACGCTAGAGACGGAGGGGATGCGGAGTCGGTGTTCTGTGCGCTAGAGACGGAAGGGATGCGGTGTCGGTGTTCTGTGCGCTAGAGACGGAGGGGATGCACCATCGGGGTTCTGTGCGCTAGAAACGGAGGGGATGCGGCATCAGCGTTCTGTGCGCTAGAGACGGAGGGGATGCGGCGTCGGTGTTCTGTGCGCTAGAGATGGAGGGGATGCACCATCAGTGTTCTGTACGCTAGAGACGGAGGGGATGCACCATTGGTGTTCTGTGCGCTAGAGACAGAGGGGATGCGCCGTTGGTGTTCTGTGTGCTAGAGACGGAGGGGATGCACCATCGGTGTTCTGTACGCTAGAGACGGAGGGGATGCGGCGTCGGTGTTCTGTGCGCTAGAGACGGAGGGGATGTGGCGTCAGTGTTCTGTGCTTTAGAGACGGAGGGGATGCAGCATCGGTGTTCTGTGCGCTAGAGACGGAGGGGATGCACCGTCGGTGTTCTGTGCGCTAGAGACGGAGGGGATGCACCGTTGGTGTCCTCTGCGCTAGAGACGGAGGGGATGCGCCGTTGGTGTTCTGTGCGCTAGAGACGTTGGGGATGCGCCATTGGTGTTCTGTGCGTTAGAAACGGAGGGGATGCGCCGTCAGTGTTCTGTGCGTTAAAGACAAAGGGGATGCTAAGGGTCTCTAATGCACAAAACACTTACACTGCATCCCTTCTTTAACATCCAGAACACTGATCCAGTTTACCCAGTTTTAAGTCTCAGTCGACTGATACCTGACAATTTCCAATTCAAGACTCACAAAAATGACACTCAATCGTTTCCAGGCTACACACCGGATTATTTTTATGGTGATTTCCCCGCCAACTGAGCATGAGCCGCCCCTCATTAATTTTCCTTCACTGACTCTTCATACCCAACTGCCTCCATTGCTTCCCAAGTTCCCAGCCAGGTCAAAGGCCTCAATAGCTGTACAGCTATAAAGAGCAGCCCCCTCTGCTGGTCAAGTGTGGGACAATGGGTAACCCAAAGCTTCCCCATTCCTGACGATTTCCTGAAAGTAGTGATAGTCCCCAATAAGGTATCAAAGTCCTGCCTGTGACCTTCAGCTAGTAGCCGGATCAATGGGGCCAACAACGGGACCCATACGGATCCCTCCCACACACAAGCACGCTCCCCTGACAGGATCAGAGATGAGAGGACACCATGCAGCCAGCGGGCTCCAAAGGACTGGAACTGTTCAATCACAGCGTAATAAATCAGCCGGTGTGTGGCTGCAGGGGGATTGCGGCAGGAGGGGGAAATGCAGGTGGCCGATTTGCACCCTACAGGTGGGACGCTCAGAATTACACAGAGTTCACAGCTAAATCATACACAGGACTTTCGAAATTACACAGAGATAACAGCTAAATCACACACGGGATTCTCAAAATCACACAGTGATCACAGCTAAATCACACATGGGACTTTTGAAATCACACAGAGATCACAGCTAAATCACACACAGGACTCTTGAAATCACACAGCGATCAGAGCTAAATCACACACAGGACTCTCGAAATCACACAGCGATCGGAGCTAAATCACACACAGGACTCTCAAAATTACACAAAGATCACAGCTAAATCACACATGGGACTCTCGAAATCACACAGCGATCCCAGCTAAATCACACACAGGACTCTCAAAATTACACAAAGATCACAGCTAAATCACACATGGGACTCTCGAAATCACACAGCGATCCCAGCTAAATCACACACAGGACTCTCAAAATTACACAAAGAGATCACAGCTAAATCATACACAGGACTTTCAAAATCACACAGAGATCACAGATAAATCACGTGTCACACAAAACCACACAGAGATCATACAAAATCACACATGGCTCTCACAGAATCATACAGAGATCACACAGAATCAAAAACAGATTTCACAAAGTCATACAAGGCTTGTACAAAATCCCACACAGATGACGCAAAATCTTACGGGGATCAGGCAAAATCACACACATATCACACAAAATCAACTTTCACAAAATCATACACATATCACACAAAATCAACTTTCACAAAATCATACAGATATCATACAAAATCACACACATATCACACAAAATCAACTTTCACTAAATCATACAGATATTACACAAAATCACACACATATCACACAAAATCAAAACCTTCACAAAATCATACAGATATCACACAAAATCACACACATATCACACAAAATCAAAACTTTCACAAAATCATACAGATATCACACAAAATCACACACATATCACACAAAATCAAAAATCTCACAAAATAACACAAAGATCATACTAAATCACACAGCAATTAAACTAATATCCATACATCCATATCACACAGAATGGCAGGCAGATGTTCTGGGATGCCAGCCAGGATGCCACCGGCTCTGCCAATCAGAGCACCAAGCCCACAGTGACAAGAAAAGGCAGGGGGAGTCAGTGCTGAATGACCTGCTGAACAAAGACAGCGTGTTCCATCGACACACTGGCAGCAAAGAGAAAGAGGAGGAAGACGGAGATATGAGTGCGAGAAGGAGAGATAAGGGTGTAAACCTGAATGTCAGCCTGGGGTGGAGTGTCCCTGCCCCCCAGGCACTGATCTGGTGGTGGGCTTTCCGCTGGGGGGTCCGTCTGGGAGAGCAATGGCACCAGGCAGCAGTAAGTGGAGGGGCAGAGCCGCGGCATGGCGGTGCGGTTGCCGGATCCACACTGGAGTACAGGCCCTTCCGCTTGAGTGAGAGGTAATGGCTGACCCTGCCCACCAAATCTCTTTCCAGCCAATGAACACACGTATGCAAGTGAACCCCTCCTGAGCCTGGCCTCTTTACACTTGCACTTTCAGTTCTTCCCAGGTGTGTCCACGTGTTCTCTCCGGCAGAGGAGTGGCAGGGGACTAAAAATAGAGCGGCAGAGCCAGTTGGCCCAGATGCCAGTAATGAGATCAGAACTTAGCCCCGCCCATCGGAGGTCGCCAGGGTGCTCAGCTGGGAGGAGCAGAACTGTACTTCTGCACCCCAGAGCTGTTTTAGTCAGAAGCCTCCAATTTCTGTCCCCCCCCCAAAAAAACACAACAAGCCACGTTATAACCAATGCTGTTACTGCTAAGGTACCAGAACGGCGATTTTTATTGGCTCCCCAAAGCCCAGAATGGCCCAGTCCAAAGATCACAGGTAGGTGTGCCATTGGCCTCCGATGACCTCCCTGTGGCATCTGCATGACATTGATATTGAAAACCACAGATTCTGTGGAACTTAATACCCCACAGAAGGTACAATAAAGAGGACTCATCTATAAAAAGACTACGATTGTGCGAACAGGTTTTTAAATATGACTGTGCTCCTTTGTGTGCTGTTCCTGTGTGGGAATCGGCAGGAAGTTGGAAGAGGATGTTGCCTTTTTAATCTTTTCTACGTCATGTGACACATCCTGTCAAACACCATTGCGAACGTTACATTGATTTATGCAGCTAGATGTCTGACATATCCTTCAGCTTAAGTGCGATATCTTTTCTCCTTCTTGGACTCAAACCTGACACTCACTGAATAAACTTTCAACAAACCACCAAGTTTGTGACCCTCACTGCTATCGCCAGTCCCCTCTGTCCAACGTATAGGAGCAGTAGGTGGCAGGCAAGGCGCGTTGAATAATGTCATTCATTAGGAAAAAATGTGGGTTAAACTGATAATCTGATGTAGTTGCCTACATCTTGGCAATCCAGTGCCACCAAATATACACCGACGAGTCGAAACATTTTGACTAGGCATGTAGCGATTCTCCAAATCCACAGTTTGGTTCAGACCTCAATATTTGAGCCACAGTTCGGCTCATGCCTCAGATTTTTTTTGAAGAGGACAGTTGGGGGTGACTAAGAAAAATGGGGGAAAAACATTCTGTGTTCTATTAATCACCAACTAACAGAAGAACACTAAAGAACATGTTAGATTACCTTATCTTCACATGAAATAACTATGTAAACAAGAATAATTTAAAAAATATAATACTACACTCTGCTAGATAACCAAAATGTTCCCACACCGCTGACTTGAATGTGCCTGCGTTCTCTGCTATATCAGGGTTATTATCCATCTTTAGCTAATAAAACTAGCCTAGCTTTTACTGCAGACGCAATCACTCGATCATGATTGGACCAAAACAGTCACGTGACACAGAATTGAAAGAGTAGCACTTACAAAATATACAGCATGCCCTAACATTTACTAGAATAATAATTTCATGATTTACATGCATTATAGTGTTAATTGTGAAATTAAAAAATGAGTTTTGTAACATTAGTAACGTAACAGAGCTTAACAGGCTGCACCTGCGGGTTGGTGTTGGGGGGGGGGGGGGTGGATATCGCGGTTCTGGAAGATGAGATTTTGAATGTTTGGATCGCGGTTTCGGTCTCGATTTCAGAACAGTTACTCCACTAATTTTGACGGGCCCTTGTGAAGCAAATAATGTTGATCTCATAAAAATGGTGCGTGCTAAGGTTTGGGACGTTTTAGACCGTAAGCTAACATTCAGTATTCACAGATGACGTGTAAAGATCTGAGGCCTAATCCATTATAGTCATATGACTGTGTTAGAGCATCCCTAACACAGCAAGGCTTTGGGAGTACTCACAGTCAGCCGTGGGGAGTACCTGCTCAGAGTAATCAGAGGAGGGAAAAATCATGAACCATTGACAGGGTGTTTGGCGGCCGGGACTCATTGGTGCAGGATGTCCGAATGAAGACTATGCTGTCTGGTACCAAACAGCAAAAGGGCTACTGTGGCACAGATGGCAGATAATTTTGATGGTGATGGTTGGATTGATGTGTCACGACACACGTGGCGTGGAGCCTTGTCGACTACGAGTAGCGGAAGTTAACTTACCATCTAACATGGGGGCAGTGTGCGGCTCAGCAGGCTAAGCCTCTGTGCCCGTGACTGGGAAAATCGCTGGTTCGAGCCACAGACCCGACAGAACAGTCATATGTCTGTGGACCCTTCAGTGAGGCCCTTAACCCCCAGCTCGAGGGGTGCTGGCTGACCCTGCCCTGTGACCCTCCCAAGCTTGCTCTTACCTGTGTCTGTAGATCTCATGGAGAGCAAGATAGGGGTAGGCAAAAGAGGATTCCCTCAGGGGGATGTATAAACTTCACTACTATATCCCACACCTTGACACATAACCTTTAATGATATAGTCAATATTATTCATTTTATGTTGGGATGGTCATAATGTTTTGGCTCATCCTTCCATCCATCTATCCATCTATCTATCTATGTTTGTCTATTTATTTCTGAGTCCTTGAGTCCTTCTGTAAAGTGTACTGATGCAAAGAAGCTACACAAAAAATAATTCAGAGCAGTTACTCAATGTGCCACTAGAGGGCCAGCAGATGTCCACCTTTGGGACCCCTAACCCAGACATCTTTTTGCCTTTTCTAACCACCCATCTTCTCCCCTGCTCTCCTCAATATCACAGTGGTGTCCCTGATGATCCATGAGGTCAGGACACCCAGACATGCCTGCAGGACCCAGGTTTAAAGCCACGCAACTGGCTGTTCACCGCCCCCCCCATCCTGCGAGGTACCTGCGGAGTGCCTACAACGGGACGTGCCATTCAGTCTGGGGCCTGGCAAGTAGCTTTATCCCGAGGAGAATGAGGAGAGTTAACCTTGCGTGGAGTATCACAGTCTGTGTACATGTGTGTGCGCCTGTGTGCTTGTGACGGATGGGGACTAGAGCCTTCTGGAGGACTCCTGTCCATTTGGAGACCAGCATCATGTGGGGTTGCCATGGGAACAGCAGTCCTGTGGCTGGCCACAGGGGCCAAACAAGTGCCGACTGCATGCGTGCTAATGGGAGGTACTCGCACAACGACGTGGTTTTGCACCCGCGCACATCTGCTTTCATCCGTCTGCCAGTGACCACTTTACTGCAGTCAGTTGCTTCGATTCTCTGTCCACTTCCTCCCCGGCGGTGGCGGGGGGGGGGGGCAGTCAGTACACCACGTCACTGGTGATTCAAGTTCCTGGAGAAGTCGGCCGATGTTTGAGCGTGCAGGATGTTAAATTTCCACTGTGTATCCCCCCCGCTGACCCCCACCTCACATCACTCATGCCACGTTCAGATATTTTCTGTCAAAGCCCACGTTTCTCTGTGTCCTCCCCCCCCCCCCCCCCCCCCCCCCCCCCCCCCCCCCCCCCCCGACCACCCCCGGCCGGTCCTTGTCTGCGTGATGCCCACCCCCCACCCCACCCACCACCCCCAACATGCAATTTT
>JAAGVU020000002.1:12192409-12223434 GCA_011763525.2 Mormyrus iriodes
TTGGGGGGGGGGGTGGTTAAATTTCCCCTGTGTTCCCCCCCCCCTGCCCCCCCCCCCCCACCCCCCATGCCCCGTTCAGATTTTTTCTTCCAAAGCCCCCTTTCCTCTTGTTCCCCCCCCCCCCCCCCCCCGCATGTGAGAACAGGCCGTTTTTAGCAAACACGGGGTGTGGTTTTTACACTGAAACTCACCACATCCTTCCGGAAATAGCTCAGCCATGTATTAATAGAAACAGAAAACGGTGCCCTGGGCTGTGAGTGGCCCTGCGGGCCCTTCGTGGGGAGGCGAAAGGGGGTGCGGAGCCGCGCAGCGTGTGTGCAACAGTCCCCCCTCACGGGGTCCCATCAGACCTGCATGAGGAGAGCTGGACTGATTCCCCTGTCGCTAAACGGATTTCCATGAAAAGTGAACCCAATCTAGCAGCGATAGAGTGACCTCCTCTGAAAGCGAGCAAAGATGGCTGTACAGAAGCGATTGTAGGTCTGAGTGAGGAAGGAGAGAAGGGAGGGAAAGAGTTGTAAAGTTAGCAGCTAACACGGCTATGTCCAGGATGCCACTTCCACACCAGCAGAATGCAGACTGTCCATGTGTTTCAGCGATGGGACTCCCCCCCCCGCCGCCGCTCTGGGGCCTTGCCTCCCTTTGAAGCCTGCCTGTGTGGCTCTCCCCGCTGGCCTCGTGTCCTTTCACGGTCCTGCTGGTGGCCGCCTTTCATGCACGGCAGGGCCTGAACCCAGGGCCAGGTGCCCCCCCGGCAACTCACGCCATGCTGCTCAGACCTGCCCATCTCACCAGCGAGGCTGAATGCAAACGAGAGGACAAGCTACCCTGTGCACAGATACCTCAGATTCTGCTTATTAATAACCTCACTCTCTCATCCCAGGGCAAAAACAGCCGGAGGGACATTAAACTGCCCTGCTCTGAGATGGGGGAGGTGGGGAGGCCGGATTAAATTACCCCATTACAATAAGGTTTCATCCTGTACACCAGAGGGAAACAAGGCAGTCTTACACTCAGTGACTAATTCTGATCATCTGCAGGTCCATAGTAAATCTGGGTGTCTAGGTGGGCGGGGCAGATGCAGAAACGGAACCTGGAACCCAGTCCGGCAGGGGGCAGGGCTGCAGCTGTGATGGTCATTGGCGAGATGATCTCCAGAAACTTCCATTGAAAGCATGTGAAGCATGAACACATAGGGTTCGGGAACCTACGTGTCACAGGAACAACATGCAGATACTCTGCCGGCCCCATTCCACCTCCCACTTGAAAAGCGCCCGCGGCCATGAGTGGGACCTCCTCCTCCTCCGCCCACTCCTCAGCGCTCCTGCTACTCTGCCACATCCTCCCACTCGCTCCCACCGGCTTCCAGGCACTTCGGTGGAAAGAGGAGAGTGGTGGGGGTGTGGAGGGCGGAGGAGGAGTGGAGCAAGGGAACAGGGAACCAGAGACGCGCTGGGACCGGCATGGACAAACTCGTGCGTCCGGATCGCTCTCAGCGGCCATACTGGGATGGAGAGAGCTCGCGTCCGCAGGAGGAAGGCCGAGCAAAAGCATGAATAAGTAAAGGGAGAGGAGACAACCCCTTCAGGATTAATCATACCCCATAAACCCCCCCACCCCACCAGCCACGATGCACTGGCTTCAGAAAGGACCCTGTGCCTGGACGGGACCGTGGCCATGACTCCAGGACAACATAGGCAGAACCCTCCTGTCATCATGGGCAACCCGTTTTCCAAAAACATTACAGCGGCTCCACACAAAGTCCGATTTTGGGAGTGCAGTGCCATTCTAGAGTGCAAATCCAGCAGGGAGCTAGAGACACCACAGACTGCTGCACGGAACAAGGCGAGCCAATATAAAAACCAGAAGCCGGAGGATCAGATGTGGATCATATCTCAGGTCGTACTCACACTTGGCCCGGTTGCCTTGTACTGTGCCTGAGCACAACTGTCCCACTTGCCCACTCCCCCACTGGTCTGTGATCACATTGCGCTTAACATTCCAGGCCTGAGCACACTTTCGTCATCATCGTGCCACTTTTTGCATTGAAAAGAACATAGGAAGAAAAGTGCTATCACACAGCACAACGGAGTTCATGATTAATGTCCTTATTTTGTGGCTTATTTGGAGATGTTTTGGGCGGGATGACACACGGCCCTCTTCAAGTATGCAACGCAGTGATTTTCATTTAATTGTGCTGCACGTAGAAGAACACCTATTTTAAGGGTAATGTGTCCGGGCATGGTATGGAGCGATCAACCTAGTCAAACGAACTCGGATACGATACGCATCACCTAGAGTGAGTACTCCATTACTCTCGTTCAAGCCATGAGGAAGTCTGAACTCCATTGACATGATAAGCATAAGAGCAGGACATCAAGAAATGCCACATGTTAGAGGACCATGGTATGGTCAATTCAAGGGCCCAATCAGAAAGAGGGAACTACAGATGATGGGCGTGGCCATACAAAGGATCCAACTGAAGATAAGGAAGTCTCACCAAGAAGTGTGGTGATATAAAGGAACCAATAGAAGATAAGGACACAGCGGAGGGGCGTGGTCATACAAAGGATCCAATAACAGAAAGAATGTCTAGCAGAGGGGTGTCATCATAAAAAAGATCCAATAAGAAGTCATGCAGAGGGGTGTGGTCACAATATAGTGCCTAATCAGAGAATCTGGGGCTGCACACGGTCCTTATGGAAAGATCTATATTGCTAGAAACCACTAGTAAGCCGTACCACAGACATATTCAAATGATGACGTTCGTTAGTGACGGCCAGCTGTCCGGGAGATTAATTAATCCTCCTGAGCCTTCCTTCCTTCCACTAATGACCACTAATGAGTTGTACAACACTTAAAAGCAGGGTCTGCTCATAATTACAGACAAAGTGGGGAGACTATCGGGGGCTCTGCGCTTCCTTGGATGAAAAATTGTTCTGGAGAGACAAGCAGGATCATGGCTGCGGCTCCGCGCATGTGAGGGCGTGAGTTCCCAGAGCGCCCATAGCCCCTCGTTTCCATGGCAGCGTGTGTGTGTGTGTGTGTGTGTGTGGGGGGGGGGGCAATGCGTCACCTCAGTTTGAGTCAGACGGGAGTGTGGTAGAATCCGTAGAGCGAGGGAAGGCCTTATTCTCTCCCGTGCTGGAAATGGGCTACATAAAAGCAGACGTAATGGGGTGGGAGAATGTGTGCAAAAACACACACATACACACAAGCTCAAACTACAGAAGGACTTGCTGGATAAACGTTCCCGCCATCTTGCCGCTGCACAGGAGATTGATTCTCATCAACGGAAGGGGAAGCTACAGGACAGCCGCGACGGGGACAAGCGGCTACGCCCCCCCCCCCCCCACCGCGACCCGCTACCAGTGCTCAGCTGCTGTGCTTCCGTCTGACCGCGCTCAGTTGCCATGGACACAGGCTGCCAGGATGTCGGGGGGGGGGGGAGACAGTGTTAAAGGGACAGCGCCAAACATGGAGCCAGATCTCATTTTTTTTAACGTTCTCTCTCCAGCCAATAAGGATTAAGTGGAGGCAGGATTTCCTCCAGCAGGGAATCAGGTAAATGACCCACACATCTCCTTGTCTATTTTAATCTCCTTTATCCTTTATTTGACTTTCACTTTGCCCGGAAACCTTGGCCTGGTTTCACAGGTTGTATCCAAACACGCTCCATGCATTTGGGTTCCCTAGCGGACAGTATATTCATCCGTTCCATGGAAGTTCAACTCTTGTGGGCTAAGACCTGGTGACAGGCCGGCGAAGAGGGCTGGAAACAGGGGATCCATTCTGCTCCATCGTTGCCTGTGTCATGGTGATTCCAGCTAAAGTGGAGGACTCGCTCCTCAAGGTTTTCAGGCAACAGGTCATTTACGGAGAGGACTTAACCCTGTCGCTGATGTGGGCACGCTCTCCCTGCCTCGCCTGCACCCACACTCTTTTTTTAACCTCATCAGCAAACGCACTCGCTACATCTCCACTTGAATCCCACCCCTGCCAAGCCCCCCACCAACAGCGGTGACCCCAGCGCACTATTCCCGCCCCAGTTGTGCCCCCCCCCCCTCCTCATATGCATGGGATTACTTGCGCAGTGTCAAATCTGCTCAGCAGCATGAGACTGTGAGGAATCCACAGTGTCGGATGTGTCAAGGACGAAGTGAAACACCTAGCCACCGGGTGGCAACACTAAGCATCAATCCATCCATAAAAAGTTATAGTGGACCTGGAGTCTATCCCAGGAAGCACAGGGCCCAAGGTAGGGAACACCCGGCACAGTCACACTCTTACACTAACTATGGGCACTTGCCCCACACTTACAATCAATATGGGTGTGGGATGTCAATTTGCATTTTTCGGACTGCAGTAATTGTGAAGCCATATGAACATTCAATTATTTATCCGTAAAAGTTCAGAGTCAGACAGACGGTGTCTGGAGTGATTGGCGGTTAAGGGCCTTGCTCAACCACACCACACCGCTGACCCCGGCACCTCAACTGGCCACCATCTGATCAGAATCTTAACCCACCGTGCCACACACCGTAACCCAGCAGGGGACATGTACATGGGGAAAACACACACACAGAGGCAGACACAGACACACAGAGGCAGACACAGACACACAGGGGCAGACACAGACACACAGAGGCAGACACAGACACACACAGAGGCAGACACAGACACACAGAGGCAGACACACACACACAGAGGCAGACACAGACACACAGAGGCAGACACAGACACACAGAGGCAGACACAGACACACACAGAGGCAGACACACACACACAGAGGCAGACACACACACACACAGGCAGACACAGACACACAGAGGCAGAATTAACCAAAAGCACTATGCACTCAAGTAGAAGACCAAAAAAGTCTAATGTCGTTTAAACAGATGGACTGCCAGCAAGGCAGACACGCATAATGACTGATTGTCTTACTGCTGCTAGGTTTTCAATTAAGGCGGACGGCCGGGGTAGGGGGTGAGGCGGGGAATTCCACTAATAAGATTGGGAAGAATTTTGTTCTTGGCTCCCTTAGTTTTAAAAAACCCAAAGGTCAGCGTTCATTCTACTACAGCCGCTTTTAAAGTAATGAGCCCCCAAGTCAGCCCCACCCACCCAATCAGCCACAAAAGCTGACAACCTGAGTCTCACAGGTAAACATTTCACCTCCCCACTCCCTTCAACCCACTCGCTATCTGCAAATTCAAACTAAAACACATTAAACCTCTCTGTGTGTGTGTGTGTGTGTGTGTGTGTGTGTGTAGGGGGGTGCTACCCCCATGGCTGTCCATCTAACTGCAGTTCTCTGCATCAGAGCTCAGCACCCAGTGATCCACCCACCGCATCCAGTTCTGAGTGCACATGCCCCCTCCCACGTGGATCTCCCTGCCCCCCCAGCCACCACTTCAGATCTGGACACCCAGACAGGCGGACGGATTCCTCCTCTGAGCCGCCTGGCATCCCAGTTAAATGAGATAAAGATGACCTTCCTGGGAGAGTCCCCCCCCACCCCCTAAGCTGAAAGCTGCGCTGCTCGCTCTGTAAACAAACGACCCTTCGACTGCCTCGCCTGGAAATCACACCCTCCGCCCTCCTGATGGCACACTGCAGCCACCCATGTCCATCTCCACTCAACCACCTTCCCCTCTCATCCAATCACAGGAGGTCCCGCCACTTGTGATTGGACGCCGCCTCTCTCCTGAGGTTCCCGCCCCCTTTGCCCATTGGCTGTCACAACAGAAGAGCCACTGTTGCAAGAGGCAAGGGATGCTGTATCTCCTGCTCATGCTAACAGCTACGCACCTGGACTAATGGTCCACCCCCCCCCCTCCACGGTTATGTAAAACAAAGGCTGACAAAGTAGCTGAGCTGCTCTGACTGAGACATGATTGATGCCTGTAATGAAGCTAACGGACCTTCTAATGTATTTAGAGAAGGATTATCCGTTTAAACAGTCTGCTTATTGACACTAAACGTGGTACTTAGAAAAGGGACCAAACAGGCACTGACACCAATGGATCCAATGCCATCAGAGCCGGGCAAGAGCGGCCCCCACCCCCACAGCAGCACAATATCGACGGTTTGGCACCCCCCTTGCATTGGAACCATCTAGAAACATGCACCCCCCACACAAAGGCTGCTTTCTGTGGCTTCCTGTACAGCTTCATTTGAACGGGCTGTCAAGAATCAGAAGTGGTGCTATTTTGGGCCACAACAAGTGTCAGCAAAAGAAAAAAAAGGGAGATGTTGAAAATATGGTTCCTTCCTGTTTTTTATATTTTCTTCTTTGAATGAGTGCCTGAAGTGTCACTTCAAGGGTGCCAGGGCTGTCCTCTACCAGGGGCAAAACCCTGTGCAAGTGCTTGGTTGGACAAATCAAGTGGCCATAAAAGTGTCCAACAGAATTCTTTCCCTGGACAATATTTTTAAACGTGCCACCCTTTCAATGAGAGGACAATTTACACCTTGTGTTACATGTACTGAGGATCACACAAATTGCCACAGGGGAGGAGAACCGGCGCTCTGAATATGATACATCAATCGACTGTGAGAGGAGACAGTCACATTGTTAGCACAGTACCCCTTGGTCACACAGTGCTGGAAAACCACTTTTGTGACACCATATCACAGGACCCCCCAACCATCACCATAATTACTAGGACCCATTTAGGTTCGAGTCATTAACCTGCCTCCTTTAAGCAAAACTTAAAACCCGCACCCTCTGATGTTATCAAACTTGTGGAAGAGATGACCTGGTTTCTAGGAACCAAAACTTCTCCTGTGCCTACGCATCTCCCTCATTAGAACTTTTCTTGCCATGTGTCACAGATTGTGAGCGATCGCCCGGGGACTAATCATGAAGCTGGAGGGAGGGTGTAGGGGGGTGGGTGACACTGATAACCCCAGAAGGTGAAGAATGAGAACAAGAGCACCCCCGTGACCCACTTCAACTGACAGGCACGCAACACGCACACGCACTCAGTCAAGGCCAATCGATCACATGTTACTTGCTTCCGTTTCATTCGCCCAGAGGCGTTGCAACGGAAGTAAATTTACAGAGAGATTAAAAAAAAAAAAAAAGTAATTAAGACCATAAATATTCTCCCTCAAGCCCTAGGAAGGTAATGGAACCGAGGCCCTGAAGGATAACGAAGAAACGACCAAAACCCCAGCGTGAAGGACGCAGAGAGGGAGACTGATGCCTCCTACAAAAGCACGGGCAGGGGCCCTGCTGCCGTCAGCGCCTGTGCCCTGGGTGGCTGAGCTGAGGACGGCAAAAGGGCAGCTGTGTATCTGCCCCCCAAACAACATGTGCTCCGATCTACTTTTTCACCAGGGCAACATTAGGGAGCCGTAAAATTCTTGTCTGGCGTCATGACACAAAACCTGGGCACAGCCCTGGCACGAGCCCCGCTCCCACCCACCCTCCCTTTATGATTTTTTTTTTAAATCGCCTCTGCAGCAGTGGCCCTCTGCCTGTATCCCATAATGCACCAGCACTGCAGAGAGACTCTGAGTGGGCTGTAGCCCGAAATGGTCTGTGCGAACAAGCTCACATCACGCGCACCACGGTGTGACGCGCCAGTCATACCTATGGCGGCCCTTACACACAGACACTTACGCAACACGTTCTGTTTCTGAGCACTGGGAATCTCCTTAGCAGGAACTCGGCCTATGAAATGACAAAAGGTGCGAAGAGTTTGTGGCTTTGCGAACATGAATAAATGACGAAGGGTTCCCCGCTCAGCGCTTGGGTGAATCTCAGCTTAACGCATCACACACTGTGACATCCGACCGTATCCCAGCCCCTACAGCCCTACTGAGTTCACCTCCATAGCACCACCCTGAAATCCAAGACAACAAGAATGATCAAGGAGGAAGGCTGAGGAAGACTCCCGCTACAATGGCCTGGAGTCAGGAACACTCCAAGTGCCTTTTTTTTCCCCCAGGATGAGCCGATAAACATACGGGGCTGCTGACACAATAGGCTACTTTAGCACCAACACACTGAGACCATTAGCAAAGACACATGGAGTGAGGATGAACTGCCAACACCGCTAAGGGCTAATTAGCTAGCGTGGTGGGGGGGGGAGCACTCTGCCAGGGTTTTGATGCGGTAGACCTTCAAAGAAACATCGGGTTAAATAGGCACAGGTGAATTTAAAAAATCTGCTGGTACGCCCCACTGCTATGCCATCTCAAATCGCATTTTACCATCAAGAAAAAAATTCTTGGGGGTGGTTCATTAAAAGTCGGGGACTCAGGGCAATACAGCTACCCTCCCAACCGAAATGCGGAGCACTGAGAGTGCAGCCGGGAATTTACAACAAATGCAACATATTCACCAGAAAATAAAATGTAATGCATGACAATTACTCACATTAGTGCACTGTGGGGTGGGGGAGGTGTGTGTGGGGGGGATTTCTAAAGAACAGAAGACTGACTATTCACCCACCCATCCATCAATCACTTTCTTTTCTGCTCTTCCAAAGAGGTTCAAGATAACTGTTCATCACATGGTTAATTTGTTTATCTAATGAACTGAGCACAAAATCCACGGTCATCAGTGGACCAATGCTGGAAAAGAATGTGATCAGCGTGATTGAGGTATTTGTAATCCGCCCCCCTCTCCCTGCTTCTTGGAATGCAAACATTTAATGATTGCACTCAGCACGGTGATGAAGTCGTCAGGCTTAAATCCCACAGATCAGTAACCAGGTTAATCTCTGCCAGATGAGGACAGGTAAAAATAATCTGATCAGCTTCACCCAGGCTCTGGTGGGTGGGGCCAGCAGCTTTCAATGTCACTTCCAGAGCTACTTGAACGTCCCCCCCCCCACCACCAAAGCCAGGCCACATGCTCTTCCTGCCGCAGCCCCAGATGTCCCGGACAGACCTGGCCCCAGCCCTCTCGAAGGAGCCATCCTCACATTACTCTGCTAAAATTCAGCCACTGATCCAGACCCTACCCTCTCATTTGAGTACCATCTGACGCCGATGTGATACAGGCCTCCTGAGAAAAAAGGTGCTGCATGCCCTGCCATTATGCGCCACGCCATTACTGAACCCCTGTGTGACACTGACCCTCCCAACACCATGAAACAAACACCACAGTCAGAAACAGAAAAATACCCAACGAGTTTCCCAGTGGTCTATGAGCAGCAGCCATTTTGGTTCTGTGGCTCCGGCCCCCTGCCCCAAGGCCTGTGGAGGTCACTCTCCTGGGGGCACACTGACCTGTCACACTGTAGCATTCGGAGGTGGCTGCTTTGTAAGGTGACACTCAAAGCTCGCAATCCAGGCCGCTTTAATGGCTGTAGTAAAACAATGTGCCCCAGTATATTTAGGACCTGATTCAGCCCGCCTGCCCCTGCATGGATGCCCTGCTTGCCCCCACCTTCATGCCACCCCGTTTCATCCTGAGGGAAATTCCAGGCTGCAGCTATATGAGGCCAGCCCCCCCGCCCTGAGAGATAAGTCCCCTCTGTAATCAGATAGGACACCTCCATTCACATAGATCCTTCCTTTATGCTGAACCAGTTATAAAGTCTGAGAGCAGCAGGGGCTGCTATTAACATCGTCTACGCACGATGGTGCATCCCAGCCGTAACTGAGGCTGCACGCTGGGTCGCTTGTAGGACCACAACCTGTTAGCCAAGCATTACTACCTCCTCCTCCAGTATTAGTGCTTTAGTGAATGCGGAGGCCCCAAATTAACCTTTAACAAAAAAGACGGGTTTTGTACAGTTTAACTGGTTTAATGAGCCTAACTGCTTCTTTCTAGGTTGTGTCCCTTATTTAGCTGAAGGTTATAATTAACATTAATGGGCCCTTAACGGTTTATCTATCACAGCCAGGGTTATAAATAAAACAAAAAATAAACAGAAAGTGTGCTTAAGTTATTTGCTCCGGGTCATAGCAGCAACTCAGCCCCAGAATGTCACACTCAGGCGTCCCGCCGGCATCTGGAGGGAGCGGCGCGGTGATAATCAGCCAAGACAAACAGAAGATGCGCTTTAATTTAATTACTGGAGCCAAACAGGACAGGCAGCGCCTCGTTAGATTACAGTCCTCCGGCGCACCAATTAGCCCCATTTAAGGGCCACCTCTGAGACCACATGTCCGGTGGGGGCTCGTCACCGGACCACGACTGCGATCGTAGTAGTAATTCTCTGCAATAAGAGCACCTACTTAATAAACCACTAGTTATTGGAAAACCTGCGCCTTTCCAAATAAAAGCTACACTACATGTATATTAAAGTATGCCAATAAGTGGGACACGTGTCCGCGTCGCTGGCACAAACTGAAATGTTTTGCAGGAACTGCGAATTATGAAGTATTTGCTGCGGACTCAAATGAAACTGAGCAATAAATGAGGCGAAGATAAGACGTTACCTTTGCACGGATCTGGCCCGAGGTGGACACTTTGCGGATGAGTTTGTGCGATGTCTCCTCCTGCTCCCCGTCGCTGTCTGACGATTCCTCCCCGGCTTCGGCCTGCGATAGGCGCTCGGCGCCCGGCGGCGATAGGGGCTCCTGGGGGTCCCGCACGTACAGGACGTTGGGGTTCAGATTTTCGGCCATGGTTACTTACGAGAGCTGGGCAACACGGCCAGTGTGCGCCGTCGTCGCCTTCCCTGGCTGTACCCTGAAATTATGCAACGCTGATAAATTTGAAGTTTCAAATTCAGCGATCAGACACAAACCCCCCCTTCTTTTGAAGTAGTTTTCACCCGTGGCATTAAATATAAAGGCTGTGGACCCCTTTGATTCCCGCGAAGCATGCCGTGCAGGAACTCCTTTTCCCTTACTGCGCCCAGTTAAGGAGCGGCACCGCAGTGACAGCCCGGCTCCACGGCCGGCACTCTCGCATGATCGCCCCCATCTTCCGATGCTGGTTTGTTTATCTCTTTCAGCTCACCCAAACAGAGCCATCAACGAGTCGGACGCATCTGCTGGGGCTCCTATTTGGCTAACGCCGAAAAAAAAGCTGGGATGTGTTTGACTGCGCGGAGAAAGAACGGCATTTGAAGCCGTTCCGCAGGAGTAGAGGCTCGTATTAAATAGCACCGAAGACCCGCTCGCAGGCACACAACAAGGCGGTCTAATTCATACAGCCCCGGGCTACGTCTTCTGGCGTACTATTGGAACCGAGCAGTCGATGATCTACCCTTAATATGTAATACCTTAACGCACTGTTGATATTTACGACGGCTTGAAGTTTCTGCATAATTTGACATACGCGAACGCAAACTAAAGACGCTTCACTAAAATGATTTAAGCGTGTATCATTTAAATGTGATCAGCCGATTACCGAGATACAGCACGACACATGTATACATATATTACACTACAAATTAGACATTTATGAACAACGAGCAAAATTAGTTACTTGACATTTTTATTAAATAAAGCAACATAAAGTAAAACAAACACCTATTTATATAATGAAAGCCAAGTCGCTTAAGGGTATTACTTTATTATTACTGCTATGTTACAATGCATGCAATGTTCACAGTGGGATGCTATTTTCTTTCCGTAGTTGAGACCTTTCCGCTTTACTACCTGTTGTTGCAAAGGCGCTTCGCGTCCCCTTGATTCCCATCAACGAAATAAGCGACCTCTGTGATCCCCTATTCAACGCTACTGTTGTTTTCCTCTTAACTACCCAGTGTAATAAATCGCACGTCATTCCGACGTCCTTGCACCGTGTGAAATAAAACTCATCGCCTTCTCCGTATCACCCTTGGCCCAGCATGCGGCGAACTGCAGCCGTGCACCCCGCGTCGTATGACGCTCGCAGTGATCAATTCACTCGTGCGTCTCTTTTTTGGCGCATGGCGTTATTACAGCGGTTTCTAAAATTATAAATTAATATCGGTACTTAATCGAAGGCTATCTCGCTTAAAAAAAACTTGCAGTTGCGGGCACCTCATGTTTACCTCGGTAGGGACGTCTCCTCCTGTGCCTCAGCGAGCAGCCGCTGCTGTCCTTTCAGTGGTCACTGTCAAATCTCGTGTTCTTGCATAGCATCAGATCTGCTGACAGGGGGTGTTACACTATCACAATGCACGCACGATCATCTCAAGAGGAAACTGTAGCCTCAGCGGTCTGCTAAAGATACGCGAATGCGTGTATGTCTTGTGCAAGTTCTTACGTCAGTGTGTCATTTAACATAGACACATTTTGTCTATCATATTTGTATTCTTGAACACGCATATGCTTATTCTGAGATTAAATGGCAAGCGTTACATTGTTCGAACATATTAAGGTCTAATATAACAGAAAACACCAAATCGGACCTCTAGTTATTTATAACAAAATATAACTTTACGTCTCGATTATTCAGTGGTTTCAGACTATTGCTTTCAAGAGCGACCGCACGTCGTGACTGTAAAATGAGAAAAATTTCAGTATACAGTAAAAAAATTGCCTTTTGGATCCATTTCGTAGAATGCCAGGTCGATATGTATATGGTTTCAATCAACTTCTCGGAAATCGAAGAACAGATATAGAAACGGAAAAAGAAGGTATTATTTATACACATTTTCTATACGGAGAGACGTAGTTAGACGCAGTAAATCCGGCTGTCCGTGCAAAGGACACAACAAATGCAAATTTAAATGAAAGTCCCAAAGAGGAAAGGTTTAACCAGATGCATGAAAATCACGAGTCGGTGTGGTTTACAAATAATATAACAAACAAGCAGCAGTATAAAACAGGCGTTTTATTTTCCGTCAAATGAAGCCGTTTATAATACACCCAGAGCCCTATATGTGGCGGCAAAGTGCGAAAGATATTTTGGGTCATCGAAATGACTAAATGACTACAGTATACACTTTCTAGAGTGCAAAACTGGTTAAAATGTGGTGACATTTCCAAAGCATAAAAAAGTGTTCCCACCCTCCACAGCTAAAACTGCAAGCAGATAATTAAATCATGTTATTTTCATGTCACTGCGCCGTAATGAACTGGCCAGGCCCTTAAGGTTATAAACGTTACGGTGGGATTCATCTGCACACGGAGCTATCATCTTATGCAAGGACTCAGTCAGCCAGCGAGCTCGCCGCGTCACTGCGCCTCGGCTTTGCCAGCGCCGGCTGGCTCGCTATGCTTGTGACTGTGACCATTTGGAAACAGCGGAACTGTATCGTCCTCTCTATAAGTGTGGTTCTTCCCGCTTTTTTAGTAAAAGAAAAAGGAACCAGAAATAAAACCCCAACCACAAGCTCAGTAGTCATGGAGGTCAATAATCTGGTCTAGTCTGCCGCCTGAAATACAGTTTACTCTTCATGATTTTATTTGATTTGAAATTAAGTATCAATTTGCGGCAAATGTGTCAGTATTAAAAACATGCAAACTGAAGAAAATGAAACCGAAATTAGGTTAGTGGTATGTAATTCTGACAAAAACGTCCTTCATCCTTAGCTAAGATATTGACTTGCGATTATGGTTACTAAATTATGTCTTATTCTAATCAGGTTTAAGGTATCTTATTACTGCCACCTAGCGAATATTTCTAGAAACTGCACGACTAGTCAGTTTCTTCATCTCCAATCCGGAATATATAATATTATTACAATAAAAAGCATTTATCATACTTTATTTTGCTTAATTTTAGGTCATGCATTTTCAATGTGATGTAAAATATTTAGAATCATTTAACTCTGTCAGTTCACTTTGGTAATTTAGACGTGTTTCTTAAACATTGTGACAATATATAATATACAGTATTTTTAAAATACAGTATAACAGATGTGCATGCAGTTCGCAGTAAAATATATTTGGGAATTTAATTGTAAAATACCGCTAAGAATACGTATTTTGTTGAACAGTCACTGGAGACAGTAAACGATATTGAATGACCAGTCGAGACGGTCATGACTTGCATTATTTATGATGAATCCGCAGGTCCGATTAGAAAAAAAAAGACTTAAATTGTTATGAATTTCCATTAGGAAACCTATAGTTACCCTTCCTTATTATGTACATATACAAAGCTCACTCAATCACTCTCTGCTTATGTTACACAACTGACCCTATTGATTTGTAATTAAAGAACATTGTGTTGCAGACGGACTTGCTGGTAATTTGTCTTATACGCGGGAAATGATTCTGCCTTCGAAGCCGTAGCCTCAATATGTTAGATGTGGTGGTGTTGCATTACCACATCTGTCCATTTTCTGTAACTGCTTACCCAGTATAATGTCCCAGAGAGCTTGAAGCCCGTCCCAGGAATCACAAGGCACAAGGCACGAGGTAGTGGACACCCATAGTGGGATACCAGTCTATTGCCAGACACACAATAAATGAAACGGAGAGACACCAGTTCAATTTAATTGCATGTATCATTATTGTAGAAATAATCAAGAATGCCCAAAAGAATCTCACATCAACACAGGAACAACAAGCAAATGTCACCCAAGGAGCAGGGAATGATATTGTTTTTTTTGTGCTGCCAAAATATTTTTCTAGCCTTGCATAGTAACCAGACAGAATCCACGTCGTAACCATAAACTTAAATTTTTAACTTTGTGTTCGAAGAGTAATTTCTTCGCTTAAAACAAAATGAGTGTGACCTTATGCAATCTGGAACTTTGTAGAACCTCATCACAAAAGCTCCAGAGGGGAAGGCATGTCTGAACCCAAACCTTTCATTTGCTCTGGGGCCTTCTGCCACACCCCTGTTGGTCACATCCTGTCAGGTTGTCTGGACTTCAACAGGGGCTATATATAAATATGCCCAGGCCATTTTTGCCACACATCCCCTCTCCATCAGTGAAGGGTGATGTGGAGTGACATGCTCTTGTCACCCTGGGTGCCAGCTCCATGCTGAACTCAGCCCCCACAAGTTGCCACCTCAGACACACCCCTGGGCCACATGAATGTCTCACCCTAACCCCCACCCCAAGGAACACAAATAGGCTCAACTATTGCACCAGATCCATGTGTTCTGTGCTGTTAAGCCAGAGTCCCTGGGGAAGGCAAGTGTCTTTTACTTTTACCGGAATGTTCCAGGCTACAATTCCTCTGTTTCTGCACCACAAATCTAAGCTTGCTGGATCTGGGGCTCAAATTTGTGAAATGTCAGCAGTGTAGATGATGAGGGATGGACACTGTAATTATTATTGGCTTTGTTATTACAAAAAATCTGCAGGATCAAACATGAGGATGGGAACTGCTGTTGTACCCTTGGATGCACAGATATAACCTTAATGGCTTTGGCAGTTCCAAGGCAAAATTATACGCTAAGCTTCATTTACAATGGATTTTTTATACACAAGGACATTTTGGGAGAAGAAGTCAGGTGACCAGGTGTATGGTAGTGACCTGCTTATTATATTCCTTGTTTTGTAAATTACTAAAACTGTTTTCTTCTGTCATATCCCTAACAAACTGAGCCCAACATTCACCCTTTAATCATCATGTCCCTGATATCCAGGTCTGAATGGGGATTACATTTCCGCCCTAAAGTTTGGGGTCCCTGATGGCCCCATGGCGGGTGCACAGTGTTGGGGGGGGGTCCCATAATAACTTTTACCAAGTGACTCATTTTGCCCAGTGGTGGGGGGGGATAAGCTGGTGGTGGTTGGTCTGCCACAATAAATTTCGTTGGCCCACATACCTATTAGCCCACTGGGAAAATGCCCAATATGACAGATGCCAGATGGCCAGTCCAGCCCTGCTGCTGTCCCATTTGAGTTCATGTTTTCCTGTCTCATCCAAGCAGTGTTTATTTTTGTTTTCAGTTGCATCCACAGGTTCCTTTGTGTAACTCCCTGCCCCTCTCTGGAGACCCGTACCCTGAATTCAGCCCACTCCCTGTGTTCATCACATGCTCCTATTCGCCAGCTACCTTTATATAGCTCACTGTACTATTTTTATACATGACAGTACAAGATTAGGACAGCAAATCCCCAGGTGATGCAGACAAAACACAAGACAGGACAACACACGCGACATTTAACAATATGTACAAAGTATTATATATGACTCTATTTAATAACATACATATGGTTTTTAAGGTACTTTAGTAAATTATACTAGTTGTTTAATTTTCAGTCATTCTAATAAAGCCTGGTAACCATGAGTTTAATGTGAGAGAGAAAGTCAAGACAGCAGAGTAAGGATGCCTCTCTTTGCTGAGTCAAGTTTTCTAGGCCCAGCCCCCCCCCATCAGTCACAACCTGTATGTCATTTGAAAAATCACAGCTAGAATAAGCAACTGCTGAAGTTAATCCTCAAGCAAAGGCCCAGCTGGAAGAATCAAGCCAAGCCCTGATACCTGACTTTCTCCGCCAGTGCTTGGAGGATGGGCTTCCCCTTTGAGTTTGGTTCCTCCCAAGGTTTCTTCCTTCTAGAGAGTTTTTTCTTGCCACTGTCACCTCTGGCTGGCTTACTGGGGGCTTTGGGCAGGGATAATGTAAAGCGCTTTGAGACAATGTAATGTTGTGAAAATGCACTATACAAATAAAACTGAATTGAACTGAACATCTCTAAGCTCACCACTGCCGAGCCCCACCTGCCCAGTCTTGACCAAAACACCAACAGACCCAGCACCATGAAGGTAATGGCAATCCAGCCTCAATATACCATCACTACGGAAGACACCACCAAGTCCAGACATCCCAAAACGTCCCACTGCAACACCACAGATCCCAGGCCACAAAACCACCTACCCCAACAGAGGTCGAAAGACCCTGCTCACATGTCAAAGGCATCTTACGGATAGTCCAACGGACAGTGCAGAGGACTAAAATGATTCTCTGTTTCCTTCCTCCCTTTTCATTGGATAAAAAGCTGTGATTCACCAGCCCAAACTCAAGGTCCAACAGATCGGCGGATACACCCATGCAATAGCCTCTCTACTAAACTACACTAAACTAAGTTTAGTCTAAACTACACAGAAATACACGGAAACATTCATACGTAGACCTACTCAAGTCACAGCTTGTATTAACACACTTATTAGCTTTAGGAGAAGTATTGATGGGTAAAACTAGTCTTCAGATCTATTCACCATTGCCTTATTTTCGGTAGCTCCAATTAAGACAGTATGCAATGGATAGTTAGCTGTACTAGTTAATAATTGATAGGGTTAAACTGAGTTAAACTGTCAATCTGCGATATTGAATTACCTGCAATAGCACATTCCACCGGTATACCTGACCCTATACAAACCATTGACACAGCTGGAGGGGGAAGAGGGTGGATTTATAACTAATGAAGGGGGGGTATGGAAACACCCACCACAAACTTTGGAAAATGTGTTCCTATGCATAGTCTATTCAGTGAGATGAAGGGATGTGTAATGATTACAATGGTACCAATGTTACAAATAAACATAGTTTATACGTCGCCTGTGTATACATAGAACTGCGCTTTTACACAGAAAGCTAGTAACGTTACACGCTTACCCATAAGGTCTTTCTATATAAATCAAAGATGTCATATATGGAGCAGGGAATTCAATTCAATTCAATTCAATTTATTTTTACATAGCGCCTTTCCAAACAGAGTTGCCGCAAAGCTCTTTACATGATATTGAGAGATAGGAATAATATAGGGAAAAGGAAAGACAAGAAATTAACTAAAGAAAGAAGGAAGGCCAGATGACAATGGAGGAGAGGAACCAAAAACTCCCAAGTAAGGAGAAAAAAAACCTCTGGGGGTCCAAGGTCAACTGGCTGCCCAACTCCCCTGGACATGGTAACATTATTGCACAGAAAACAGTGGGCTTGCTTGCTAAAAGCAAGGTGCAAGCTGTGATTATGGTCATGCCAAAGTCCAACAATGAGTCTGTTCTCCACACTGACCTGTGTAGGGTGGCAGACTGGAGGCTGCACCCATGATGCTACAGTTTGTAAGTCACATCCACGATGTCACCCATCCATGGGACTGAACCAGGACTCCAGCTCAGGTGGTGCCCATGTGGGAGGGCAGAGAGCATTAATGATCAAAACATACATTGACACATTAATGGACAAGCATAGTAGATAAAAATGGTATGTACAGCAGCACCAGTAGCCATAGTTACGGTATATTATAAGTTCAGTTGTGGGTAAGCTAAACTGAAATAATAGGTTCTTCATTCGATATTCAAAGACTGAGACCGATTCGACATCCTGAACATTGCTTGGTAAACTATTCCACAATATAGAGGCCCTGCAGCAGAATGCTTTACCGCCAACTGTCACTTTATTTTTGTGTGTAAGGACAAGGAAACCTGCATTCTGTGATCTGAGTGGACGATGCGGCTTGTAAACTTCAAGTAACTCTGTCAAGTAGGCAGGTGCTAGACCTTTAAGTGCCTTATATGTCAGTAGGAGAACTTTGAAGTCAGTCCTGAACCTAACAGGAAGCCACTGCAGGGAACTAAGAACAGGGGTTATGTGTTCAAACTTCCTGCTCCTGGTAATGATTCGAGCTGCCGAATTTTGAATACGCTGCAATGTGTTTAATGTGCACTGTGTGCTCTCGGATAACAGAGCATTACAGTAGTCTAACCTACTGTATACAAAGGCATGTATCAATTTATCTGTCTCTTGAATAGTAAGAAATCGTCGTAGTTTGGCGATGTTGCGTAGCTGTAGGAAGCATACTTTTGATACTGTATCCACATGCGATTTGAATGAGAGGCTTGTATCTAACTAATCCATCTAATGAAAAAGAGCCAGCGGTCTCATGTCGCCTTTTGGCTCATTGCAATTATGATCAGGATCGCCGATTCATAAGAACTTCAACTGAAAATTCAGTGGGGGAAAAATACAGAATTTCCGGAGAGACATTCTTTTCTCCACCCGGTTTCATTTAACAGTCTCATCATTTATCATCATTTCATTCATTTAAGTACCCTTCACGTAGCAAACCTACCCAATACCGTGGGAGTAATGTCAAACAATGCTGAGTGTTTCCACCAAAAGTCCTCATTCACAGGTAAATAACGGCAGGTGCCGGATGACCCTCCTGAACGATGTCAACGCCCCCCCCCCCCCCATATTTCACCTCTCCTAAAAACGCGAATACCTGCCGACATCTTCTGGTTAACATGTGAATGTCGAAATGTCGTTAAATTGAAATGAAAAACGCTGAATCCGCCTCTGTCTGAATCGAGGTGCGGAATCTTCGTGTAATATAAATGGGCGTTGATAATACTAAGCAGTTCAGACACATTAGAATACATTTGACAATAGCAGCTGCTGCGTGGTAAAGACATCATAGATGTGTGTTATTCCTGTCCAGACAGCCAGTTTTCCCTGCTTGAAATAACGAAGTCCATTTTAAGCCTTCGGTCACGATGGGAAATGTTGTTTCCCAGTGGAGCACATTACCTGATATTAACATCTACTGTAGGCCTATATGCATATCGACTGGCTATATGCACCAGGGGTCTATATTGAATCCAGACAGTGCGATCGATTCCTACCCTCACCCCCGCTCGGAGAACTTTGTCGTCGGTGGATACCTCACATACACAGAGGACGTTGGCTTTGTGTTGCTGAGGAAATGTAAAAGTGTAAAAGTGGTTGGGGACCCGTGATACACCGTTGCACTGGATTTTGATTAAGTGGGCTTTGACCTTGGTTGTTATGTTAGTTGAAGTTATAAGGGTCTTCTTACTGAAATGTCATCTACACAGTTATATTTTTGAATCACTTTGCCCTGGGAATCTCAGGATTACTCTGCTGACACAACATAGCAATATTAATATTGTTACTAATGTAATTTAAGCACTTTAAAATTAACAAACGTTTCTTTATGCGCATAAAGGTTACGTGTGTTTGTGCCCAAGAACGAAACGTTTATGATTCCTTTTGAGAAAAAAGTGTTGCTGTGACATTGCACAACGAAATATTAATATTATGGTAATACTGATCCAGATGCTTATCACACCTTTTTGTCTGTTGAATCTAATACAGTAAGAACATCCTGTAGCGCACCACAGTCCTTTCTGGTAGCCTAGCAGATGTTGTCGAGTGCCCTTCACCCTGATAACGGCTTCTGTTATGTAAAGAATAAAAGGTTATGAATGAATCCGGAGCGGGACGTAGTAAAGGGTATCTGCAACGTCCGGCTGCAGTACGTCACGTGGTTTACCTATTCTCAATCATAAAAGGAGACGGCGGTGACCGCTATGTAGGCCTAACTATTACAATTTATATTTATAAAATCAACAAATCACCAAAACGAGACTTCTAATCGTGCCACGTCAAGCATTTGTCGTGATCATCTTGTCTGTCATGCTGTGATTTATAAAGACGGCAAGACTTGTAACCGATAAAACATAATAACATTGATATCAGCGCATAATATTGAATTTATGCTTTCCTAGACTTAAACTCACTAATCATGGAATACGCCACTGCACCACATGAAGTAAAAGATATAATAATGCTGAAACGCAAATGAAATGTAATACTACATTTTGATATAATACTTACTATATATATATATATATATATATGTGTGTGTGTGTGTGGAAACGATTCATATAAAAACGATTTGTTGCATGTCTATAAATAACAGCGTCTGATTTAAAAATTACGTCATAAATCGATTAGATGTGGACCGGGCACTAAACAAGAATGTCAGGTTGAAAGGACCTTCAAGCAGTACATAAACCTAAAGTGGTGATATTCTACAGTAAAATACAGGTATACTCGCTCCAGCACGAAGGGAAATCGGACACAAAGACCTGTTTTGTTCTAAGTGAAAGACTTTGGGTTGGCGGCAGAGGATCGTGACAGTACTTAACCGTTTAAAGCAGTGGGCTACATGACGCGTCCACCTGGCAAAACACAAGGCAACTTATAGCTTTAAGAGCGAGGCAGAATAAAAACGACTTTGAATGAAATTCTGTCGTCATATTACTTCGCTGATAAAAATCGAGGTTATTTTATTATCGTTTTGATTGATATTCTGACCACAGTGCCTCTGATTCACATAGCCCATCATGACTATAGTGAAGACTTTTGACGTCAGAAGTGGGATTCGTCGGCACGTCCAATGGGGGGTAGATATTAACCGAGTAGCGGTCCCTGCCAACTGCCAACAATATTAGCAATGTTAGCCAAGGAGTAATGCGCATTTCCCAAGGACTCTACGATTGAAAATTAAAAATTCTACCTGACGGCGAACAGAAAATAAGAAGACAAGCAACTGGTAATTTTAATCTCTCATGCCTTTATGTGCCCCCTTCTATCTGGATCTCGCGCTGCTTAAGTGCCTGCCACGGTTTGTGCTTATCTTATTTTTTCTTCAGAGCATTGCAGCTTGATGCAATCGAGGTATTGTTTGGAGGTGATACGCACGAATGCTGACTCCTGTTCAGATTTTTTATTTCCGTTAAATATTGAATGGTAGGGAACCACAAGCGACTTATTCCAGCGCATGCAAAACAAGAATGTAATACAGTCTAAAGGAACTGCACCGTTTTGCTTCATTTCAGTGACCTCCCCGAGTCCTTTATAAGTCGCATTTTTCAGCGTGTATGTGAACGGCAGAGAAATTTGTGAATGAAACGCTGGCACGCTGAGTTTAAAATTAGCTCTCGCGTTTTCTGTCTCTCTTCAGCGTCAAGCATGTAATAGAGTATGGTTACAAATTCAACGTCATTAATAGCCCTCGCAGAAAATATTTAATCCCACATGATTATTCTTAAACCTACCGTCTAAAAATAGGTGCCATTAAACAGTGTCATTTAGAGCGATTCAAAGGAATACAAAACAGATAAAAATCCAAGTCATCGGAAATGCATGATTTCTTTTTCAAGGCAAGTGCGCTAAATCTTATTGTATTTTATTAATTTTATTTCTTTTTGATTTGCACTACCCTGTTTTAATGTGTGGTCTAAGCATGAATTGTCAAAGATAGGGTATTGGATTCAAGAGAGGATTTAACGCGCAATTCTAACGACCTTCATAGATTATATTGTCTATGTTACATGTGGCTTAAGTATTTTAGTGGTGTAAGTGAGATGACTATAATACACAGTTGTTAATTTTTACATACTGCGTGTCTGGATAAGCTATAGGCTATTTTATACATTTAAAGGTTCTGGAAAAATATTTCTTGATGTTCATCTCATATTTCAGCATTTTCTGTATTTTTCCATTCAAAAATACACTCTGACTGACTCTTCTTGCTTGTCTTGTCTGACACGCGCTCTTTCTCACCCCCCCCCTCCCCATCCCGATATCACAGCTATGATTCACTCTTTCGCTGCGGCAATGAGCAACCCAATCCAAAACACATCTTCCTTCAACTCTGGAACCTGGAATCTCCTAGACCCACGAAACTCATCACCTGTCCGGATACCCGAGCAGCAACCGATCGCTGTTAGTCCCTGGGACATTGCGTTCTGTGTGACGGGGACACTAATCTCCTGTGAAAATGCCATCGTGATTGCAATCCTATTTTACACGCCCACCCTGCGTGCGCCCATGTTCATACTCATAGGGAGCCTCGCCTTCGCGGATACGTTAGCTGGGCTTGGTCTTATACTTAATTTCATCTTCACATACATGCTGAATACGGAATTCGTTACGTTGATCTCAGTTGGACTGCTCATCTCCGCCTTCTCCGCCTCCGTACTGAACATCCTGGCTATCACCGTGGACAGGTACCTCTCTCTATACAACGCACTGACCTACCACACGGAACGAGCTGTGACATTCACCTACGTCATCGTGGCGCTCATCTGGTTCGTCTGCATAGCGCTGGGCTTGCTGCCCCTATTGGGCTGGAACTGCCTACGAGACGAGTCCTCCTGCAGCATTTGTCGGCCGGTCACCAAAAACAACGCCGTCGCACTGGCGGTAACTTTCCTGCTCATCTTCGCGCTCATGATGCAGCTGTACTTACAGATCTGCAAGATAGCCTTCCGGCATGCCCAGCAGATCGCCGTGCAGCACCACTTCATGGCCATATCCACCACTAAAGGCGTGTCTACCCTTTCTGCCATTCTCTGTACATTTGCCATCTGCTGGATCCCCTTCGCGATGTACTCTATCGTGGCGGACTCTAGCTATCCAATTATATACACGTACGCCACAGTACTCCCTGCCACCTGCAACTCAGTCATCAATCCCATTATTTACGCCTACAGAAACCCCGACATTCAGAAGTCCTTGTGGCTGGCTTGCTGTGGATGTATCCCCACAAACTTCTCTCTAAGGCCAAGGACGTCAAGTGACGTATAGTCTCAGTATAAGTGAAAATCATTGGCAGCCATATTCTTGCTGTTTTATTTGGTCAATATGCACACTTGTATTACGTATACTTTTTGGTCAGTGTAAATTTGACTAATATTTGCGTAACCATAAGAAAGCGTGCATAACTGACTAATACTCTCGTCGCCCGCAAATCGATTCTGGTCACAGGCTATCGGGATCTAAATGCACAGCCACGTCTATATGACCAGTCGGTTTTTTTATAGACCTAGGTATGCGGATATTTGCGAAGTTGAGGTATGAACTGTGAAATTTGGCCGGGATGTAGGTCCTTCGAAACGCGCAAAGAGACACGTGAAACGATGGATGCAGTCACTAGGAAGGCCAGTCTTTAATGACCTCGTTTGTGTAAGTCTGTACAAATGCATAAAGGCAACCTTACATGTCGTAATTAGAAAAACAATTACCAAACTCTCAATACCAAAAACATTTATGCAGGGTAATGTGTTAAATACCCTGAAAAGGTTTTCATAGAAAGCAACAAGTTAAGATACTCCTGCCTTAGCCGCGAAACTGTAATCTGATCGACAATAACGTCAATGTCATTACAAAAAAAATGTGTTTAAAGCGACGTGCTATGATTTAGTTTCATGTCAATACGTAATCCAGTGTATGCTCTATTAAGCAAGTTTATTATTGTGCCAAGGAATTTTCTCGTTGGTCATTTGGCATTTCGAGTCATTACTAATATACCCATTAATTTCACATATAAATGCAATCGTTGAAATTAGGTTTAAATCACACAAATGAAAGGGAAATGAATGGTGGATTAGAGTTGATTTATTAATGACTTATTAATGACATTAGCCTTCATGTTTAAAACATTAACAACCAAACATTAGAATGAAAAATAGAACGCGCACTTTTTTCCTTTGTACTGTATTGCCATGCAAAGATAAACGTGGAGTAAGCAGGACTACGGGATCATTAAGTCGCAAAAGCACAGCCGAAAACCGGCATCGCATCAGCACCATGGACAGCAGACGACAGGCCGCGGCGCGCAAAGCCTGCTTATGGCAGTGGTCAGGCTCCCAGTGATTCGATGTAGGCCTAGATACACAGTTAAGGAATAATGCAGCCAAGATCGCACAAACTGACAGACTTCTAGTGTTGAAGTTAACGTAACGTTGTTGTCGGGTCAATTCTGTCAACAAATGCCTTCATGCGATGTCACTTTAATTCTTCCAAGACAAGATGTTGAAGTTTGGTTTTCTAAACCATAATGGCGCTTAATTTATTCACGTTTAACGGAAACAGTAGAAAATGCGTCCGAATATCCTATAGATCTATATGGAGTAACATTGAATACTGTATTTTTAGCAGTAGGCAATTTGGTCAAATACTAAATGCGGAATAAATTTCATACAGTACCTTAAGCTAATATAAAAATTAGCTCATCTATATATTAATATAGTGCAATTTTTCATATGAATCCGCTTCTCTCTATGCCAGTTATTTGGTAATACAATGACATAATGGCAACGACAACAAAATATTTTCTTACAAAATGTAGCTTTCAAAATCCTGTAAGTCATTTTGGGCACAAGCTCAATTTAACCACTTCACAAAGAAGCAGAGTATACTGAATATGATATCTAAACATGGTATCATGGCATCTGAAAACCGTTTTGTTTAACTTGTTAATTATTCTGCCTCTGGCCAATCCCCCCCCCCAACCACCCATAATTAGAAAATCATCCTCAGTAAATCGCGGCGGCTTCAACAAGGAAGCTAATGGGTTTTCACTCCACGGAGTCGGTGTCGGTGTCAGCGAAAAGACGCCGGCTCAGGCGTCCCGGCTAAGCCGGCGGGCAAGTCACCATAAAGCTACCATTCTAAAGCAGAGCCACGTCTGGCATGAATCACGATGTGCACCTTCAGATTATCGAAGACATGGGGAAGCGACTGTAGTCACATTTCACCGTTGCTCCGTGCTGTTTTCCGCTATCGTATCCACTGTACTGTAAAAAAATCCAAGTCATTGTAAGACGCACAGGCAGAGGTGGCGGTAAAAACAACCTCAGATAACTAGTGTTTAAACTGCTGGTTATTTAGACAGCAATTTAAACGAAGCATTTTTCCGGGAAATATAAAGAATTTTCATAGGGCGATTATTCAAACATTACATTATTTCTACGAAAAGGTCACTATGGTGGAAGATGTTAAGAATTATGTTATTCAACGCTATTACCAAAAGATGAAAAAAAAACTTGACTTAACTCTAAAAATGGCGCACACATGCTGATGTACTATACGGGATGTAACCGTTTTGATACTTTACAAAAAAAAGCTTTTTTAACGTTTCTTTTGAAGAGGACCAGCAAAAGATCATTGCAACGTCCCGTGTTGGTCGCGACACGCAGAGTTTGTAAATATTCGTTTGGCCTTATTTCTGCGTTCCTGCAATAACGTGTTACCGTGTATATAGGTGTTCATTAAAATGTACGGAAAGGTGGAGACCTCTGACAGATGTCAAATTCCATTCTGAATAGAGCTAATGAACTTTTCATAAGATGAAAAAAAAACATTTAAGCACCAGAATTACAAAGTTGTGACAGTTGAGTGAGTGTTGCGTGAGTTGCCTCTTTTGTTGTGCGGAAGAAAATACGTTCAGGTTCTTTTCACTCTCACATCCTTTATGTGGGTCTGTTGCTAGGCTACATCACTTGTGGCGTCTTATTCTCTGCGGATCAAAGACTGTGTACATGTGGGCCTGGGTGTGAGTCTACGTGCACATGCATTTTCCGCACCGGGGGAACAGTCGGTGACCTATTTTTAACGGTTTATTTTTGTTTGCATGACACCCAATTTTGGTGAAAAGCTTACCGTCAGTGGCTGTTTCTTTGCTCCTTCTGACTGCTGGTTCTCACCTCGCTAACAGCTATCCCACCTGCAGTCATAACTTCTACACAGCAGCTGGCTCAGACGATAGGCGGCCTCTATTGGATGGAGTGTTCCATTACAGTTCCAGCTCCTGTTCTCCTTCTTACGGAGGTATTTTGTCCTCGATCTTTCGAGGGCAGAATATACCAGCTGAGGTCTCATGCTATGATGCACTGGGTAAGATCAGGAAGAGGAGGACAAGGGGAGCACATTGTCGCTCTGTCCACTTTGCATGCAGACAGCTCTTAGCTGGCCGTTAAACAGCGGATAAACTTCCAATTGCCGCCAAATTCTGCTGGAGATAAGCGTGTGATGAGGTTATGACGCAAAGATCACTTTTATGACAACTGGACAGCTGTGTCAGTCTTTCTCAGTATATGTGTGTGTTTGAGGCAGTAAGGTGCACAATTTAAGAAAACCTTTCCCCAACCCCCAGGCCAGTAATACTCAAACCAGGGATGGTCCATTGAGGGACTCAGAATCGTTGTGAATTCTTTCCACCTCTCCTTCTAGAGCCATAATCCTTTTGGATTAAAGGCCTTTACCTGGCATTCCAGGTAAAAGATAGCTTCAGGATTCTAGCCAAAAGATCCTGAACAACTGACCCTGGTTTAAGCACTGCAGGCTGCTCAAATCCTCATGGTTTTACTCTAGTTCTGACAGACGTTAATGTTTTTGTGCCAATATGTGTTGTGTCGTATGAAAAATACGTTTCTAGGGCGCCATGTTTACGTTTTAGGGTGACAGTGGCTGTCTTTCTTATGCAATGCTGTGCTGGAACCTATATTTTTATATTCATCTCAAGGGGATATGTTAAAAAAATAGTCTTGTTTTATGGGTGTGCATGAGTGATTGTTACCTGTATTTTATACATTGTATAAGTTTAATTGTATTTTGGAGATGCTAAAAGTGCCACCTTTTCTCAAGTGTCTTCATCTGTCCTTTGAGATTTACATGTAATTATTATTTTAAGATGTCTGAATTAAAAAGAAATGCTCGCTGAAGATGAAATGAGAAAAAAAATGTAGCCCAAGTGCACGTTGCATCAGCACTTACATAAAACGGGGTGGGCTTTAATCTAGCTCTCAAAAAGCATTGGCCTGCAGGAAACAAGCGAAATAGCAGGCTAGCCAATCAGGACTCAATCAAAGAAGCAAGATTTACTCCGCCTCCGTCTTTGTGTTTTCACAGGGGGACCACTAGGATTAAGTATCAGATGGGTGCAGGGCATATCGCCATTGACAGCTGTCTGGGGACAAGAGAATTTATTCTGGTTCTCAATTTCCAGTGTTCCTGGGAATGAGGACGAAGCACGGTTGAACCCAGATGGATTAAATTGCCCGTGATTTATATTTCCCCCTGGGAAAACAAAAGAGTCTGAAACATACACCTGGCATGATGAAAAAGGCAAGCTGGAAATCTTAGTCTCTCTCAGTTAATGCCTTTGCTTTGTTGTAATAGAAAGATGCAGGCGATAGAAAAGATAAGGTCATTTTCTCAAAGACTGTATTACTTTGGAATTCTTTCACAGATATTTCCAGCCGTTCTAAAAATAAGCGCAGAAATTTAGGGCAAAATTCCCTTTTCTGCCTCGCTAAATAGCACCGTCCTTGCGCCTAGTGGCCGAAGCAGGGCTGAAGCGACGCCATAAAAAACTGCCCTAAATTCAGGGCTATAAAAGGAGAAAAACTTTGACCCCATTTATGACTGATGCATGAAAACACTCACAGTAATTTTAAAAACAGACGAATTTCTCTCCTCTTCTATTTATCCTCCATCCCCGTCTCCAGCTATTCCACCCCATGTAAATGTCACCTTGATCTCAATGTGTTTTTGCTCAAAACATAACTACAGAGAGTGTAAAAATAATATCCTGAAATGTATTTTGTGAGAGATAGAATTTGACATAAATGGGGAGGGAAACTAGTAGGATTATAACTGTGACCTTAATATAGATATTGTCTTTAGATGTGAAATTTAACTTATAATGACATACAAGATGCACTTTATAAAAGACTGGGGGTGGGAGGGGAGTAAACATTGCACTCTGTCGAATGTACGATGTGTATGACTTGCTGAAGAATATAAATATTTTATTACGGCAAACATGAAAAAAGACAAAAAAACATATTAAAGTTTTATCAATTAAAAATAACATCCAGAGAGACTGTGGTGTGTGTCATTGTGTATTTTGTTAAGTTTTTTGGATTGCTACCAACCCCGCACTTCGCCTTTAACGCAGACGGGCAGAAATAACTCTGCACTATAAACTTTCCCTCCGGTTAGTTGGCGGTGCTCCCGCTGTGGTTATTAACGCCACCTGCTGTCTAGAGGAGGAAGTACACCAATGATTTATTCATTCTGCTCGCGGAGACCGACAAGGACAGCCAGAGACTGATACAGGTACGCTCTTATAGGCAATGCAAAACGTAGATCATCATAAGCAATTCAGTAGGACCGTATTAGCGTCCTTATATATTACAGTAAAGCGATATTGTATAAGTTTCTCTGTAACTGGTTTCTCTTTAATTTGGCGGGGAAAGGCGGACTTGCATCCCCTCCTCTTCGATTCTCATCCTCACTGGTAAGAAACTGGTGCTATTAACGTTCAAAACCAGGCCAAGTAACCAGCGTCAGATTTCTTACTCATTTCACGCCTAAAAATATTCGGTTCTTAAATAGCTTAACTCCCTATTACAACAGAACAAACAGATAAAATGAAAGACAACGGAGGTCGAGTTTTATTTTTTATGTTTTAATAGTATTCCGCACATGCATAATCACCAATATTTTGCTCCATGGATACATACACATTTGTTCTTCAGATAAAGGTACTTTACAAGCAGTCTTACCAAAAATCTATACAACGGCTCATTTAAAACACAAAATATACTTACTAAATGCAGGCCAAACAGACATCTCAGCTGTTGATGAGTAAATTCAGTAGTAAAGTTGGAAGTTGCACTGTCCCAGTTCTCACACATCCCGGCGGCACTAAAACAACGACGACGAAACGGAGATTCAGACCCCTGCCCCGGCTTACGCCGCACCGTCACTGTCCAAGACGCACAGAGAAAAACATCTTATCCGGTACTGAAATAAAGGAAAAAACGGGGCACCGAAAGTCACCGAAGAAGTGTTAAATGACAGCCCTGTGTGCATATTTACATATAGGTTCGTGACCAGTGTACTTACATTAAATGTTAGCTGTGTGACTGCAGAAATTATACCTTTGCAGAGCCACCGGATGTTTATCCGCCCGTTTTATTAAACCTAAAATCGATGATTTAACATGCCGAGCATCGACGCTCTGCTAGCACACATGAAAAAAGCTTTTTATTGGTGGGAATGGATATACTGCATGCCCGATTACACAACACCGGGGTAGCGGGGCCTTCCTCTTTTTGTTTGTTACGTAGGCAAAACGCTTTCGAGACAGTTTGTGCTTTATATTGATAAAATAATTATATTAACTAATCGTTTCCTGATTGACACACATGTACACGCACACAGAGATTTAATCTTATTTTAAATGTACTGAGTCCTGCTCTGGCAGACTTCCCTGCTGCTCTCATATGAGCTAATGTGTGAAAATTGCTCCAGCTGGATGCTTTATACATGAGCATTATGGCGATCTCAAAAGGTTTTCGGACCAATTTAGTACAGTCGACGTTTGGCTGGTTTACAGCTGTGCAGGCGTGAAATCGCCGACACATTCTCTAGAAATTTCCCGTATTCGTTGTATTGATATGTACAGGCAGCTGCAAATTAAACCGCGACTGGGAAACTATCAAACTGGTTTCGACACTGGGATGCAGAATGAGGTCACTTTAATAGGACAAAACTTATTTGAGGAGGTGGGTGGGCTCCTGGGGGGAGGGTGGACATTGCCTAAATTTTGGACATTATCATGGACTGTGTGCCCATTACTTGGCAGCTGACTTGGACTGGCCCAGCAGAACCCAAATGTTTGAACCATAAATACTGTATACAATATACACTTCAACAGCACACGATGTAGTGCAGTCTGGTGTCACATGGATCTTGCTCACCCTCATATTCCCACTAGAGGGCTCCCTAACATCTCAGCCACTGCCTATTCCACCCCATGCCCGACAGTGTTTCTGTCAGTGTGTGTGTGTCAGTGTCATTAGTGAGTGTATATGCATATCCCTCTGAGTGTGTGGGTGTGTGAGTATGCCTGGACCCCCCCTTTTCTTCGCTGCGTTCAGGGGTGTTAACAGAGTACGTGGTAATGAGGCTATGTGAGAGCAGCTCAGGACCGGCCGCAGCAGGTCCTGCGACACGCAGGCCCGGCCTCTTCCTCTTCCACTCGTCTTCCTCAGTCGGACCACTCATTCTCGTCCAGCTCCGAGTCGTCGTCTGACTCGCTGTACTCCACAGCAATGCGACGTGACAGGATGGTGGCCACATCGTTGCCCACTGGCTCCTTCTTGGCTTCCTGCTCACGCTGCTCCTGCACCTTCCGCAGCTGGATGCCTGGCAAAAAAACAGAATCCCCTGCTTCTGCAAACTGGTAGCTTTACAAGGCTGCACGGATGTACACTGTATGAATGTTTTACATTTCGCTGCGAGTAATAACGTCTAAAACACGAAGAACTGTCCTTCTCCTCTTTATATGAACTAGAAATGAATGAAATGAATTGGCTGCAGGCATTTAACCCAAGAAATCCCATGATGCATTGGGATGGCCATGCACCCCGCCTACTCACCTCTGCGAATGGCGGCCAGCAGGTCGCTGCGGGCATCGCTCATGGGGATCAGTGGCACCTGGCCCTTCCTGGGCATGGCTTCACCAGCAGGCGGGACCACGGCGCGGGCCGGAGAGAACGCGTGGGTTGGGGGCCCTGGCGGCGGGGGTGGGGGGGCCATGGGTGGGCC
>JAAGVU020000002.1:12235250-12250503 GCA_011763525.2 Mormyrus iriodes
ATCAGTACATCTATTTAGGGAGCAGGGCCTCATCTATATATCTAATAAGGGAGCAGGGCCTCATCAGTACATCTACTGAAGGAGTAGGGAGCAGGGCCTCATCAGTACATCTACTAAGGGAGTAGGGAACTGGGTCTCATCCATATTTCTACTAAAGGAGTAGGGAGCGGAGCCTCATCCGTACATCTACAAAGGGAATAGGGAGTAGAGTTTCATCCATATATCTACTAAGGGAGTAGGGAGCAGGGCGCAATCCATACATCTAACAATGCAGTAGGGAGCAGGGTCTCACTTGCTTGCACACTCTCCATCTCCTCCCTAAAAGAGAGCAATCTCTTTATCCTTACATTTGTTGAAGGGAGGGGGTACGAAATGATTCGGAACAAATCCTTGCCCCAAAAACACCACGCAGTCTGACACCCAGACCCCGATTAAGCCCCCTCCCAGCCCCCCACCCAGCAGGGTTGTAATCCACCCTTAGCTGCCCACTGCTCGTGCCCGAAACAGGCCGTCTCTCACCAGCTTTAGCTGCACGGGGGAGGGTAGCACAATGGGGTCGCAGGCAAAAAAACGAGGGCGGGGGCAGCTGTGAGCCGACAGCAGGCCATAACATGCTCGGCTGCCCAAGAACGCCATCATTTTAGGGCCGGGCGTGCAATCTCCTGCCGCCCTTACGTTTTGGCTACCATAGACGGACATAGTGTGACCTCACAGGCCCATTTTTTCTTGATTCTGGGTTAGTCAGAAGCTTCACCCCTAGAAAGAGGTGCTTTTTTTTAACCAACAGTGTCACCTCACTCCTGCTACACAACCCAGATGTCTCCACCCTGAAGCGCTCCAAAAACATCTTATCGTGGGGAAGATAATTAAACGGCAGTCGAGTATGATTGCTCATTCATTTGCAAATCTTAAATCCGTCTTATGCAAAAAGGCCCGGAATGGAGACCACAGAATGAGTGTCACTACCCAGGCGTGAAGAAAGTGTTGCCATGGTTTCCCTTCAGACGTGTCCCTGGGAGGCAGACAGCAGAGGAGCCGCATGCCTGAGCAGAAACACAAAGACCGGAACGGCCGAATGACACCACAACCAGCCCGAGCGATCCCCTTTCGGGGAGCTTTCTGACACGCAGCTCAAGGAAAATGACAAACATACAAATGGGCTGTGGCACCAGAGACGTGTGAGTATTCAGTGTTTGTGTAACACAACATGCTATGTGCAGCATCATAGTCCAGGAGGAGAGAAAAACCCATCTCCCCACGCCACCAAAAGTGCTGACCTCGCTATGCTCTACCACGTATGCGCTGACGTTTTTGCTAGTGCGCATATGCTAACCATGCTAACCATGCATGCCTGTGCTAACGATGCTCTGTGCCAGTGATAGCATTGCTAATGGTGTCGTTGGCTAGCATGTGTGCGCTAACGATGCTATCCGTTAGCATCTGCTTGCTAACTGTGCTAAGTTTTAATAAAGCATGAAAAAATGACACCTGATCCCAAGGTTTTTTTTTTTTTTTAATTAAATTACATTTTAACCTCTGCCCCTCTGATCCTCTACTGAACCCCAGCCACAACTTATGTAAGGATTCACCCACCCACCCCCCAACAAAACAATTCAATGTGTTGACCATCTGCAATCAACCAGCCCACAGCTCCATGATGGCTGACTCCCACACATGCATGGAGGGGGGGTGGGGACAGGTTCCATTAGGTCACGTGGCCATGAGGCTGATTGCCGTGGTAACGCTCTGATCCAGTTCACGGCCTAATTTAAGCAAGCAGGCAATAAATAAACAAACAAACGGAAAAATAAATTCTAGACATCTAAAAGCTAAATAATTCTGTTAAAAACAGCGATGATACTATCATTTCCTTACAATTACACAGCATAATCTAAAGCAGTGGATGCCAGCCAGTCGATCACCTTGACATTCATAGTCTGCTGCGACACCCTCATGCCCCCTCACCCCCCCCCAATCAGCAAAAACTACTGAGGGGGACCGCCACACCCCCCCCCCCCGAGCAGCAAAATCTATCAAGGGGGAACCCCATTGACTGGCAAAATATACCATTACTACTAACTCCCCAGATTATTAGCTGTAAATGTAGCTCTCACTGCGGAAAAAAGTTAGACACTACTGATCTAAAGCAAACTTCAGAAACCAGGCTTGCCGCAAATCAACCCTTTCCTCTTTAGGAGATTTATAACCATTGTAAACCATCAAATCCCCCCAGGACTTGAACATGAACATGCAACCTGCTGGTCCCAAATCAACCTTCATAGTCACTAGCTCACCAGCAGCTCCTGTCCAACTGAAACTCCAGGAAAGATGTGTGCCGTATGAGACAGCCCAGCTAATACAGGCCACTGTGTTGCTTTTTAAAGGCACACATTTGCTATAATTAGGCTGCTAACAGCAAACCAAAGACAGGACATGTCTGTGCAAGGTGACGAGGCCACAACAATCCACTCTGCTACTAAAGCAACTCACAGGGAGTCATAATCAGGTACTCGGACACGGGATTCAGCAGGCTGAACACCCTCACGTGACGACATTCGGACCAGCTTAAGTTCAATCCGTGGGGTAGCTGAAAAGGTATGCAGCCTGGCTCTTTCAGATGGAGTTAGCCGCAATGTGCAAGATATCCTTTAAGAAATGCACAGACAGGAAATGAGAGCAGGCAGGTAGCTCACGTTAATCCCTCTCCTGGTCCTGAATTACAACATAGGGTGACTGTCCGCGTTTCGTGAGCATAGATCCCACAAAGATAATGGTTACATAACTATTTCTCCCAGGCTTTCCAGAGGAAGACCTACGGCGGGCTCCCACAGGCCACATCTGCCCTGCCAGAAACCTTATTTCATCCTAATAAACAAGCAGGGAACATCATCAATTATACAGTTTTTTTAAGAGTTTTTTTTTTACCCAGACAAGGTTATTCATGCAAATCCTCCCCTATCCCTGTAAATGGTCACCCCCAGAACTATCATTTCCAGAGTTCTTATAGAAGGGCACTCACACTGTCGCTAAAACCCAGGGGGAGACAGTCCTACCGAGGTCTGAGATCAGAGAAAGAACTCTTCTTCAGATGTTAACATTTTAACATTTACAGTTTAAACAGTCTTATGGCAAAATGTAATTAAATTACATCATAAACATGTAGTTTACAGATGCAATGCACATAATTTTTCTGACGTTTCTTTTTACATTTTATTTGGTAAATTCTGTACACTGTATGTAAAAATGGATTTTACTGACGTCTCTGACGCTTTATGGGCAATGATGTCATTCTTTTAAATCTCATCTCACAGCAAAGCTTTGTCTGTAGCTTGTGGTGCCAGGGACCAGGTGTCCGTCCACATCCCAGCCACACTGGAGAAAATGTTTATGCTTAAGTTTTTTCGGTTAAGATTCCAGATAATGTTCTGCTATAATTCACAATGTAGCAATACAGAAAATAATTTTAATTATTCAAATAGACCTGTATGAAATTTTAATCTAAGCTTTGAAGACTCTAAGTAACTCTAAGTCATATTTCTATGCAACCATGAATATCCAATCAAAATGTCTCTGCTGATATAGCCTCAAAACATTTTAATTTTTATTATTATTTCTATTATTAAAATCACTACTGCCTCAGTTACATAAATACTAATTCATAATTTGCAATGATGGTGATCATTTTACAAAAAGGTGGTAATTAAGGTTAAGAGCCACACTTAAGGTCCAAGAGTGAGGGCCCATCCCAGGAACTAAATACAATGTTGATGAGATGGCTCCAATTGTTTGCCCACCACACCATCTGCTGCTTCCCTCTGTGTCCTGCCTTGGCCCTGCCATGTTAAATTGTGTGGTCAACTGTGATGAGAGCCATAGTCAACAGGGCATATTCCACTCATTTCAGAAAAGGTTTATTCTACAGCACAACTTTCTAATATTACCTTGTAGTACCTTTGCCTATGATATCTGGGTGGATTTTGACCATAGCTGTACCATTAAGTGGCCTGGGAGATGCTCACCTCTCCCACAGTTATCTAAGACCTCTGAGCTTCATCTCAGCTTTAGTTTTTCAATGAAGTTCTTGTTAAGTAATGCCCTTGTTCATTAATATTTAAAGCAGCGACAGCCCTCATGCATATTTATGCGTGAATTATTTTCAATTACTAAACTATCCAAAGACTATTATTTATGATAGTATTATATAGCACTGAGGTTTATGTATGGGAATAATGAAAGAAGGCTTTCATCAACACAATCACAGCAATCATTTCTTTCCACGCTGTTTTCTCATATTCATATAGGAAAATGAAGCAGTGTTGCTATAGAACAAGCCTACAAATATCGCCGTACTTGTTGAAAGCTCGGTTATTATCCATTGATGCTCATTGGTCAATATAGCTGTTCATTCTGGATCTCCTCCCTCGTTTCAATGTGCTCCACTTAATAAAGGAAAGATTACACATCGTTTTAAGCAACCAGATTATCAAACTACCAGAATATCCATAGGCCTCCAAAATTTCCCTCACAGAGGAAAGGCGATGGGGAAAAAAAATCTTATACACCCAATACTAGAATAACAGGATTTATACAAGCCGCATTGCATGATTCGGTTCTCTATAATGTCTATTAAAGGAATCTCTAAATTAAAAAGGATCTGGTTTCATTTCACGTAAAAACGGGTTACTGCGTTTTACGCTGCTATTCAGTGCACCTCAACCACTAATACTATTATCGCACAGCAAAATGCAAAACAAAGACACCTAAATGTCTAGAGTAAGAGACAATTTAAACACCGCCTTACATTTAACGCATTACATGTGTTAAAACAGAACATTGGCTGATATCTACATTAATATAACATTTTATAGGCTCGCATTGTAATGTGGCTCCCTTGCGCAGCACGCCTTCCATTGCAGCCCGCTTATCGCATCCTGCTTTAAGGAATCAGGGTGGACTCGACCGGAATACGTGTTTTTAACACCATTGTGCGAACATCGCACGGATCCACTTAAGAGTCCTTCCCAAAACACGTCTCATGCACAATGACAATAAGCCTTCCGGCGTGATGCTCCACAGACAGCCAGTGGACAATAAAATCCGATCGAAATGGGACCACTGACGCCGCAAACAGCACCGGATTTCGCACGCAAGGCGTAATGCGCGCATCCGATGCTTAATGCATTAAAGAAGAAAGCTTCGGGGCTGGGTAAACTCTGGAAAGATGCGAAAGAAATCAAAAATACCCCGGGTTTACCTGTTGGTGGTCAGCGTTTTTTTTTCTCGTCCTATATTGATTTTGAAAATTCTCCTCTCTCTCGCTCTTCAGATTTCGGTTTCAACAAGGACACATGAGAAATCTGGCGCTGGAGATACGCAGAGGAGTGATTTTTGCATCACCAGCTAGCAGGAATGGAGGGCACTCCGGAAATGTGGGACCCCTTCCTTCTGCATGTGTGTTTCCCTGACAGCGTCGCCTTTTCAGCGAGCGATCTGCAGCACGGACACCATTGCGCATGCGCGTCCGGCGCCCACCTACCCACCCGGCCGGCGGAGCACGGAGGTCCGCACACGCATGTACGCTCCGGTCACACATGGGTCTGAGGCGGATTCGTCACACGTTCGACCCCGTCTCGAAAGGGAATAATCAGAGACATCCAAGTATTGGGGCGACTTCGTTATCTGGGGATCTCAAAATTAATGCTTGAATTATTCTGTTGTTTATTCTATACATGACACAAAAGACTAGGACAAGGCAATCAATAGCATCTATTCTAAACTGAATATAAGGTTTTTAATTAGACGAAGCGAAAACAATAACTTCTTTGTTTAAAGCGCTCGTCTACTAACAGATTGATGTTGAATCCAGTGCGATTTTAATTATACAGCAACAGACAAATAATACAATGCTCGGAGGACGCGGTGACAATATGTATCTCACATGCGCAGCCAGATTTTTGTGATTCTCAGTTGTTTTAAACAACGAATATGTTAATTAAACTCATTGTATAATTTCCCTTCAGTTCTAATTATTATTCTTAATTTTATAGTGACTTCAATCCATCTTCCAACGACTTAGTGGGTGGTGGTGGACTGGAGCTTATCCCGAGTAGAATAAGGCATAAGGCAGGGGGTTACTTTGGAAGGGATGCCAGTCCACTGAGGGGCACACACGTGCACGTTCACACACAGTCATAAGCCAAGGGGCAATTTAAAGTTACTAAATATCCCATTGGCGTGTCATCAGAGTCTAACTGGATGCTGGAGTACCGGGGGAAACCTGCATAGCACAGGAAGGACACGCGAGCTCATTTACCAGTAAATAGGCCCAAGCCTCATTTTCTTTCTCTTCATCTGTGGTGGCCTGAAGTTGGGGGCTTAGTTATTGTAAATACGAGGCCACCTTGAAGTTAAACTAAAACCGGGCAGTCATATGTCTCATGCGATGACTGTCAGCTATTTTTATATAACGAGACAGACGACGTAATTTGAGCATTATGGTGTGAGGTTGGAGCGGAAGCAGAGGTCGCAGAAAAGGAGTGCGGCTGAGCCAAGTTCCCATCAATCGCTAGAGATGAATAATAAATTCCACTTGCATCTCTAAATTATGTCATTATTTCATATTTCACCCTCTGTACTTTACCTGTCTCCTTTGCACATTCTTATAACATCATCCTGCTTCAGTATTCACAGGAGGAAAACGTAACTTTGTAATATTATGCACCTGTCCCATAATTCCTCGCACCCATGGTCTGATACTTTGACTAATCTCACACATGGCCTTTGCTGCAGCTGGCCCCTCTCTACTGGCTGTAGTGCTTGTAACTGACTGAGGATTATGCTGTCTTTTAGCATAAGACTAAATCTCATTCTTTATCACACGCCTTTACTGGTTTCCACTGCAGTTCCTTCCAGTTGGCTGGAGCGTCTGTAAAATGGGTTGAGCACCTATTTATCTTGATGGCATATCAGCTCCTGTGTTCGGCGCTCTGTGGCTGCCTGCCCACTGCTCAACTCTGCATCTAGTTACAGTCGGTTTATCGTACTGGTGTCAGGGGTACTTTGATAATTTTTTTCTACCAAGGTGCTCATCCATTTTCCTAGGACAGATCCCAGATCGCTAACCTATGGGGGGGCTTACGGTTTGACGCTTAGTCTTACATTTAAAATACTCTTTCACCACTAGGTGGCAGTGCAGTCCTGCAGCTAGTAGAGATGGGCTGTTATGGGCTGGGGGGGGATTAGCTGTCAGTCTGATAAATTTCCTTGCCTATAGGCTTCATTTTCGCCAAAAAATTTTAGCAAGGCTAAAGTCAGGGATTGCAAAAGGGATGCTAAATTATCAATTAGACTGTAACAAATTCTTAATTCTGTTTTGCTCAGATATAATTGATTTTCCTAATTGATTTTCCACTTATTAATAGTGGGAATGTGTTGGATTTGATATTATTCATGTTGATTTAAGGAAGTTCAACAGGACAATTGTTTGGGCTAGGAAATTACTGCTCTGAAGAAATGCTACAATGTAAGAGGCCGGAGCAGAGGTGTTGCCTTTGTTTTTGCTTGCTGATTTATTATTAATGGTCCTGCCTGATTCCCCTTCCTGGATGTATTCAGGTTATGCCAACAAGACAGCGAGATAAGAAAATCACAAATGCGACATGTCCTACACATGCACTCAGTCATACATTCTCACACATTCCCATACACACACAGATATATGCCATTCGCAGGTGTATTGATTTCCTGGTGCTGTCTGTGGTTCTGAAGTCATCGTTTTACCATTCAAATGGTGCTTTCAAGACAACAACCAGGCTCCCAGATACAATGACAAATAACAGATCGTGCAGCACCAGAGTATCACACCAACAATACCCAGGGGCGTACAAGAACAAATAAAAAGTTATTATTATATTTTTTTTTTGCATAGTGTCTGGAATCATGAAATCGAAGCCAGTCCTATTTCTGCCTCACAGCTCAGTGTTGTGGGTTCAAATCTAACCCCAGCACTGTGCAGGTGTTCTGCATTTCATATGAATTTTAGACTGACAATTGTGTGTGTGTATGTCAGCACCCAACAATGTTATTTTCATAGCATGCTCTGTTTTTTTGTCCTAGATCGCTGCAAATCTCTGTTATGTAAACCAGTGTTTCCCAACCTGGTTCTTGGGGACCCACACATGGCCCATGGTTTTGCTCCCTCCCAGCTCCCAGCCAGACAGTCCACACCTTTTCTCCCTCTCAGCTTCCTCCAGGGAGCTGAGAGGGAGCAAAAACTTGGACAGTCTGTGGGTCCCAGAGGACCGGATTGGGAAACACTGATGTGAACAGTTACCAATGGAAGGAAGGTTGCAAAAATATCCACTGGTTTTCCTGCACCGCATTTAATAAACCATAACACACACACACACACACACACACACACACACACACACACACACACACATACAGACATACGCACAGACCTGTACTCATATTTTTGTGGGGACCGTCCATTCATTTCTATGGACATAACCCTAATCCCAGCAATGACAACCTTAACCCCTACCCAGCCCTAACCTTACCATAAGTAACCAAACAAAATAAGTCTTTTGGCATTTTTAGTTTTTTGATTGCACTCACAGGTCTTTATAAAATTGAATTTCCCCTTGTGGAGACTGAAAAAATGGTCCCCAAAATGTTAAAATAACAGGTTTTTATCACATTGTGGGGACATTTGCTCCTGGACATTTACCTGGACCACACACATACACACACCCATACACAATCATTATCACAGCTGACACACAGAGACAAGAGCAGCTGGTAGGGAGGCCATGCTAACCAGGAAAAAATTCTCGCCACACATTGTAACAAACCTTTAATGAAGAGACAGCAGCATGAGAATGCAGTTCTGGTAACCCCACATGACCTGAGTGGAGCCGTGATGAGCAGCGGCAGTGTGGCAGCAGAATGAAGCAGGGACACAAACACTCAGCACACCCTGCGATGTTATTGTCCAGGCCGGCGGCGGATGGCAGCGGTAACAGAGAAATGAGAGTCGGCCTTTACATTACAGCTGGAAGAAATATGAATTAATATATAGAAGTATAGACCCCCACTCTGTGTGTGTGGTTAGCAGCCTCTCCCCATGCCGGTTTCTCTAGGTACTTCAGTTTCCTCCCACAGTCCAAAGACATGCAGTTAGGCTACCTGGCATCTCCGAATTACTTGTGGTGTGTGACTGTGTGTGTTTTTTGGGTGTATGTGTTCCCTGTGATGGACTGGTTTCTCATCTAGGGTGTGCCCCTGCCTTGTGCCTAATACTGCCTCCCCCCACCTCCCTGACCAGGATAAGGGGCTGGTAGATGGACGGATGGAATTTAAAATACATGTGTTTATATATAATAGACTAATATATCATTTATTTTGTGGTCAGTGCTTTGTAAATTTCCTCATTGTATTTCAGGGATTGTCCTAATGACGGACTAGGTTTTCCTCTTTGCCCACCGGACTCTTTGGCTGGGTGAGGACCTGACGAGATTGGACCCGGATCCCCTTGGCTGGCTCTCCTCTCCTTTCCGGCCCATTTTTGCTTTTTCCTCAGTTTAACACCAGTTCAGCTGCCATATTTTACACCTGCCCATCTGCAGCATCATCCGGTGGGTTTGAGGGTACATGACCTGGAACTGCCGGCTATCTGTTACACTAGAGGTTATGCCAGGGAGAGTCAGTCCTGATTGGAGGAGAGGCACGTGTCAGTGTAAACAACCAGCCAATCACAGCCCCGCCCAGTCTCCTGCAAGCGTTAGTCAGGCTTTTCTTAGCGAGCCAAGACACTCCCCTCTGCCCTGGAGGGATTACATCAGCTAGCTGCTCTTCTCCTGACCTTAATGGACTGGTTCGCCATGATAAGGGCATCCCTGTACTGCTCTGGGCTTATGTGACATAACTGATGTAACTCTAGCTGATTACAGCTGAAAAAAAATTCTTCTTTGTTTTAATACTGGGTACAAATCAGTGACCTTTAACTCATAAGGTGCCCTTTTCCTTGAACTGTTGCCCAGTGTGCTATTAAGCACCTTTCTGATTTTCCAGTAGCTCCAACTTCACAGAGGGTCAAGGTGTCCTTGCCCACACAGCCCCATCCTGTCCCCAATTTGTCCCATTCATCAGGCTTCCGTGACCATTGTGTCAGACAGACGCTGCTCGTATTAAAGCACTTAATCTCTTTCAATGTGTAATTCAACCTTGCTGCCACACAAGGGCACTGTAACACTGTGAATGCTGAGTGGCACAGCGTTGCAACACTGGCACAGTGTGCTTCAAACCCAAAACACTGAATGTGAAACGAAAAGCCTCTAAATTGTCCCAGAGGTTTTAAAACAAATTTAGCTTTAGTAAGAAAAATGGTACAGTAAGCTAACATCACAATCAATAACGATCAATTATCGCAAAAACAATTAAAAATGGTAAGTTAGTAATATTATGTCCCCCATAAGTATTGGGGGTTGGTTCTTGATGGGTATATACATGCCGTCATTCCAGTAGAAGCATCCAAACCAATAGCAGCCAAGGTTTTCTTCATGTGGCCTCAATGAACACATCAAGGAGCAATGGGAGTGGCCATACTGCCTGTGCCTGAACTAATCACAAATGGGCTCTCGGGTGTCCAATCAAACACAGCTGGTGAGCTCGGTGGGGGTATGGCAGCTGTTAATGGAAGCTTCAGACACGCATGGATGCATCTCCAGTGCCTTATCAGCATGGTCCAGCCCCAGGGATTCCACAGGGTCCCCATTGCGGCAGTTGCTGTTGCGGTCGACGCCCCCCTTCCCACAAAGGCTGGCGGGTGTGAGACTGTGTGGCGGGCAGGGGAGGGGCTTGAACTCAACCTCGCCGTAACGGCAGCGCATGTAGTTGGAGAATGCGCGGCGGTAGGTCTTGTTGAAGAGTGTGTAGACCAGCGGATTGACCCCCGAGGAGATGTATCCCACCCAGACGAAGACGTTGAGCAACTCGGCCAGCAGGGGGCCATCGCACGAGGCACGGCAGAGCACGTAGGTCACATTGGTGATGAAGAACGGGCACCACATGACCAGGAAGAGGAAGAAGACCACGCCCAGCACCTTCGAGGCCCGCCTCTCATTCTTAATGGCATGCATCATGCCCCGCCTCCCGTAGGAGCTGGAGTCCCGGCCAGCAGGGGAGCTCATCTGTGAGGCCACCCCCGAGCTAGGAAGGATGGAGATACTGTCTGGGGGTGTGATGCCGTGGACGGGCTCCACCTTTAGGTAGATGAGGCTAGGTCGGCGTGTGGGCAGGGCCTGGGTAGGTGGGGCCGGGTCCTCATGCAGGAAGACAGAAGCTTGCCGCTGTAGCACTTGCACAGTCAGGCAGTAGGTGACCACCATGATGACAAGCGGGATGAAGAAAGCCACGAAGGAGCCCACCAGCATGAAGCGCTCCTCATTCAGAGCGCAGCTGCCATTTACAAACACCTGGTCCTCGTTGTGTAGGCCGATCACAGGGATGGGCATGGAGATTCCTGTTGAGGGGTCAGAGAGAAGTGGGTAACAGCAGATGGGGATAAGGGCCGATATCTACTCCCAAAATGTCACATTTCCTTAGTCTTTCCTGATTGGACAGTCATTGTCTAATCACAGTCCTTTAGCTAATAACTATCACACTCTTCCTGCTTGTCGATCAATCACAGATCAGTCAATGAGGTAATGAGCTTTTCAGCTGCATGAAAAATGACCTAAATAAAGAAAGTAAAAAAAACCACAGATTTACACAGAGCCACGTTAGTGACCCTGCCATGAGCATTTGTGTCAGGTCTTTAGCTCTCCCTCTGCGCTTTTAGGCTCTCATGTTAGGCAGTGCTGTAGAGACCTATCCACCCGCTATGCCAGGCCTTGCTCTTACATACTTCTGGGGGAAGCCCAGGTACTGGGGAAGGGGGGTACAGGGTGGAAGGGGTAGTGAGGCTCCTTGCTGAGAGTATCCCATAGCTGACGCACCTTCATATCTCATAGCAGTGCTCCACAATTAACATCTTGGCCTATGGACTTCAGTCCTCTTTTCTTTGTTTGACAAAAAAGACCCTTAACTTTTGTGTCTGTTGCTGAACCTGGGCATTGAAATGATGACTATGGAAATGTGCAGCTGTGTGTGCCTCCTCATAGACCACACTGACACCAAACACTGACAGCAGGGTGGACACTGTGGAGCACTCTCACCCATGGAGATGGTCCACACCGCTGCGATCTTCAACTTGGCCGTGGTGCGGGAATTGAAGCGGCTGTGCTGGATGGGGTGCCGTATGGCCACATAGCGATCCAGCGAGATGGCGCACAGGTGCATGATGGAGGCTGTAGAGAAGAGCACGTCCAGGTAGATCCAGATGGGGCACAGGGCACTTGGCAGGGGCCAAACGTAGTCTGGGAGGGGGAGAGAGTCACAGGAGAGTCAAAGCAGTAATCTAGAGAAGAGTCACAGCGCAGTTTTAAAGGGTAACTCTCACTGACAAAAGGGGGCGCCACAAAGCTCAATAGGATTTTAAATGCTAGTCTTGTCAGCTCAGCGGAGAAGCTCTCTGCAAATGTAAAGATTTGTCTGCCCAGAGTTCTCTGCGAATGTCTTAGTGATTGTGATTTTAGTGACTCCTCAAATGAAATCAAAAGAATCCAGCAGAATAGGTACAGGGTCACGACTGGATTAAAGAAGGATTATACTCGGACTATTGTGGCAGAGAAATTCCTCGCTGTGCTGATTACTCCTTGACAATTTTTGTAGATGATTTACGGCCTTAGAAATAGACTGTACATCATTTCAAGAATTTGTCCTATAAACATTGGGGCTGGGATTAAGAGATGCTAAGATGGACATTGATCAGTTAGCAAGGGCAATAAGTGACTAACAGATTGGAGCAGAGCAAATTCAATCAGCTGTCTCTGCGGACGCAGCCAGGGTGGAGACAACCTGCTTTATATTCTCAAGTAGCTTTGAGTACATGAACAAATTCAAACCCACAGTGTACAAGGCCCCTACACATACCAAGTCGAGGGCCACCTGTAAATCTCACACAAACAAAGCCTGCAGAGACTGTGCCCCTCATACAAAGAAATGCTGCGGAGTCTGGCACTCCCACATAAACAAAGTGTGCAGGAACTGTGACTCCCATATAAACAAAGCCTGCAGTGACTGTGACTCCCATATAAACAAAGCCTGCAGAAAGTGACTCGGACATATACAAATCCTGCAGAGACTGTAACACCCTCACAAACAAATGCTGCGGAGACTGGCACTCCCACAAAAACAAAAGCTGTGGATTCTATTCAGCCGTGGCCAGCTATGCATGGTTCTTCCCATAAAAGCAGAGGTGAACCTCTAGCTTTCATTACTAACCAGCTTTAATACAGGCTAGGTCCAGTATATGTGTTTCACAGCTCAACTGTGGAGGATCACAGAAGATCACAGAACATGCCCAGAGATGGCTTTATGCCGCTGCTGAGTGCACACATTCAGCTAGCCATGCCCCCTGCCACTGCTGTCCCCCCTCATCCTCTCCACATACACTATCCACCACCTGAATAACATGCAATCGATCTGTCCACCTTCCTTGGCAAAAAAGGACTTTTAATGCTTTTGATGTTTTATTCAGTAAATGCTGGAGAATTGGGGTGGATTGGGGTGGGGGGCTCAAACAGGAAAGGACTAAGAGCCCAGACCATCTTGACACAAAAGGCCCAGGGTGGTGATCTATCGTTGGAAGTGGTAGACCCATTCACACACGCTTCCAGACTGGGGCGGGAGGGGAGGCTTTTTCTGGGAGCCGCCATTGATTTGAGTCATGCGCTGCTTCCTTTACCCAAGGAACGTGACAAGACTGAGGAATGTGGTACTAAAACAACAAGGCAATTGGAGAGAGAGACACACACAGACGGGGAAAAGAAACACAGACAGAGAGAGACACAGGTGGGGGGAGAGGAACACAGACAGAGAGAGACACAGGTGGGGGGAGAGGAACACAGACAGAGAGAGACAGACAGGGGAGAGGAACAAAGACAGAGAGAGACACAGATGGGGAAAGAGGAACATAGATAGAAAGACATAGGTGGGGGAGAGGAACACAGACAGAGGGAGACAGAGACTGGGGCGAAGAGGAACACAGACAGAGAGACAGACATCGTGTAGAGGAACACAGACAGAAGGAGACAGATGGGGCGGAGAGGAACATGGACAGAGATAGAAACAGACAGGGGGAGAGGAACACAAACAGAGGGAGACAGAAGGAGTGGAGAGGAACACAGACAGAGGGAGACAGACTGGAGGGAGAGGAACACAAACAGAGGGAGACAGACAGGGGAGTGTGACAGAGAAGGAGATACAGACAGAAAGACAAAGAAAGGGAGAGAGGGAAGGGGAGACAGAAAGAAGCAGTTCACTGACCATCAAAGACCTGCTTCTGGTTCCTCAGAGAGCTATGAACCAAAGGTGGGTAGTATTATTACATTGTGGGGACCAGATTTTCCCACTGTGTGATAAAATACTGCAACTTTTTACCTTGTGGGGATAACGTCAATTTTATAAAAATCTGTTAATGGAATAAAAAAAAACAGAAAATGCCAAAAGTCTTGTATTTTTTTTTGGTTACTTATGGTTAAGGTTAGGGCTGGGTAGGGGTTAAGGTGTGTGTGTGAGTGAGTACAAGCAAATGCCTGCTTTGTCTCTGCACCTGGCCTGTCTAACCGGCCCCCAGAAGTTGCATTCTGGTCACAAATTGGGTGTTTAAAGTTTGTACTTTCACCTCAATATCAGCATAATCAATGCCCCTCTAAAACATTTAACATTCATTAAGGGAATCAGTATGAGATTTTTTTAATGAAGAAATCAGCGCTGGGTCCTCCTGCCACAGTAGTGGTAGATGGAGGGGAAGCAGGGCCACAGACAGGCAGGGTGATAGTGCACATCGAGGCACCATGCAAGGCTTTGATACAGCTCTGAAATCAAACTCTGCTCCCCAGAGGAATGCGATTTATCAGCAAGGTACCATTTCTGTTTTGGTTCAGGAGGAGGGAAAAGGTTCAGACGCATCTTTGTGTTGGTCTGGCTATTTTCTTTCAGACACAGAAACTTCATCTAAAATCTAAGCAACACTGCAACATGTGGAAGAAGAAGAAAGCCGAACTAGACCTGTAATGGCTTCCTCTTACTTAATCCCACACAAACATGTGCTCCACCAGGACCATCCATCCATCCATCCATCATCTAC
>JAAGVU020000002.1:12265194-12285601 GCA_011763525.2 Mormyrus iriodes
TCCATACTTTTACAACATAAGCAATTAAGAAATAACATGTATTGTCCAGGAACAAAATTTGTGTTACATAGTGTAATCGATAATACAGAAAAGAAGCATATTCATACACCATCACCAACAAATTCATCCAAAATACACAAAATCAATACTTTGTAGCTTTTTCATAGTTTCTAGACTAATATTTCCCTGTTTCTCTCATTTCATCATTTGCGTGAATTATATATCAGATTTCTGTAAAACAATAAAGTTTAAATCCAGAGATCTGGTGGATATGACAGCTCATTCATACCGAAAAGAATTTATGTAAAAAAACCCAACCAAACAAATGTGGAAAAAGTTTTAAGGAGCACAAAGCATCATAAAAGAGGATTTAACAATGTAGAGGAAAATGAAACTGGTCAGCTGGGGGGAACAAAATAATTCTACTAATGCCATAAAATCTGTCATGTTGCAGGAGACTTTAGGGAACCCATGCATTGCTAGCATGTTGGACAGATGAGCCTCGGGGACCAAACTGGAAAGATCGTTCCATAAGCCAGAGAACTGTGGAGAAAAGGCTCACTTTCTTTGAGTTGTTCCCCTTTTCCTAAAGTCAACTGAGACAAGTAAACTAAGGTCAAGAAACTTTCCCTTTGATAACGGGCCCGTGTCTTCCGGGTCTTCCTTATGACGGGGGACTGAGACCGAGCCTCAGCAGCCACTGCCAAACTGCAGGGCTATACACGGCGATGAATGAAACACCACAAAGTCTGATGGGATTGCACAAGAACAGAAGAAAAGAACATGACTGGAAGGATGTCGATCCAATCCTGCTGTCTTCTGTTTTATACCTCCAGGAAAGGAGACCCATTTCAGCACTCTCGTGCTAGTTTTGCCTATTAAAAAGCTCAGCTATGGGTGTAGCTGTTTGTCAGCTTCCTGAGATTACCCAAGCATTCTGCATCAGAATGGGAACAGGGGGTAGCTTTGCATTTCTTGTCCTAATTATAATTACTTCAAATTATAATCACTCGTTCTGCCTATTCATTCTTCTCCTATGACATACGTGCAGAGCTCACCAGAACTTCCTAACTTGATCAGCTGCCGATTTTGCTCTCTTTGTTGGCCAATAAATGAAATCCATGGGAACAACACAGAGTAAAAAAAAAAAAGGAAAAAAAGTGTGAATTCCTAGCAGAACATCAGTAACGATGTAGCATGTCAATATTAATGAATGCCATTTTAGTTCTGTTCTAGCAACTTAAATGCTCATTTAGAATGTCCAAGGGGATCTTGAAGCCGGGCGACAGGAGAAGATTCCTCTCCTCTAATCACCAAATATTTTTTTTTTCCTAAGCTGACTCTTAATGTTGTAGAACATTAAGCACAGTTAAAAACAGCGTCATTGACAGATTTATTTAAAGTCAGTTGTACTGCTGTAGCTAAATCTTTATGTCCTTTTAGGCAAATACACAACTCTGGGAAGGAGCAATATATGAAAATGCATTTCGCTGGACAGGCTCTGGACTCCTGCAACCCTGAATAGGACAAATGGGTGCAGAAAATGGATGTATGACAGTGGCGTGTTGATGTTAGGGATGGGATGGGGCTTATATTTAATGGCTACTCATCATAGACCACTACAGGGCTTAACGTTAATGTCTCCCTTGCAAATAAACGAGGGCAAAAACAAGACCAAGAGCTGAAACTACAAGCAGCTGATAATGCTGATTTAAAGAAAAACCTTGACTATTCTTTTCTAGTTAGAATTGCAAGAATACCTGCTGCACCTTCCTAAGGAAGTCCCTGACAAAACAACACTTACAAAGCCAACCGGGGATATCTTGATAATTGGTAGATGTGTTTCACAAGTCGACAGAAATGCTTGTTAAGTTGTCCAGGACATACCTCTGGATATGCAATATATAGGCATTTGAGCAGCAATAAGCTAACCCTGTAGCACATTCCTTTTTTGACATTTAACTTGTGATACCGGCATGCTGTGCAGAGTATACCCATGCCTTATGCTGTATTTTGGCAAGGATAACCCTCGCCCCCCACTGCCACCCTGACAAGGAAACTCGGTTAGAAGATGAATTTAATGTTGATTTCGTGCGATATTTCACTGCGTTTTGATTGGAAGAAGGCACAGCACAAATGTGCTCTGGTACTCTGTCGGAAGATCAACCATAGGACCTGCTAATATGGAGCCTGCAGCCTTATGGCAGGCTTTACAGAGGTCTGAGGCAGAGTGAGGCAGCCAGTGCTGTTCCAGATGCGTCTCCCCCAACATATGCATCTGAAAGCAGGCTGGTACGAGGGACGGGGGGGGGCGAGATTCAGCGCCTGTGCTAATTAAACACTCACACGGTTGCACAGTATTTTAGTACAACGGGGATGCATTTCAAAGGGTTGAATGCTCCTTGATTTTGACACAGACTGGTGATTTCTCACAGAAGAGGGATGGCTGAAACAGCAGTGATGTTTTTTTGGCCCTGAATGACAAGCGCATTGAACATCAGTCAAGTGAAAGAAACCCGTGGATTTTATATTTATTTTTTGATGGAACTGGGGTTTCCATAACATCACACGTGCAAGTGAGCCACTTACTGCCTTAATTGTGGTGGAGTCTCTTAGCATGCCAATAAACAAAAAATGTGGAGAAAATTAATGGCTTTGGCACGCTGAAGTTAACAAGGTCATGTAGTACAGATGGTGGTTTTCTGTGGGGAGGAGGGACATCTGTATGGGTCTCAAATGTGTGTTGACACTGGTGGAGTAGTGGGGGTGACCTGACTGCCCTTTCTCACACAGCATGAGGAGCCAGTGACTCCATTTGTTGAGTTATACACCCATCCACATCTGCTAACATAAGGCATAACATTACAGATGGCGTTTGGAAGCTCATGAGAGGAAGGGGAGAAGCAATAGGCAAACTGGGAGGTAGGTCTGTGGCTGCTGTCAGTCAAGCACATGAACCAATCAGTGGTGAATGCCGTAAAATCAGAACCAATCAGGAGTGAGTGCCATAATGAGTTACCTTTTATAAAAGCATCAGGAATTCTGTTCTTCTGTGAGGACAAGATTAGAACTTCTGAATGTGTTGATCTAGACTGCATTTTTAGCTATATTCCTTATCCAGTACAAATTACAAATATTTGTTCATCAAAGGTAACAAAATTAAATATAGAATACAGGTGCGAGAAAATGTGTTTCAATAAAATACAAGTCATTTGTAATTTGAAAGTATAAAAATACATGTAAAGTAGCAATGGTCCATGCATGCCCCTACCTCAGTCAAGTCCTCAGTATTCATTCTGTAACTCCAATACCCATGATCCATTGCAGGGCACACCCAGGATGGCCTAACACCTAGCCCTAGTAATGCGTAATACTTACAAAATACACAGCTTCCCCTAACTCGGGGTGGGCAATCTTACCCAGAAAGGGTCACAGTGTATGCAGGTTTTTTGAATAAGTAGATTATTAATTAGAGGAATGATTGGCTGAAGAGTCCTTACACCTGGGTTTGAACAGCTGACCTAAAGGTTATCCCAAAAACCTGCATACACACTGGCCCTAACTTTAAATAAAGTAATAATTTTGTGATTTACATGTGTAATTTGAAAAATCAATGAAAAGTGAATTTTGTAACATTAGTAACAAAATGAGAACTCAGCAGGGGGTGGGGGGGATATCGCGGTTCCGGAGTGATTGTATGTTTCAGAACCATTACATACTTAATTTATACCCAGTGTTTCCCACAATATTAGTGGCGGTGGCTGACAGGGGTGCCGGTGTGGGCGTGTGCACGCACCCGGAGGCGCACCAATGCTTTCTTACATTAATTATCATAATGCGTAAATTTCCTGCTTTGTCTTACAGTAGGGTGCCGAACATGGCAAACTCAAAGAAGAAAAATGGAACCAGAGGCTGTGACGCATATAATGTGCAACATTAAGTTCACCAGTCATTCTCCCTTTTACACAGTGGCTATAACATGTCTATGTTTAGCTGGTAAAATTAATTTTATTCTTAGGAACAAAAGTAGCTAGCCAGATTTATGGTTAATGGAGGCTTCCATATACGACCAACCACCAGATGCCACTGCCTGAGTATGCCTGTTGGAATTAACTAGAATGTCACTAGGAGGCTAGCAAGTCAAATTCACAAGTTCTAGAGCAGAGCACTGCTGTTTGCTAATTGCTCTATTTTTCTGTCCTATACTGACATTCAGTGAGAAATATCTGATAGTATATTTTACTGCATACTTTACCTTAAGGCAATTTGCACCGAACAGCAAAGCATCTTATTTCCTTGGATTACCGGTCATGGGACAAGCAAGCTGGACCCAACAGGATGTAGCATGCGATTTACTTGCATCTAGCCAAAGACGGTGATAGGATATATTAAGGAACCCGCAAGCCTGTTGATGAAGGCTCTTAAAATGACAGGAAATAAATGAATAAAATGACATATTTTATTATTTAAAATATTTTAAATACATAAAACACAACCTCTCAAAGTATTTTGTTATATCTGATTTTTTCCATCCAGCAAAATACAAATTTCACAATACTCAAAAGTAATTAAATATGTATTTTTAAATATATTAAACTGAAATGCTGCCCACGGACAGGACACCAGGCCATTAAAGGTCACACATTCACACAGCATAGGCAAATTGCAGAAACCAATTTGACTAACTCTATATAATTGGACTGTGAGAGGAAACCTGAGCTCCTTGGGGAAACCCATCCACAGTTGAGGGCAGGAACCAATAGCCATGGAAGTGTGAGGCTACAGTGCTAACCACCGAGCCACTGTACTGCCCCTATTTTTGGCTGCTGGATGAATTAATTGAGCCTTTTTAGGTACTGAATCCGGCTGCTTCTTGACAGTCACTGACTCAGTTCACCACAGGACAGGCACTGGGATGAGATTTGCAGCCCTGTATGAAAAGACAAAAATCCCCAGGGGAAAAAAAAAACTCCGCTTTCCTAGGTCTGTCAGGCCCAGGGAATCCATGGAAACTGGCGTTGGCAGTAATGCGGCAACTGACGGGAAGTGGTAATCCACAGGTGTCCGCTGGGGAAAATTAAGGAGAGCCCCCTTGCTTTTCTGTCACTTTCAAAAGCCCACTGACTCACTGAGAGATAACAAGCTTTCATTAGCTAAATCAACTCAATTTCAGAGCATGTAGGACTGTGGGAGGCCGACCGACCCAGCACCATCAAAGAGCACGCAGAGACAAGAGTGTCTACATAACAATCCACTTGGCTCTGGTCGTACGTCAGCTACATTAACTACCTAGCTTAAGTTGACAGGTGGTGGACTGGTACAATACAGTGGACTGGGGGGAGGGGGGCAGCAAGGGATGCACAGCTGAACAGAATATTGTGTTTCTCCAGGGTCAATGTACGAACATAGACATACGACACTATAGAACAGCACATAAACATAACAGACAGACAGTTTAGACAGACCAAAATGAAAGGAATACCCTAGATTATACATATATTGCACCTTGTTGTTGCAATATTGTACAGTGTGGGAGGGAAGAGAAAAAAAATTATATAAACAAACTCATTAATATCCTGGCCAAGACTGATTATATTCAACATATATTTAAGGAAAACTGTTATGTCACCATAAAAATTGTCATGCCACTAAAAATATCACTGCTGTTTTACTCATATATATTTCACTCATGAGTTGGTCGGATGGCTCTGCCCATACTGCAGAATTACGGGACTTTAAGTGTTGTTTCATACTGCCATATAGTCAACCACAAACAAGCTTTCCAGCAAACCGTCTCTCACACACAAATAGGATAAAACTGCTGCAGAGCTAAATGAAAAATGTTAAACGGTCTCTCAAAAATGACACCACTGTCAGCTGGCGTTCTAAGATGCCTGTCAAGCTGGAGATCGGCTGATAACTGTCACATATGAAATGTCGTCTTTTCACTGGTCTGGCCTTTGGCACAGCTAAAATGCTAAAATAAATTGAGGGCAGCTGTGCTGCATTTCCTATCTGTCCAAAATCGATTACATGCATGTGTGGTTTTTCTAACATCACTGTTTGCTATGTAGTGTTTTCAGATTACCCAAACCTAAACCCAAACCCAAACCCAAACCTAAACCCAAACCCAAACCCCAGGATCCCAGTTTACGTGCCCTGAGCTCAGTCCTGCCCTGAGGGTGAACAGGCTTTAACAAAATAAGGAGTAGCAACTGTCCTACCAACCTGACACTGCCACCCAGCTAGTTTATAGGGTGGGGAGGAGTGCTATTTCTTTGGAGGACACTTAGGGGGGGCACCAATTACATCACAGGCTTTTCGTACCGTTTCCCTTAAAAGAAGTCAACTTGTAAACATTAACAATTTTACATGTTTCAGCTGAATATCAGAGGAGGATTTTTAGTAAACAGTTTGACAGGATTAGATTCAAGAGTTTCAAAGGCAGAAGCAGAGTAACAGTGGGGAAGCTGGGCCATCACTGTAACAGCAGAAGGGGCCTGCTTGGCGGGGATGTCTGACTGCATTTCTGTGCCATTAAATACCCAAACTGGGAAGGTGACATCTTAGTCATATCAGGGGGCAACATAACATCTGTCCAGTGAGGATGTCATTAGGAATACATATTTATTTCCAAAGGAGGTGGCATGGATTCTATTAACTGTTGCTTTGTAATCCGAACTGTTATATTGAAATGGCAGGCTAACTGACCAGTTTTGAATGATTTTAGGCAAACTGACCAAGTCCCTAACCCTAACTCTTATCCTTCTTCCCCAGTCCAACTGGTTTGAGTGGACCCTGAGCGGCTATATGATTTGAAAGATTCCATGGAATTCCGTGTCTCCGTAGGTTTTGCATGCTTCAGTGCTGCCTCATCATCCCAGCTCTGCTGTAGAGAGCCTTTTCTCCCTCATGTGTCTCTCATTCTCTGATCTGCGCCCACCCTGCCCACAGCATCCACACACCCTGCCCCCAGCACCTGCCCACCCTGCCACCAGCACCTGCACACCTTGCCCCCAGCACACACTCATCCTGCCCCCAGTACCTGCCCACCCTTCTCCCAGCACCCACTCATCCTGCTCCCAGTACCCACTTATCCTGCACCCAGCACCTGCCTACCCCTCCCCCAGCACACACTCATCCTGTCCCCAGCACCTGCACACTCCGTCCCCAGCACCCACTCATCCTGCCCCCAGTATCCACTTATCCTGCCCCCAGCACCCGCCTGCCCCTCCTCCAGCACCCACACACCCCATCCCTATGACCTGCCCACCCCGTCCTGAGCTTTGGTGGGGGGGTCTTCGGGGGGCGCAGTTGTGTCTCCCTTCAGTATCTGTCCCTCTCCACACCACAGGTTGGCAAGGGTGAGATTCGCGCTCTCTCCCCTGGCGATGCATCAGATCATTCCGGTAACGGCGGTGAGGGTTCATGGCGCCGAAGTGGGGGGTTGGGGAGGTATTTCTTTTTCACGGGATCTTTGACTCGTGCTTCGGTCCCACCCCTGTGAGCGGCGTGTCCCAAAAGCCTCCCTAATTAGCAGGAGGACAGGAAGACAGAGATGCTTGAGAAGCTCCCAGCTGCTCTGCCCTAGTGTCTCTCCTCAGGTGCAGATAAGGTTTGTAATTAGCAGTGGATGTAGCAGTGTCACAACAGGGTCTCCCCACCCCAAGCCACGCCTCTGCCCAGGCATGCTGGGTAGTTGTGAGGTGATCGTGATTAGGCGAGGGCCATCACAGCTGACGGTTTACAGGAGACTCAGTCGAACCCAGGAAGCTCCACAAAGATTGCATCTGGCATTTTGCACAAACAGGATGAAGAGGTGCTTCTGACAGGTAAGTAAGGAGCTGCTGGGCGCTTCAAAGTGAGTGTCAATTTTAGCAGTTTACAAAGAACGGAAGAACTGAGCTTCACAAATGCACTGAGAGCCGCAATTTAAGGAGGACAGAAGGTTTTCCTTACGTTTACCACAGTTGTCTGGGAAAAAATGGCAGGTGAAGAGTGGATTAGTCTCAGCTTGACTGGACAATTAAATCCACTCAGTGGCTCAGTAACACTCTTGTATAACACCTTGAGCATGTCAACACCTGTGATAATACTTTCATGCTTGGCCTGTGTCCATAGCTTGTCAAAGAATAAGATCCTAATCTCAAGAAGACCATATACAATGCACTAGGTGTGAGTAAGCAGAGTAAAAACAGATTTTTATTGGCCATTCAAGTCCAAAGAAATATATCAATCAACCCGCTACCACTCTGTCCTCCCATATAAATTATTGTCATCATTAAACCAGCCTGAACTTTGTAAATGCTCCAAATGAATAATATTTCAAAATTGTGACACAGGGTGGAGAGGCTCCAGGCTCATGTGCAGAGAGAAAAAACCCCAGCAGAAAGAGGTTTTATTATAGCAATGGCATTAGTACAGGCCATGCCAAAACGCTCAGGCAAACTGATCCAGAAATCCGACTCGGTTCTTGGAGCCTGTGGTGGAACAGAGGACACTCAGGAAACCGTTGGCGATATGGGACAATGACTCCCACCCTCCGCAGGTCATCTTGGCTAAACGTTTTCAGTAACAGAATGAGACAGCCGTAAGGCTGCAGCGAGTGCTACCTAAGGATGTCCCTACTTTCAGCCATTACACTCTATAATGAGTCACCCTTTGGCGGGAGGAAAGACCAACTATCAGAATGGACCAGAACCGCTTAGGCACATTCACAGAACATTCATTTGTCTGCTGAACAACCCACGGTGCACAGGGGCAGACTAACTTCTCTGGGTGCCCTAGACTGACATGGGCAGGGGGCCATTGCAGGTATTTTTGGAGCCAAAAGAGAAATGAGAGAAAATTATAAACAATCGAACATCGTTAATATTCTAATCAAAGCACGGGATGCCGGTGGTTAAACTTACCGGTCAGGGTGGGGGCGGGAATGCTGTCGGTAAGCTTTGCTGATGGGGTGGAGGGGGGTATCGATCGATCAGTCAAATCTTAGAAGTTTATCTATTTTCTCACTCGCTAAGGTTAGTCTTTTGTTTAACGTTAAACGTTTGTTTAATTATGTTCTCTCTCGAGTCTGTTCACAAGTTGTCTACCACTCTAGTGAGACAGTGTCAGACAAGGGAGATGTTATGTTAGTCTTGTTACTTTGTGCCATTTCGCTTGGCAGTGAACGGACTCCAGTGGTAAAAGAAAGCTGGGTAGTGTGAAGTCTCAAAGTATAATAGTCCAATACAGCGGGGCCAGGGGCAACTGTCTGTCCTGAAAACTGTCGCTAAAAATGCAAATATCATACATGTTGCTGTCATTTCAGTAGACATACTATGTTATATCCTTAAATGTAACTGAAATGGAAATTTTGTCTTCATGGGGGCCCTAGTTTTCAGAGGGCCCCTGCTTTATGGTAAGTCCCCCCTTGACTGTGCAACACTAATAGTTTCTGAGCCATTACTATGGAATTCCATGCAATTCTTTCCCTGACATTCTTGACATTGTTACTGTTGCCTAGTACTTACTGTTACTGTCTGTTAATGTCTAAACGTCTTTTATTGTCTAAATGTTTGTATTGTGCCCTGCGATGGATTGGCGCCCCATCCTGGGTTGTTCCCTGCCTTGCGCTTGCAGTTTCCGAGATAGGCGCCGGACTCCCCGTGACCTCAAATGGGATAAGTGGTTATGGAAAATGAATGGATGGATGTTTGTATTGTGCTAGTGTCTGTCTGTCTGTCTATTATGCAAAAACCCAACAAAAAAAGAGCAAGGCTGTGGCCACATAAACCACTGCATCACAGAACAAGCTAAACTTACTACTAAGATCTGCTAAACAGCCAGAGATACGAACATGGAGACATGGCACGTAAATAGACCACCACAGGTGAGGATAATTGCTTAATAGATAAATAACACCCTCCCGCAGGACTCCACAGCAGAGGGTTGGCACCACACAAACTGCAGAATGACAGAAATGGCAGCTTGATAAGCAATAAAACCTAAACCTGGGGCCTGTATCACGAAGCAGGATTTCTCTTCGGATTTAAGGTAGTCTGGGATAAATGTAAGTGAATGAAGATAAAGACCATATGTACTGGGGGACCTTAAATCCAAAAGCAAGAAATCCGGCTTCGTGATGCTGGCCCCTGGTTTAACGGGGTTTATTTTTAAGTGTGATATAACTGACCTGGGCCACATGCAGTGGTGCATAACTCATGGTAACCTTGGTGTGTAAACTGGGAACTTTCTATAGGAAGTCACACCAGGTAAAACAATCTGAGCAGAAAGCACAAAGTGATCTGGAGCCTAAAAGAAGCACAAGAATAATGTGAGGGTTATCCAGGACAGGAAATCCTGGGGCAGTTCACCCAAACGACATGCGGGAGGGGGAATGGAGCACCAGGTGGTGTCACGCCCACACACAATGGTCAGCGCTCCCCCCATCAGCATATGGAATGGACTGCTCTGGTCTCCTGACCATCGATCTCACCTGTTTGAATATTAAAAACCCCCGTTGCTTTGCTTTAACTCTCAAGTCTTATCTCCTGTTTAAGTTGCAGTTATGGTTTGTAATTGTCTCCTCGATGACATTTTCTGGGTTTTTGACGTATGATTCTGGATTTCCCTTTAGTATTTTGTTTGTCTTTGATCGACCCCTTACTAAGGACCTGGAGATTTGAATTAAGTCCAGCTTTTCGAATTAAACTCACTGTTTGGATTCTTACTATTTGGAGCCTGTCTGGTGTTCCAGGCGGAAGCCCACACGCAGGTGAACGCTGTGAGAACATGCAGACTCAGCAGGAATGGGCGGGTGCCAGGTGAAAAAAAAGCAGCTTCATTCCACGCTCTAGTCTTAAGGTTGTCAAATTTTGCACCGCAGGGCAAATGATCGTTACAGAGAGTAAGAGAAGGGAACAAGTGAGCTCGCAGACGTGGGTGAGTAGTTCAGACACTGGCTGACCTGGAACCTTCCACAGGGACTGTGTGGTTTCCTTATAAGGCCATCTAATCAGACGCTGGGCCTCCATCACATCTGGTAAAGGCCCATGTTATAACCTAGACTGATGACATCACAGCCAAGAACAGACATGATCGGCTGGGCTTGTTCAAAATAGCAAGAGTGCTCCCATATGCATGATTCAGCCTCCAGGCACAAAGGCTGAGGGGGTGCTTTGCACTGTATGTGCACGAGGCTGCATTCTCGTTCTAATGTGTCCTGTGCTCTGAATCCTTGCAAGATGAAATGTGAAAAGGACAGAGCATGGGGGGTGGTGGAGGCATACATGTCACCAAACGTGGGGTAAGATTCATAATACTCGCTAAGAAAGTGATCTGAGAAGCTCTCCTCGTTCCTGGCTGCCAGGTTTGGTTTAAGGCAAGATAAAAGAGCCCCTTAAGCACATGGATGATGCATCATCTAAGCAAGGTGCTTTCCCAGAAGCCCCCTTTTTCCAGTGCATGCACGTCATACGTCTATTATTACATCCAGCTCACAGGCATTACACATTTCTTACCTTTTTATAAAGTTAGACATTCTTTATATATATATAATATATAACTTTTAAAGTTATATATTCATCTATTCATCCATCAGTCTTAGAATTGCTTCTCCACTACAAGGTAGCAGCAAGCCAGGAGCCGATTCCAGGAAAAGGCAGGTGACAGACAAGAAGGCATGCCAGGCCATGGCAGCACACACACACACACACACACACACGCACACACACGTACGCACACAATTACACACTTTTTATATATTCAAAATTATAGTATTTGCTTAGAGGCTGGAAAGCTAAACATAAGGGTTCCATTTTATAGCAAATCCAGATAAACTTTTAAACCAAACAATTTTGCTCTCTGTCCGAGAGTGATAAAGGATTGTCGGTCGATAACATTGTGAAGTTAGTATAACCTGTCTCTCGTCAGCCATCCGGGTCTGTCTTGAATTCCACAGCAAATGATCTCCATGCCCTTGGCTCACACTATATGTGAATCTGTCCAGGGGCTTGCTGCTGACCCTCGCACCGTGCTGCCTGAAGTATCTCCAGGAAGATATCCCATACATTTTCCTGTTGTTCACACATATCATACACCCCATCGTCACCCCCTGCCTGAGCCTGACTAAACTGAGCTGAAAGAACTTTCTGCAAACCATAAGTAAAACGCTTGAGACCATCACAATCAAGCCTCTAACCCAAAGACTGGAATTTGGGGGGGGGGGGTCCTTAATCCCTCCCATATACATCCATATTGTAACACCTTATCCAGCCCAAGGTTACTTGGAACTTATTCCAGGAAGCATAAATCCTGTGATACATGCTATCTGCTATGTCTATCTGCTACGGATAATGGATAATTTAAAGACAGCAATAAGCTTTACTGCATGTCATAAAATAGTGGGATTAAACTTGAATACCCGAAAGAAATGGGTAGATCATGCAAACTTCACACATACAATAAGGACAGTGTGTGGCTCTGCCGGTTTTGACTCTGTGGCTGTAATCAGATGGTTGCTGGTGGAGGTGGAAAGTTCAGGTTCAGAAAGTACAAATCCAGACCAAGATTTTGTTTCAACCAACCAGTTGAGTATGTCATGAATGAGACTCTTTATACTCAATTGGTTGATTGAAACAAAATCTTGTTCTGGATTTAACCTTCTGAACCTGAACTTCCCACCTCCGGCTGCTGGTTCAAATCCTCTGGCTGGCAGAGTGGTTTCTTCATTGCCCTTTGAACAAGGTCTTTAACCCCAATTGCTCCAGGGATTGACTGACTCTGCTTTCTCAATTGTTTGTCATTCTGAATAAAAACATCTGAAAAATAAAAGTAAAAAAAAAAACAGCAAAAACGAGATTTAAACCCCAAACCTGTAGGTGTGCGGCTACAGTATTGCCCCCATCGATGTACAAAACTGAAGAAAAGCATCAGCGCTCAGTGTGAAAATAACTGTTAACACTCCTTAAGCATGGGAGTTTGCTGAAAGAAATGGTTTGGAGGCTGCTCTCAGAGATCCTAACCCTAATTGCTGGTACATCTACATTAGCAGTAAGTAATAGTTTCATATAACAGAATGAAGGATGCAAGTGTTAAGTATTAAAACACACAGAAGCCTCAACAAGAGCTCACTTGAGTTTGTTGGGCTGTTGCACTGTGGGAATCCAGCACCACTCTTCTGCCAAGAGTCCCCCAGGTTCACGGCGATTCACTGGAGGCAGGTGACCCTGGCACAGACACCTCTACGGAGAGTTCTAAAATTGCTTGATGGGGCTGAGGCATAGTGAATGGATGACCTGTGTCCTCAGCTGCTGTTCGGAGAGCTGACGTTGGGATATAGGCTACGCCCATCCCAGCAGCAAAGAGCCTATGGTTTGTAGGACATAAATGAGCTTGGTATGGCTCAGTGGGTAGTTCTGTTGCTTCACACCTTCTGGACTGGGACTTCAAATCCCACCCCCAATCTGGGTGTAATCTGGTGTATTCTCATCTTCACTCCGGTTTCCTGTAGTCCAAAAAAATGCAATTAAGTGAATTAGTGTTACCATCCTGTGATGAACTAGCACCCTGTCCAGAGTACGCTCCTATGTTGGGACCTGTGGTTGATGGAATAGGCTCCATGATAACTATGATCCTGTAGTAGATAATGGGATGGTAGATGAATAGAAAGACAATTTGTCAAAAGCCAGTTTAAAAAAAACCCCACCACATTCAAATTATGGAATCTAATGCTGCTGGTCTGCCTTCCAGTATTGAGCACAGCTCGAGGGGTCTACTGGGGAAAGGTTCACAAATGGCAAGCTGGTCACGAATATGAGGTCTAATACATATGGTTGTAAATGGCTGTTAAATGTCAGCATTAATAATAATTATTGTAAGAACTCTAATGTTGATGGGACCCATTGCAAGGTCAAGAGGCTACAGGGGTGAAGCAGTGGAAAATACGTCTGTCCTTCATCTCCCAGGGTGCAGAGCTGCCTGGCTGGCCACATCAGAAGTCTACGTCCAACTGTCTTCCTCAAAAAGACATGCTGAGGCATCTTCTAGACCCCATCCCGCTTCGGAAGGCTTAAGTTGCAGCATATGATGCCATCCTTCCACCCCTGGGTCTCCAGGGCTGTATTATGTTCAATGGCACACTGTGCGACAGATGTCCACAGTCACGGCTGGCCCGGGCTAAATGTCACACAGCCTAGCTTTATGTTACTGAGGCCACAAGTTGGATGAAGATTCCTAGCTTGTTTCAGCTGAAGACTTCCAATTCTGATGGATTTCATCTTACAAATTTCTGTCAGCTTGCCTGGTTTCTCTGTCTCTTAGTTATGATTTCGTGCACCTTAACCACTGATCCATGTGCTGGATTAACTGGATTTACAGTACAGTGGCAGCTCTCTTTGCATCCTAAACTGGAGTCTATACCCAAACAGAACCAGAAATTCCTTATGTCTGCATATCCAGTGTTTTTTGGTAATATAAAGCATTTACCCCCATGACCCAATACTACATCTCACCTTCTTCTCCCTCTGTTCTACGGAACCCACTTAGCACTTTGAAGAGGTTAGAATGACTAAGAGCTGCCAAAGGGCATCTCCTGTAATATCGCCCACCTGGAAAATATGGGCATATCATATCGCTGAAGTGAAGGACATTTCAGCAGTAGAGGGAGGTCAGCACTCTCCTTTTCTGCTGTAGAGCAGGAGGCTGTGTGTATGCTGGGAAACAAGCATGATGATGGATGAGGAGGGGGTGTATTCTTGCAGAACACGTCTAGTTTTCCAAGGCCCTAATCAGCCCTTCATGGAGACCTTGATTAACACAATGAAGATGCTTGCACACATGTATCTAGAGATGCCTTCAGAGTAAGAAGATTAATGCAGTTAAATGTGACGGGCCAGTCAAACAGCTCTCAACAGCATGTTAAGGACCACGCAGAAACAATGAACATGCCCTGGAATCATATGATTCCAGCAGAGACCTGCAAACTGTTGGGTGTAGGAGATCCATCAGGTGTAGCGACAGCTTGAGAAAATGAGAGAATGCGCTGTGCTGCCAGGGTCTCTCTCCGAGACACCCCTCCAGGGACAGTTCACCCATGGTGACAGTAAATGGGCTGACTACCCCAACTGCCCCAGGCTGCCCAGATCATGGTTCTCCATTGATACGAAGGAAACTCAAGGGTTCATGTCTCTCCCTGCAGAGATTAAAAAAGAGATTTACTCCCCCCACCATCTATATATAATGAGATCCTAAAACTGACCACCCCCCGGGACATAGCCGCTTCCACTGCACCCCCTTCAGGACTCAGCAGTGGGCTTTGCACTCTGCTGTCCCTCCATACTGCAGCCAGTCATGCACCAGCTGGCTCCATGGAAAAAGGGAGTGGTGGGGAAGGGGAGGGTGGTGACGAGTGTTGGGGTGCTCGAATCCAGTATGGCAGTCTGATCTTAGTTACGGGCTGAGGGAGTGAAAACCTACAGTTTTTAAAGCTCTTCTCTTTTAAACACTCATCAGCTTGTCCCTCAGATCCTGCTCTGAGAAGGCCCCTGATTAGTTTGTGTCTGGAGGATCGTGTTTAAAGAATCACTTCAAACTCAATCCGCCGATGCCGAAAAAGCCCCATTCAGACGGGCAAACCATGAAATGGAAAGGAGGACATGAGAAAAGATGGGGGGGTGCATTTGTCTACAGTTCACTGTGCTGCTGTCTTCAGTTCTCTATGGGGGAAAAAACACAACAGCCATATTACAAATGGGGAATAAAAGTGCTCTGTGTCACGGGAAAAAATGATTACAGTCCCCAACCTACACACACAGAGCATCACCCAGCATGCAGCCAGAAAAATACGTGTGTATGTAATTATCATTATGGTTGGAATAATATTAGCATTTCATGGAAATACATTATAATCCGCATATCAGGGTGAGAACAAATAGGGCTAATCTCTTCGACAGGCCGTGTGTGGATCATTAGGCTGGTGTCCTGGACACGTTCGGAGCATGTTCGACTTGGCAGGAATAATCAGGGTCAGAAAACTCGCCCGTTCCTCTCGAAAGACGTCCACACAATGGCTCTAAAGGAAAGGCATCCATCTGAAAATACATCATCCCCCTCTTTATGCCGCATTTGACCGCATAAATTGCAGAATGAACCGCTGACTGTATAAAGCCCACCGTTGTCCATTGTCCACATAAGTCGTTTATACCATACCAAGACTCGACGATATCGAGGCATGGGCGTCCTCAGGCTGCCATTTCACATGCTGTGTGAATAAACATAAAGAACACAGATTGACCAAAAGAAAAAAAAATAGAAATTATCTGTCAAAAACTCAATGTGCTGTGCGACAAGTAGATCGATGGGCCATAGTGATTGGAGGACGGAACAAAGGATTTTATTCAGCACCCCTGTGGTATGAATGGGTAGGCAAATCAATTGACATACAAATACACATTTTGCCCTCCATCTAAAACAAGCAACTGGTAATCCCCTCAGAGTCGGACTGTTGCTCCTGGGCTTGTTCTGCTTCATAGAGAGCAAAATTATTGCACACGATGATCGATTCACAACACGTAAGCAGACCACGCTCCTCTCCAGAGAGTTTCATGCCGTCTGACATTTCACAGGGTGGTACAAGATGTCAGTGGGATTAGATGTTAGTGGGATTATCTATGAAAGGATCCCTAATGAGAGCACATGTTGTTCCCAAAAGGCTGTAGGCTCATGGGTGACTTGGAAAATAACCCCCATCTGACAGCAGCTTTCTATACCAGCTAATCTCATATCTACCGCCCTGACACGGGCTTTGAAGGGCCCTCTTAAGTGTGCGCGTGCAGTGCTGGGGCCCTTGCAACACCACTCTTTCTCCCCGGGGGCCACAGCCGATGAGACTTGAGGCTCCTTGGCCTCCACATTGCAGGCGCTGTGCGGACAGGATGGAGACACACAGCATGCACAATGAGGAGGAGGAGAAGCCCAATACTGGCTCCGCCCCTAAACACACTTGGCTTGTCACATGACCTTGTCACATGATGAAGAGTTGGAGAGATTTAGATTTTGATCATCACTGATCAGGAGACCCTGGGTCTTTGGGGAATTTCATGAAATTATGGACTCCGTTGTTAAAAGGGATATTAAAACTGCCTCCTTTCCATCCAGTCACTCAATTCGTGTTTTTTTCCCATATTTTCAATAGAACAGAGCCCTAAATCTCCTTATTAATTAATTATTGTCCTTTCTATGGGGCTGACCTCTTCCACTCTCTGCCCCATTTCCACTCTAGATCCTCAGAACTATGATGAGGGAGAGCAATTCATGTATATTCGATTGCTTAAAAATGGCATTACTACATCAATGATGTAAAAAAACTGTTTTATTTCTTCCAGTCCGCCTCGGAATTTAAGAGTGATTCTTTGAATTTCATGATCATCATCATGTCAATGAGGAGGTGAGAGTAGTGACATGAGTGGAGTGACGTGTTTCGCTCTGCAGCCGCCACGTCTCTAGCGAGCGGAGATGCAGAGTCTGCATGCAGCTAGCGGCCCCTGTTTCTGTATACAAACAGTGGCAGAGTGGGACAAGGATACCGATTGGGATTAAGCCCCGTCGTGGCGCCGCTCCTTGGGAGCGCAGTGGAGAACAGCCCTCGGAAGGAATTTACATTTTAATTTCCTTAACGAACATTTTCATCCAGCGCAACTCACGCAAATGGCAACAGAGACGTCTACTTAAAAAAAACCTAGTTATTTTAAACCCCCTTAAAGTCATTTATCACAAAAAGGTCAACAAATGCGACAAAACGATTCTTCGAACAACTTTTAATTGTGTTTGATCTAACTTAGTAACAGCTTCTGGAGAACTTTTGTTATACAGAAGAAAATATTAAATATAAAATGCATCTGGCTTTTTAAAAATAGCTATCTTTTCTGTCAACCCACTTCTGATCACAGACATGCTGCAATTAACTACCTAAGTTTCCAGTAATATAAACATCTATTGTTCATGAAATCTGCCTGCTTGTTCAAGTAAAATAAATTTGTGTTTTGTTGTACTTTTTAACAGCTGGAGAGGTTTTTATTTCTATTTTCATATGCAGGAACCTACCGGAAATGAGGATAATCTATAATTGGAAAAAGAGGTGTAATTTTCATGGACTGCAGTCAGATTATCAACATGTGTCTCAACTATATCTATATTGCAGAAAGAACTCAAAACCTCCAGTGTGCCAAGACCCCTGAGCCCAAACCAATAACCTCTATCTGGAGAACTATTATTGACGTGGAACTGTGCCTCCTCAACATTCCTGTAATCTGTACAAGGTGTGAAGACACAGGAGAGGCTGCACCAGTCATTCCATCCAAGCCCGTCCCTGTTCCTTGCAAATAGATTCAGGCTGTCCCAGCTTGTCTTTAACGTTCCCTCCAAGCCAATCAAGCTTTGACAGCCGCTGATTTCAGTCTTTGTCCTGCCGTCTCAGGTTGTCCCGGTTTCTCCCACTCTGTCGGGCTTTGCATCTCACTTAGTAGCACTCTGCTGGAACATATTGTTTCATGCCACAGGAAACCATAAACAAGTGAAGATTGTGTGAATAGACTGCGAAGAGAGTAACGGTTCTTTAAGACAGAAATGACACTGAAAAATGTTGTGTGTTGCTTTTATTTGCTCTGACGGATGTATCCCTCTGAAACTAAGATTTTTGCTTTCATGGTTGTCTTAAACAATTAGGAATATCCCCTTTATCGGATGATGTCCGAGGAAAGGGAAGTGCGGAATGTTTCGCTAATTGCCGCTCCTCTAAAATCCCTATTGTCTTTCTCCGCAGGGGGGAATCGAGAAACGTAAACCTTCGGATGCCACACTTTTATCATCCTTTCCCCCTCTTACTGCCATATTGTGATCAACAAAAAGAACTCTTGCTTTTTTTGTTAACAGGTCGTGTGATGCAGAGCCATAAATATTTGATTTTATCAGACAGCACCCAGAAAAAAGAAACACGCAATTTCAGCAGTTTAGAAAAGTGGCAAGAATGAGAAGAATGTGCTTTACCAGAATTGCTTTCTACAGCTGTTCATGTGACTGTGATTTCAAATCAGATACGATCCTGAAGGTCAAGAAAATTGCCTGGCCAATAAACAGTCTAAGTCAAGCCTCAAACAAATTTGTGTCAACCAACATAGAGCTATTTATGCTTCTAGGGGAAACAAAGTTTCAAAAGTCAGTCTGATTTTTTTTATGTTTGATGAATAACAAAGAGCTGATCTTTAACAGATCTTTAAAATGCTGGGAATGGAAACTAGGAGGGTGGACTATGTGATGGAGGTCAACTGAAAGCCAGGCTAGCAGAGAAACGTGGCCCACAAGCTCTGAGAACTAAATGAAATAAATATCTAGAGGGCCTGATGCTGGAAGCCTCATGCCTAATGACGCCTCAGTAGATACAGTTAAGTAGTGCTGAGAGCGCAAATCCCAAACACACAGGCAGACCTATGCTCAGGTCATGATGGCAATGGGCCGGAACAACAGCTGGAAAGGCAGCGATAAGAAATCATCTCCTCTGGGAAATTGAAGAAATTAGAAGAGTCTGTTTAGATGTTTAGATGTTTAGTGATGCTGCCTTGGCCACCGGGAGACACTCTCTAAACATCCCTGTGGGGGCACAATTTCACGAAGCCATTTGCACTACATGAGGGAACGTTTCCGAGTGAGGCTCGACAAAAGTGTCTGGGACGTTCGGGGGTGGGGGGGGGGCATGTCACCTCTTTCGGTTTTGGCACAAAATGCCGCAGCAAGTACACAAACACCACACTGACAGAGACTCGCTGGTGCAGCATTTAATTCAAAGCAGCTCATTCATTAAGGAGTCAGGTCTGTTCTCTTAGGCTAAACATTTAATCACAAAAACGAAAGGGCTCCAAGGGAGAACACACTAACAGAGATGCCGGTCTATTCCCCGGCCCTCCTGGGTCTGGAACAGAGACAAATGAAATAGCCGTGAAGAGCAATTTGCCAGTAAATATATGTTCCAAATAGTGCATACTGCAGATATAAAACTTGGCTGCCTGCACGGTAAGATTTAAAACAATTTAGCCAGTGCATTAAGAGCAGAGATTTTACTAAGGCAATTACAGAGACAGGTCAGGTGACTGGACTAACCAGTCCCCCAGGATGACTTGGACCAATGAGCCAATCCATCCATCACTGCATCAAAGCAGTGAGTTCAGAACCTATTACAGGAAGCCAATTTGTCCATCTTCCAAATGCTTATTATGGACACGGCCACCAAAGGCCCTATCCCAAGCAGCATAGGGCATACGGCAGGAGTCATGCTGAATACAACATAAGAGTGATATCACTATGTAACAAATTTTTATTTTTATTTTGTTCCTGGGTACAAAGTGTGTTTTCCTAACCCGTTATGCCTAAAACA
>JAAGVU020000002.1:12297378-12347867 GCA_011763525.2 Mormyrus iriodes
GTGCTTTGTACACTAATAATAATATTTTAAAATCAATCCTGTGATGGACAGGAAGCCAGTGCAGTGATTTAAGGATTTGTGGGAGGAAACTGGAATTCCCAGAGAAAGCCCAGACAGCAGGAGAAAACTCCAGACACACAGGGCCAACAGAGGGATTCAATCCCACAGGCCTGGAGGCATGCTAACCAATGAACTGCTCATTAAAATCACCCAGTGATCTATAATGACAATATTGCCCCATCATCCACCCATCTTCCAACCTCAATACAGGGCTGCGGCCGTGCCTTTCATCATTCATTACAACTTGCGCTATTACAAGACGACTCGCCAGAGAACGACTCTGGTAATTTGATCGCGAGATGAAACAGGGTTTGGTGTTTGGGTCCAGCTTGATTGGCTGAGCTGCCAGTCAGTGTTAACCCTCCTGACAAACGCTTTCTCCCATACTGGTACCAGCATGAATGCCTGTCAGCTCCTGAAGGTGTGTGTTCGTGTGCTCAGTGGAGGAGTTGGGGGCTGCTTCAATAACTAAATACAAACAAATCACTGATCAGTTCTTCAGTCACCATGCTGCTATGTAACTTGCCATTAACTGCTTCAGTGCTGAGACTGCAAAAAATAGATAAGGATATGCAGGGGGAAGGGTCAAGAAGGCATCACGTGGGCAATGAGCAAATTAATCACAAGTCGTAAGTGTACAGCTTTTGAACTCAAATTTATCCAACTGGTCCTGATTGGACAGATCGGCATGTAGGATTTTTATAGGGTGAGCTGGGTGGATTCAGGACAATGCAATAAGAGCTGACAAGGAGGCCAGAGGTGCGAGGCAGGACACAAGCTCCTTTATGCATTGAAGTTTCGTTTTTTTGTTTGCAGTATTTTATTTTCCATTTTAAGATATTCTTCAGAAAGCTTTTTCATCCTTCAGACTTCTCTGTAAAAACGCCTTACCCCTATATTTTGTTTCCTGTTCTGTGATGCATGATTTTCATGAGGTTAAAGCCACTGTTTTGCCTGCCCTTTCTCCCCTTGGGGCAGACCAGTCTGCTCCCCAATACATTAAATTAGATCATTCATTAGATACCTTCTTAATGAAAACTGTCTGAAGGCCACATTTCATTAAAGTATGAGCTGCTGGATTCTGTGTTTGGGTTATGCCTAAGGGAAAAGTGTTCAGAAACACAACCACTCATACACACACACACACACACACACACACACATAGTGAAGGTCCAGTAATTCAGCCATTTCTTCAGTTCTTTAAAACAGTAACCCAAACCCAAAATCATGACCTCCGTATCCTTATCTAACACACCTTCTTGGGCAGCCTTCAAGGTCTTGCCACCACCCAATGTTCATTTCCCAGCATGCCATAACCATTCATTAAAATCTAAATTCATTAATAATGTTCTTTATTTAGATATTGCTTCACTGACACAACAAGGGTAATAGACATAAATACGTACCCTTGCCTTGCTGGGCAGATTTTGCTAAGGGTGCCAGCTGCTCAAGCATAATGATAAAATTGTCTGGATTTAGGGCAACTAGATTACTAGTCACCACTCACTAAAGGTCCCCGGCTCCGTAGGAGGATTTGAGTGTAATTCAATCCCAGAGGTCTGTGTTTTAAACATGCAATACAATGCCAACTTTATAATCTGACTGGTTTGGGAAACATCAATCAAGATAGCTAGCATGGGCTGTGGTATTCACCCACACGTCCCTGATTTGAACGCAGCAAACCAGACAAAGGAAAAGAGCGAGCAGGACAGCAGAGACATGCACAAGTCAAAGGAGAAACCAAAGGCGAAAAGCGACAGTGAGGCAGCCAGGCTCCACAGGGTAACCACAACCAAATCGTGTCCCTGCCAGCAACGCATCCAATCCACAGAATGACTCTCAGATTTCTTAAAGAAAACTTAAAACCCACATCTTCCCTGATACACTGACAGTAGCCGGTTTGTGTCTCACTTCTTAATGAAAAGAACCATAACTTTCCACTGCCTTTAACACCTTCTGAACCTCTAATATGAAAATAACCTTTCCCCACACCTGTTTATTTTGTGGGCTGTCTAATTTTAATGTCACATTATTCACATCATGCACTGACAAGTGAACTTTTTTGGATAAAGGTGCTTAATAAAGGTGGATTTAAAATAAAGATAAAATGAAGTTAAATGCTAAATGCCAAGGTTCCTCTACTTTTGTGTGCCGAACATGAAAAATCCGCTGTGAGCCAGCAAATGTGTTTAACGTTAGCATTTGCATGAAGAAAAGATTATAGGAATTAGATTGAAAGGAGCTGTATGGTTTGGTTGTGAGAACAGTTTAATCCCCTTGCTGTCACGTTACATCTAATTTTTTAATAGAGTTAATCCTTTCCACACTGAATTATATTGACACCAGAAAAAATCTATACATCTGTGTTTATATTTTGTAACGGGGTTGTCATCTGGTCTGTAAGGTAAGGAGCATGAGTTCAAATCTCCACAGCCTCTGTGTCACTGCCAAACAGCGAGAGCACTAGGCATCCAGTGTGGAAAATGACCATTCCAAGTGTTTGGAATCTGCCTACAGGTCATCAGGTTCTGCTCACAGCTCTCGGAGGGTTGTCATGGCAACATCAGAACCCCCCCACCCCCCCCCCTTGCTGGCAGCCCATGAGTCGGAGCTCCTGCGGTGCCTTGTTGAAAATGAGGAGCACCTGCACAGGGGGGGTGCTGGGATAGGGTTTGGAAGATTGCAGCGTAGCACACAAACAGTGATGCGTCACAGCTGGCTGGATGGAACTCGGTGCTGTTCCCGCTGTGCAGTGGCCTTGGCTGGTCCACTCCACAGAGTCTGCATGTCATTGTGTGAGCGTGCAGTAAGGAGCCTTTTCACTGCTCACAGCCCCCAGGTTCTACCAAACAGATTTCTGCCATCTTTATTATCCTCAACACTCACCTTACCAGTTCACAGTGCAGTGAATCACTGAAGGTGACTCACACTTCCAGGGTTGTGGGTTTGAATCCCACCTCTGCTCTGTGTGTGCAGCTTGGATGTTTGTCCTTGTTTCCCATCACAGCCCAAAAACATGCAGTATTGATGCATTGTTGTTATATTGTCATAGTGTTTGACTGTGCATGTGCCCTGTGATGCATTGGTCTGGCATCCAGGGTACCCCCTGCCTTGTGCCCTGTGATGTCTAAGATTGTTCTGGCAAAGTCACTGCCCTGAAACAGCACAGAACAGTGGAAATGTGTACACAGTAAAGTCAACTGAGAATTAATTCAACCATTCTTCGAATTTGACCCTCTGTTGAATCTAATAGTCAATTTTACTGTTCATTACAACAGGCCAGGTCCAAAAACTCAACCACTATCCAAAACTGCAGCTTTGACTTTCAATTATCCAACGATTTAAGTATATTTCCATAATCTGGACGTTAAAAATAACAAAGTGCAGTACACAGGCCGTCCATCTTTCAAAACCGCTTATCGAGCACAGGGTTGTGGTAACCTTGGCGCCGATCAGAGGGAGCACAGGGCACAGAATATGGGACACAATGGCTGGGATGCCAGTCGATTACAGGGCACAGAACACAGGAGCCCATGGCTGGGATGCCAGTCCATTGCAGGGTACAGAACATGGGACACCGTGGCTGGGATGCCAGTCCATTGCAGGGTACAGAACATGGGAGCCCATGGCTGGGATGCCAGTCCATTGCAGAGTACAGGACATGGGACACTTGTGGCTGGGATGTCAGTCCATTGCAGGGCACAAGTTCACACATACAGTCAGACACTATGAGCAATTTAGAGACACCAATTCAAGCAGCCTGTTTTCAAACTGCAGTAGGAAACCAGAAATCACCTTGGCATACTCCTACATGAAATCAGTCCTGTTTGTATCACCCCAGAGTACTTCCCCGCTTTCCAGCGTAGGGCAATGCGACCATTTTCATATTTTCCGCATTAGGAGCAATGAAACAATTCTTTACAATAAAAGAGTGATAGTCATAAATATCTACAATTTTTTTCTTCAAAATGTGACAGAATCATTCAGGATTTCCTCAAGCCACGATCGCATGAGGATGTCTTGGCAACTTCCAGCGGTGACGTGTAAAAGGAGCACATCTGGAGTGAAATGGTGATGAAATGCCGTTTAAAGGACGTTGCAGGCTTCCAGCCTGAATAGGGACGAGGGATCTTCTCTAAAATGCACCGTCAATTTCAGGCACCAACGCTGCCATGGATTATCAGTCGAAGTATGCGTTTACGCACGCCCTTAAGCGCTCGCATTGAGCTCCAGCAAATTAAAAGCATGGCTGCGAAGTAGATGTTTCACACCCATGCTCCATGTTGCACATTACTGTCACAGTACGTAAGCGACACTTTTTAAATGTAAATCAACAGAATAAAAGTCAGTACTACGTAAAATGCGACGCCTTGCTCTGGGAACCGAGTTCTGTCATTTTTATATTCAACGCAGCCGGGCGCAGTGACGTGTTGTCTCACTCAAAATTTCCCGTAACTGCTGTATTTAACACGGTTAAATAAGTCACCTTATCGCAAGTTAGGGCACAGATTGCACGGTGAATGGCGGAGTGGCACATGCTGCTTAAAAAATAAGATAGTTCTTCCATAATCAAATGCATTTTTTTATAAGGAAAACACATGGGAATTTGGACATGGGATTTGATATAAAACTCGCAAACATGTTAAATTGAACCATAATCTAGAAATTAGAGTCACTGGTACCGGTGGAGGGGGGGTGGTAACTAAGGTTTAAATAAAGCGCGCGGACCATGGCTAATCTCAAAGATTTATAACTGTAACAATTTAGCATAAACGCAGAAAAAAATCCAAATCACGAGTAGGCTACATTTTTAAGTATTAGATTCTGCAAAGCGGTCAACACGGTACAGATTTCTACAGAATTATCCCGGAGTTTTTGAAAAGCCATTTTCTACACAGAATCATGTGTTGAAAATGTCACCCTACTTCATGTAGTCTTCAGTGGTAAAAACTAAATTATTTACGCTAAATATTACCCACAGGTAGAAAGCTGAAATGACTGGGGCTTCCTCTCCTGCGCTTTTATAGACGCCTGTAGTTTTCATTTATTTAGCCCTAAGCACAGGGAAAAAAATCTCAGGTGTTTTCTACCTAAAACGGAGTCTCCAATGCGTAAAAGGAGCGGTTATCTCACAATAAACAGGAACGTCGGGTAATGAAATCGGCATTATCGTGCCAACACCCCGACCATAAACTTCTATCCCTAATCGCTTTCCCACGGGCTTAACATAGTCTACACTTTGACGCGTGATTGAGTTAAAATTACATATTACATTACATCATATATATCAGTATTGCAATACATTTGTCCACGGTACATATACAGCCACGCATGAGATCGTTGTCTAATATTGCGTTCTGATTCCCCTTTTGAACCCATTAGTGTTAATATGTGAAAACATGACGTGAACTCATTCACCAAATAAAAACGGTTGTCAGTCGTCTAAAATACCATTTGAACAAGAAAAAAGTTTTTTCTTTCATTAATGTGTAAAAGCTGACACTTGCACATTTAAAGCGTACGCGCCGCAACAGAAATGCAAAGCAAAGATACAAGTATCATTTATTACAAAAACACAAAATTCCTACCTGCGACGCGAATTCCAGGCGCTACAGTTCGTAAATTCAGATCATCGCCGCAGTCTGTCTGGGTACTTCAATCTCCACCTCTAATTCCGATACATCTACAGTCATCAGCCTGAGCACGGCGTTGGGTCCATACTCAACCCAATGAATGAAGAGACACAGACGTCGTGGGACCGCAATCTCAACCATCAGCAGCGTGCATGTGCGGGCAGTCTGCGAGCGGGCTGTGGGCTGCGGTTAAAAAGCCTGGCGTGGGTCCAGGAGGGACAGAAAAGACACAAGAAGCTGCCTTGGACCTTCCTTCTGCACGGAAGGCAGTACAGGAAAATTGCATTAACGTTTACAAACTTGCCGTCTCCACTTCTGTCCTCTGAGCACAACCAAAGAATGAATTCAAGGTGGGGCCAGGTCTCACACGTTGTTAGAAGGACATCTCGCTACCCACAGTTTCTAGGCGATGCTGAGGCATTTCTTTTTGAAATCAACATCTATGCTGATTTTGTTGCATGTTTAATGAAGCTGACATTTAATAAATTCGTCATTTGGCAACCAACAGTTAACTCAACCGGGGCAGTTCCAATGGATGCTGTAAAGGTGACCCTCGGACGCAGACAACATGATTTTCAAGCCGTTTAAGCGTTATTAATTATTCAGGTCCTCGATTAAATTCATATTCCCAGGAAGGGGCTATCCATTACATTAACTGGCAGATTGTTGTCCCTTCTGAAATTGACGTAAAAGAACCATTCAGTAAATTAGCCTGTGTTAATTGCTTCCCTTCCTCAACGGTCTTTTAAATTAGTAAATATGAGCTGCGTTTTGATGTGTGTATATATATATATATATATATATATATAATCACAGCGCAAAACAAATTAGGTACATGTTGCCACCACATAGGCCTATTATTTTGTGACGTAAACTGGTCGTCTCTTGTCCATGAGGCTCTTTATTACAATTTGCTTTATTTCTATATTTATTAGCAATCAATTTTTTTTTCTACGCAAGTAGGCTAAATATTGTTGTCATGTTTCCTGACAGAAATAACCGACCCTAACATGTCCAAATCCAGCCTAGCCAGAAAAGGCATAAATATATATGCGTTATTTTGTGTACATAGTTTTCTCTTTGATCACAAAATTTCAGGCGATTTAAAGAAATGTAAGCTTTAACAGAGCACAACCATCCTTGACTGTGACATACCTAACTATCTCATTAATAGCCATTTAACTTTTCATATAAATATTAGATGGATGTGTGGATGCGTTATCTGGGGATCCGCTGAAAAAAAAGTCGTGAATTAACAAATATTTCCCGGATTCACATCTTGCATGTTAATCTGTGACCATGCGGAATGTGTTAATGTACGAGTTTCGAATATATTTTATAGTATATTGAATGCGGGAGTCTTCAATAGTTCGTTTGATCCGTTTTTTTTCCGAAGCTCACACTCCGATCTCCAACAAAAGTTATCTCACTCAAAGACGTTTTTTTCTAAACACATTTATAGGGAATGTTTCGGATGAATTTAGACAGTTACTGGCATTTACAAGATATGCCCTTAAGCGCTCGCATTGAGATCCTGCAGATAGTTACGGCATTCTGTTTTATTGTGACCACAAAAGTAATCAAAAAATTGTACATGATGAATATAATTTTTTATATAAAATTATAAAAAATATTATTCATATGACTGTAGATCAAACGAAATAAAAATGCTGCTTAAAATCGATATTTAAAATGTTTTAAAGCAAAAATATATCCACAAAAATTTACCCCAAAAACTTAGCCCTCGCGCAACGCTATAGATGCATTTAAACGCATCGTAGATTATATCAGGTTCTGCCATGTTTGGAGACAAGATGTATCTTCCCACCACTTTTCCTGTCTCCACAAATATGATAAAGATATGATACGATAAAGATAAGTAACATTATTTTTCTTTTCGTTCGTAAATTTCAGCAATTTAATCAGCACCGTGCGCGCGAAAACATTGAAGCACTGAAACATTGATGCTGAAGTCTGTGAGCAGCATGCAATTTCTCCATTTTGAGTCATACGCAGGAAAGACATAATTAGCAATTACATGCCACAACCCGGGATCTTCCCGAATATCGGCAGGTGAACAAAGCTGCACGTCCTCGCTCGGAGCCGATGTCTCCAGGCGCCTCACTGTTTATTACGCACACATTTCGAAAACGCCTACTGAAAAACATTTGGACCTAAAACCAGCTCTCCTAAGTACTAAAACGACAGCCCGGATGAACTTAATCGCTTAGTTGTCTGGTGGGTCATTTTGCTGAAGAGTTTTCTCCATTCATCACTGTCTATCGACTAACGAAAGCCGTATTGATCAAAGAATAAGATAATTATAAACTCAAAGTCTTCTTTCATCTTATCTACAGAGGGATAAAAGCAAGTTCTACAAACCGTCCTTCTCAGGTGTCCAACATGGTATTTAGTACCGTTTGTTTTCTTAGGAATAGAGCAAGATTTCAAACTGAACTTTCGTGAAGAATTTGAGAACCACACCATCACCTGATGAAAAGTACCCAATCAGTACTGAACTGTGAAAAGTTATAAAATGTATTTACTTAACATCAGAGTTGCCAACTCTCACGCATTTGGCGTGACACGCTTTCAGACTCTCACGCTCACAAAAGAAATCTTACAGCAAATCTATATTATTTCATTATAAACCTAAAATTTGCTACATCAAAAGCGTTGGGGTAGTTTGCAAACCCCACAGACTATTTACAAGGTAATAAACCTGTTACATACAAGTAAATGCGTGTGCATGTGTGTGCAGTTTGTCAATAATTGAAAATCTCACTTCAGCCAGCAGAACAAAGTTGGCAACCCAGCAACATCAGTGTACACAACACAAGAGCAACATCAGTGTACACAAGAGCCCTTGTGAGAATACTGAGACAAGACTTTCAATGGACAGGGATTCTCCGCTCTGGAAGAATCACTGTGGCTTCCCATTAATTTGAAATGAAACTTGATTTGTATAAGTACAGGCAGATAGCAGTTCTCTGGTTATCACATACCTGTCCTGCTCTCCATGAAAAACACAGACACATATCGATATAGAGGGAAGTGCAAGTTTTGGGGTTAGAGCACAGGGTCTGCTAGTGCACAATAACTCCCCCCTTTCGAGAATTCACCGTTGCCATCCTGCCCGTTGGTGCCCAACCATCAATCCCAAATTCCCACTCAAGGACGGCATCCATGTAATGCCACTATGAAAGACTTGGGCCCAGCTGTCAGACTTGTTCTGGTTCAGACACTGCCTAGAGCAATTCAGGTTAAGAGCTTTTTGCAAGGGAGCAGTGGTAAAACAATTACTCTGTCACCAACGGGATTCAAACCCATGACCTTTCAGACACGGGCCTAGTTCCCCGGCCTGCTGAGCTAAACACTGCTTTTGACCACAATCCTGCTCTATGACCCAGGTGAAGTCCACGCACCGCTGTTTATATTTATCTTTTGGCACAAATCCTGGCTCCCCAAATCACCCCATGCAGCATCCCCTGTGAGCTCCAAGCTCCCTTCTCCAGGGCTATGCTAGTGGAATGGAGAGGAGAGCAGCGTGCCTGCAGGCACGTTTGACTGCTTCTGTGCAACAGGTCTTAACACATAGCGAGGAATTCATTATCGACGGACACTGTGTGCAAGCATGTGCATCGGAGTAGCAGAGAGGGGCGATGGGTGTGACGTCTGCACGGCTGTGCGGGACTTTACTGCGATCCATTTAAAGACAGGACACGTTGCGGCTTCCACCAGCGCATACCACACGGAGGATGAGTGACTGCTGGATTTTCATGGTATTCTCAGAACTGCAGTAGCTATACAAAATCTAACAATCTAAAGCCTGACTTGTCATTAACACACTCCTCACAAAAGCCAATCTTTAGTATCTTCCTCACAATGCACCTGCTCCTCAGGCTCATTCTGCTTCCCTCGTCTTCACCCCTCCCATCCTGTACCCCCCCCCCCCCCCAGCAAACTACTATGTGTGACTCTCTTTGGTCCAGCGTTAGGCCATAACAAAACAAAAAGCATACCCAATTTATTGCAAAAGACACCTCATTAGGGAAACTAATTATGAACAAAACGATAAGCAAAACATTATTGCACAAAAATGGTTGGAATAATGTATGGTCGTAATCTCACATGCAGCTTAGCTCCAATGATAAGAAGACCCTAGACTGTTCTTTCTTTTATCTTGCATTTTTCATTCATATTCAGCCAGTCCTTTTTAAATTGGAGGCAACTGATACCTTTTGTGGTCACAGGTATTGACCCCGCCTCCAGTCTGATAACCACCCCCCAATCCAATTCAGACACAAGCAGAACAGGGGTCAAAAGAAAAAGGAACAAATAAAACAAACTAGGCCGTAACATTTCCCATTAATGAAGTAACTGATTTTATTGTTAGGGATCTTGAATGCACCACTGTTGTGAATAAAAAGGGAAAGTAATGATCATTTTTTTCCTTTGACTGCCTGGCAGGCTTGTTATGGCCACCACAATGGCGAAGAGGAAACCACATATGGAGACTCTACAACCTAAAGAGAGTGTCATTAGACTACTGAGAAAGACCTTCTGCTCGTGAGCAATCAAAGTGTTCGATTTCAAATTGTCAAGAGCAAACTAAAAACACCCATCTTAAGAGAAACAGTCGTAATACAGACAGTCTAACGGATGTGGCTTGGTAAACAGCTCCGGGTTATACCTTCTGTGTGCACAGTGACCTTTCATAGAATGAAACACATTGCTGTCCTTTAACGTAATATGAAAAAACATCTTGTCTAATGGGCTGAATATTAAAGTCAATAAATAAATACAAGCAATGAGAAATATTCCTATTTGCATGAAAAGGGCATAGTAGATTCAGCAAGCAGCCCCAAATCAGTACCATCGGATCTATATACAGGCATATTCTTTATCTAAATTGTGTTTTTTTTATTTGTTTAGCACATTGCTCTGAAATCCAGCAAAATTAATAAAAACAATACTACCAATTATAAATGTAGACTTGTCTTAAACATTATTTAGTGTCATCCCATCCAGGGTGTACCCTTGCCTTCAGCCCTGTGCATCATGGGACATTCTTCAGGCCCCTCACCAGGATAAGCAGTTGGAAGCTGGATGAATTTTGTATAAGTGTAAATGGATTTATGTCTGGTTTCTGGATAAATACAATAGTTATACAGATTATAGTACTCCTAGACTGTAAATTACATGTTGCATATAATAGGTGTAATATGGTTTTGTGTAATTAAGCAGGCTGGGTGGTTGAAGGACCATCACGTCATCACATAGACACACACAATCCATCTTGCTGACGTCCTTTGCCACTGGCAATCATCACCTCTACCTGATGCTGAGTTTGTTTGCCTTTCACATTTTCACAGAGCAATAAATAAATACTCACACCTCAGGGAACTGGCAGGACAGTGAAGGAGCTGGTGGCCTGGCTCATTTGGTAAAGCTGGGTACCATACACAGCACCTGATGAGAAAAATATGCCTGTTAACATCTTGAGCATGAATCAGCACTAGCCCTGGTGACTCGGTGGGTGTCCTCAATAGGCCGCAACCCAGCCCTGACTTTCATGGTGTAGCTGTCCGTGGTTCTGCACAGAAAGATTAGATGGACAGAGGGCATCGGGAAGTCTGCCATGCTAATGAGTGAGCCAGTGGGCCGAATGGCTGAAGGAAAACCTGTGGCTAGCATGACTGAAAGAGGCAGCATGCGGGGAAGGAGCAGTGGGAATCCCAATTAGAACGGCACTTTGGCAGATGTTAAGGAATGAGCCCGTCGTCCCTCCCTGTCTGGAGTGGCCTTTGGCCCCCTTTCCCACATCTTGGCATGTTATTTCCATTATAGGTAGAGCACAGAAGGCGGGACAAACCATGTGATGGATGGATCTACACTCGCCTGCCTCAGAACAACAGAACTTTATACAAGTTAATCTTTTTGTAATAAATCATATGCAAGTTAATCTTTTCTTGTAATAAATCAGCCAAAACCACTGAGTTGCAATAAGGGGGCTGGTTCCAGTGGTTGAACTACTGTCAAACTCAATAAGATTCCACGTCAGAGAAAATAACCACCACTCAGGTCACCTGACTGCTCCAAACTCTTTACATGACCTCCCTTATGGTAAGTTGGTACTGAATGGCACATGCATCTCAGAATTCGATTTGGAGTTACGTACATCGATAACCATCACCACCAGAAAAGAAAGGAGAAGAGACTTAAGGCAAACCGAAGTCTCCCGGAGACACTGTTCATTGAAGGAAGAATGTCTTCCTACATAGAAGATCTGCAAATAAAAATTTGTTTTGGAATATATTGTGTGGTAATTTAGTTTGTGCCCCAGAATATGTCTGCCCGTGGGTGGAGGTAAAATTGGATTAAGTGCTGTTCAGCAAGGCTTACTGAGCTCTGACAGATAGGTGCCCCTTTGGAAAGGTATAAACTGTCAGCTGCTAGGCAGCGTGGCCACGTGGGCTGGGGGATTTTCTGCTAATCCCTGGCTCCCACAACGCCTCGCCTCTGTGTATCTAAAACCCAGATATAAGGAGAGTGATGTGGGGGGTGGGCTAAGCAGGCTGATGGCAGCACCCAGGCGGGACAGGAACAGTTGTGACAGGGAGGAAGGATCCAAAATGACCTCAGGAAAGACCTCACTAACCACTGGCTCATAGCTAACCCACTTCTGGAGTCACTGGCCTGTTATGGAGTTACACGAGGCAGGGCGGACCTCCCTGTTATGCATGTCTCACTATGCACTTCCCTCCTCATTTACCACACCACTGATATTTCCAGAAAACCCAGAGAGTATATTGTTTATGTATCATTTCAGGTCTATCAGGAGAACAAGGGGAAAACCCATCATTACCCCATGACCAAGCAGCAGAACGTTAATTTTGTTTTTTGATTTACTCGCGGAGTCCTCAGCATTATTTGAAGCATTTTTCCACATACTCGGCTATAGATTTACATCCAAATCAAGGTGGGTTTTATGGCTTTTAGTATTAAGTGAATGATTTACAGCAGGATGTTTATTTCTAAATAATGCTCTCCATTCTTCTGTTACAGAGAAGGGGTGTGGGAGAAACCAGAAATTGCAGTAGGACTGAAATCGCTGGGTTTTAACTTACGATATTTTATTTATTGTCTTACGTTTTATAATTGCTTATTGAATCAAGCTTTTTGACTGGTAGCATTCCGTTTACAGGTAAGGCAGGTAGGGCTTTGCGAACAACATCACTGGTACCGAGTTTCTAAGTATACTGCCTGTAATACAATAAGCATATATGCTAAAGTGACCACTGGACGTTCCATTATTGCCAGAGCTTAGCTGTAAATAAACAACTGGCAATTGCTCAAAGGCCTTAGAGGCTAGATGCAAGAGCAGAACAGAGCCTGAGCGAAGAACAGAGTCAAGATCTCAAAAGTCCTCAGGCCCTTTCGAATAAGGGTTCAGAAGCCTGCCAATGTATAGAAAGAGCTTATACAAGAAATGTTTAGTAAAGGAAAGACAGCACGGACAAAAAGGACCATGTGGTTGTTCCAAGAGTCATATTGCGACAGTGAAGCATGTGTTTTTGTTGCAATTGCTGAAGGTATGAGTACATAGCCTGTTCCGGACCTTGCAAATCAATGTGGGGTTGCAGGCATATCATGTGGCTGGTAGACAGAGGCAAGTCATCGTACATGACCTGTGGATGGAGAGAAAATTTAAATCAATAGAACTCTCCAGCAGGGGACAATCTGCTGGCTTAAATTTAGCCAAATACACGTCAATAGAAGAATCTTAGACATTCAGGCTACCAATCCATGATGAACTCATATGTATACATCTGAAAGATTGCACTCTTCTCCTTGGATGCCCCTTTAAATCATACCCCTTCCATGGGCTGACATCATGCAAGATAAGGTTGATTTGGTCGAGGTCAGGACCAGCAACCTGAAAGGGCCCCCAAGGTTTGTAGTAAGGACTAATTTCTATTGCAAATGGAAACCAAACTCAGCAACTCATGACTCAGAAACAATCTAAGTCAACAGAGTTTCCTCCCAAGCGTCTCAGGCAGCCAATAAACGGGCGATGTTCAGAGAGCCAGGCTGCATATTTTACCCGCTCTGCTGGAACCACTTCCTGGGAATTGATTAGAAATTCTGTCATTCTGCCGTTTTCACATTTTCAGCGGAGCTGGAAGAGTGACAGAAAGTCTTCTTCGGTGCATCGGCCAACGGGCATTGCTGTGGCAGCTACGGTGTCAAATCACGGACTGGAGTTTTTTCTGAACCATCACTATAAAAGCTCTACAGTAGCTGGAGACTCAACAGAGAGATTTGTCAAAGGAGGCATTCAAACAAGATGAACGAAGTTCACATTTATGCACTAAAATAACTAGTATAAACATAAATACCAGTTAACTAGACAAATTGACAAAACATCTCTTCATTGGTGAATTGGATGTCAAAGGCTATCAGTAAACAGAAGAGAATGGGGCTATTCCATGTACAGTAAATTGTCAAACAGTGTACATATGCAGTTTTCAGCAGGCAGTGATGATATGTAAACACTTTCCTTGCAAACACTGCTTCAAGTGAGGGAAACTGTAACAGACTGTAAGGATTTGACCAAGATGTTTCAAAGAGGAGGCCAGCTGTTGGGTGTGATTGCTAGTTATCAATCAACTGCAATGTGGGTGGAACTTGAGAAAGTGAATTGCAGCTGAGTCAAGCCTCATTGTAATAAATCTTCTTCTTATCAATATGTCATCCTGGGGTGCTTCAAAAAGACAGCTCTTTAAATCAACATTATGCCCATGTCAGTTTTAATTCGGAGACACGTCCCTCTTCATCTTATATATCAGTATACATACTGACGGTAAGAATCGCACCGGCAGATATGATTTCAGTTTCCCCTTGATCGGGTTCTGAAAGGCTCCGAGACCCAGAAACTACAGTTTGGCCCAAACCCAAGAATGTACATTGCACCTAATGAATCATCAGAGACAACAAGGCGAAATATTTTCGCTTGAAGTGAAGGAACCCTGACTAGCATAGCCAGACTCTGTGAGCGGCCTCCCTGAAAACCCACCATTAAGAACACCCTAGTGGCAAAATCCCCCCACCACATGGCGGGCTCTGCTTGCTGGGAGCAAGCCCAGGACCTAAATGCTCCTTCTTCATCTCTCTTTGCTGTAGCATAAACCTGCCTTAAGGGTCTTTTTCTAGAAATGCAAAAGAAAGCCATTTCACAAGAGTTCCCACATACTACTAGTTAACTTGAGGGGCAGGGAAAGCATGATTAACCAGAAAGCCATAAGTGGCCTATTGTCATTATTGCCTATGTCCATCAACACTAAGAGGGCCCCTTCAAGCTAGCAAAACTACACAGTGGAATGTTCAACAAATGCCTGATTAAGAAGCTTTGATTTGTCAACTTTGTACTCTGCAAAAGCATCCGTGAATTACAGATACTAATAGCAAGTTTTGCGCCAATTAATAAATCCATTAGTATCTTGCTCTGGGGAGCGATGTAAACATTTTCATCACTTCAGGCAGTGAGGAACAAGGTCTACCCACCCACAACCCCTTGTACAACTGTCCATTTCATTTATCCTTCCTTTCTCAGCTTGACAAGATGCCTTCCTTACATAAACCACTGAAAATGGAAGTCGAGAGAATGCTCCACCTTGTGCTAAAGATTTAACGCAGTACAGTGTGGAAGACAGGCATGAAAAAAGGAACTCGAGGAAAGGGTATAAGAAATGAAGGCATGTGAGGAAGAGGCAATGAAGAGGAAGGAGCATAGGAAAGGAAGACGGATGAGGAAGAGGCAAAATAGACAGAGAGAGGACAGAGGCACAAGAGGAAGGGGCACAAGAAAGGAACGCAGAGGAGGAAAAGGCCAAAGAGAGAGAGAGCAAAGAGACACAAGAGGAAGGGGCACAAGAAAGGAAGGCAGGTGAGGTGGAGGCAAAGGAGAGAGACAGCATAGAGTCACAAAAGGAAGGCACATAGGAAACTAAGGCAGAGGAGGAAAAGGCAAAAGAGAGAGAGAGCAAAGAGACACAAGAGGAAGGGGCACAAGAAAGGAAGGCAGGTGAGGTGGAGGCAAAGTAGAGGTAGAGGAAAGAGGCACAAGAGGAAGAGCACAAAGGGATATAGGTGAGGAAGAGGCAAAGGAGACAGAGAGAGGACAGAGGCACAAGAGGAGGGGCACAAGAAAGGAAGGCAGATGAGGAAGCGGCAAAGGAGAGGTAGAGGAAAGAGGCAGAAGAGGAAGGGCACAGGATAGGAAGGCGTGTGAGGAAGGGGAAAATTATACAAAAGGGAGGCTGAAGAGGAATTGACACTGGAAACCAAGGTAGGTGACAAAGAGACAAAAGACTAAGTATTAAAAGAGGCAGGTTCTGGATGATGACAGAAGTGAATATGCAAATGTGGAGAAGAGCTGCAGAGAGAGACACAGAAAAGGCATATTACAACAGCACAGCTAAAACCACAGGCACAGAAACTGAGCAGGTATGTTTTAACCAAAGTTTCCCACACATGGAGAAACGAGAACTAAAAAGTAAGGAAAACCACTATCTTCCTGTAATGCGAGAAAAATAATATTCCATGCAATGAAGAAATGCAGAATAAGTACAATGCCCTCCTTTGCCTTTTGAGCCACACACTAAGGACTCATTTGATATGAGGTTTAGCTGCGGACTGAATGACATTAGTTACTAAGTACAATAGTTGGGAGAATATTCCATCCATGGGATGCCAACATAGCACAGGGCCAGTTTGCCAAAGAAAGTCCAGACAAACACAATGATGCTAATATAAGCTAGGAACCTCTAGGTACATACAAAAGCCACCAAGAAGAAAAATTCAGAATTGTTAGCAAACTTTATCAGAATCATACTAATTTTAGTTTTAAATGCAAGACTCAAAGTGATCTGAAAATAATGATAACATGACTATGTACTTGCAACTGTGTGAAAATAAAATTTTTAATATTTTCAATAATGGCTAACATAAGTAAACATAAGAAATTAGTTGAGACAGTCTTTAAATGCAGTCAAATCAGCACTACTGATCAAATTCTTTTTAATATTCAGTGGGCTGAATGGCCTCTTGTAGCATTTAATGGTTCGTAGCATTTAAAATATTCTTTGATAAAATGGTCTGGCTGAAGTTACAGGTTCAAATTCCATAAATTCCTACCATAGGAATCCATAAAAATTCACTCATTCTGTATTGCTTCAGTCAATTTTCCAGCTGTAGAGGTGACAAAATGTGCTCACCTAAATCAAGTTTCTGGCTTGCTCATGCAGAACAACTTCCTGGGCCCTCTCCAGTCTGGCTTCACCAGAGAGCTGCAAGAACTCCACCTCAGTCATCCATTCTCATTGTAGTAGACCGCTCCGCTGTTATTAACACAGAGAACCACCATATCCTCCTGTCCACCCTATCTCAACCTGAGATGGCTTGACTCTGATCTATCAGGTAGATCTTGCCAAGTGTCTAAAGGCAGTGTTTCCCAACCCGGTCCTCAGGGACCCCTAGACAGTCCATGTTTTTGCAAGAATTAAGCAAGAATGTGAACTGTCTGGCAGGGAGCTGGGAGTGAGCAAAAGCATGGACTGTCTGGGTGACCCCGAGGACCAGGTTGGGAAACATTATCTTAGTGTACAGAAGGATCCAAGTTACACCTAGTAACAACTAGCATCCCCCAAGATTCAGCACTTGACTACTTCATCTTCTCTCTGTATACCTCTCTAGGTCCGATAATTCAGTCACATGGCCTCCCTACCACCTTTATGCTGATGACATCCAGCTATACCTTACCTTCCATCCCAAGGACACCACCACAGTCTCTCCTCAGATCGCTGCATAGCTTGCCAACATTGCAACCTGGATGAAAGATCGTCACCTCCAGGTGAACCTGAGAACAATCTTCATGTCTTCCCTGACAGGCCAACCATTCACAGTAACATCACTGTAAAGCTTGGATCATCTACTGTGCATTCATCAAGGTCTATCAGAAACCTAGCGGTGATGTCAGATGAGCGACTATCCTTTTCTGACCACACAGCAACTATGTCCCAGTCCTGCAGTTTTACTCTGTATAACATCAGGAAGATCAGCACATATTTTTCAGAAATATGCAGCTCAAGCTCTAGTCAACCCAGGACTAGACTACTGCAACTCCATATTGACAGAGCTAACAGCTTGCGTGTCCAAACCACAGCACATTACTAAAAATGCAAAAGCATGTCTAGTACTCAATTGTCTATTGTTGTCTCTCTTCATTGGCTATCACTGCAATAACCACTGACCTGTTCCATCTTAGGTGATCCCTTAGCTAATCTCTTGCATACCCTGACTTCTCTGGTGAACCTTGCCACTTCAGGACATAACACATATTAATTATTACCTGCACCTTGTTTTTTGGGTAGAAGTTAACCCATAGAAGCACCGTGCACCATCCCAGGCCTCAAACTTTCTGAAATCCCCCAAGCTGCGGTGAAGGGGGGGTGTTATGTGTCCCCCCTCCTTTTGCTGTATCCAGATGCCTCATGAGCCTGAGGCATCTGAAGCTGACGCCCCGAATAAATCTGAATGAGCCCCAAATGATTTGTTTAGCTCAGATGTTTTAACAATCAGGCTCTCAGTGTGAGAACCCTCAGACAGATTAGGTCTCAGAGCTAAGCCCTGGATGTCTTAAGATCCTAGCAACGCCCCTGGCTCTACCTGTCCCTCATTGGATGAAGCTCTTCCAGAAGGTCGTACTGAATGTGCAGGGAGGTGCTCAGTTTAATCAAGCACTGCAGAATAGCCTCTGTGAATAATATATTGGAGGAAGATTAAGTAAGATGTTTCCGAATATATCACTGATGGCCCCAGGTAATAATTTTTTTTATAGCTAACATACATTGAGTTATTAAACCATGCAACTATGCTGTAAAAACATGAAAATGTAAACATCTACATGCCTTTTCTTGGTATGCTGATCTCCTGTACGGCAAGCTAAGGAATTTCTGTTTGGATAAAAAAAGAAAAAAACATTGCCCGGTTATAAAAATGAATGACCATCTAATTTGACTAGCTTTCAGTGGACTAGGCATGCTCTGTAGTTTGTGAGATTTGATCCTAAAGCCCAGTCTAAATCTCCATCATTACTTTTCAGCACACTGCGGTTATGAGCTCATTTTTCATAAAAATCAGGTAGTCATTGCTGGAGAACCTGTTGTCATCTCCCTGCATTCTTTTACTGAGCAATGAGTCACAGCACCTAAAAAAGGTGTTCGTGGGTAATTACTGCAAGTCCCCCCCACCCCCCTTGGCACCATCAGCACAAAAAACCCCAGCCATCAGGGACAGAAAAGAGTGTTTTGGCAGATTTCTGGGACTAAGGGTACGGCCAAGGAATTTAACACCACTATTAGAAATGACATTATCTACATTAGCCTAGTCACCTCCCCAAAATATGCATCACATCAACTCAACAGGGATCCACATTGATTTAATTTCAACTGTTAATAAAACAAAACAAATTTCACTCTGAATTTGTCACCAAATGCATTAGCATTCAGCCCCGACCAAATGTCTGGCAGCCATATCTGCAGAAGCCAAACAAAGCTATATTCCACAGAGTTTTCCATAGGAAGCAAAATTAATGCTGTTTATACAAACCAAAGAATTGTATAAATGGGTTTTTTCCCCAGAAACTAGACATCAGCAAGAAAACCAGTATGTATTGACTGCATTAATCATATAACTTTCAGAACAGCTTGCCATCATTACATCTCCTTCACCACACTGAACTATCCATTACAGAAAATGAATCCAGCCACAAACCATACAGATGGTCTGCTCAAGAAAGGAGAAATTACTAGAACAGGCTGGTAGATGATGGCATGGATTTGTGTCAACACAGTTTTACTCAACAGATTGTGTTCCCTTAACCACCCTCTGGGGCCAGCACAATGTGGCCCATTAATTGTCACAGGTATACAATTATTCATTTAGCAGACACTTTTATACAAAGCAATATAAAATCAAGCCAGTACAGTCAGCATTCAGGGTTTAGAGCCCTACCCCAGGGCCCACCAGTCCCTGCCTACCACAAGGTAGAGGCACAGTATCCTAACAGTATCCTAACCTGCTCAGCCACACATAATCAGTCTCCCAGCATCAGTAGACTGTGACATAAAAGTTCACCCATCCATCCATCCATATTATAACCACTTATTCTGGTCAGATTCAGGAAGGTCTGGGGCCTATCCCAGACAGCACATGCATATAGCTGGGGCACACCTTGGGCACGATGCCAGTCCATTATGACCTGAAAGTTAATTTCATTGCTAAACACAAATTCTATAACCTGATTCATGTAATTCTAGCAAAAGACTATTATTATACTTACTGGTACAGTAGCTCAGAGTGGAGTACTGTGACCTCACCCTTCTGGGCTTGCTAGTTTGTTAGTGTGTGATGGACTGCCACTGGATACTTTCATGACTCCATTAAGCTGTCTAAGAGGCACAGAGTCTCTGAATCATTTGGTGATTTGGAGATTACCAGGTCCTGCACGGCTCTATAGCTGCCTATACCTAATAGCTGTTAGCGATTATCTCTGAAACTGCTCTGTTCACTCTAAAATTGCCTCTCTCACTGCTGTGGTGTTTTCTGTATGTACAGTTTACATTATTTTGCTGTTCTCGATCAGCACTGCCTAAGCTGATATGGAAAATCAGTGAATGTACAGACACACTTTTGAAACTATAGCTTACAAGGTATTGACATACTTTACAAGATTCATCCCACCCTAAAATGCTGCAGACTTAATCCCTTTCTAAGCAGCCCCCCCCCCCCCATATCCTGCCACTCAGCTCCTACAAGATCCGAAGCTGTAACTGGAATTCATGCAGAGGTGCTTTCTTTGACAGTACAATGTGAGCAGACACAATCTCAATCACTTCTCCGTAGGGCTGATTTTAAACAGCCAATGACAGAGGGGCTGGGCAGTAGTCATTATACACAACAATGTTTTTCTCACAGCCGGAGAAGAGCCTGACTGACAGATAGGATGAGGCTGGCCAGTTCCTAGGCATTAACTGACATGTTCTGCAGTCACGTTTCCAGTGACTGGCTGTGACAAGGATGGCACAAGTCTTGAATCTACTCATGGTTTGGCGAGGATAGCCTACAAAGACTTTATAGCAGCCGGGCTACATTAAATCAGATGCTCAGCTTCTGAAAACTGGGGGGACGCTGAGACTTGCACACTTTGGAATTGAATCATTTCTCTGAACCTTAACTGACGCCCCATTAAAGCCCCATTAAACCATCACGCGAAGTATTAGCACCTGTGTAAGCAATTAACTTTTGAAATGACGACTAAAACAAGTCTGTTTTCCTGTGAAGAGAAAAGTATACTCCAGATGTAATAGGGTGCAGAAATCTGCAGTGTAAAACGTGACTAAATGACTCTCTACTCTCTTCTAAGAGAGGAACTCCCAGAATACATTGAGTAATGGTACGGAAAGGCCCACATACCCAGGAGAGGAAGCTAATTCATCAAACGGTAAGCCTTGACTTATTAAGCACGCTGGTTACACAAGTCATATATTCTAGAAATTGCCTTCATTTATTTGGGCCAAGGAATGGATACTCACAGTTGAAATTATAGATAAGAATAAAAAATCTGTTCACAATTTCTAATTACAGACTTTTCATCAGTTTACTAGCTAATTATGCTTGAATCCTGCCTTGTTTGGATCATTACCATATGAAAATAAAAATGGTACATTAAAAACTATGAGTCATTTTGAACAGCATTTCTGCTTCTCCCCAATACTTCATACTAATGTTAAAATTCACGTGTCGGGGGAATGAGGAGGGGTGTGCTGAGTAACAAAACAGCCTTGAAGGGCTGGGATTCTGGGATTATTTTCACATGTCAAACTAGTTGAAAAAGCCATTTAAATGATAAGGTGTCACCAAGTTCCATAACAGATAATCTGTGACACACATCGATTTTCTGCCAGAGCTCTGAATTAGCATGAACCTAGAAGATGCAACGAGAAACCCAGAGGCAGCAACTTGGTGACAGTGGCTCATAAGGAAATTCAATGATCCACAGGCGCAGATTAGAAAAAGTGAAGCTACTAATTGTTTATTATCTTGACATGTTCAGTCCTTATATGGCTTTTCCTACTCTTTTAAATTTACTGTGAATAATTTATTTTTAAGAATTTGGTTATAACGCAAGAGAGATGTAATTTGCACCCAATTTAATGACACAGAGACAAACATTTATTGTTCTGGCATAAAATGCTTCAGCTAAGGGTCCTGGTCAGCTCTGCCTTTTTTGGATTTGTCATTTTTGCTAGTCTGGGATGAGTGTGAGCAGCAGGACTTCCCATAGCACCTCACACAGAGCTGGATGCATGACAGTAGGAGAACGGCACCTCGCCTCGCCGGCATCTGTCCCTGAGCACAAATTCTGTCCGAAAGGCAGCAAAAGGCTGCTCATTCAGACCTTCAGAGAGCTGCCTTGGCAGAGCCATGGGTCGAAGGGGCTCAGAGCTGTGCGGGAATCTGGTAAATTGCTGTGGATGGCCAGGGGGCTGGGGAACACATGTGATTAAATTACGATAAAACTGTCACAGCTGTGCACTCTGGATGAGGCTCAACCACTTGGCTGTACAAAAGGAAAGAACACATTAATTTAATTTGGTAAAATTAATGAACAGGGAATAGCTTTAGTGCTAACAGCCCTCTGTTTCCTATTTTACCGGCATGCATGCAAGTTAAATCAGTGAAAACCAAAAATCTGTCCATTCACTAGTTAAAAAAGATACTAGTCCATTTTAGATAGCAGAGGTGATCTCAGGAAGGATCGAGTACAGTGTATACCCTGGAGAGGACACCAACCACCAGCCCAAAACCCAAGACGTACACACAGACACACACACACACACACAGACACACACACACACATATACAGTCACAACTTCAAGCCATTTAGAACCATCAAACCATGTGACCTGCCCAAGGGCTGAATGAGGAAGACCTGATACCAAGAGGATAATTACAGATTAAAACAGGAAGCATAAGTAGACCCCCCAAGCACAGAGAGAGCGAGATTCAATCCTACAACCATGCATGTGTAAGACAACAGTGTCAATGAGCTTTATCTAACAATGTTTCATTATGACTAGCATCTTGTCTATAAACCCCTAACCTTCAGATCACTTCTCCAGATCAGGGCCCTGTATGGAACTGAAGGCTGGAGGACACCCTGGATGGGATGCCAGTCCACCACAGGGCACACACATTGTCAAACACTATGACAAAATAACAATCAATGCATATAAACTGCATGTTTTTGGACTGTTTCAGGACAAACACGGGGAAGACATCCAAGCTGCACACACAGAGCGGAGGTGGGATTCAAACCCACAACCCTGGAAGTGTGAGTCACCTTCAGTGACTCACTGCACTGTGAACTGGTAAGGTGAGTGTTGAGGATAATAAAGATGGCAGAAATCTGTTTGGTAGAACCTGGGGGCTGTGAGCAGTGAAAAGGCTCCTTACTGCACGCTCACACAATGACATGCAGACTCTGTGGAGTGGACCAGCCAAGGCCACTGCACAGCGGGAACAGCACCGAGTTCCATCCAGCTAGTCAACCCCCCACACTTGCCTGTTGGGGCTATGAACGCTGCTGTGACGCGTCACCATCTGTGCACCATCTTCCAAACCCCACCCTAGACCTCCAAGGTCTCCGCTGCAGGCACTTCTCATCTTTAACAAGGTACTGCAGGAGCTCCCACTTAGGGGCTGCCTGTAGAATCAGTCTGTGAAACTTTGAACTTCAAACTCTTTCTTTCTAAAAATGTTTTTTTGTAAAACAAAACAATTCAGTGGCAATAATTGATATAAAAAATGTTAACTGATTACAAAACACAATATTTTTTTGATTTTGTATAAATTCATGGGAAGATTATTATAACTTATATACCTAAGCAAGGTGTCTCAATGAATCTTTGAAACCGGTCATTATTTGCCAAGGATGAAATATTGCCTTGTGCAGCCCTTGACAGCACAGTATGGGAATATTGGCCAAATGAGATGAAAAACAGGCAATATCAGGTGTCTGAGTCGACCGAGAGATTAGGCAGGATTACCGAGCCTGTGTTCATCCATGTCTGATGAAAAACCCTTTTCAAAGGAAATAAGGTGAAAATACCTATGGATGAACTTCACAGAGTGATCGAGGCTATGCACGGGTACACAGAGATGGCAGAGGGCACACGGCAGAGGGCACGGGTAACATGACTACCACCCACATCATGCAGATGCTATCTGTACCCCAATCACAGTGAAGACTGACAGGCAGCTAAATTTCCAAGAATAATGATTGATGAATGTGCCAGAGGAATCACAGAACGCCCAGAACTCCAGCACGCTTAGCAACAGCTATGGCACATGAAGCAACTGCAGCCGAGACAAAATTGTACCGGGGAAGGAGCGGACAGTCAATGCACCTTGGCAGGGCTGACTTGTCAAAGTTATTACAGGAGAGTCCTGCAGAGATGATGAGTCAAAGAGGCACTGGGATGGATGCAAATTCATATTTGCAACCAGGGGTGTGGCTTGAGATGCTCTGACAGGTTATTATGCCTGATACCGCCACAGGTGATTAGCTTCCGCTTGACTTCCTGCCAGCACAGCTGACGGAAAGAATATGACCGGAACGTAGTGGAACTCACGAGATTTAAAGAGCGTCAGAGGAGGGATAGAGTGACTTAATTAACAAAAATTAAGCAGCTCAAACAAAAGTCTAGTCGGCCGAAACTAGGTTTGTCTCACGGAAAGGATATCATAAAGAATGAACACGGCATCTGCAGCGGCGCCATGAGCAGCTGGGTCATGCTCCTCAGCAGGCCATCTGTGACCATGTGCATGCAAAACAAGAAAAATGGAAGATGTGTGCCAGGAAGCGAACACAGGGGCAAAAGCCACAGGCTCAACGCATGAACCCCCCCCCCATCCCCTAACCCCAGACACCTGCTCGTTTCCTCTCTAAGAAATTAATCACCCATCTACCAGCTTAGGAAAAGTATCAGCCTGGGTATAGGGAAGCTCTTCCATTACCATGGTGAGTGATCAGTTCTGGTTAATAAAATCCTGTCAAACTAACTCAGCCACCTCCTCGTTTACCTTAAATATCTCCTTATGGTTAGCTGAACATCAGATGGGTGGAATGGGTGACAGGAGTGTTGCAGGAGAGATGCCAGGAGGAAGGCTTCTGCGACTACAGGTATCAGCTGTGTCTCTGTGTCTGAGTGGTTTTAGGGTTGTTTCACGCCTATAGTTCGGGCTCTCTGGTCCGAATCAGTTGATGAGTTTGTAAACTTGTAATGTTTTCCCCTCGGTTCGGTTCGCTTTCACACAGAGAAAAATCCAGGTGAAGCAACAGTGCACCACTGCAAACCAAGTAAGAATGTTCATTCTGCAATTTGGTCAGATGTGTAAATACAGGAAGAAGGTCCTGTGTCCTGGGCTATGCAGCTGAACATCTCTCAATTTTACATATTGTTGCCTCAGTTTTTTAACTTTCACATGTATCAGTTCAGTCGACCGGTCAAGTCCTCTCTCCTTCAGCCGTTGACTGAACATTTCGAAAACTTCAGAGTTTTTGTGAGTTGTTTTTAGGAGCTGAGATATGTAGTCATCTGCCCAGACTATGATTCTATATGCTCAACTGGTTGGTAGAAACAAAATCTTGGTCTGGATTTGTAGCTTCTGGACCTGAAATGCCTAAGAAATAACATGGATAAAATAACACTGTAAATAAAACCCATAGCATGATATTTATTAGAGATGCAGCGTGAAATTATTTTAATGTTTGCTAAAATAACGTTAGAAATGCATTTTGCAAACGTTGCTCTGCTAGAATTTCATGAGAAGGATCTAATAATAATAATAATAATAATAATAATAATAATAATAATAATAGTAATAATAATAATAATAAACATTTCAGCACAACTAATTTGACTGCTCACCTTAAGGCGAGACAGTGAAGAGTATGAAGTGTTTCTGAAAAATAAATTCGTTCCAATAGAGAAGGCGGCAGTGCTGCTGAATAACGCTGGTCTGTCAGAAACGCGTTTGATAGCAAAAGAAAAATCAGTGCAGACAGTGCAAAATCAAAAGATATTACTCAGAAAATTACAGAGTTTAGCGCACTTTATGATCAGCCCTTCTCTGGTATAAATGTTATAAATATATAAGATGTATACAGTTATAAAATATAGTGTTCTGGGACTGTTTTTGTATGGCAGAGTTGAGGTTTTCTTACCAAAACATAAATACTTCAATTTACAGACACCCCTCACTTAACAACTGAGTTCCATTCCTACAGCTAGGTTGTTAAGTGAATTGGTCAATAAGCAAGGAGCTGTCCCTTACCGATATTTCAAGCATACTGTCTTTGGATACTGTTTTAATGTCATCTTTGCACCATTTATATCATTTTGTTTATTTATAAATGTTTGTGCAGTAGTGTACGGTATAGTGTAATAAACAGAATACAGGAAATCAGCTTTAATTATTTAGGTTTGCATACTGTAATTACGGGTAATTGTTTTTATTTATTCTGAATAAAGAAAAGGTCTAAAGGAAACTCCATTTTTATGCGGGAATGAGACTGAGAAAGGGTGACGCGAGATGAGATGTGTGATGCTGACACGCCGTGCTGCCACTTCCACAGTCAAAGTTCTCCTACAGCGTACAATACGGACTGGCCAGCTGACAGCTGGTCGTAGGTCCAGGCAGGCGTTAAACAGGTAGGTCACTAAGTGAGGAGTGTCTGTATTTAGGTGGAGTGTCCCTTTAAACTTATTTAAGCAGAACCTCCCTAATAATCGGTATTGGTATCAGTGTCATTATTCAAAATAATCGGATATCGGTATCGATCATAAATTTCCTTATCGGTGCATTAGTAATATTTATGATGTCAGCTATTGCTTCTACAGTCATGTTTTCACAAAATGTTTTTCCCTGAGAGGTTTCTAAAATTTCTTCGGAAATACCAAGAACTCATTTAAAGATGGTTTCTATCTCAAGGTGTCTGAGGAAAAAAATAGTGGATTCTGTTCAGACCATTCATCATTGAGGCCGACAATATCTCCTGGTTGCCATCGTCTGGATAATATAGCCGTAGAGATGTCGTAAGGACCCAAGCATTAAGAGCCTTTGCGGGTCTAGCACAAACCGGAGGTTAATTCCAGCAAGAAATGACAAAAGACCATTCTGTTGTGTCCCCAAGTGGAAAATCAGTATGAATCTTGACGACTTCCATAGCTTAGAAGAAAAGCCTTAATGTGTTGTAAAGGCTTGAGATAAAATGAAGCCAACAGTCCCACTGCCCATAGAGGTTTCCCAATCTCAGATTTTCTCTGCGCATCAATACAAACTTAAACATCTTTTTCAACAAGCCCCTGAAGGTTTCAAAAGAATGGGCTTGTTTGGTCATGGAGAAAAGTGCATCATTCATAAATAACCATATCATACTGAAAGAATGTGTGTGTGTGTGTGTGTGTGTGTGTGTGTGTGTGTGTGTGCGCGTGTGTGTGTAGGTAAAGAGAATATAACAAACAATACAGAAGGCTGAAATTCTGTCTAAAACTTTTTGGCCAGTTGCATTAAAGAGACAATCAGAGAAAAACAGGATAAAGGCAGGTATAACAGGCAGCTGAGGGGTCTCAATAGAACAGGGATCCAGATTCTGGAATGGCAGCTTTCTGGGAAAGGATATGGACAGGAACTAAGTGAATCCACTTGCCTAATGTTCTGGAGCTGATGACATGGAAAATATATAGGACATACCCAATTTGAGCTACACTCAAAGCCAGCAGGTGCTGGAGACATACCTTTGGACAATTCATCCATCCATCTTCCATAATGCTTATCAGTTACATGGTTGTAGTTAGACTGGTACCTATACTAAAAAACAAAGGCCACAATCAGGAAAACACCTTGGATGGGATGCCAGTCTATCAGAGGACATAATTACACATTACAGGAAATGTGGAGACAACCATTCGCCTAACAACACGATTTAAGGCCATGGAATGAAACCCAGATTACCTAAATGTGAACCTCCCAAACCTGGAGGTGTGAGCCTACAGTGCTACTCACTGAAATACCACATTGTCCCAAGACCATTATTAGACACAGTATATTTTAGGAAACTCAAAGGGCGGCCTATTTCCTCTGACAGATGCCACACTGAGAGAGAAGAGGCAGCGAAACTTGGGACAGAACAATAGCAAATTGAGCCTCAAGCAAATAGTCAGTAAAATCTATTGTGCCCTGATTGAGTTGATTATCACATCAAAGAAAAAAATGTCCAGCTAGGTGGTATCCAGGGGAATATTCCTTCTGTATTTACAGGTCATAACTTAGTCGGCACCAAATACTGTATATTTTGGTAATAACAAAATATTAAGTATTAAGGTTTGTATGTTCAGGTCACTATTGGGATATTAAGTATCCTTCCTTGATGGACTCCTGCAAGTACACTCCCAGTCCTTTATGTTATAAGGGTAAAGAGGAGGGGCTTATTTCTACACTGTCACTATTAACGCGAGTGACAACGCTAGGCTGAAACCATATTAACCGGCAGGAGAATGGGCAGGAAATGCCTTCCAGCCACTGGCCTGTGAATATCTGCTGTGCACAAAATTGTATTCAGACTATTAGATTACAGTCTGAGGTAATCTGGAACATTTTACATTTATATTGCTTCTCAATTCAATTCAATTAAAGCTTTAAAATAAGATCTTATGCATATTTCTAGCATATTTCCCCTTCCAAAACAAGCATATAAATACGTTACCATTCTCACTACATAGACCATTGTAATTTCAAAAAGCCTTTTGAAAATGGAAACCAGCATCCAATGGTCAGTAGCCTTTTCCATCAATGTATCTTTTTTAGATTACTGCGGAAACACCAGTCAGCTTCACGGCCCAGACTTAGCCACCGGCTCCATGTGGCGCTCAAAAAAGGTAACGCGGCGCACGGCCGCTATGCTGTTGTGTTGCTAATGAGCTACGGTGAGTGATTTGATCATTGCTCCATGTTGGAGTGCAGATGAAATGATCTATGGGCCACGACTTTCCGGCAAGGGTAACTATCAGGGGTTCGCTGCGTCTAAACCAAACAGAGAAATAAATAATTAGGATATTAAAGGCCCCCAGTCGCCCATCCGGTTTGACTGAATTGCAAGGCCTTGCCTTTGTTTTCACAGTTTTATATAGTTACCTTTTGCTCATTAATAGAACTGGATATATTATTGATAAATTACTGACATATTACCCCCAAAGGATGAGCCAACAGGCTTGCTGCGGGGCCTGACAAAGACTTCTGGCGTATCCCAATTTGCTCTGGCTAAACAGGAATCCTGTTAACAGGAAGCTTAACAGGCTGAACGTGCAGCAGCGGGTTGGGGTTGGGGGGGATATTGCAGTTCCGTCTTCTGGAACCTCAATATGAAAACGTGAACGTTTGTCATTTATACCCAGTGTTTCCCACAGTATTAGTGGCGGTGGCTGACCGGGGTGCCGGTGTGGGCGTGTGCACGCACCCGGAGGCGCACCAATGCTTTCTTACATTAATTATCATAATGCGTAAATTTCCCACTTTGTCTTACAGTAGGGTGCCGAACATGGCAAACTCAAAGAACCTATTTTTTAAACATATGCTCTAAAAAATACACAACTAGTGGCCGTGACGCATGTAATATGTGACGTTAAGTTCACCAGTCGGTTCTCCCGTTTACACAGTGGGTGTAAAAACCCCCACGTTTAGCTGATAAAATTAATTTTGTTCTTAGGAACAAAAGTAGCTAGCCTGATTTATCGCTAATTAAGTCATCCATATAGCACAAACCACAAGATGCCACTTAAATTAACTAGAATGTCACTAGGAGGCTAGCAAGTTAAGTCACAAGTTCTAGAGCAGAGCACTGCTGTTTGCTAATTGTTCTATTTTTCTGTCTTATAATGACATTCAGTGAGCAATATCTGATAGTATATTTCACTACATACTTGCACCAAAGCATCTTCTTTCCTTGGATAATTGGTCATGGGAGAACAAAGTTCCCAACGAGCAAGCTAGGCCCAACCGGATGTGTCACATGATTTACTTACATCTAGCCTAAGACGGTGATAGGCTATATTTAAAAGTCTGCAAGCCTGGTGATGAAGGTTTTTAAAATGACAGAAAAGAAATAAATAACCTGACGTGTTTTCTTAAGTATATGAAATATTTTAAATACGTAAAATACAATCTCTCAAAGTATTTCGCTACAAATTAAATCTGATTTTCATCAATCCAGCTAAATATTAATTAGATAATACTCAAAAGTAATTAAATATGTATCTTAAATACATTTAACTGAAATACTGCCCATCTCTGCAAATTAGAGGCTGGACAAGGAAGTGACACTGCGTCACATGCGCCCCAGGCAGATGCCACCAGTGGGGGGGGGGGGCTGCAGAATTGCTTAATAAATTCCGCACAAAAAGTATCCCTGTTGTCATTTGTTTTGTGAAAAGCTCAGACCTCCAGGGTTCTGCAGGATGCACCAGAGAACCCCTGAAGACCAGTCATCTATGCAAAAAGGCTCAATAATGAAATCCAGTCATGTGATCATGGACCAGAGATTCCACAGACAGAGTGTGGCGGTATACACGTTTACAGATGTACCGCTTCTACAACTTATATGACCACTATAAAACATCCAGGGTTCAACAGAAAACAGCACAGGTTGATTTGAATACTGTCATCCATTTTCAGGGATATTCTTTTGCTCTTGCTTGACAGAATCAATTTGCCGCATGTTTACTTTATGTGAATTGCTAATAAAGTCAATTTGTTCCCTCGCTTGTCACTATATCAGGCAATTATTTACACTAAACGGTTCATTAAGGCTTTTACATCTGTTTTTGTAGATTAACACAGTTACATCTTCCATTTGCTACAGGGCCTACTGACCATGCCGCAGTAGATATGGCTTTATAACAGAATATACCAACAGTTGTACACGCTTGAGGTTCATTGCACCCTTTGTTTCACAGGCTAAACTTCAGGTTACCCAGACACTAACCTGATAAGAGGACAGATGGAATAACAGTATATAAGGGTTCCTATTTTAACACAAATTTATTTTTAATTTGTAAATCTGGTATTATGTCTCATGTATCATGATTTCAGGGACGTTGTGTCAGTGAAGCACAGGTTCTTCACGCCCAAAAATTAGCTGCTCATTTTTTCCTCACGATCTTCAATTAAGACATCACACTTCATATTTTATGTCAGCTGTTTGTTACGTGTCTTTCGGCTTTATTACACTACCTGCCGCCTCATGAGTTCCATCCCGTGAACGCGATCTGGGGAGGGTAGAGAGTGGTGGCATGTCAATGCACTTCTTGTTAGCTCAGCCAAAACCTTAACAACATGTATCGACCTTTTTAACTCGGCTTTCCATTCGACTTCCACGGCCCACTGTGGCTTCTCCACTCTATTGGGCTCAGCATGAAAAAAAGTACATTTCCGAGCCAGCTGCCTGTCCCTTTAACGGGATGTAGATGGCTGGTGCGCAGGTATTGAAATGCAGGTAGGATTTCCATTGAGACTTCTACGTGATTAACTCCTTAATTTTCAAATCTTGCTGGTGAAATCACTATGGCAACAGCAGGGATGACATCACACGTTTGTAGCCAGTAGCGTGCGGGCCAGAGAGAGAGACCTGACTGAGGGGGAAAAGTTTTGCCTCCATGGAGAAGGAGTTGGGCTGAAAGGAAGTTTCATCTCCCCCACATCAGCAGTCCATTTTGTGCCCAGTTATTACTTTCAGCTATCTTTGCTTCTAGCCATCTCTTTTGGGCCTGAGCACAAGTTTTGAGGTTTTTAAAAGCTTTTTAGAGGGGGTTTTTAAAGCTTTTTAAAAGTGGGGGGGGAGGGTCTAGGATGGGGAAGTAAAATTCCCCTTGAAATTATCACAGCCAAATTATAATATAATTATAATCACGGCCAATTAAATATAACTTCCTGCATTTCTACATTTTCTGTATATCTACGCTATGCAAATAAAACAATGCAAATGGTACTGTTAAAGCAACAAAATGGCCTAAATTTTCAACACCATTTATACTGCTGAGGTGGTGTGTCTAAAATCGACTCCTATATGACATCAACACAGTGCTATACCAGGCAGCATTGACCATGCCCGAGACAGACTGAAAAAAAAGAAAAACACAAAGGCACTTGCCTAACGTATACAATAAAGTTACCCCCTAGCTAGTTGCTATAACGTTAAATGCAATGCCATTGGCTAGCAAGGGCTCACAGGGATAATTAACCTCGTCTAGCACACTTTACGTAGAAAATGTTGACATTACGACATTGTGACAGGTGTGACTTTTGCTTTACTAATTTAGTGTGATGCAGTATCAGATATCACTTTGTTCTACCTCTAAACTGTTCTTCCCAATCCAACAGGACAGTACGTTGCCGACTTACTGACTTTGAAGAGGAGCAGCTCTCATTCTCTCATCACTGATGCTAACTGATACATTTGCTGTAATTGGCTGAATGGTATTTCAATCAAACTAACAGACCTATGTGTATAGCCTAAATCCGTGTGTGTGTGTTTTTTTCCTCCCAGATCAGGGCTACAGTTCAGTTTGCTCTTGTACCCGAAGCAGTACATATTTTAGTATCGTTTTAATCTGACAAAAGTGGAGGGGGTGGAATCGTGTTTCAGCAAAAGTGGAGGCATTTTAGCACCCACATTCTCCCATGCTTGCAACGCACCTGGAGGAGAAGCATCTTAATGCTTAATGTTGTTCGGAGGTGGCGAAGGCAGCAAGATGGCATAAACTGAAGGCAGCTTATGTGATATACGTAATGTAGTATTAATGTTTAGAAAGTGGTCAATGTAAAGCCATTCTCTCTAACGTTACTCCATCGATTCCATCACAGCAAAAGTCAATCTTATGACCTTTCCCAAGACACATTGAAGATAGATATTAATTTGTCTGATATTATCTGGGGGCCCAAAAAGCAGCAGGGAAGCAGCAGGCACTGGGCAGAGAGCAGCCGGAGATGAGGAGGTGGGTAAGGATGGCCTTGAAGGCTGGCAATGGCACATCCTGCTTCTTTCCAACTTCCGTCCTGCTCTCTGACAGTCTAGGGCACCGGATGAGGTTTCTGTCTGCCAGTGCTTCATGCCACAACCATCCGCTGGCTGACAAGTGGTTGACGCATCTCATTAACCTTCCACGCTGGAGGAGGGTGCTCTGCAGGTGAGCATAGGTCCTCGTGGACAGATATGATGGTCTATGCGATGGGAGCTGGCCTCTGCTCCTGCTACGACAGTAAAAAGATTTTTTTTGCCCAGTGTTGATGTTTGGAGCATCCAGAGGAGAGCCAAAAACATTCATAAAGTCATTAAAAAGTTTACAATTCCTCACAGTCCCACAGAACTATAAGCACATACATACACATCATATCTCTGCGCTACCTCCGCGCAAGCATGGGGAACGTAGGCTGTTTTCTAGAAGCGAGTCCTTCTAGGGGCTCCTCGAAACAGCACCTCTCACGTCTCTTCAGCGCTTACCATTTCTTCGGACGTCACCTTAAACGATGGAGGCTTACATGTGGGTAAGACGGGCTGCAGAGCAGCAGGCACACATTACTGTCTATTGAATTCCACTCTTCTGACCGAGCGGGATCAGATACAGTAAAGTGTGCCGCGATCTGCCGCCCGCCACACTCAAGCAACCCTCAGGGGTCCCCGCCGCCCATCGATCGCCGGGTCTTAATTACGAGCGAAGCGCCTGATTGTTTGGCGTCCTCTAATCTCCATTGGGTGGCGGTAAAAGGTGCCGATCGATCAGGAAAGAAGGCTTGGCGAGTGCGGTCTAGTGGAAAGGAAGATCAGACTCGCTCCCCTGCACTGCCTCGCCTCGTCTCGTCAATGCAGGACGTGGCAAAGAGGCATGATGGCCACTGCTTAAACGCTCTGCTCAGACCTTGAAGCGAGATTGCTTGGGGATTTTCAAGGTGTTTTCCAGTACTGTTCTATGGTAGAGGAAGGAGAATACAGATATCTCTTCCGTGGGACTTCTCTGGAGTCAATTCATGTGGTTTGGAGATTTGGAGAACCACAGCTGAGCATTTATAAAGGAGAGTGTCTGTAAGGCTTGGCGTTAAACAAACTGGGCCCCTTTGATAGTCACACGAAACAAGCTCGGCTTTGATCTTCCAAGACCAAGCAGCGGCAAACTTCAAAGTGGGAAGTGTCAGTCACCCAAGAAAGGCCAGCGGCTCAGGTTCTGCATGCTTGGATGGTGGCACAAAATGCTGTTCTGCACTGACTGCTGTCAGGTTTTTAACGACACAGCCAGATATGGCATTTAATCATTAATGAAGTTCTAATCAAAATCAATAACCAGCCAAATCAAAAGAGTCCTTTTGTCCAAGGAAGAATCCTTGCTAACCGCCCTTGGATTCTTTGGCCTTTATTCTTGTATAACCAGTCCTATAACTTTGCATGACCTGTTCTATAATGATGGATTACCAGCCCTATACATGAATATAGCCAGTCCTTTCATTATGAACAATCAGTCCAGTTGCTCAGGAATGAGGGTGACTGACTGCTATAGATGCACATCTGTCAAGTTTCCCACTCTAATACTGTAATGACACCATAATTCCCACTCTGACCATTTCCTGGTATCGTCTGCACATGAACACATGCAGAATCAGGAAGTGCTTTTTCTTATAAAATATACCACTTTGAGACCTTTCTGCCAGATGGCCTGTTGGACCAAGTTATGGGATTTCTTCATGGGCTTCATAGCACCAGTAAAATGTGGCAATTCATCACATATAAAAGTGGTTCTGAATCTATGTTGAGAAGCTAGGCATATCAGACCAGCTGTGTTTGCTGACTCACATGGTTTCTAACAGACAGATAATAATGGAGCCCAGGGCTCAGTTAATGTTTATATCTAAAATATCTGGACAGACAGATTAAATCAAACGTGAAAACAAACATCACTGCAAGATGCACCAGAGTGAAGCAATCTGCATATTTCAAATTGTCCCAGAATGTTATTGCCATGGTTTTCCAAATGAACGTGAGTCTGTCTAAGAAGCAGGGTCATGTAGTGCAGCACAGGGGAACAAACAGACAGAGATTTGAACTGCTCTGCTAGGAAAAAAAATCTCTGGAGAATCTGACATGAGATGAAAGTGATTTACAGGGACAGGGCGCCAAAGACATGCTTTCTATCAGGTGGCGGTGGGAGCAACTGCCAGGTGACAGATGCTGAGTCGAGCCCTCAAACTTATCGACTAAAACTGGTCTTTGAAACAAGGAAGCGGATGTGGTCCTGGTGGTGCGAGGACCAGAGTCCCAGTGTCATTGATGACTTGGCCCTAATGGAGACAGGAAAACAACTCAGTATTCAATGTCTTCTGGAGGTTTTTAGAGTGGGTATGATCTTATAATTGTTGTGCCAGGCAGGATCATTCATAAACATTTTTACTAATTTAAGAAGTTGTGGACTAAAATCATTTATTGAGTATTTGTCATGATGTGTCCCACAATGTGAAAAACCTGATATTTTAATGTTGTGGGACCATTTTTTTGGTCCCCACAAGGGGAAACTCAATTTTATAAAAATTTGTGACTGCAGTCAAAAAACTAAAAATGTGAAAAGTCTTATATTCCGTTTGTTACTTATGGTTAAGGTTAGGGCTGGGTGGGGGGTAAGGCTGTCACTGTAGGAATTGTATGGGTTTTTCCCATAGAAATGAATAGATGGTTTCTACAAAGATATGAATACAAACGTGTTTGTGTGTTTATGTGTGTGTGTGCGCGTGTGTGTGTGTGCGTGTATTTGTGTGTGTGTGTGTGTGTGTGTGTGTGTGTGTGTTTGTGTGTGTGTGTTTGGGTAAGGAGAAACTGAGCCCCTGGAGCTGCCCACATTGTAACACAACCAGCAACTCACACATCCCAAGAATGATCTGCGGAAGATTTCACAAAGCCAGCATGACTGTCAGTCCCAAATATCATGCACACAAATCACACGCTCTTTAACCAGAGAAACCATTTTTGTCTCAAAAGGCATTAAATCCCTCCTCTAAGGCACAGACTATTCTTGTCATATAAGTTTTAATTTCTCCTAGGTCTTCAGAGAGGGCAAGCTTGGATTCTACTCTGTGGCATCAGGTTAGAGGGGATGATTAAAAATTCTTTGCTGGTGATAGGAAACTCTGGAAGGTTTCCAGCTTTCTGAAAAAGCATTTTTATTCAGCCTTGACAGATGCAATTTGGGAGACATCAGGAATAAATTCAACATCCTAACTACAGAGTGTTGAATTGCTTTTCAAAATCACTACTTCCACACCTTTGAGTATACACTGATTAATTTTCTCAGCTTTTTTAACTTAAGGGATCATAACACGGGTGGAAATCCTTTACAATATACCCAAACTGGAAAAAGCAATTTACTTTATATCAGCCTGCCTTGCAGACACTGGAATGACAGTCTGGTATGTGTGCTATGACTTAAAAATCATCATCAGAATTCATAAAAACAAGCAGACCGCATCTTTGCAGGCATGTGGAGCCGCGAAGGAACAGAGAGGTAAATTAACCTTCATGCAGGGCGACATGTGCTCAGCTGACCTTTTACCTATTGGCCTGACAAATCTGTGTTGGCGCTGTGGCAGGGAGTTGAGCCCTGCATCTTCCCCTCCCAGTGGGTCAATGAAAACTGCTATCATTTGAAAGAACCAGAGCCGGAAACAAACAAACACATATGGAATGCAGGCTTGTGAAAGGTAACCCTTCACAACAAAAGCTGAAAAACCTGTGGTCAGGGAAACAGTGGCGCCTCCAGAAATTTTTCATAGGGGTGGCCAGATAGGGCCACTGAAAATCTTGGGGTGGCACACCAAAACCAAAAGCCGTGCTGAATTTCAGGAATTCTTTTATGTTGTGGTATATAAGCTAGTTGAAAATTATGAGAAAGATTTAAGGGATTGCCTACTGATATACTTTGGTTTCCTGTCTTAAATTTAATGTTCAAATAATCAGATGTGCATAGACTTATAATTATATAGTACAATTAACATTTTGAGTTCCACAATAATCCTGTTTTATTGTGTTATGTATATGTGTTATTCAATTAATTATTTTGTTACTAGGAACCAAGTTTAGCAAGTTAAATAGCATATAGCACCAGCTAACATTAGCAAGGTAATTAAATTCGGCACTTAAAAAACGCAAGTCACTCCAGCCGCCAAAATTCATTGAATATATAATTTCCACACTTCTTTTTAGAAATTATGACTTTCTCACTCACCGGTAGTCTTCTTCCTTAACTCCCAGGTTTGCTGATGATGACCAGAGACGTGCTGAGCTGATTCTGTCTGTGAGCCCCCCCGTGGGCCCTGGTTGTGTCGGGCTGTGTGTGATTCAAGAGCGCCTTGCTGACTGTGCATTTGTTGAAATGCATAATTGAACATAGAAGCATATCATGCATATGCGACTGACGAGATGGGGGGGGGCAGTAGGGGGGGCAGCAAATTTATCAGGGGTGACATGGCCCCCCGGCCACTAAAGATGAAGGGACCATAGCAGGGCCCGTAGAGTGGACGAGATGAACAGATCAACATCAGCAGTTCCAGGAAATGGTAGACTAGGGAATATACAAATAAGAAAAAGGTGAGAAACCCTTGAAAAGAGAGAGAAACCTTTTAAAAATAGGAACACCATTGAATGGAAGAACCCCTTAAGAGGAAAGGGAACCCTTCAGTACTAACAGCTGGTTTATATACACATTTGACCTATTGTTTCTTTGTACTGACAGGGTTCCCATTGATTCTTGGTTGAAATGAAAACATATTTAAAAGACAAATCAAAAAACACAGCCAGGTGCCTGATATTATTCTTAAGGGAATTCAAAGAGGCCATTTTCAATCACACTTTCTTATTGATGCCAGTGCTGAAAAATCCAAAGAACACATTTAAGGAAGGCAAAAGAAAGCTGAGAATGTGTTGTGTTAGTGGTGCTCCATCTCAGCAGAATCCATAAAAGAGGATTCACACTGCTTGTTCAATCAGGAACACACCTGAGCGGGTGCTTACTCTCAGCACCCTCCCAATTTCTCGTTATCATCTGTGTTAGAATGATCCACTCCAGTTCACTGCAGAAGCGTGAGAAACACTTGTGTATTGGCAGATCGATGGCAGTGAGAATGGCGAGCGACTCACTTCACCGGTTCAGTACCACACACCAGGACAGTGGTCAGGAAAAACACTGACAGCAAGACTTTAAAAAAGCTTGTTGTTGCATCTGTCCCACAGACCCTCCGGAAGATGACTGCCCAGAATAGGCATGCCAGCTCCTCCCCTTGTTTGGCTAACGCTCTCGAGGGGAAATTGTTATTCTTGGTCCCTCTGGCTCTTATTTCCCTTGCTGTGTGTGTATGCTTTTGCTATTTTTTTTTTCCTCTCACCAACCATTTGTCTCCCAACCCCAATAAAGACACCCTAGCAGGGGTTTTTGGCACCAAGCTCGACTACTGAGTCCTTCCGTCCATCTACATGGGAATATCTCTGCCTTTCCTGGATAAACATAATGTGAGAAATTACAAAATACAAAGAAATTCTCCAGGTGGGAGCAACGATAATTTCCTTTTTTGTATTTAGAGATGGCCATAAAACCCAAAAATACATCATTTAATGTTGCTCTGCGCTTAATGTCATTTTGGGATGTACATGCAGAGTCCTCAAAATATTTGTGCAAGATACTATACCCATGAGAGGCTTAGCCCGCGAATTCACTCTCCTCACAGTAAATACTTCAGTGTACCAAGTTGTCGGGTCCCCATGTCACTTTCCATTGCGCAGCACGTATAGAAAGTAAACAGCTTGGCTCAGTGCATTGGAGTACTGCAAACACAAGTAATGTATTTCACAGGATGTCCTTCAAACAAAAGGATGATAGGTGGCAGAATTTTCTCCTTCCCCTCTGGCATATGCATGTGTTTTTCTCACACATGGCATCTCTAGCAGGAGGCAGGGGGCAGGGTGCATTCTGCCCCGGTAACCTGATTTTTAAAAATCTTTTTGTTAGGCCTTAACTCAGAACTGTTGGGGCACCAATGCATAAGACGCACTACTAGCGAGCAGAAATCCTCATGAGCGTCGACATACTGCATAGTGGGCGATGATGCAAATGAACCAGAGAGAGAAGGGTGTCATGGAGAGTTCTTGTCTTCCCTCTTTAGCTGAAATGTCAACACGTTGGTTGATGGCATAAGGAAAAAAAAAAACACCCCATACGTGTCTGACCTAAGCGCTGCTGTTGCGGTTATGTGCATTTAACTTGTGCACTCAGAGAAAATAGCTTGCCAACACATGTGCCCTCATACATTCGGGGAAATTACGTCATCTCCACTGACCTTCAGTGTCTACCTTCTATCTGAACTAGCCCCAAACACAGTTGTTTCCATTTCTTTATGGCCAAAACACACCCTGCAGACAATGCCTGCAATAAGATTGAAGCGGTGGATCAGAATCCCCAGAGTCACTCAGTATCACAGTGCATAGTCTTCAGTTGTTTCTCATGACCTTTAAATTCAGCCTTGGCTGCAACAAATCAGAGTTTATTCACCTCTGGTTAAATTACAGGTGGAACGTAGCCAAAATACAAATTGCCAGTAAGCTTTGATGGCCATGGAATCACAGTAAGCCTGGAGTCTATGCAGGTAACCATTCAGTACTAAAACACAGAGAACTATAGACATTACAGAGCAAAAAGAATGCTAGCTACAAAGCAGTGACACAGAGATCTGTTAACCACTAACAGCTCTCAGACATAGGTGACTCCTGAGCAGTGCAGGGTATAGCAAGCCTCATACCTATCCAGAGGCTCGGGGCCACACATAACTGTAATTGCAATTACAGTCTAATAGGATCATCAGAGACCTTTGTACTTTGTACAGATGCAACAGGTCTGGGAATGCTGAGAAAGTCCACCTCTGAGAAGAAGAGTGCACCTTCACTCAACCCCATGTCGGATTCCAGTTTTGAGAAGCACATTGGTTGCCCCATATTTGAATATTTAAAATTGACTAGAAAAGGCCAAGTGAATAATGGATATGCCTCTATTCTCCCAGGAATAACTTTTTACACTCAATTCATCAGTTGCCCCTTTGCTGCTGATGGGGGTGACGTGGCAGACCGCTCTAGAGAATGTATTGGGAGCAGGGGTCACCAGTCCTTTTAGCCTCCATCACAGAAGGGCATATCACACATCAGCTCTGGTTAAATCACCTCCTAAGCACTTGTCCAACTTCAGGGAGCTCTGCTCCAAACTGGAGCTTTAATACAGAGGATGACTATTAGCTTGAAACTGTGTCAAGCATGAGCGTGCCAAACTGGGAAACAGGAGATCTACTGGTAGAGGAAACTGATGACAACATAAGGGTTCTCAGAAGGTGGGACTGCTAATAGTAGTTGTGACTAAATGTGTCGACTAAACCAATAAAAGACAATGACAAATAATCCATCCATCCTCCATGACCACTACACTGAAGTTTATCCCAGGAAGTACAGAGCATGAGGCAAGGCAACCCTGTACAGATCACTACTCCATGACAGGGCACACACACAATCACACACAAAGGGCAAATCAGAGATGCCAGTTTGCCTTACTGAATGTTTATGGAGCACTGGATGAAACTTTCCTCGCCACAGGGATAACATGCAAACTCCACAAAGAGATCCAGGGGTGGGATTCCAACCACCACCTTCAAGGCATGAGGTGAAAGTGCTACCCACTCAGCTACTACGACAAAATATTGAACTAGGGCTGTCACTATCGATAATATCAATAATCAAGTAATCTATCGACAGATCTGACGATTCATCGAGTAGTCGTTTATATACATTATTATAATATAATATAATATATACATTGTGTAAAGTTTACCGCTTCTGCATGAGTTCCGCGTGCGATCCCTGGGGCGATCATAATCCTCAGTCCTTACTACTTGATTCACGACCGTGCGGCGCGTTCTTTAGAAATTAACACAAAAATAGCAAAGAGGAGAAAAGCGAACTAGAACTGGCGACGAAAAGACATTTGCCTTCCGCTGTATGGAAATACCATGTATTCAATAGAGACTATATTGATCAAATGCAAGTGATTGTCGGCACTACTTTGTGTCAGTTAGCACAGCTAACGACAATACCACCAACTTATTTGACAGACTGTTAAGTTCTATTTGGCTATATAGTAAGTTTTCAATCTTTTAAATATCGTTCAACCGTACTAAAAAACACAATATGTTCACAAAATGATTAATATTATATGGTTTACATGTACCGTATTATGTAAGATAATGCGGCTAAGTGACAAGGTTAACAGGTTAGTAGCCGCAAGTATTTTGACATAGAGGAATCGGAGAAAGTACATTAAGCAAAATGATTCAAAGTCAAAGTGATGATAACGACGGGCTAGGCTACTAAATGGCACGTATCTATGGCCAACCTCGCATTATTGGGCGAGTCCGTCAAACCCGGAAATATATTTATGATGTATTTGCATTGCAGTCGAGCTGTGGTGATATTTAAGTTATGTTTTGCAATACTGACTGACGACTGCATTCTCATTCACTTTTAATGTGAAGTGCTTCCACACAACTGATAGTTTTCGCTCTTTATTTTCACCTTCATCCGCTATGCGCAGTCTCCCCTCCGCCATATTGCAAAGTAATTAAGAAGTAAAATTTTAGCTTTTTAGTAAACGAGTTTAATCGAGTAATCGTGACAGCTCTATATTGAACTATTTAAATACTGAAACTAATATGTAAGTCAGCCAATAAGGACCAAGCAGGGGTACTGGAGAACAAAGAAATTCTATAAGATCAGAGAAGTGGCCTAGAGATTACCTCGATCTAAACTAGCGCTAAAAGACATCACATCTAATGCTCAAGGTCGATTAGGGACAGGACCTTCACCCGGTGATGTAGCTGTTTGGGGGTCCTGGCTGGAGGGAGAGACGAGTCTTAACATGACCAACAAAGGACACGGAATCAGAGACAGAGGAGATCAATTTGATTTAGCAGACCAAAAATCAGTTAGGTTAAGGGAAGATCAAGACCTTTTTGTTCACTTCCAGGCTAATGGTTATAAGCCTGCTAGTCTTCCCTTTTAACAAAACGCCCTTCTTTTGTTAGATAAAAGAGCAAGACATATTGCAAAGTTTACTTTTAGTGACATTATTACGTCCTCTGAGGAGAGTCTGACTTTTGATGTTGATACTAGTACATCATTTTATGCAAGCAGCAAACAATGATTACATACAAGTGTCCTTAGTCAGAGAATGCAGATAAAGTTCTTATCCGCACATTTTATTCTCCTAGGGACTGGTATCGGTCTTTCTTCCTCGCTGGTCAATTTGCTGTAGGTTCCTACAGCTCCTGGCAGCAACATAGACCCCAGGACCAATAAAAACCATCAGATGTCAGATAAAAATGCCAACAGGAGCTCTAAATATATCGTGCCCCGTGAGCCCCGGCGGGGCAGTGAGAGCAGGGCTGGGACACCTTGTCCTACCTGTCAGCCACAGCAGGGGCAGCAGCGCCAGGAAATGCTACAAGCACGTTAAGAGACCATCATCTGATTCTTGCAGGTAGCAGGAGTCTGACTTTCGATTGCTGCTTTCCCTTAGTGATAACGACAAAATTTTACAGCTGAAGGGGGACCTGGTGAGATGGGGAGGCAGGGGGCATCCTCACATGCTGATATGCTAGTTGCAAGTGAAGTTGGTCAGGTGTAGGTGGTTGGCTTTAATAAAAAGGTCTTTTGGATCTCAGCTGCCTCTGGTCAGATCAGATGGGGTGCCTCTTATTATTCCAACAGCATCCCCACCACAATGCTAAAAAGGGGAAATCTATTAATTCCAAGAAGAGCTGCTATTATCCATAATGTTGTGATGGTAGTTGTAATTTTAATTTATTTTCCCCTCTCATGTTGTGAAAGTGACTTCGAGGAAGCCAAGATTTCTTGAGCAGTCATTCATTAGATGGGGTTCACTGAACCCACTGTTGGTGCCTCTGAGGAGCTGCTGGCCTGGAACGTCAAAGCGGGCGCACGATTACGTCGATAAACCAGGAGAGTCAGTGCAGAAATGCTTACAGGCACGCATGGCCTCGCATAGGTTTACGTAAAAGCCAGAACGTGACGATACAAGATAGGAAGGTTCTGGGTCAGTTGTTTCATCACCGTCTCCTGCTAGCCTGTAATGTCAAAGCGGGCGCACGATTACATCGATAAACGAGGAGAGTCAGTGCAGAAATGCTTACAGGCACGCATGGCCTCGCGTAGCTTTACGTAAAAGCCAGAAGGAGACAATATAAGACAGGAAGGCACTGGGTCAGTTGTTTCATCGTCGTCTCCTGGAGCCAGCTGGGAATTGGCAGCGTTGAGAGGTCGTGCCATAGCTCAGGGTCACACTGGCACTCCAGTGGGGTGTCAACATGTCCAGTAAGGTGTAAAGAAAATGGCCCACCTGACAGGCAGTGTAAATGGAAGAGACTCACTCAAATTAGGACAGGAGAAGACCAAGTCATTCACAGGAGCCCCGCTGAGGTCATTTCCTGAGTTACTAACAATTTCAGTTGAACTAATGAAAGGCTGAGGCAGAAAAAAGGAGAACTACCCTGCAGCCCTAAGCGTCCGTCTCCCTACTTCCTGGTGGCAGTGAAAAGTGCGCGTTTCACTGAGCCTAAGTGTGATGTATCATTTAAGGACCAGTAATCCTCATTGTCTTCCATTTACACTCCATTTTCCCCACCGCCAGGAGCAGCGCCAAGGGGCTGTGCTGGTGTGATGCCCGCTTCCCTGCTAGACAATTCAGCTAGAAACCCCCGAGGGCTCCGACCCTCCGGTACCAAAAGATTAACAAAATGAAACGAGTAGCAAATTACAGTTTCACTTTATGTTATAATAATTCACCGGCTATGGTGGGCAGGGGGACTGGGCTGGGTGCTTGCCTGGTTGGGACCACAGGAAATAATCTGGTTTGTCCTGCCACTGGTTTGGGGTCGAAGGGGAGGTGAAGGTTACATGAACAGTTCGTGGCAGATTAACTCGCATATAAAAAAACAGCTCATTTATTTTTAAGGGACAATTTAATTAGCTCAAGAACAATTTACCCTCCTCCCAGCAATACCCTCCCACCCCCCACAAAAAAATGATGAGTCAATTGGTTAAACTACTTGGGTTGTTTTCCTGTCATATGGATTCCATGTTCTCCAAAGCTCTGATAAGGAGCCAGGTGGAGATGCTAGTTTCCTGAACTTGGGGTTTAAGAAATACAAGAAAAATAAAGAAACTACTAGATATTCACAAAGCTGCCCTGCCAAATCAGTTCCAGAATCCCACCCTTAAGGAGATTTGGGGGGGGGGGTCTCTAAACTCCACGCTGAAGACCATATTTATTAAACTCTCTACAATAAAACTGAAAATGTTAATCTGACACATAGACCCATGCAGACATATAGACTCCATGGGCAATTGAAATAGACAGACTGGGGCGGTCACATAGACATCCTCCTCCTTATCGGCAAGCAGATACATCTGACAGAGACAAATGAATTCCCTCAAAACTGTAACATGATGAATGTTCTAAGTTCAAAGCCACCCAAAACACAACAGCAGCTCATCAATGTTCTAATTAATGTCCGTTGGTAATTAGTTTTGTTGACATCCTTGGGGCAGATTGAATTAGTTCCACGTGACAACCTCAGCCCAGGCACAGTGACGGGACCTTTCTCTCAAACGTAATTGCTATCTTCATTATGAACAAGTCTGGGTTTCTGTAGGTGAGGTCCCACGTGTATGGGAGCTGCTGCCAGTTGACGGTATAATGACACCACGGCAATGCGGAAGGTAGCCATTAGCTGGAAGAGGCATAAACTGGCGGGTACAGAGGAGCGTGGCACCCAGCTGTCAGTACTTATGCTGTTATGAAGGACTAGGTACTGTGCTGTTATCGTTTGTTTGAACCACCGTGCTCCTCATAAGAATCTGGCAGATATAGGAATGTGTATGAATTGATTTCCATCACGCAAATGATAAGGCAAAGAGGCATCAAGGTGATAATTAGATGCATGCAACCTAAAATGAACACACATGTCCTTCCAATAAGAGGTAGAATGAAAGGCGTTATCATGTAAGATTACTCCCGCACACACACACAATCACAAACTCACAATCAAGGCTATTCAGATAAGAAGGTAAAAGGAAGACCAGCATTCCAAGTTTTATAGCTCAGAGATTTAGAAACTAGGAATAACAAGCTGGGCCTTGATTTAGAGATCTGGCCTGGTGCAAATTGGTACCGCCTTTAGTGGTCTAGGCTATGGGGGATGCATACTTTGATACTGATAAGAGTGAAACCAAGAGTGCTGGTGTTTTAAGAATCCAACATGCACCCCCCTCCTTCCTCATACACAGTACCTCCAAGAGAGAAGGACCTGTTTTAAGATTTGCCTGTTGCGTGTGTCTTGTATAAGTGTTTACTATTTGTCAGTATAAGTATCTAGATGTTATGTCTGTATGTTTCTTTAAATGATCTTAATAATGAACATGATCATTTGTTACCCTCATAAAGGTATGTCACATATTGTTGCCTATTCTATCTTCCTCACGTAAACAATTACATATATAAAATGTATAGATACGGCAAGATATCCACTCATATTCTCATGTCTATCTCAGGAGAATTAGGAAACGTTTAGAGGAATGTAGCCATGTATTATAGTTATCATTCTGCCTTTTATAAAACCTATTATAGAAGAGTACTTTCTTTGGTTAAACTAATTCAGAGACCCCCCCCCCCCACCCCGCATTCCCGAGGACTCATAAATAGACCATTTGGCTCCTTCCTTTGTTCTTACATTAGTCCATTCCTTACATTGAATGAATGAATCAATATGTGTGTTGTTAAACATGGACATTAAATTATTGTAATAGTCCCATGTTAGCCACAAAATTGTAATTTACAAAAGCTTAATTTAAACTGTTACTCTAGGAGACCCATAAACCGAGGATTAATATGTGCTGTTTGGAATTTGGGATAGAATTCTGTAAAACTTGCAATGACTTGCACATGCAATGTGGTGGCACATTGGGTAGCACTGTATCTTTAGGATTGTGGGTTCAGTTCTGGTTACTCTTCTTCTAGTCTGAATACATGCCCATGGTGAGAATATGTGCCCTGAAACAGACTGGTGTCCCCCTGCTTTCTGTCTTGTGCTTCCTGGGACAGGCTCCAGACTCACTGCAACCTAGGGCTGGAATGCCACATGTGCTCGTCGCTACATGCACAATGAAATGAATTAATACATTTCTTGACACGGGTAGAACTTTAATTCACAAGTAGATGTTCAATACGGAAAACATTATGTTAATTGTGGCTGCGAGCTGGTTACAGCTAATGCTAGTTACAGACAGTCATAGCTGGCAGTTTGGGAACATTTTGGTTTCACAATAAATTGATACCAAGACTGTCTGTCGGCTCTGTTATACCAAACTTGGATGTTGCTGGAAACACATCTACCATGCTAACTCATTTGAGACGACATCATCCAAGTGTGTGTACAACCAGAGCAAAGCAGAACAGCCTCTGCAAGTTAGTCTCTCATGGCATCTAAGGCAATTTTGCCAGGAAATTCAGACTGGGCTACAAAAAAATAATAATTAAGGCAATAGGGATGTTTATCGCTAGAGATAAACCTGGTAGGAGAGAACATGGGATAAAAAAGGGATTTAGTTCATTATGGTTGTTATGATGTTACGCATATATTTGAAAAATTTTATATGTTTTATGTACTGTATTAGGCTATCATGACATTAATTTTTGTGTAACTGATCTATGAATCAGTCCTCTTGGCCCCTCAACAGTGCTTGGCTATTTCAAAGAACATTTCAGGCCTTCTTCCCTAAACTGCACTGACTAACTGCAGACTAAAAAGCAAATTAAAACCTGTCATACTGCTGTCAAGGACCATGGAATGCAGGCTGAGTAGACCAGCACACTTCTATAGCTGTGAATTCATGCTTCCAAACAATAAGCAGCAATGGCTGAGGCTAGAGCTGCTGCATCCTGTGTTTGACAAACAGGCTATCCCTGATGTCATATAGGCCACTCCCACCATTGTACCCATATGATGTACCTATCCATGTAATCTTCAAATATACAGTGCATTCAGAAAGTATTCAGATGCCTTCATTTTTCCCCACGTTTTATGATGCAGCCTGACGATAAAATAGTTTAAAATTCATTTTTTCCTCATCAATCAATACTCCTTAATGACAAAGCAAAAACAGGATTTTAGATTTTTGTTCAAATTTATTAAAAATAAAAAAATTAAAAAATAAGTATTCAGGCCCTTCCTATGACAGCTGAAATGTAGCTCAGATGTATCCCATTTCTAATAATCATCTATGAAATGTTTATATACCTTTTTGGTGTCACAATACGAGGGACGAAGGATTGAGGGCAGGTGTTTCTGACAAACAAAAATGGGTTTTATTGAAATAAAACTAAACAAACAGGGACTGAAAATAAACCGGACCGCAAGGGAGCGAAATAAAAGGGCTACAACTAAAAGGACACGGCTTGATGAGAAGAGCAATGTTAATGACCAGAGCAACAATGACGAGACAAACGGGTAGTAAAATTAACAAGGGACAACAAGCATCAGGTGTGGCCCATCGGGCCACATGAGGGAGGAGACAGGAGGGTCGGGCAGACGTGGCAGGCAAGATGTGACATTTGCTGTCTACCAATGGTTAATTCAGTTGATGAGACCTGATACAAAAAGGGACAGAACTGTCTATATAATGATCCCACAATTGAGAATTCATATAGGGGCAAAAACCAAGGCAATTGATGAAAAAAAATGAATTTAAATGATTTCATCTAAATGACTTCAACATAACAAAATGTGAAAAAAATAAAGAGGTCGAAATACTTTCTGAATGCACTGTACATACCTCCATAAAAACAAGATAATATCAAAGTACATTTCTGCAGCGAATATTGCACTGAAGTTACATTCACTGCACTTATCATGTTAGTTGGATAATATTACAATCAGAAGTGGTTCATTTTAGAAAACTGAAAAACATTAGCATCAAAAAAAAATGGAGCTGGGCCATTTCAGAGAAATAAAGCTGGTGAAGCACAGGAGGAGAATGAATCATGAGAACAGTTACTGCAATATTCCGGGAGGGAAGCAGGGCAGTTGGTGCTCGGTGGGCTTGAGTGGAGTCAAGATGAGAGCGATAAACACAGAGCTTTACACACTGCCCAGCAGACGCGCCTGGACTGAGTCCAGCACTGATGCCGACAAGCCAGATTAAATGAGGTGAGGCAGCCTCTCTGTTTCTGGGCTTTCTGGGATGATGATCAATGTTCCGGCACCAAAGCCACCTTACTGATTATGTGTGATCAGTGCAACCAGCTCTCTGCTCATACCATGTTGCAATCAGGATGCTTCCTTCACAACTTTTCTATGCCAATTTGTTCCGTATCAATGATTTCTTCTACTATTACCCACAGGGTGTACTTCAATACTTCCTGTTTGACCATGGACTCATAATGTAACAGGTCAACAGGTCAACTCCCAGTAGGAGCCCTTCTGATGTTAGGAACATTCTTAGATTAAATTACTCGAAAATAAACGAAAGAAGTTACAAGCCGCATTAATACATCAGCTAAGCATTTTAATGTACCAACTGAAAGCTTTTAGGACCCCTGCTCTCTTCTTCAGAGCACTCAAATTCATAATGAGCACATTTTCAACGGTCACAGAAAAGAACCTCGTAACAGTCCAGAAATTTGAGAGCAAAGGAATGAACTTGAGTATGAAACATGCTCGTTAAAAGTTCCAACAAGTCTGATGCTTTTTATTCTTGAAATACATACCCTTAAGTTATTCCGCATAATTATGGAATACAGGTACTCCACCACTTACAACATAGGTAAATTACGAGTCATTGTACGTAAGGGCATAATCCAAAAACGTATACATACATTAACCTCAATCATTTTTTTGAGTCACTGCAAGCCAGAGAAAAAATAAAGTTCTGGCAGTAACACATACTTGGGTTTCAGTAGTATATAATGTTCCACTTAGGAGCTGGTTGTCAGAACCTAACCCCCATCATAAGTGTAGGACTATCTGTATAAGGTCACCAATGACACACAATTTATCACCACCACTCATGACTCAAACTATTGGTTTTCCTGATACAATTTTTTGTGTGTTATTTTGAGTTATTCTTCAGTGCAATTTATGGTTAGGTATTATTGTCTGCTGTTCCTGTTGCCATTACTGTCTGATAGATAGAAATACTTCATCGATCCTGGAAGAAATTCATTACAAGCATCTCACTGTACCAAGAATACATAACAAACATAAATAGGTTCACTAATCTATCCACATTTGTGTAATGTGTAAAGTTGTAAATTGTTATGTGTTTATGTTATTCGGTTAGAGAAACAATATTTCCCATGATGCACCTGCACAGTCCTTTTCACATTAAAATGAATCAATGCCCTTCATGCCATCGGTTTAGCGTTGCTCTTGGTTAGCCTTGGGTCCTGACGGAGGCATGTCTCCTGGTGAGATTGTGCAGGAACAGGACCGTGATCAACGACTGTATCAATGCCAGCGATTTTACAGGACCGGGGGAGTGGTTGAAGATGGAGGTGTGAAGGTTCAGAGATCGATTTTAAGGGAGGGGGGATTCAATAGTGACAGTGACTGTACCTGACAATACCAGACAAAAGGAGACACTCCGCTTTAACGTCCCCTCCTCCCGCCCCTCCCCCCTGACAGCTCGTAAGATCAACGCGTCTGCTGTTGGACAGAGGCTGACAAAATAAAAACCCTGGATAAGCCTGGGAACCCTCACTGCCCAGAAATTTGTCATGCTTCTTGAAGATGGATGTCTTACTCTTAAATCCTTTCATGTCTTCAGTCCGTGCTTTGGAATAATAAATAACATACTGAATATTCCATGCATTGTATATTTAAAATGGCCTAAAATAGTGCAGTCCAGTCAACATGACAGCGCCATGCCACTCTTTCTGCACGCTCCCTGTGAATTCTGATCACAATGCCATAGTGTATCAGTGATGTAGTTATTTTGCACTCTCACTGAGTAGAGAACTCGTTTTAGTAGACAGGTATTAGTGTCCTGATGTTAGAACTTGGTTGAAGATATAGCAGATTTGGGTTGATAACTAAGACTGGCTTGCTGAAATAGGCACTTGTGGATCGAAATGGGAAAGTGTGACATGGTAGAACCTTGAGGCGTCAGTCTTTGCCTCCCTGTCAACAGCATTCCCTCCTTTCTGCCAGTTGTCTTATAGGAAATAGAAACTCTCACTGCCTTGACATGCCACGCAGAGGTGGGCTACAAACACAGTAGTGTATCATGCTGGCACAACAGAAGGGCGCCGTCAAGTACGAAGACCGTTATCCTCCATATTCTCCTATGGGGGGGGGGGGGGGGGGGGCATTTCCCTTTCCCCCAATTTTGCACCGGGGGGGGGGGCCCCCCCCACCCAGGGAAAAGGAAGAAAAATTTAAAAAAGAGGAACCGCCCCCAAAGAAACAGGCACCAAA
>JAAGVU020000002.1:12357892-12395895 GCA_011763525.2 Mormyrus iriodes
TTGATTAGATAATTGCATTAATGAGAAATTGAACAGGTGTTCCTAATAATCCTTTAGGTGAGTGTATACACACACACTGCCACCCCATATACTGCCAACTGGTGGATTGGGAGATAAGTATCCAGTGGTTTCTGCACATGCTACACACTCCAATGCGCCAGATAAATTACACATCACATTTTCCGCTTTAAATAAAGGGAAATTATTGTTTTATGGCTGATGCAGTGGTGCAGACATACCTATCTTATTCCACGTGGGATGATTTTCTTAAGATTTTAATCAACCCCCCAACTGCAGCTTTTCTGCTTTTAAGCTACAGTATCAATCCATATATTTTCCACGGAAGATCATCACAGGAAGCTCAGGGACACCCTTAGCACCCTTTCAGTCCATCGCAGGGCACACACTCACACATAATTACACACTAAGAGCAATTTAAAGACACCAATTGCCCTGAAGTGCAAGTCTTCAGAGTACAGGAGAAGGCCGGAGTGCCCAGAGGACACCCGCAAAAACACACAGAGAGCATACAAAGCAAACTCCATACACAGAGACAGAACTGTGAATCAAGATCACAAATCTGCAGGTGTCAGGCTAAAATCCTAACCAGTGAGATTATGTACCACTTTTGGTACTCCTTTTCTCACAGTATTTTTTTCCCCTATTATCTGCTTGACTACTGTCACATTCCATGATAGGGAGCCCTGGGCACCTACTGACACATATCCAAGGAGTGACACGCCATGACATATTCAGGACAGAGGTCTCCACAGCTTTCAGGCAGCCTGGGACTAATAGGCCCTACCTCATCGAAAGGATGGTGGGCTGCTGAAAATCTCAGGTGACCTTCTAAGATTGGTGACCCATCATTATCTCCATTACCACTAGTAATGCTAACAGGGATGATAACAAGCTCAAGTTTGCAGCACCAGGAAGGAAAGAGTCACTGCACTGCTGAAAGGCCGTTCCACACTCACACATTCATCCGTCACTTCATCCGTATTGCCTTTCCCTTTCCCCCACACATCTCCATTCAGAAATTCTCAAAAGCACTCCAAGTCGACCCTCATTTCCATTACACCAAGAAAACAATGCAGCAGCAGCCACATAAAAAAGCTGAAAAAATTCAGTTAAAATGATTTCTTTCATTTTGTTTGATTTCACTGCCAAACGGTCTTTTCTCTTTCATAATAACACCAAGCCCAATAAACACCACAACTTAAAAACACCCACAGCAATATAAAGGAAACATAAAGAAAAAGGCCAATTTTCACACAGGACAGGGTATAGAAGTTTGCTCAGGGTAAAAACAAGAGGTTTTTCAGGAACCATTTCATTAGTTTTAGCATTCAGTGTTGTTTTGCATGAACTAATGGTAATACAGATAATTCTAAAAGCAAATAAGAAAAAAAACAGATTATTTTTGTGAAGCCATTACTCTTATAAACCCAAACACTTGAATGAATTCCTATAACATAATGAGAATTACTTTCCACTAAAATCATCCGGTATACTGGGTCCCATCCATGGGTGAAAAACATTGACTGCCTGTACTCTTCTTTAGGTGCTTAGCAAACATATTTATCCAGTATGATTTACGGTTCTTACAATATTACCCCCATTTTACAGAGGACACTTTACGGTACTTGTAGCGACTTCAGTCTGGGAAAAATAAAGGAATACTGTGCTCTGTCAGCCAGGTTCAGTTCATCCCATGTTCTGTTAGTTTACCTTATTGGTTCTCACCAGGTTAAACCAGCTGGTGATTGAGAGCTTGCTGTAATCCCACCCAGTGGGTGTTATAAGGCTGTGTTTCTTCCAACAGTACTTCACCCTACAACCTTTTGGTCAGGAGCTGAGCCTCTCCACTATTAAGTAGGTGAGACACGAGGTAGCCAATCATTAGAAACTAGGTCTGAAATTTCCCACTTAGGATCCTCCATTTAAACTAATCATTATACAGAAAACATCCATCCATCCATTTTCTGCAACTGATTATCCAATTTGGAGTTGCAGGGGGTCCAGAGCCAATCCCAGAGGCTGTGGGTGCAAGGTAGGGTACAACCCAGGTTGGGGTGCCAACCCATCAATAGGCACACTCACACCTACAGGCAATTTGGCAACTCCAATCAGTTTTTTTTTTGGACTGTGGGGGAAAACTGGAGTACCCAGAGGAAACCACAGGACAACAAAGGGAGAACATGAAAACTCCACACACAAGGAACCCTGGTCCCAGAGGTGTGAGGCAACAGTGCTAACCACTGCACCACCATGCCGCCCTGCTTATAGAGAAACACATAACACATAAACTATAAATACTTTTAAGCCACTGTATTTTCCACAGTGAGAAATAAACAGAATCAACTGGGAGGGTTTCAAAACAACATGACCAGCTTATTTAAGGACTTGGGCACAATAATCAATAATGAATAAAAAAAATATGAAAATCCCAGCAGGCAACATCAGATCATTTAAGTCAGAACCGAATGATTTATTGATTTCTAATCGAAACCAACATTTGAAACAATGCGATTAGCAAATCGCAAAGGTTCCGATTTAGGATATGCATTACACAGCACATCTAATCCAGGGTTTAAAACTGTCATGAGGATTGTTTTACAAAATCATGCCATCCTCCTCATGTGCCAGTCATTTTCACCGAACAGAAGTGGCCCAAGGTGACTGTGTATACGCCCACAAACAGCAAACACGCGAAATCCAAAGAAAACATTACATTCGCGGTGCGAAAATATATTGATTCTGCTGCTGAGCTGTAAGTGAATTATCTACCTATTTCATGGTCAGAGATTGTTTACAGAGAGGTCCTGTTATTAGGAGAACATGCAGCGTTAACTGCGGGATCTATACTGTTTTTTTTTTTTTCTTATTAGAATGGTTTTATTTTTATTGTTATATTTAACACAACAGTCACAACTTTTGTGATAATTGTTTTATGTTTAATTGTTCTCTGGTAATTTTAAAGTAATAAATACACATTGGAAGCAATTCATATCTTCAAGTTCTCATCCTTGCATTAGAATATAGACCAGTTAATATTCTGATGGCATCTCATGTGATAATGCCGCGTCATGTTTTAAATTATTGCTCATTGAACATTGAACTGAAGCTTGACTTTAAAAAATATCGCAAATCAAATCGCAATATCTGTCCGAAAAATCGCAATTAGATATTTTCTCCAAATCGTTTAGCCCCAACTTAAGCAGAGGAAAGGGTGACAGAGCAAGTACGCATGCCAGCCCTCACTCCTACCCAATTCCCCCAGAAACCCCAATTCTCTGCAGCCCGGTTGCTACCCAGAGCTTCCACAACGTGGCTCACAGCATTCTCAGGGTACCAGTAGACCACCACAACACAGACTGCAGTAAGAAGCTGTATCCATTGACTGGCAGTGATGCCAGAACGCTTGGCTGGAGACAGAAGTAAATGTGTTTGTCTGAACTAATGATGAGGTAAGAGGTCTTTACTGTGTGCAACCATCCAAAGGAGGCAAAAACACAGCACAACTCCCATCTTTCACCAAGTGAAAGAGCACTAATTGAGATGAACTCGAGCTGAAACAAACAAAGTTCCTCATCTTCAAAAATTCAATTTTCAAAAATGATTAAATATGATTCACGGCTGAGAAAGAAAAACACCGACCCATCACAGCACGATCGGCTTGAGAGGTCCAGGAAGATTGCGTCCTAGTCCCTGAGCCCTGGAGCGGATGGAGCCCCTGAACTGAGCTGCAGTGCCTGGCTTTGGTTTGTAGTGTTCCTCTTAAGTTTAACTGCAACACTCACACTGGTCTAGCAGAATAGGGAATGAAACAGGGACAAGGCATTTTGAGGCAGCAAGTTTGCATTCACATTTTCTAACACCAACCCTGCTATCAGCAGGAGAACCACCCCATTCTGGCCAGATAGCTGCATTGCACTTGTATGTAATGTTACCCCCAGGTTGTAACCAGGGGTTGTACAGTAGAAATGGTGAATGGTGAATGGGAGATGTATGCCATGTGAACCTGTGAGATTATGAGGAATTTTAAGATGAGCAAAACAGGAAGACATTAACATTCAAAAGCAAAGCAGGGAAATGAACCACAGCAAGAACATAAAAAAGGGGGATGATGGTGATAAAAGGTATGGGCTGGAAGGAAGAAGAGACTGTGTAAACCTGAAATGTTCTATCAAACACACACCCAGAAATGGCTTTTCATGAGTCAGGGATACTTCCAAAGACACCCAGCAGATATTAGCTTTCATAAAAGTGTTTGAAAAGGTCACATTAAAGTGCATGACTGCAGGATAAGGCCTCCTTCATTGACAATACATGTCCCCTGTTTAAATATTCACACCCAGACTCCACAGCGAATGGAGCAGAAATGGACATAACATATTGGTCTTTGCCATTCAGATGTAGCTGGCTCTGATTGCTTATTTATTTCTTACCATTCCGATAGCCATACCTACATTTTTCCGGCATGCTGTCTGCTTTTACATATAATTCGAGATTACCTTTACTGTCCCTGAGTGGAAAACTGAACTGTCTTGAAGTGAAATCATGGAATCACAAAAGGACATTAAAAGTACACCAAACATCTCACACGTCCTAGAGATATATGACCCATCCACCTGTCTTCCATAATTACTTATCCAGTACAGGGTCACCATGAGCCAGGAGCCTATCCCAGGAAATACTGAGTGAAGAATACAGTGGAGGCCAATTCATTACTGGGCACAGTCACATAACATAAAAAATGACCACTTTACATAATGGTGGGAACAGGCAAATTCCATACTCACAGTGAGGATGGGATTCAAACCCCAGTGCTGGTGGTGTGAGGCAACAGCTACCCACTGAGTCAACCCACCCAAGTCCTCTACAGTAAGTATTTATCCAAAGTAGGACGACAGTAAGCCTGGAGCAAGGGCATATATTTGGATATGAACAGCAGAAACATTTTCCTACCAATACTGTAGGAGGACCATGTGCGTTTAGGGTTTGGGGCTGATTTGGTCCCAACCAGTGATGAAATCAAACCCACGCCCTTGGCCTGAAGCCTCTCCCAGGAAACACAGGAGACAAGGTCTCCTTGGATGGGATAATTATACCTACACTATATATTATTTTTTAAAAGATAATCAAATGTCTATCACACATTACAATAACACCATATACAAGTAATCCTCAATGAAGAAAAGCAACAATGAAGTAAGACTTCATATTAAAATTAAAAAATAAGAAATCAAAGCATCCTGTGCAGTCTTGTGCGCCCTATGTTGGGATAGGCTCGCTCCAGATCCCCCCCCACAACCCTGATCAGAGGAGAAGGTTAAAGGGTGGGTGGATGGATGAAAGGATGAGGGGAATAAATAAAAGCAGCATTCAAACTTTTCAGGATCCTCTTCCTGTTGTTCTTTCTAATGGTATCTCAGCACCTAATTGTAGGTGGTTGCTGCGGTTCATTTTAAAAGTGCCCCCTTCTGTATTTATTGCGTCAATTAAATATTTTATAAAGGAGATTCAGAACAGGCTTGTATATGTTTTAAAACCAAAGTTACATAAAAGAAGTATTCCCTTTGAAGGCAAATGTCAACCACTGTTCTTGAAACATGACAGGGCAACAGAATTAAGATCAAGAATCAGATTTATGAACCATTCCCACTTGTTGATCCCAAGTCGTAGCTGTTAAATCAGATTTAATTTCGCAGCTGTCTTACAGAATACCTGGAGATGTAAAATATCATTCAGAGCCTCAATTCACGTGAGCCCAACATTTATGAAGTTACAGATCTTCAAAGCTAGAGCAGACTGCAAAGACCTTGACTGCTGGAGGTAAAACCACTTACACATAGTGATAGATAGGGGCATCAAATCAGTTAAAAGTCATTGACTATTCATAACACCTCACTTCAGCATGCATAAAACAAAATTATTAGGATTTTCTAAGATTATTCAGTGGTTTTTCCATTAAGCCAGAATGTCTCGCTAAGGAATCAATCATTTTCAGTCATATTCTATGTGCAGGCATTATCATCAGAACATCCACAGCTACACAGGTTAAATTCAACTGTGCTTCCAGTGAATTTTAATACAGAAATTTAATAAGGAATACATTGCATTAAACACCATACTTACCACAAAATAACATCAGCAGTATATCTCTATGCATACATAGTAATTTCTGACTTAATTGTAAATTTTCAATTCCTTCATAATAACTAAGCATGAAGAAATGACTCCTTATGTGATAATTACCCAAGAAAAAGAAAATTATTATTTATGCTAGACAAGTTGGTAGGCTGATAATAAAAGTAGGGGCAGGGAATGAGTTAATCATTTAGTTATGAAGTCATTAAATTTACATGGTATAATCTCTTATGGACGCCCTACTTTTGATCATATTCAACAAAGAAATGAGTTTGGACTCAGAGGTGTAGTTTAGTTTGTTCTTGCTGCATGATTAATTCAATTTTTAATTTTGTTTTGACAAACTGCAGAAAATATCTGCAGCTCCGCCTTCAAGTTTCTTGATGCCCCTGCTGACACAGTGCTTTATTGAGTAACGAGCCAAGTTTTCTTTACAAATTACAGTGTTCAAGATACTACAAACAAATCTATGCATCTGAATTAATGTTTCTGTACAGGAGAAGAAAGATGAGTTGAGGCTGATCATTTCATTTGAATAACACCCATTCAAATAACGAAATAAATTAACAATACAATGCTTGATTGTATTGCTCCCTCTTTTGGTTAAACAGTGGTGTTGCAGTCCACTGCTACTGGTTCATATGGTATCCAGAAGTTCTTACATACCCGAGTTTTATTTTTGCTTTTTTTATTTAAAGGAATATCCATTTTTAAAAGGAAGGAATGAAGTATGACACAAGAAAGCTACACTAAGCCCTTCTAAATGTACCTAATAAATGACTGATATAAAAGTAACGATATAAAAACATACAAACTGATAAATTACAAACAAATACGCACTGATAAAACACCATGGCTTCTACTCATTTTTCAGGGTCCAACAAAAATCAAGTGCTGAAAATAGTAAGGAAGCAGAATGTGCATTAGAGTGTGCACATGAGAAACAGCTCTCACTGCAGATTCAGACTCTGGAAGGGACAGGTTGACAAGCGTGCATGATGATGCCAACCAATATTCAGCAATAAGTTTGTAAAATAAAAAAGCACTCTTAGATCTGGATAAAAGCTGAGTATCACATTCACAGCTAATCAAGCAAAAACTGTGCTGATGTACGCCCCACTGCAAACCTCTCATCAGAGCAGTTAATCTTCACAGCTTTCAGCATGCAGTGCCAAAACAAGACCAACACGCACTGAAGATTTCTGACCAAGAGAATAGGTCCAATGTAGCCAAGGTAAGACTCCAGAACTAAAAGGACAGAAAAAGGTGCACCCAGTACTGACACCCAGATTTTTGTTTCACTGAATAACACTGAAATGTAAGCTTTCCTGTCTCTCTATTTTCCATGACTGTGTGAAAAAGTTCACATTAGCTTGGGGATTTAGTTCACACCTTATCTTGGATTTAAATTCATGAAGCACACGATCCACTGTGAAAAAGATCTACAAATGATGTGGCGAAAGCTCGTCTCTGATAAAACACCGTGTCAACAGGGGAATCATGACAAAAGGCTGAGAAGAAAGAGGGAAAGCTGGCAACATTCTGCACCGGAACGTAATTAAAATGGCACAGGACAGGAGCAGAAGCCTAGCGAGAAGCCTCTCTGTCTTGTCATGCAAGATCAAACACAGGCTGACAAAGAGGATATTGATAATCAGTGTATTTGATCTGAGTTTGTCACATGGTTACAGTTTTCCCCTTTGAGCTCCAAGAGAGGCCTTGCTTTGAGGCGTTGAGGAAGGCGTTTAAGCTGAACTGCGGCAATAAATACACAGCTGTACGAAATGGGTGAAGGTGCAGAATTTTAAGAATGTTCTGCACAAGAGTGCTTGCTAAGCAACCAAAATAAACACATAAATACACATTGATTTGTAATTTGTAGCAAATAGCTTTCCAATCTGGCCTCTTACCCTGCTCACTCAGCTCACCATTCCCCACCATCCCAGGCATCAGACGCCATCTGTCTCTTCCCTGCTGTTTCCCTAGGAGAACAGGGTCTGCTGCTAGAGGCCAGGGAGGAGCTTCTCAGGGACCAGCTCCAGTCTGTCCCCATACTGACACATACATGCTGGGGAGCACCAGAGGGCTCCGTTGCCATTGCTACAAGGAGGTGCATCTTCCCCAGAAAGAGGGTACGAGTATGACTGTGAGTACATGTACATTCACAGTGAAGAAATAATCCTTCTGCTGCATACTACCATTTCCTGAGTTTGAAAGGTCCAATTCTCATAATTAATGAGGCTCACCTCAACTAAAAGTTGTGTGTTTTTACAGGACCAAAGGTCAGGTTTACACTGTAGCTCTGGGCAATAAATGCTAAGTTTCTTTGGGGCTGGCAGTCCCAAGACAACCATCACCTCTGTCCCACCCTTTGACCACCCCCACTCCACAACCTGTCAGAGTCGTACTGCATGGATACTCTGTGATGGAGAAGTGTGTGCCAAAGTGCTCTTCACTCAATGCTGCACTTATTGAAAACACGGCTGTCCTTCACGAGTGATCTAAGCTTTACCTAAACTGCTGCACAAACACAATTCACGTTTTAATTACCAAATGCATCCAGGCATGGTTTGAAACTCCACACTTTGAGTAAAAGCTTTGAATCTGAGCAATTTCATTACTGTTATGCCTAAAGAAAAACTTGGCAAAATGATACTGAGTTTGTGTTAGATCTTGGCTTGCTTAGGCTACTGCTGAGGGTATTTTTATACCAGTATATCAGAAAATTACTTGTTTCTCTTGGAATTTTGCCCTCAAATTTAATTTATAAACCTGTCAGCTGACCATGGCTGAGCCTGTAGGTTATTCCAAAAAGCACAGGGAATATAGAAGGGGACATCCTGGACAGGATGCTCGCTTATTACAGGGCATGCACACAAACATTAATGCCAATTTAAACATGTCAAATCATCTAACTGCATATTTTTGGATTATTAAGAAACCTGTGCAAGAGAATATGCAAATTACACACACAGCCTAAAAATTAGCAACAGACTAGCACAACAGCACTGGACAAACAAAGGATCGGAAAAAGGCCAGACCTTAAAGCAATAAGCAAGAAACATGCACAGAACTTAGACTAGCAAGGAACAGGTTAGCTGAGCTGTGTGCAACCAATAAGGAAAAGAGCAAAAGACATATAAAGAGGAGATTTCTCTCTTTGGCTGGAAGTTTGGGTGCCACTTGAAAGTTAAAGAATATAGTGACTGACAATGTAACACAATAAAATGGATGTGTCATCGGAACCCAGTGGCAGAGCATGAAAGCCGGTAGAGCACATGCTGAAGGAGTACCGTTTGTTTACTTTAACATGTTCTGTCCCAAGCCACGCTTGTCCAGCTAGGAAGAAATAAAGCACCATGTCATGGTTTTATTCACCACGTCCTCATTTGCATATCTGCTGTGTGCAAGATGACCCGCCCCAAATAATTTACCATGGCCTTTCTTGTCAACGTGTGACTGAAACTCAAACACGGGAAACCCAATCAGAGGGCAGTGCATAATGTAGCGTTGTGTTGTTCACTAAGGAAAATGGGACCATTTTCTATAAATGGTTCAAAGGACAAAGACGTCACAACAATGTGTAAAAGTAAAGCGAAAAGGCATACATCCAAGATTACAGGGAATAACTATCCTTACCGTATCCATGTTGGATCAAGACTGTGTGATTGGGCTAACCTTGACCAGAGGGAGGCATCCCTCCTGTGTGCTCATCAACATGTGCCCAGGGTGACATGAAAGGGCAGGATCCTTGCCAGAGCACATTACTGTTTCCCAGATGTGCGACTGTCCCTTGCTTCAGCCCTTTTTAAGGGTGTGGGGTGGACTTCTAAACAGCAGGGGTGGGAGGGTGTCATCCTTTTTCAGCATGTACAAGGCGCTGCACTTCAAAGCCAGCAAGCACCTGCAAGTCACGGAGGCAAAGACCTGCATGAAAAACCTCCCATACTTAATTCTGTCAAACACACTATGAGAATGGAGGAAGGAAGAAATGTTCCAGGAGAGGTGCAAGGTCAGAGGACAAGCCCTTCTACTAATTGGTAACCGAGTATTAACTGTTAAGGATATATAACAGTATCTTCTCCATAAGGAAAGTTATAGAACTTATCGCTGTCTTGGATGTTGGCCCTGCTTGCCCAGCCAGTTCTACTAACCTTTCACATGTTCCTCTCCCCATCTTTTCGCAATCCCAGCAGACCCTAATCTTACACAAATATACCAACAGTTGAACAAATAGAATTTTGCCCTACAGCTGTTTTTTTCTTGTTGCCTCATTTTTATAGAAATTAAGCTCCTCTTTTTTTCCTCTTGGCTCCAATTTTTTATTTGAACTCTGGGTCAAGGTGTGTCAAGACACAAAAGTTCTTTTTGCAATGTGCCCACCTCAACACATTTACACTGAAAATTGGCAAGGTTAAATATATAAGTACACCAATTTTAACCTACTTAATATAGTACACATTCAGAAAAAAACACTGTTACAATCACAAGAGTATTTGTAGTTCATTACTTTACACCAGGGGCGTCGGAGGGGCATGAATACCCTGGCAGACTCTCGGACCCACCACCACCACGACCACCACCATCGCCCTGCTCAACAAATTCTATATACAGACTGAAAGTGCCAACCCAAGCAGGGGGCCCAAGGTGACATTTTGTCAGGGGGCCCAGAATTTCTAGCTACGCCCCTACTTCACACCCCTGGAAATGAGTACACCTAAGAATGAGAAACACATATAAGGACCAGCAGAAACCCTTAACGTATTGATATTCATTCTTAAGTAGGCTGTCATCTGTTGTGTTAAACATCTATACTATCTTGCTGGTGTCATAATTTCATTGGCTAAGTCAGAAAAATCCATTTCTGGCCTTATTTTCACAAGGTGGGTATTATTACTGAGACTTCTAAGGGGTCCTGGGGTGCTAGAAAGTGGCTTTCAATCCTCAAGCATAGTGATCCTGTACATTTTGCCATATCTGGGGATGTGATTTTACATTCAAGAATCCTTGAACCCTTAAAAAGAGATTGAGACTTTGCTGGTAGTGGAATTTCGTCCCCATTCCAACCAGTATCAGATTTTTAATGACAGCATAAGGAGTTGAAATTAATCGGACACTTAATAACAAAACACCAATGTAACATGCAGCCTAACAGGTAAACATGTTTAAACATAAACTAGTATTATTACTGTAGATACCTTGCTTACCCTAATTTTTAGATTTAACCATAAAAAACTATACATTTACAAAAAAGGTTGCAACAGCAAATTAGATATTCCAGTATACATCATGAAAAGTGTGCTTAGATCTTTAGTCACACTTAAGCGTGCCTTGAACTGGTAAAACGACACGTCTGCTAACCCTACCCATTGAGCAGTTATCGTCATCCTAACGTGTCCGTAAAATGTTTTGATTGAGAAGAACACGATTTAAAATCCCATGTTCGCGGTTAAAAAAGAAAAGGAACATCAAAATGTCCGTCAAAATGTACCATGTTGTTGACCCCTGTCACTGAACAACAGAAAATGTAGACATACAGTAATTACAAGACACCTCGCTTTGGATTTGGCGTGTAGAACGGAAACCACTACGTGTCCTTTTCACTTTAAAAAACACACTTTTTTGGGGGGGGGGGGGGTTACTGCATTCTAGCTATCTAATGGGGAGCAAAGGAGTCACGAGATGTCGCGTGCTGCACGTCATCGCGAGGACGATCGTAACAGCCGTTACTGACAGCGTCAGTGTCGATTGAATTACAGGCCAGTCTTTAGGCAAATCTGCCTCCGCTGGTATTTACCTTATCTGTGACAGCAATAAGAAATAGTCTAAGCGAAGGAGGTATTACATGTTTTTGAGAATAATCGGGACAGGTGTAGTAGTATACCTGCATACTAAGTACCGACATTCCCGTCGAACCTGGCAAACAACATAATCTATTTTGCCAGATAGTACTGGCAAACACACTTGGAAAACAAGTGTTATATTACTGGGTATCACCAACCAGCTTGTAATTAAAGCTGCCACTTTATATCCGGACCCTGACAGCCAACTTTCATACTGCTGCCCTGGAAGTCGACATGAGGAAGTTGGGGTTTGCGCCAACTGGTTCGAAGAGATATTCGGCAACCAATGAACTGGGGGATGTCGTCAGTAAGGGGCGGGGTCATCAGAAATTTCAAATTTTATTAGAAGCCAATCGAATTTGCGTTTAATGCCACATCAGGAATCTGCGTTCTGTTTTTCTGGTATGCCACAGAACTGCTTTTTAACGAAAACAAAGCTCTGATTCGTTCATATGTAACGTCTAATAGCAATGACATATAAAACTCAAGCAAAGTCATCCACATAAATGCATTAATCTATCTAGAATATCAGATAATACTGATAGTTAATAATCTTTTTCAAGTATAATTTCTTAATGGTGATTTTATTCACGATACTGTCTATCCTACATATTACATATGATTTAAAAGCTATGTATTATGTATGGAGTATGGTGAACTGGATTACTGTTATAGCCATCCAATTCTATACCTGTCCTTATCAAATGTATAATGTCTAATTATGTTTATTTTACTCATTTATGCGCAGCCATTGCCAGGTAAGAATCACACAGATACAGAGTTCAATCCTGGATTCACAGAAGCAGGTGAACTGAAAGGACACCAGGCATTTGAATAAGGCTGAATTTTAGGCTTGCGCCGTCTGAGTGCAGATGTCACATCTCCGATGAAAAAGGAAGTAGATCGTGAGAAAAACTTTTTGCCAGCAGTTCTGTAAAGGCATGCTTAAAGCTGTGTTATAATTTCTCAGGCCTAGAAATGGACAGATAAAAAAGAGGGAGAACGGAAGAGGCCTGCCCTGTCACACACATATGCACACTTGCACGCACGAACAGATATTAAAATTCAACTGGTGCTCTAAAACAGGAAGTGAGTTCTGTCTTGTTGCCTCATCACTCAGTTTCCGTGTGCAGTCTTCGTGTTAACTAACTGGTCTCTTCCACTAATTTCCATCCATCCCTGTGTAAAGGTGAGTTTTATGTGCTTTATTGCTCAGATATATTTACCTATTGATTTACCCTGTATTACTTTATTTTCTGCCTAATAATCAGTTGAGAAACTTTGGTTGGGGTGATAAAGTGACACTGAAATGGCTGAATACTAATCACAAGGGACCTAAAAAGATATTTTTCTGAAACAGTGGATATATATATATATAACAGGAAATATATGTATTTAAAGGTTATCAAACAGATGGAAGCCAGCCATGGAAAACGCTTGTTTAATAGCTGATCTTGACCAAAATGGAGGTATTTCTGGGATTGTCCCCACGTTTTTGAATAAAACATGTACAGCCACTTAGAAAATGGGACCTAGATCTGGAAATGTTCCCATAGTAATCTGTCCTTTCTGAAGCCTGCTGGGTTTTGGGCTGGCCTGTAGGATCTTTTCTGTTTACTTAACTTAGATCAAGAATTAATTTTCGTCGCAAGGAAACAAACATCCTTGCTGTCTACGAGATGTATATGTGCATATATATGTATATAAATAAGAAGTATGGTTGGTTCAAAAACAGTATGCATGCATTAATGATTGATAAGTATTCAGACATATTCCACCCCTGACAGAACAGGGGGACGAAGCGCCTTGGCAAGTGAATGTGTTTTAAAATGTCCACACAGTACTGACCATATATTTATTCATTGGTGTGTCACTTTTTTGTGCCTCTTTCTCAGCTGTTAGAGGTGTACTCTGGACAGACCTGCAACGCTTTACTGCCTCTAGGAACCTAGCGTATTTCCCAGTAATTACCACCACTTCTCAGATGAAAGTAGCTTTATTTCCTGTTTGTCACATGACCAGGAACTTTGTACTGACAGCTTTCGGAGTGCTGCTGTTTACTGTCTCTCTGATAGTTTCTGTTTTCCTTTGGCCTCATGTCATGGTCTACATGATTTAATGATATAGTTTGGCTGGGATAGTTGCACATCCAGTCAGACGACTGAAAAAGAAATTTCAAGCTTCGTCTGGCAGTGTAAACTGAGCTTGGGGCAGTTTGTGTAACTAACAAAAGCTCTGATTTGTTATTGGAATTCCTTGAGTGTGCTTTGGCTGAGTACTGCTTTCCTGCTATAACTAGATGGCTGTGGATGAAGATTGGCTGAGCAGCCAACTCAGACTGTGCCAGCTGAATGTGGATACGCTACCGGGACACAAACAGGTGGGCCACACTGTGTACTGTGCAAATGCTTCCAGCTGGCACAAGGGGGAGACAAAGCTCTGCAAACCCAGGGTGCAAAACAGTAAAGGAGTGCCTCTGACTGGGAAAAGGGGAGATTTACGCTCATCTACATTGTATATAAAGGTTTTAAGTATGCTAAATGACATAATTACCATAAAGTAAATAAAGAAATGAATTATTATAGTGTAATAGAAAATAGTAGTTTGGTGGTGCATCCGTTACTATATAGCATTTCCTTTTGCACAACTCAGGATGGAATTTACATAGGCCTAATTTGATAAAATTGTGTCTTGTTTCTAGGGTTTATTGGAGGTGACTGTCAATTATCAGTCCTGCCCTCCACCAAAATATAAAAAATCGTCAGTCCTGAGATCACTTGGAAGATATGCCCAGGACCTGAAAGGTGCTGTTGATAGGAGGTTAAATACAGGTCAGGATGTACTGGGGGAGACGAGAGATCAGATCCTTGATAAATTCTCCGAGACACTGGTCAAAAATGTCATGCAGTCGGCTAGGTCGCACTTGGGGAATTACGTTTGTGCGTCCCAGGAAGATGGTCAGGGTGAAGAGTGGGATGCTGACAGCTGCACCAGGTTTCCTGTCCTCATGGAGGGCCCTGCGTGGGAAGGCTCGCACAGTTCAGATCTTGCTCGGGAGCAGATGGGAGGTGAGTGGGAGGTAGAGGTGGATGACGATGGGTTGACCTGTGAAGAAGCCGTCCTTCATTCTAACGCTGGCTTGCCCAGTGAGGGCTCCATCGAATATCCCAACCCTCCTCCCACATCCCCCTTCCTGCCTGAGAGAGTCAGCAGCCCCGTAGTATTCTGCAGGAGTCTCAAACGGGGGCTGGCTAATGGATTCCCTCCATCCCCTCCACCCCCCACCCCTAAAGACTCGGTGCAAGGGAGTCCCACCTACAAGGAGGACAAGACAGACTTCGTGGCTCGGCTCCTGCGTTCGCTCTCCCTGGAATGCATGCAAGGAGAGCTGAGCATGTCAAATGGTGAGCAAGATGGGGTGCCAAGAGATACAGCCACCCAGGTGGAGGTGCCTGGCCTGCCAGAATATGCCGCCCACCTCTCTGCGGAGATCGTTGGCTTACTTGCCACCCACAACCTGGAACATCCAGAGGAGTCAAATGTAGGAGCACTCTTTGCTGATAACCAGGCCATGTGTACTCACCAAGGACCTACTCAATCCCTTGGATGTGACCTCCAGCTGGTGAATGAAAGCCCTGTGGACACATGTATCTCTAGCAGGTCAGTGGCCAACGCATCAGGGTACGTCAGACTTCATGCAGCAGCCGAACAATGGGTAGAGAGGGCTCTGGCGTCTGCACTCCAGGAGGTGGCTGCAAAGCAGGAGATGGGTGGTGACAAGTCTTCGCCATGGAGGCATACCATGGACATCATGCCTAACAGCAAGCCTCTAGGGAATATGGAGGCCTTATTGCCTTCTGATTCTGGGATAAACAGTCTGGAGGAGTTTGCAAGGACTCTAGTAAACAAGATTATGCAACAAGTGGTGCTACAGATGCAGGTGCACCAGGAATGGAGAGCCCACCCTAGTTCTGGAACCCAGAGCTGTGGCAAAGCAAGACCGACGCAATGTGCTCCCCCTCATCCACCCAGCTGCTACTCGTTCACTGCAGATGTAGCGGAGGCGGTGCTGAGGGGCTCTGTGTTAGAAGCCGCCAAGCAGGAAGTACAAATGCGGACGACCCATCGGGGCCCTGGGGGATTAGAGATCAGGGTGTTGCTAGGCAGCCAGACACCTGGCAGCTTGCAGGTCCTGCAGGACCTGCTCCTCTGGGCCGCCGCCTCCTACGTGGACGTGGGGAAGCTCCAGCTCACGCTGACGGACATACGGCTGCACATGCAGGTACGCCAGAGCTGGGTCAGATGCTTCTGTTTACTGTTTGCTTTTCGCAGCTGAAGATGACCCCCAACCTACATAGACGTGACTGTAATACATGACTCAATAATCCATCAATACACTTTTAATAAATACCAAATTACATCATGGTGGTCAGGTGCAGGTGTAAAAGTCGTAAGGCAGAGCGTGCCGTGGGAAGGCCGCCAGCCCTTGGCAGAGTGCACACGCACATACGTACACACAGTCACACGTGAAGGGTTATGTGATGTCACTAAGTAACTCAAAAAGCATGTCTTTGGACTGTGGGTGGAAATCTGAGTACTTGCAAAAAACCCACACGGACAGGAGGACGCCAGCTCACAGCTGGAGCCTGATTCGAACCCACAATCCTGACATATCTGTCTGCCTAGCCGCCACGTTACTCTCACATGATTGTTCACTGCATTAGCACAATGGGACACCAGCAATCCATCGGTAGTCCCGGAAACTGGATAAATGTAGTGCCTCATTACATGTCACTGGCTTGTATGGCTGTTTCCGTCTTTTGTGATTCATAATGACGACAGATTCACAGCTGAGACCAAATACAGGAGGGAAATTCCGAGCAAAAGAACGTATTTACCGACCTGTAGCATTCTCGTACTCAGGGCTGGTCAACCCATTAAGGACACAGGCAGGCGCCACGTGCACTGCCAGCAGTATTCCTCGCACAGCAACATTTGCGAAGTTCAGCTGAATAATTCCAGTTTTTCCAGTTAATGTTATATGTCCATTCAGAGTATATATTTAGCATATACAGTATATTCATATTCAGCATCTGTATATTGACTGGGCGTTACAAAAGTATTGTGTTTATTGCTTGATCAAGAGACAAGGAAACACTCATAATGATAAGGGTTCAAAAGCTTTATTGTCATTTGTACAAGTACAGTGAAATACTTGCTTGTGTACCTCCTTGCATAAACCCCATATAACAATGAAGAACAATAAACAGCAGTGGCAGAATAGTGAACAATAACAATATATATACACAATAGCATGCAAGTAGGACAACAAGGTGCTGAGGTTTAAAGTGGCAGTGATTAACAAACAATAGTAACAATTCGCATTAAAGTTAATCAATCTGCATCCTCAGACTAGGTTGTCAGGCTAGGTTTGTAACAATGTTAACAGCCACACCACTGATTACCATTGTTTTGCCGTTCAGTTCTGCACCATAGCCCAGAGAGCACAGCTGACTGGCTGGACTGTGGGAGACCTGGTCAAGTCACTGGTGCGGTTCTGCGAGCAGCTGGCCGATGCGGAAGCCAGTCCGGATGACTTTGCTCTGCTGGAGTGGCTGGAAAAGCAGCTGGGATAGGACAGCTGACTGGGAAGGCAGCCATTGCTGCTGCCACCAGACCAAGGCCATGGATAGCGCAGCCGCAGGACTGACACCACGGTAACAGCACTGACTTAACGAATGGCAGCACCAACACCAAAAATAAGACTGGGTCAGTTGGGATCTGCTGCACATTCCTCAGTCCGTCACCTTTTTTCTGTAATATGCGTGTAATTTTTACTATGACATGTTTACCATTATACTCCATTGAAATCACACCCAGCTATGCATAACTTAAGCACCTTCACTGTACAGTCATCCTCCAAGAGAAGTAACACAAGTACCGGGGGGGGGGGGGGGGTTCACATAAATATACATGAAATGTCATTAAAATGTTAGGCAGAAGGTAGCGTAATGGTGAATTAGCAAAGCCAGCAACCAAGGGGTTGTTACTTTCTGTACACTTACCCAAAATTCCACCAGTAAATATTTAACTGTATAAATGTTCTAATTAAAAACTTTTACTTTGTGTACCTTTTACATGTGGTTTTTATGTATCTCTGACAAAATAATTAAGTGTTGGTCACTTGCCACCCTCAGTAGGCCACTTTGGAGCTGTCCAATCCATATGGAGGGAAACAGGAGACAGAGTGTGGGATCAAAACAAGCCAGAGATTTACGCACCTTTCATGATCACATGTTCATGGTCATTCTGGAAATTCTCATTTCTCCAAAACCCACAGAAAACCTGTGGGGAAGGTTGCGGTCAGTACCATGTTTACCAGTCACCATTTTCAATAGGCACTACCGGGTTTTATAAAGCTAGAGTTTTTCCCGGAGCAATTCAAGTTAATTCCCTTCCGCATGGGTGTAATGGAGCTGTGTCAGCTTTTATGTGACTTCCTGATTCCACTTGGTGATGTCACTTCCAGGGAAACCTGTGAAACCAGTCACTAACCACAAATGTTGCCTCAGGGCTACTCCTACTTGTGAAAATGTGCTAATTATATCCCATGCTGCAGGGGCACTCCAAAAACTGCTTTACATGAGTGGTATCGACGCTTTTGGGGGGAACCAAAGACTGCACCTCGATGTAATATCTTCGTTCACACGGTATTCTTTTCACTGGATCCAACTTACCCCAAGGAACTATGTCACAAATACACAGGGATATATTTAGCATCAAATCCAGGGATTCGTTTTACATTATTAGAATCCTCACAAGTGTTATCTTCATTGATATATGTTTCTTTTAAAAATCATCATAATCCTCTCAAGCTCCTGGATCCCATCTTAGCAGTCAGAACATAGATCTACGGCACCTGTGGGTGGCATCAGTTTGCGTCAACTTGCAATGTCTGTGTCTCGGGGGTGGCATTTCTGCTGGAGTGAAATTAGAAAGCAATTTGTGTGAAGGCATTCCTGTGGAGCCTTGGGCTGAATCAGGAGGGTCAAGTTGCACTGACTCAAAGCCAACAGGCTGCCTGAGTTATCTTATGCCAGCTGTTAGTATTAATTAAAAGAATGATCTTGCTTGGTTTGATATTCCAAATGCCTAGGCCTGTTATTAACCTACAGTGTTTGCTATGCAACACCAAAAAAAGACTGCAATGTTTTGGAACTGCAACAGGTATGGTCAGAATATTAAAAAGTGCCTATAAGAGATATTAGGACAGGGGTCACCAACCCTGTATAGAGTATAACAGGCCGAGGGCTGGGGTGTGGCAAAATCCTTTTTCTAATGTGGACTAAATACAAAATTTATTCATCAATATCCAACATAACTCTAATGGTAATGAACAGCAGGCTGCTTGGCAACGCAGTCCATATTTATTTAAAAAGGCTGTACAGTATTTACGATAATTTCCATGACATAATCTTGCCCTTTAGTCTAATTAAAACATGTTGATATCTCCTGGGGCGCTTGCGATCTGTTTCACACACACACACTTCATACATAAAGTCGGACTGTGGTTAACGCCACCATTAGTAGTTCTTTAAAGAGAAGAGCGTGATCAGGATACTAAACTCAAAGCAACGCCTGTACAACTTCCCAGTGGAACAAACAAACGCATAATAACACCCACAAATCTACTAAATCAGCTGCAGACGTCGTCTACTTTGCCGTAAATTATGTATGCTCCGTTTAAACGTATGCCCCCATTATTGTAATCAAGCTTTTTTTCCCAGCCAAAGCCGGTTGTATTATTTTGTTACTTCCCTTCTTCCGAGCCTCCCTTTTCAGCAGTTTCTTATTCTCCACTGCATTTGCAGGCTACGTGCGTTTGTGGCCTGGGTCGGACTCCTAGAGTAATGCAGACTTTGTTTCCCTTTGTGAGTGCGGAGACTCTGAAACCCCTTTAATCGCAAAGGCGTAACACAGCCCGCTGTGGACGTAATGGTTATTTATTTATTTATTAAAAACCCGAATCTGATCAGGCTATTTAAACAGTTGAGTTACTCACTGGCTTACTTCCATTATTTACTTTTGGCGTTCTTAATTTATTTGTCATGGCTTATCGATCTTGCATTTTGAGCTGTTGAGCACAGTTTCTTGAGGAGCGAGAGCTCAGGGTTACCAGAGTACTGCAGAGATTTAAGATGTTGCACAAGCAGCAGCTAAGGCAAACGCAGACCGTAGCAGCACGCACATCTGGCAACCTTGTCTTAAGCTTAAGTACCTTGAGGAAGTCCGACCCGTTCTTCGCAATCTCAGCTAGATGTGTTCTGCGCCGTAAAAAGACTTACAGGAGTAAACCAACGTGGGAGAACAAACACTGGCCTCCGACGCGGAAAATTTCTCTACAGACTGGCGGACGGTTTCCTTCTTCTTCGTTGTGTTTACTTATTAGACAGGAATGCGATGGCTACTCAGAACAACCAGGATTATTTCAGATCCGCTAGTAATGAATCGTCCTCATACATGATGGTTCCTACGAACAATCGGAGTGATGCGCCGTCCAAGCTGTGGATTGCGATGGTCGTTATTATCGTGGTGGTGCTACAGATAGCCTCCACCACCGGGGTTTTTCTCTACTTGAACATGTCGATATCTCAGGTAAGATGACAGTATATTTATGCATTCATGAAAAATACATCTCCGATCTATTTAACCATATTTAACCACAGGTCCAAACAGATTCGTTCTTATGCAGTTTGTTTCCAAATTATGTTAAATGTTTGATTTAGTTTTTTCATGGATTGTCCCGACTGTATACTGACATCATGTTATCTCCATTTAATAACATGACAACAGCAACTTGACCTGATAAATAAATGTAGGCTGCATTAAAAATATTCCCAATACAAAAACTTATTACCAATGTGTTATTCTCAATTTCTGTTAGGCTATATGTCTGAATGACCTGTTTTCCATGTGACATATTAAGATATTTTTTTTCTCCTACGATTCCGTAAGTTTTAGTTTTATTTGTTTTCTAATAATCAGACTTGATATCCAAATAAATACAAGATTCTCTTTTTGGCGGGTTTCCTTACGGTCCCTGTAACCTTTTCTTGGCAATATTGCTGCATTAGAGAAACTGACAGATCTACTGGAGAAACAACGCCACCGAAGTCGACTTTTTGTGTAACAAAAATATAGGCGATGAGTGTTAGTCTTCTGGTGGTGCTCTTTATATCTTCCCCTTTTTAAATATGTTGCATATAATGCAAGGTAATCGATTTTGCTGTCATTGATATTGATTTTGAGACTGCTTGCCTTCCTTATTGTGACGAAGTTGAATATATATTTGCTGTGTTTAAACTGCCTTGTGGAAACATGTTGTGGGCTGGTACACCTAAGTGTATTTGTGCTTTTATTTGTGCTACACATTAGCAGATTGCGTTTATATATGGAATATATACAGATCGAATCTGACTCAGATTTGTCCTGTCGAATACTACACTTGCTAAGAACGCTTCTAAACACAATGAGCTCATTAAAACTGTCGTAATCCAGACTGGTAACCAATTCAAAGCTGTGAAATCAAAATAAAACTTCCAACTAGTTTCAACTAGAAAAAGTATTAGGATCGATCTGCCCAGAGTACATGTGCATATATGCCGAATACGTCACATTGTTTCCTGTAAAAATAATGAGTAGCAATGTCAGTACACCTTAATCCTTGTGATTTTTTAAATCTTTTGTTTAATAACATCCACGCGTTTAACTAAAGGAAGATGCGATTGAACAATGGTTTAAACCTTGTCCTTCCTCTGGGTAGTGTTTATATAATGATTTAGGGTTACTCGTCATAAAACTAATTTTATAACTACATCATAAAATAAATAATTCAGAAATAAACAAAGATAGCTACATACGTCGATTATATTGTCAACCCGCAAAGCTTTATTTAACATTCTATAGAATGTAGGTCTTTTACCTACATTTAATGTACTCTTTATTGTATGTTTAAACTAATGAACAAGAGATGGACGTATTACATAAGTAGTTTATTTTCATTGAATAACTACTGTAATAGAAATAAAATTTAGAATTTAGATTTTTTTAAGTGGACCGTCCCGTTTATGTAGTTTGCCATAAAAAAAACACACCCTTCTTCAACACTATTGTCATAGCCAATCGTGACAGGATTTAAAGTAATTTAAAAGTCCGTCTAAATAGGTTAAACCGGCAATCCAGCATTCTGCCCAGGATGAGTACAGGCAGTCTTCTAGCATGTATTGCCGTCGGACCGCAGGGCATTTGGCCCTCCGCGCCCGGAGTGCATTCTGGGAGAAACAGCATTGTTTAATTGTCCCTTTGGCGATGGCATGTACCGTTGCCCGGCACTTCAGTCCATACACTTGTCGTGTAAATAATGGACGGCAGCTTGTGCGGTACTGTTCATGCCACCATAAGCCTGGGGTGTGTAGACCTCCCAAGCTGGACCGCTAATCCAAAAATCACAAGTCTTTTTATTTACCATTTGGTTCACTGAAGATCCTGATTGTAGCCAAGCTGTTTTTTCTTTATTTTTTTAAACAAATCTTCATTGTATGGGACACAGTTCAGAAGAGAACTTGGGGAGTTGACAGATTCTTGGAGTTTGGCACAAACTGTTTTATGAGGTTCATGTTTTTTATGAAACTGGCACTCAGATGGAAGATTAATGAATATGCAGCCTGGGACCCAACTGCGTTTCTGTTTGCTGTCTCTGGTATCCAGCGCTCCTATTAAAACAAAACCACAGAAGGTACGGAGAAGGCTCTACGGCTGGCTGATGCTCAACGTGACACTCTGTCAAGTGACCAGACAGATCATTCCCTTGTCCTGGTCATACGTGATCTGGATACCTCACTTGCTACTAAAAGTAACAGGTAGTTGAATATGTGTTGTTTGTAAGCTCCTGGGTTTCTTCACAGCAAAAGTCATTATGCTTTTATATGCTATTATATATTAGGCTTTTATTTTCTGGAAAAACACCTGCCAGAAGAAAATGTTATAAATCATGCAGAAGAAGTCAAAGAAGAAAACAGCATGTCCTGAGGGCAGAATACTGACCCAGTAAATAGACCAGATGTAGAAAAGCAATGGACCCTGGAGAGCTGAATGGGTTAGCTGGATACAGGACCGGTAGGGGGATGAGCCACTCCAGCCACAGTGGATCAGGCTAATGGACTCCGGGTCCCATTTCTATAAACATACTTTAGCTTAGCATAAATATCCAGCACATTACTGTGGCAAGAACTGGTGTTGGCCAATGACAGACCCCATCTGGTCTCTCAGTCAGAGTGGCAACCAATGGCAGAACTGACCTGTGATTGTATCAAAATGGTTCAGCCAGTGACAGATTTTGCTTGTGGGTACAACAGCCAATGATGGACCACATGGTAATATCTAATGTCTCCAGTTAGTACTGTGATGTGGGGTGGCGGGGTCAGCTGGGGTGAGCTAACATCACTGCCGGAGGGCCATTTGACACATGCCCTCCTGCACTCTACATGCTTCCTGCTGGTTCAGAGGTGTTCTGGAAGGAAAGGATGCCTTTGGCTGTCTGTAAATTACTATATTAGGGGATGAGTAATAACTCGAAGCAGGAAAACGCAAGTTCTCCCACAAAGCAACTCTAAACAAGCATTTACAAGTAAGCGAACCTAGATCCATTGTAAATGAAAGCAGCGAATGAATGCATCCCAGCTGTCAGTTCACTCAAGGTGCCTGTGACCTCTCTCTGTCGTTAATATGAGTTCAGCGGTGTGGCCGTAATTGCTACAAGCTACAGCGGCAGTGGTGTTTTAAGCAGTTTGGAAGTGGCTTCAGTGAGTCATATGAGTGTCATGCGGGGTCCAGGAAGGAGCCACAGCCTGCCAGGCTGACCACATCTCTTCATGAAGGCTGTGCAAGGACCAGCAAACAGCTCAGTTTGCACAAACCCTATGAGAACAATTTATGGGCTCGCCGGGGGAAATAAAGCTGTTCAGCTCTGCATGAAAGCAGGGGCCTCCAGCGGGCAGGCTGTGCGGTGCATGGCCCCTCCTTCCTCCCCTGCCTGCTGGGCAAGTTAATCTTCACCTGTGCACATAGGTGTGCTTTGAACCTGACACTGAACCTTGTGTTTTCATTTCGTTTTGCCTCTCTAGCTGCCAGGAATCCAAACTACAGCCATCGAGCATAGGGGTGAAAATGCCCTCACTGTATTCTCCCAGGTGTTGTCAGGGCTGGATCTCCTCTTCCCCTCACACTCTTGCTTCTGCCCTTTCTTCTTTGTCCCACCTTCCCTTCCTGTGCCAGTCTATTCCTCCCTTGCTGTCTCTCTAAACCCTCATTTGGCAGATGGGGCACCTGAGAAAGTAACCTAGGAACATTTTATGAGCTTTCCTGTATGTCTCTGGGCTATCAGGGAGTTGGACGGCTGTATCAACGCTCCTGTTTTTTTGTGTGTCCAATTCCGTCCACACGAATCTTCACCCTGCTGATAAAGGGTTGTGGTTTTGTTTTAGGAGAACTGACAACACAGGGGATTCAAACAAGATGAATGTCCATGGGTAGAGTGGGTGGGGCGGCGGGTTGGTGTGGGCTAGTCTGGCGTGGAGTAAAGTGTCTTTTGTTATAATTTGCTGGCGTTACTGTAATTCTGTAATACATGCCTTTAATCAATAATGCCTTTGTGCTCAAACAGCAAAAAAGAGCAGAGAAACTCCATGGCTGAGGGCATGTCTAAATCAAGTCTGGCAGACACACCAGCCTTGATGGCTCAGACTAGACAGGACGCCGGAGGATACTGATGACTCGGGCGTGGAACCCCAAAGATTTACTTGGAATTGCAAGCGAAGTCTGCACCATCGTAAAAAAAATTAAGGAAAGAGGAGGAGAGAGAATCAGATAAAATATATCTTTCGGATTTTTTTTGTAATTTGGTTTCTGGGTTATCAGTGATTTCTGCTTATTTTCTTGGTCTTATAACCTTGCTATAGCTAAGGAGTTGTTTTTAAATCCAAGTTTCTTAGCCCCCCCCATCTCCCTCCTCCCCGTGACCCTGACCAGGATAAGTGGTTAGAAGATGGATGGAAGCATGGATGGATAAGCTATTTGTTATTTTTTGTCTTGTATTAAATGACCATTTTATATAGTTCTTCTAGTCACAACAGCCAGTTTGCCGTCAGTTATGTTTATTGTTGAGGGCTGGTGGTTAATTTTGCCATAGAAACCCTCTGAAACTATGCAAGACTGTGGAAATCCAATAGCCACAAATTTAAAGTACATATAAATCTGGTGATATATCTATCCATCTTCTTACTGCTTAAACAGCAAAGGGTGGCGGGGCGCCTGGAGCCTGTCCCAGGATGCACATGGTACAGGGCAGGGGACACCCAATGCAGGGCAAACACACACACACACACACACACACACACACCAAGGGCAATTTTAGAGGTGCCATTTCTTCAAAACGCATGTTTTTGAACTGTTTGGGGGAAGCAGTGTACCAGGAGTGAAACGACACAGGAAAAATGAAATAAAATTCTCATACATAGGAGCTGGAGTGGAACCCAAAACCCTGGAGGTATGAGGTGATAGTGCTACCAATGTGGAGATATATGCATGAGAAAATACATCCATCCATCTATCTAATAACCATTTATGCTGGGCAGGGTTGCGGCTGCCTGGAGCCTGTCCCAGGCAGCACAGGGCATAAAGCTGGTTAATACCCTGGATGAGATGCACATGAAAGTAACAGTTGTGTTTTTACCATTTAATTCAATGGAATATTAATCATATAAATTTACTAGAGCAGTCTTCTGAATTATGCTCCACCTTGGTCTGAAACCTGTCTGGCAGCACAACATGAGTGCCTTTACAGCGGCCAGCTATGTGGGACCGACAGAGTGTGTTTTAGCCCCATGTCAGAAATATAGCAACATTAGCATGTAATAAATGCCACGCCATATATGGAGGCTGCTTCTATCGGGCTGCCACGTTTATTGAGAAATGGGAGTGTCTTTCCCTAAAAACCCTGCGCGCACACACACACTGCACGTGCACAGAGACACTGCAGCCCCCACCCCGCATGTTAATAATTTAGTATTTTGAAAGTCTGTTGGGGGTGAGGGAACATGTTCCGCCATTGCTGGGGCCATGCACACAGTCGCTTGTACACACACACACACACACACACACACACACATATACGCGTGCGGGGGCTCTGCCCTAGAGCCCTTTCCTCCGGCTGATTCCCAGGGCGACTCGTCTTACAGAGGGGCCCCCGTTGGCACGTGGCACGTGGCGCCTCACAGCTGCTCCAGTGCCAGCTCCCCTCCATCCTGGGTGCTTTTTTTCCGAAACTGGAAAGGCATAAATCGCTGGCAGTGGAGTGGGATTTGTGAGCACAGTTTCCGGTCGGGGGGGATGGCTGCCTTGCTCACGGCCTGCCTCCTCCCTCTGATTGACAGGTGAAGAGCCAGGGCATGGAGGAGGAGCTCCGCTGCCTGGGTCTGCTCAACGCGCTGGACAGGGATTATGAGGTGCCCCTGGATCTGGCCCCGCTGCTGGGGGAGCCCTGCGTCAGGCTGGCCGAGGGCATCCGGGCCTATATCTCCAAGGTGGGTCCACACCACATGCCGCCCCCCATATACACACCCAGGACTGGCTTCAGCTTCTCCTCCTGCTTGTACGACGCTGCATGCTGACATAAAAGCGTAACATTTGGTGAAACCAGCCTGATTTACGACTTTCCCAATGCAGGCCTTTATGTCACAGATTAATGTCAGATGTACCCGAATGTCACCACCCACCAGAGAGCGCAGCAGAAATCTTCATCCAATCGGCATGCCTCCCCCATTTCCCCGCCCACTTTCCCAAAGCCAATCATATCAGGGCCATCCATATCCTCTTTTTGTCCATAGGAGCCAGTGGATTTCCACCAGTCCTTCCCTTACTCCAGGAGTCCGTTGATAGGCTTTTGTGGGTCTCCGTGGGGGTACCAACAGGCGGTCAGAAGGGGGGCAGGTTCACGGCCCCATATCAGGCCTCTCTCTGCACCGATTGGCTGCCATATGGATCAGGCCTTGCCTGTTCGGCATTAGTTCCTCCGCAGTATGGCACCGGAGGGAAACCCAGTACGAAAGTTTTTTCACACATCTTCGGTGACATCTTTGGGTATATTTGGAGCAGGGGAGATGAATCAGCATTTTGAAAAGTTATTAAGCTCCCCCTGCTGTTTTCCGGTGTTTTTCTACCAAGCGCAGTTGTTCCCAGCACCCGCACTTCTTAGATTTAACCACCCTTGTGACATCATTGGTGTCAGCAGATGTGCTGAGTGGGCACCCAGCGACGTCCGGTGTATGATCCAGCCCAACCTACAGCCACCCCCCCTCACCCCAATCCCAAATCCCTTCCATCAACGCCCACCCCTTGCCACCCCCTCCATCTCCCCAGTCGCAGTGCTGGGCAGCATCAGTGGCAAGTCCTCTGGTACTAATTGGCCGAGGCTGCTTTCTATTCCCAAGATGGGGGGGGGGGATTCAGGCCTGCCTTCGGCCCCCCCGCTAATCTGAAACACATGCACCTCTTCTGAATAGAGGCAATTACAGAGCCCTGGAATGCCCTAGCTGAGCTAGTGAGCGGCCGGGACACAAGCAGCCGCGGACATGGCGCTCTCGTAGCACGCGGAACAGGGCCAGATGGAAGCCATTACGGAGAGACTCCTTACGCTGCTCTTACTGCTGAATATCGGCCCCCCAGGTCCCTCAACACAGCTCCCCCACCTTCTCAATGCAGAAGTAAAGATGGGGTGAGGCTCAGGCTGTTTGCGTGATGTACCAGTCCAGGTGTGTGGGGGAGGGGGGCTGTGTTTTACATAGGGCCTGTGGATGCATCGGCCTCAGAAACAATGTGCTCAGGGACCGTGCCTGATTGGTTGCATAAGCAGTGTGTGGCCCCGGGCCACTAGGTTGTGTTCATTGCTGTGTTGGGTCCTGCGTCAGGTCCTATGGAGGTGGTGTGTGGCTTATCAGGTTAGGCTATTGTGGTTATAATCAGAAGGTTACTAGTTCTAGTCCCAGGATCGGCAGAGTGACTTTACAGTTTGGCCCTTGAGCAGGGCCCTTAAACTTATGTGGTTATGATCAGAAAGTCACTTGTTTAAGTCCCAGGGTCAGCAGGGGGATTTCACTGTTGAGCCCTTAGATAAGGCCCTTGACCCCAAATTGCCTCAGGGAGTGGCTGACCCTGCTTTCTCAAAAATATGTATGTCACTCTGGATAATAACGTCTGCTGAATGTAATGCTGCAATGGTGTTGGGGTTTATAGTAAAGCTCTGGGGCCACGTTGGACGCCATTAAGCCTGGGGAGTCCTGACTGGCCCTCGGGCTGGTTAAGGTTTCCGAGAATGGGGCATATCTACGTGGGAGTCGTCAGTGCGCTCTTTGCTCCACCATTCTGGGAATGGGAACGTGCGGCCAAGTAGCCACTCCCTCAAGGCGAACTGCAGCCTTGCAGCAATTTCTTGTCAACACATGCAGGGCGAGGCAAAGCAATGATCCAGAATCCAAAGCCTTACCCATCTAAACTGTTTGACGAGGCTTCCCCAGGCCATCAGCGCCCATGACATCGAGCAGAGAGGCTGGCAGGCAGTTCAAACACGTTTAAGGGCTTATATCAGGCCAGTTTCACAACACAAAAGCCTTATATCAAGCCAGTTCAATGATGAAACAGAATATCAGTACCAAAACAGCTAGAGAAAGATTAACCTCCATAGCTCTGGGTTCTGAACGTCATTAGATTATTGTTGGGCTGAACTTTAACCTTGGTACCAGGGAACAGTGTCATTACCCACACTTACCTGGATCCCTAGGGGAAATATTATTGTGTATCGTTACTTACATGATAAATGGGTTGAGACACCTTGTCTACCGGTAATTCTGACTCTTCTTCCTTGATATATGCCATGTGTTTACTGCCTTTAATATAATCTATATGTATTTCCTCATATCTTTACAAGCAGCCGTGGCCATTGTGTCCCTTAATAGGCATGTTTGATGTTGCAGGTGACTGAGAGCGTCATCTCTAGGCACACATTACAAGGTGAGAGGCCGCCTCCTAGAGAGAGCGCTCAGCCCAGACTCCTTCACCAGGGGGATTCTGCGGCAGACTTGTCGTTGCCATGGGGACATTTGACTGCGAAGGGCGTGTGTCCCATTACTTTGCTTCTGCCTGCCAAAAAGACAATGTGACTCGAGCTCAAATTCCAACAAAGAAAATGTCAAACATGTTTCTCACTGTTCGTTTCACTGTTTCTGTTCCTTGCGCTGTCTTTCTATGTCTGTCTTAATCTCTTTCTTCCTGCTTCTTGTAATTTCTCTCCAGCTTCATTCCTCTTTTTCTGCCTGGCTATCTCTCTTTCTGTCTCCCTGTCTTGTTCTCTCTCTCCCCCCCCTCTCCATTTGACTCTTTCTCTGTCACCCTGTCTTTCGCTCTCTGTCTCTTCATTCATCTCCCTCTCTGTCCCTGTCTGTCTGTCAAAGTCCAGTTTATGGGAGTCGTCCACTAGTTTTGATTGCTTGACCAACCCTGATCATTGTGAGTGCAGATAAGCTCTTTGCTGATAGTTTTGCTATTTCCAGCTCCTAAACAATGTAATAAAAACATTGTTGGTATGCATGCATGTGCACACGTGCGTGAGACGTCTGTTGTTCACATGGTTTTCTGTGTTAACGATATCCTATTTTCAGAAGCGAGAAACCTGCCACGCACGTCGTTCAACATGACAGGGTCGAAATTTGTCACCCTGGCGACGCAGAGGCCATCGGCCCACCTAACGCTCCAGGACAGCAGTTTGCAGGGTAAAGGACAGTGTTTGTCTGTTTGTATGCATGCATGTGACTGTGTCTGTGTGTGCGTGGGCTACAAAGAGAAATGGCACGTTTGTGTGTTCGCATGAGTGAGAGGGGAAAAAGTACGTGTGTGACAAAAAATGTGTGTGCGTCGGGTTGTCTGTTTGTGAGATTTACACAGCCACAATGATTAAGCAGGTCAGTGTGTCAGAGGGATGGGGTTTTGGGAGAGAGTTTGGTCACCATGCAGGGTAGGATTGGCTGTGATGAGGGGCGCTATGCTGAGCGATTGAGATGTGCGGGGAGTTATCAAAGGGTCAGGTCCCTCGGTCCCCTGGAATAGTTCAGCGAATATTCATGCATTTGCTAATAAAGTTTCATAACCAGAGAAGTGCAGCAGGACCCAGATCGACATCTGCTGCTCATCTGTATGGCTCTCCCAGGGTTCTTCAAGTCCAGCTCAGGGGAACCGGAAAGCGGGGTCCAGTCTCAAATCGGTTCCAATTGAGGAATGCGGCTGTTTATTTATCTAACTCCCTGCCTGCTTGGTCCTCATTTTTTTCTTCTTTTTCCTCATCATACCTCCTTCTCTTGTTTTCATCCTCAGGGTCCTCCCACCAGATCCAGACCCCCCAAGCGGACCTGCACCAGTCCTGCCGCCACCCGGTTCGCTCCTGGGGGAACCAAAGCTTCGGCTCTCACCTGCACAATATGAGCCTGGCCAACGGGCGGCTCCGTGTGCCCCACGATGGCCGCTACTACCTGTACTCGCAGGTGTACTTCCGCTACCCGACACCCGGTGAGGGTGACCAGGATGGAAGCAGCCACCAGCTGGTCCAGTGCATCTATAAGAAGACCTCATACCTGCGGCCAATCCTGCTGCTGAAGGGCGTGGGCACCAAATGCTGGGCACCCGACGCAGAGTACGCGTTACATTCCGTCCATCAGGGGGGGCTCTTCGAACTGCGTGCGGGCGACGAGGTTTTTGTCTCTGTCTCCTCCCCCAACATGGTGACCGCCGACGACTCCTCCAGCTACTTCGGTGCATTTCGCCTCGACCTGTGAGCCTTGGCTTGGGGAGGTGGGCAGGCGGGCAGACGACAGCTGGAGGTTGGAAGGCTGCCATCTGCACTGTTTCCTGCAAAGGGATCTGATCGTGTTTTTTTTGGGAATTATGTATATGTGAAGGAGATCTTTGGACTAATGAGATTCAGGCGCTCTAAAGTCAGCCCACGTGGCAGACGAGGACATGTGAGGAGACTGCCGTTCTCGCTTTGACCTGTGGGCACAGATACCGGGGGTACCCCCACCCCAGTGTGGCTCAGCAGGAGAATTTCACAGACCAGTAGGCCGTAGGCCTGAAAGGTGGCCAATACCTCCAGCGAGAGCGAGAGACAAGGAATGTGGGAGGCTCCTGTAGGCAGAGAAAGGAGCACCACTCGGCCATGCCAGCTTTGCTGTGCATGGTGCCTATCCTAGAACACGCAGATCCTGTCCCAGAATGTAGGGAACCTATTCCAGAACACAGGGTACCTATCCCAGAAAGGGAAACGTGGACAAAGGGATCTGTTCATCATAAACCACTTTACAGGACTTTGAGCAGTAGGTTTCAGCATGGGGGGAGTGGCTGGGGAGTGGGGGGGGATTGGAATTTAGGAGAAACAGCATGTTGGCATTTGGAATCTGCGGTGGGGGTGTGGGAGTGAAGTCACATGTAAGCCGATTTCAGTTTTAAGTGGCTTCACTCAAGCTTCGACAAACGCGGACTTCACTGGGAGCTGCACCGCTGGGGATTTTGGCCTGACGTGCACACTGTTTGCTTCTTTTAATAAATGGCACACCAGCAAGTATGCACACAGATCTCTAGATTACCCAGAATGCCCTGCAGAGAACAAACATACCTGGAATGTTTGGGACAGCTCTGATATCACGGAAATAAAGCGAAAACCGCACCTGGGATCCGATACAGCAGGCTGTATGGAGTTCAGAGAAATGCTCGTTAAGATAATAATACGGCCTAGTACCCTCCCTACATGTCACGGCTCTGGAGGGAGAGGTCCTGGTACCCCGCAGAGCAGTGGGACTTCCCAGCCATTCCCCTTCATGTCTGAACAGAATCTGTGTCTGACAAATGGGCGTTTCAGAATTGCCAAAGCTGGCAGCATGTGTGTATTTTGTACAAGGGGTGGAGGAGGTGAGACTTCGGGTGTGTATGAAATCGCACACTTGTTTGCTGTGTAGTAGCCAAAATATAGTATGCAAAATGAGCAGTATATCCAAATTCTCAATATGGATGAGACAGTAGGCGAACGGTACCTGGATGACATACTACATTCTGCTAAATTCCAAAGGGTGCAAGCAAGGGATGCTACACTATCCCACAAGGAAAAACATCCAGGTCAGGTAATACGCAAGATGGTGACCACAGTGTGTCTACTGTTTTCACGCTTATGTACAGTAAGTACTGCATTAACGGCCAAGTAGTAGGCATTTGACAAAATTCAATACCTACTGTGTATGCAATTTCTGACGCACCCTTTATTGTATGTCAGGCACGGGGGGGGCAGCATCCCACAAGCACACCCAATGACTGATGGCCCTTTTCTTGATCGGGAGGTGGAGGGTATCTTGTCATCCTGAAATGCAATGTGTGTTAGAAAGGCCTGAAATTCCGGACATATATTTGTGCGTGTGAATGTTGTAAAAATGCTTTATGATTTAATGGGGCCTTTCTGCTTTCTGTCTCTATAGCGGTGGTTTACTACATTGTTTCTCTGTTTTAAAAACTAAGAAAATAATGCCACTTGCTTCCTGGGATAGGCTACAGCCCCCCCCCCCCACCCAAAATCCTCACCAGAAGATGAATGGATGAAGCTACGAACTGAGAAATATGCCTTTATCCCCATTATCCTCCGTTTCCGTTTCCTAAACTGCTTTCTCCTTTGCTTTTTGCTTTCTTGTCAAAGGTAGTAGCTTCTACGACATCACTGAGGGATCTCTTCCACATTTCTGCCTGCAAAACCAATTTTGTTGTTAAACAACAAGCTGACAAAGTTCTCTCATGGACAAACTCTCAGCTATGAAGACCGCGCTTCATCTCAGCACATGTAACAAATGGTTCTGTCAAGACTAGCCCACCTCCGGCATGAAACTCCATGTAGGAGTTTGATCATGCCAAGATTTACAGTGTTTTTTTTTTTACCGTGTCGGGGAGTTGAGTGATAAACACTTATTGGATTTTGTCTGGAGAGGAATCTTTCTCAGTCATTTGCAGAAATATTTAATGATAAGATTGAAATGTGGTAAAATACAGGGGAACACAGCTCAGAATAAAAATGAAACGCTTATCTAAAAACCACTTTCTAACTTCCTGAGCCAGCCAATGTTTTGCATACCAGTGCAGTCTGTCACTACCTAGAATACTGCGTGATGAGATTTACCCTGCAGAATGTACAGTTTGTAAACTGAAACCTTGTTTTCTCGATGTTATGTTTTGAAAGTGCAATTCTTTTTATATATATGTTTCCTGTAAATATTTTTGAAGTAATAAAATCGCTAGTTGTTCTCTGTCTTCTGCTGATCTGGTCAATCTGAATGCTACGCTTGTGAATGGCAGTGTGGATGATACCCACCCCACCCCCACTTTTGTGAGTCAGTGTCTGGTGTGTGTGACTGGGTCCCTGTGCGTCATCCCTGCCACCAGAAGGCACTCATTAGGCCGAGATCTTCATCGTCTCCTCTTGGTTTCCCCTGGGAGGCTGTGGAAGCTCTGCAGATCTGATGGGGGGATGTGTGAACAAGCCAGACTTCTGAGCTCATGGAGGCGGCATATGCCTTCAGTAAAGTGCCTCCCAGCGTACAGCATTGTCTGGCTATGAAGTCCACATTGGGCGTGTTTCATTATGGGATGTCATGGTCTCAGGACACACACAAACACAAATGAAGAGCAAATTTCCACAACTCGGTCAATTATTTGTTGTTTCTGAGAAGAGACCACCAATGACCTAAAGTCAGGCCTTCTCATCACACGTCACTGTATCGGGAATCAAAGCTCAGTCAGTTCTCATGTAATCCAACGCAGAAATTTCCAAAACTCACAGAAAAGTTCTCGAAAACGTGAATTTTAGGAATTTACTCTTCAATTAAACACAATTTAGAGAAGCCACTTCACCTAACTTTATGTCTTTGGACCATAAGCTAGAACCCATGTAAACATGAGGAGAACATACACACCAACACAGTGAGAGCAGCATTAAGACCCCCAACCAGAAGGTTACAGCTCTAGCCACCGAGCAACATTAGCATCTTTCATCTCTACCTGAAATATGTGAAAGGAGTATCTCATTCCAACTGAATGACCACTAGCTCGGATTCTGCATGTTTTTTCAGCTCCTCTGAATGGTGCTTCTGCCAAGAGGTGCTTTGATTCATCACCGTTTTATGAAGGCAGCTTGGGCTAAGAGACCTGGCGTGCCCACCACTTCCGCATCTCTGTGTAAGCAGCGCCATCACCACATGCAGATATGGTCAGGGGTTCGAGCCCAGTGACAGCTCTGTGTGAGTGTCTGTTCTTCGGGCGTCCACATAGCTTTGTGGATGGATGGATGGATGGATGGATGATAAGGGCCTGAATAGGTAAACCAGCAGGTTCCCACCTTGGACTTTGAACCAGCAACCTTGTGGACATGAATGCTGTAGCTCCTTCTGTAGAACATTGATTGGTTATTATGGGTCATTTAAGCTGCTAGTTCACCCAAACTAGTTCACTTATCTGCATTTTCTTTTTATCTGTTCCAGTTACCTAGTGCTCATCCCAGCTTAGTTTGATTCATTGACTTGCTCTGATTTAGGGAAAGTTACACCACATTCCCATGATGCGAATGCTGATGCAGCCAGTCGGCCTCTGTCTGTGTCTGGGGAAGTGCTTCTTCCTGTTTAGGTTTCCTTAAAGTCCCCACACCCCCTCTCCCCTCATCGCCTCTCGGACATGGACCAGATGCCCCTTTGCCTAATCTAAGCCTTCATAAAATGGAAATGCAGGTGTGGGAGGGAAGAAACTACACTTCCCACTAAAATCTTGTCTACTGAGGCTTGACAGACCCCTCACGGTTGCATGGTTAGGTCGGGGGGTTGGGGTGTGGGGGGCTGAATGACAGTTCAGAGTGGTCAGACCAGACCAAGTAGGAAAGCTGGTTCTAGGGGTTCTGCCTCAGGTGAAAACATACCAATCGAAAGCCTGAGACCCAGAATCTGGCACCATACCAACCGACCCAGAGAACCACAGGGCAGGGCTGGACTCGCTCCCCTGCTGCTTGCAGCTTTCCCACCCCATCCGCATCTCTGTGTGTGGAAAAATCTAACTTGGCCCAAAACCCTGTATGACAGAACAGGTCGCTTCCACACCCCTTAGATTCCGAAATTCCAGATTCATCCATCTGTTAAACACATAGATACGATTTAAACTCATCTCATTCTGTGCACAGCATTAACACTTTGAAGTTAAAACTACGTATTTGTTTTATAAGCAGGCACTCTTTTATGACTTTAACACTCGTAGCCCAATCAAATACATGGATATTTAAATGGAGAGAGATCTTGGAGTCACACTCTGCTATATAGTGTTAGGAGAAGGAACATTTCTGTCCTCTACAAAGCGTCTCTGTAATTCTCCCAGCACCGGATAGGCTGACACCCCACCCCACACCACCCCATTCTTTCAGCATTCGGAGCAAATTTTTTTCATTGTTATAACTTGATGTTTTTAGTCATTGTGGAGCCAGGAAGAAGACTTTCTAAGAGTGGAAGTGCGTCTGGCTGGGCGACCTGTGGGTTCAGGAATGGGTCAAAAGCACCCGGGTGGCCTCCTTGCTGGTCCTGTGCCAGACCACAGATACTCCACTCCAGCCATCTGGGCCAAACTGGGACCTGGTGCCCTGCAGAGAGCTATTGGCGCCACATTCCCAGAACCAGTGAATTTCCCATATGGGAGAGAGGAGCAAGAAATGGAGCCTGACAATGCCCCCCCCACCAGACTCGCTCAGATGCCTCTGGAGCACAGCTTGGCTGTATATTTGTTCACTCTGCTGGAGGAAAAAGGGCTTTCAATAGGGTTCAATAGGGTTTCAATGGATGTTAGAAAGGGGTGTGGGGGGACATGGAGGGGGGGGGCAGCAGGGCTATTCAAAAATAGGAGTCTCATTACAGAACTTTAATAACACAAAAACAATTGAACTTCAGTTAGATGGATACTAAAATTATTTAATTCAACAATACCCTATTGTCTTAGTTAATATCAATATGTTTGCCAGTAAGTAACTTATAGTATTGCCTACAATAAGTGCATCATGGTTCACTTTCATCGTTGTTTTATGGACGGAATGACACAATTATAGCAAGTTGGACCTCAGGATAGACATCCCACAGAAGAGGGCGGAACATTTTCCTCCAGAAATTTGATCAGCTCAGCGGGTCAAGCTGATCTACAGAGTGTGGATTCCAGTAGACCACCTGGGTCTGCTTCAGAGCATTATACTCATGAATGACCCCAAGCAACTCTCAGTTCAAGTCTTTTGCTCAGCTGGCAGAGCGTAAATGCAAGGGCTGCTCTGAAGAACCTGAATCCGCAATCCTCCACAAATGCAGCTCCCAGACCCTACACACGGCTGCCCTTCGCGTGTGGGAGCACACGCCAAAGAGAGAGGGCTACTGTGCAAACTAACAGCAAAACCATCTCCAGAGAGCCCAAGAAGACCTTTTTCATTTTCTCTGTGTATGTTAAAATGCTTACATAAACTTACAGTATCTTAAATATAGATAGTTTATGATACCAATGAGGATTATAAACTGCAAAAATAAAAAATTTGAAAGAGTTCAAGAAACAGATAAATTGCTATAAAATTACATGTGTCGCAGAGGTTTTCCTGCATGAACTCACATCAGGAATCCAGTGGAGCATGGCCATTTGTCTGTCCTACTCAATGGGGTCCTGGCAAGTCCCATGGAAGATGAATGCAAATATGTCATGTGAAAAGGGTACTGTTTCCAAAAATGTGCGTTTTTCTAGGCCACTGTTGCCTCTCTTTGAACTTTGTTTCATGACTAGCTGAGTGTATGTGTGGTGAATAAGTGTCTCTGGTCCAGGCTGAAACTTGAGCAGCCTAAGGTATGCTGAGTTTAATCACATTTGATATTTGAGTTTAATCCGCTGCCCTGGTTAGCAAATTACACCAATCATAACACCCAGATTATCTTCGGACAGCACCATTTGTCTAACTATTAATGAAATTCTGACCCATACCATCAAAGTACAGCCTCTTACAGAGTATATTATTACTCTCCACGGATAGCACATTCACAGAGAGTGCTTATTCATTCTGAGTTCCTCCATTTTATTATTCTGTCTGTTTTGTTGTGTCTTCAACTATATCCTGACCTGTGCTGCCATTCCTCTCTCTGTCCTAATGAATTTAATCAATACCCCAAGAGTGAAATGAATAGTGAACTGGGGAATCACAGAACATAACAGATACTCTGAGTCTGTTCCCCGTAACACTGGCCTGCCAAAACCCGTCTTAAATTTAACCAAATATAGAGTCCATATTCTGTCAGTGCGGGTCCTTTGTCGTTTGGGAATAAAGTTGTACGTTTCTCTAGAGGCACACTGCACATAAACAGCCTGTTTTATATATTTTAAACCTGAAAACTCAATTTTTCTGGAAGTTTACAACCCCAGTTCAACTGCTTACGTTGCTTGTTGAATTCTGTGATCCATAAAAATTAATATTTCCACCCCTCCGTCATTATAATATAAGAAGGACTCCGTCTTGTGTGTTTTTATTCCACAGGGCAGCACGTTAATCAAGAGGTTCCACCGTGCCAGCGACCGACTGAGTTTTATTTACACACAGAAAACTTAAAATTTAGTCATGTACCGTGTCCAGTTGCTTGCCAAGTATTACACATCCTGCCGCACTGTACTGAAAGCTAACAGCTCATGAGTCTAATATATAGGCTGTCCATAAAGTCTCTTTACAATTTCAAAAATTTATTACAAAGGCAACTGATGAGATATCTTCATCAGATTTGTTCTATGTACTCAGTGGTTATCAAGGTTTTTATCACATTGCATTTGTGTCTA
>JAAGVU020000002.1:12395995-12426197 GCA_011763525.2 Mormyrus iriodes
ATTTTGTAATAATTTTCACTTATCTGTCTTTTCATTTGCTTTTGTAATAAATTTTTGAAATTGTAAAGAGACTTTATTGACACCCTGTATACCGTGTTCGACAAAAGTATTGCGGTGATCCGATCGACCATAGTGTTAAACCTACAGTGAAAAAGGATGGAGTTCACATACCAGATGATGCTCCAGATTTTTAATACAGATGATGAAGTCTGATGAAGGGCTTAGATCCTGAAATGTGCTTCACCTGTCCAGAAGCATTTATATTACAATTTTAAGAAAAAACATACATGGTTCAAATAAACTGTAACACAAATTTTAAGCCATACTGCGAAGCCCCAAGATGGTGCTTATGCTCCATATTTTATGGTGTCTTGTGTTATGTAGACTCAAACATTAGTCTGTTTCTGATCTTGACTTAGTCTCGTCCTACCTTGGTCTTGGTCTTGATACACTCTGGTCTTGGAAATGACTTAGTCTTGGTTTTGGTGATCTTGACTACATCACTAGCAGGAGTGTCACTAGAGATTTATGAAAGGGGGGGGCTGAGCCTTTATTAGGGGGGTCTGATGGAAATGGCCCAAAACATTTAAACTAATTAGTATATATTTATTTGGGGGGAACACAAAAGAGTTTAGGAGGGCCAAAGCTCCCCTGAAATAGGCCTAACAACAGCCCTGGTGTACAGTAGGAAGGACACTTGTGTGAATCAGTTTCCAGAATATTTATTATTATGAATAGTGCAAAACCAAGTGACAACTCAGCAAGAGGGTCATGGTCAGTAATCAGTATATCAGTGTCCTATTCCGGAGGTGGTAGTCGGAGGCAGAGATGGGTCGGGCGACTGGCATCAGCGATCAGAGGGCTTAGGCAATATTCAAAGTCATTGGACAGAACAGGGTTCGGGCGAGGTGCAGCATCAGTCGGGCTAAGCAGTACTCAAGGTCCGAAGGGCAAAAGAAATCAGAAAAACCAGGCAGGACAAAAAGGGAACCGTTCAAACTCTGCCAGGCGTGGATAAGTAGGGAAGTCAATTAGTGCAATTGATCACAACTGGGACGGGGAGTAGCCCCTACTGGTTCTGCTGGTAAACCAGGGCAGGCAGGGGAGAGCCTTCCCTGCTGGTGACAGTCTTGCTGTTTGGGATTCTCTGGGGGAGAGGTTGTAGAAATGTGGAAACTCAGTGTAAGCCATCGGGGCTTCCCCGAATTGGTGCACGACACATATTACTATGTAATTTTTATATTTAAATACCATGCAATAGGCCTATATCTGAATTTTTCTGCTATACTATTTATTCTAAAGTACTTTCTGTACCTATATTCTCTGATTCTTTAGGTCTCTTTGGACAAAAACAGACTGATAAATTAACACATATAACCAAACACCAAAGTGTGTTTTTTTAATTATGCCTTTTTGAGATAGAGAGCTATTTCTTCAAATCAGCATTGAACATTTTCAAATCGATTTCAACTGTTCAGCTGCTTCAAAATGGATTTTTTTAGATTTGGTACTATTATTTGAAAACGCATTTCTATTTTATGTGCATATCGATCATTGGAAGACCCTTACATTGTTGAATTACGGCCATGCAAATGCATTTGAATACGTTGATAAGTGCTGACACCTAGTGGGCATTTTATTATTTATGTTGATATGAAAGGATCAGAATTTTATTTTATTCTTTAAGTCATACGTGCTATATATATTGTTGCATTAACATAATATTTTAAAATCACTGGCATATCGTAAATAAACATTACACTACATAAACGTACATTAAAAAGTCACTGAAGAAACAACGTTGAACACATTGGCTCAGATCCCCAGGGTTATGGGTTTGAATCCCATCCCCACTGTGCGCGCGCAGTTTGTATATTCTCCCCGAGTCGCGTGGTTTCTCCGTGCAGAGCAAAAGCATAAATAGCCTACTGTGTGTATGAGCCCTGCGATAGACTAACATGCCATCCTTGTACCCTGTGCTGTCTGGGACAGGCTGTACCTTTTTAAAGCAACGCAAAACTTAGTTTAGTAATCAGTCAAAAGTAGAATCACTGCAATCACTGAAGCTCAGTACAGATCTTCCCTTTTTTATCTTGGCATGTGCACGTGCAGTATATATAGCCCTGTATCTAAATATTTAACAATTTCATGGAATAGAATTTCCTTCTGGGACCAATAAAGTATAGCTTATCTTTTATTCTATCGGGACAGTTCAAGGGCCCAACAGCAGCCGATATACCGTACACCCCTGTAAGCTGGTACTGCACTAACAGAATGGTATGTTTCTGCTCTTAGCTCTCCCATGTGGATCAGAAACAGCGTCTGAAACTACCATTAGCATCCAACCTGGTTTTTGTGCATGCAAATTGCAAAAGCACAGCAGTAGGGAAAAGCAGTCGTATCCAGATGCTGAGTTCCAGGTGTAAAAATAGCATGGAGAAAGGTTTCCAAAATATAATTTTTTGAATGCTCACGGTATATTTAATTATCCACAAAAACACGAACAAACATTGCAAATGCAGACCTTCATCTAGACCAGATGAGGCGCCTCACGTCCGAGGCGGTAAAGCAATTAAGCGTGAAGGCTGAGGTCGAAAGCCAGGACCACCACCTGGGCAATGTGCTGGAGATGCCCCAGCTGCGGGACCTTCCTGAGGCGGGCGAGCTCAATGTGCCAGGAAAAAATCTAAGGAGGGTCGTCCAGAAAGTCAGATGGTTACAGGCAAACCGAAACGCTCAACTGACAGCAATTTTCAAGCATTACAGTCGGATGAGTATCTTAAAAGTTGAATGTTCTCTTTAGAGATATCTGGATGCAGGCCCAGTTCTAGACTGTATAAAATCGGGGGGCAATAAGAGATATTGGTGGGTCGCATCTTTGGCTTTAGTGGGGCATGCGGAGCATTTGGTGGGGCATTACCCACCCTGCCCCTGCCTAGAACCGGCCCTGGTTGGATGTGCAAATTCAGCAGTACACTGTTGGGAATTACTCCGGTTTTAAAACTTTTGCGATAACCCACGACCAGCGGGAACTGGCGCACTTCCCATACGGATGTAATGATTCTCTTCCCAGGGTTCCCACCCAGTGATACTCACGGCTGACGTATTGCGAGCGTACATAAACCCTCTGAACTGGGTATGCTCAGGAACTCCGCGCAGAACTTTGTGTCACACTTCTCTTCCGCGTATTATTCCCTTTTGGATGACTCGGCTTTGCCCCTTTTCTCCAAAAGACATTTTAATTCAGCTACATTTTTCGCCGCTGCAGGCTTCATTAGAATGCTTAAGAGATAGGTGACTAATGTATTGTCACGATGACTCGGCGTTCAGTTAAGCAAATTACAGACGTAGTGGCATGCATTTCCTACGTGTTGTGTAGTTTTTGAACCCTTGCATATCGCCTGTGTGCATAATACTTCCACCCTTTCTTTTAAACGCCGTCTCCGAAGTTGCATATATTGCACACAAATTTGATCTTAGCTCTGCACTCTGAGTCACTTTCCTTAAACTGTCCAGCGGACCGTTTGCAAACCGACCCGAAGTGGTCTACACTGATCCGCGATTTAAAGTGCTCGAACCGTACCGGGGTCCAGTTTATTTTTAAGGATTTGTGACTCATCGGAAATTCCCAGGGTTTACTTGGTAATTTTATTTTGGCTAATGTGCACTCTATCCCCGTTTTGCCCCGGCTCTACATGTTTGGACAGCTGGTTTTGCTGTCTGTGCGTTTTACAGAAGAGTAACACAAGCTTTCTTACTACCTGAAAAGCAACCCATCCTGCCTCTGATCTGTTAAAGGTAAAATCTGAAAAGACTTTTAATTCCCGAAGGTCAGTATTCCTTAAGTTAAGGACAACGGTGTAAGTTTGGTTTTAACGTTATTAGGGACCAAATCAGCCAGGAAAGCCCCGCCCCCCTGAACAAACACAATACTCCCGCAATATCTGTCGGGACATAAGGCAAGGGTAGGCAGCCACGTGGAGCCTCATGAAGACAGAACTTCCAGAAGTTACATTTATGGATATAAGTATATGTTTTTTTTTTTTAAATTATAGTAACATGTTTGTTGTTCGCATTTTTAGCGACAGTTTTTGGGATAGCCACAGTTGCACTCGGCTGCTTCGTCACCCGGTGCTACCGAACTTTCTTTCCACACTGGAGTCTAGTGGCTCCGGTTGTATCACTGTCAAGCTAAACCGAAACATACAGGACTAACACTGCATGTCCGGTGTCTTTTATACTGTCCCGCTAGAGCGGTAGAGAAATTGTGGATAGAGCACAATTAAACGAACGTATGCAGAAATTCAAGGATAACCTTATACATATAGGCTACAGCCTTCACTGCAAAAGAGGGAATGATCCGCCGGCGCGAGACCCCGCCCCCCTCCGATCAGTGAATTTTACCTGCAGCACTCCCGCCCCCACCCTGATCGGTAGGTTTTGCCACTGGCATCCTGCGCTTTGATTAGCATCTTATTGATGTGCTATTTCTAATTCCCTCTCGTTTCTCTTTAGGCTCAAAACAGCTCAAATGCCCCACAAAGGGGGGTCGGAGGGGGGCTACCCATGTTAGCCTAGAACCAACGGAGAAGTTAGTCCGCCTCTGGTCCCTACCGTCAGTTCCCAAATATGCAGCATTGGTTAAGGATGCCTGGATATATAGATGCACCGTTTTTACTAGACAGACAACATTATTCATTTCACGTGGGGGTGGTCTTCATGTTTTGGCTCATCGCTCATCGCTGTAGTCTGTTCTAAATTCCGTTATTTAAAATCGGACGCCTTTAAAAGCATGCAAACTGAAATGTAAAAACTATGCTACATTCCTTGAGTTTTATTTTATTGTAGTCTAAAAATAAAAAAAATCTGGACAAGGGTGATGTGTTAATCCAGTAAAGGAATGCAAACATTCTAAATGTTTTGATTAAATATTATTTATGGAACATATAATCATAAAAAAAAACAGTGAATGGTCTTTCTACTTGTATACAGCCATTCGCAACATGTTCAGGTGCAGGCAGTACAGCGGGTGCACAGTTAACACTGTGCATAATGGTTATATACTTACATTCTGAATAGGCACAAAATGACTCTCAGCACTTCTGAACTGGACTGATATCACAATAAAATTAACAAAGAATTTTTTAGAGCAAAAATTTAAGGCAATAAAAATAAGCAGCATCTTAATTTTTCTCTGTTGGAGTGCATCCAGTTTGTGCCCTTTAGGTTAACGGTGAGAAACAGCAGAGTCCCTGCCAGGATAAGCTGTACTGATGTGAACTCTGGCTCTCCTTCGTCATCCTCATCCAAAAACAGCAACTCGAAGTACAAATAATAGTCAGTAAATATCAGTGTCGACCGACAAACAAAACTAAGCTGGTCTGCAAAAAAAGACAACTGTACAAATATACAAAACGTTGCGGTGCCCATGAGCTTTAAATGACATTATAATATTAATGAGAGTCCACATGGCCCTAAACTGCATAGAGTATTTTCTGGAACCCAGAATACACAGAAAATGAAACTTTGGTATCCTGCAGAAAGTCAGCCATGTGCGCTGGCCTCACAGGACTCACTATAGCTTTGGGATGCCAGCCTGTGGACGGTGTGAGTCAGTATACCAGCAGGCTTATAAGGAACATGTGGGGGGCATTAGAGAACACCAGTTTATCCACAGCAAAGTAATAAATAAATAAATAGAGAGGTCGGGAGCTTCACAACTACACATGAAGACGTGCTTCCCGCATGTGGGAGATGGTTCATTGCAGGCTGACTGCTGATCTGGAACACCAGACCTCTCTCCCCAGCTTTTGTCAAGGCACCGGATACCCACACAGCTCACAATGTGCTCTTTGGGAAGATCCAGGAATGCAACTGTGATTGCTTAATAAAAGCCCTTTGGTACTCAGTTTAGATTTTAGAATAAAATGACCCATTCGTTCCATCTTCCATCACCGCTTCTCTGGGACAAAGTTGTGGTAGGGCCTGGAGCCTATCCCAGAAAGCACAGTTAAAGGGGCGGGGCACGTCCTGCCCAGGATGCCAATTCATACAGGACATACACAAAATGAGCAATTTACAGACACCGGTACACCCGACGAAGGGACAGGAAGAGAAACCACAGCCCTGGAGGTGTCAACTACTAAATTAGTGTTTTCTATTAAATGCATGTTCTGAGAATTTTTCTGCATTTCTGGTCACCATCGGCAATAGTCCAGTTACGGCGTTCCACCCCCCACCCACACGGTCTGTTGGGAAAAATCTCATTCCACAAATAGAACCGGAAACAGGAGCAGAAGAGTGGCACCATGAGACAGCATGTGTGTCTGTGGGGGTTCTGGCTATAATGGGAACCGGGCCAGGTCCAGAAAGGTGTGCGTCTGTTATGTCAGACAACTCTGGGACAGGGACAGTACTCAGTAGTGGTCCTGGTTTGAGAATGGCGGACGACTGCCTGAGTGTTTGCCAGCAGTAGCAGCTGTAAGCCCTGATTGGATGATTGATGGGGCTGCTGTCCAGGCCCACAGACAGTGGTCAGTGATGACTGGAGCCCAGCTGTCAGTAGCACTTTTTAAAGTAGCCCTGTAGTCAGTAGAGACCTTGATCCCAGGCCCAGGGGATAAAGGTCACTGCAGCCAGGCAGTCAGTAGTAGCCAGAGCCCAGGTCCAGGGGCAGTGCGAGGCCCAGCCCCAAGCTCTCCCTCAGCCCACGCAGCTGATCCTCGCCCAGTCGGATCTTGTCCTCCAGCTGCCGTTGCTCCACCAACAGGGCGGCCTTCATCTTGACAAAGTGGCTGTAGTCGCGGAGCTGCTCGGGCGTCAGGCAGCGGCCCAGGACGCAGCACACCGCCTGCTCCCGCCGGTCCACATGCTCCTTCAGCTCACGCGCCTCGCCCAGCTGACTCAGCAGCTGCTGCTTCTTCTCCTGCAGGGGGAGCTGCAGAGCAGAGAGAAAATGGTTACTGGTTGGAGCTGTAACATTATGTGTCAGGTACGATAAGAAGGTGTGAAGATGTAGAATACAACTAAATAAAAAGAACTAAAGGAACTGTGGTCATAAATGACTGCAGCTTGGTGAAATAAAGTATAACAATAGAAAGAGACAATCCTTATCAATCAGGAAATCCAACCATTAAATTACATTAATTTAGCAGATGATTTTGTGCACAGTCACAAGCAGGACCCATCTTGGAGCAACTGGGGTTGCTCAAAGGCTCGATGATGAAATAGGATTTTAACCAATAACTTAGTGATGGCCAAATGAAGCTTCACGAACCACTTGCTGTATTTTCTGACCCCACTAGATGGTGCTCTCTATTCAAAAAAGGGTTCAAAGCATGTTCCAAAGCAAAACAAGAGCGCCATCTAGTGAGGTTAAAAAGTACAGCAAATGGCTCATAAAGGTTCATGAAATTATATTGAAATTTTTGCACAACGCATACCAGTTCGCAGTCATCAAAAGGTCAGGAATCCCTATCATAGCCCACAGAGGCAGACATCTAGATTTATGAGAATCCACCACAATAATATTTAGTTACATACTGCTTGTATTTAATAAATGCAAGCCCATTTTGAGGACCCCCCCCCCCTCCACCACCCGCAGTGACAGCCAGCCCACAGTCCCTACCCACCCTTTCATGGTGGCCTGCATCCGGTCCGAGGGCCTCCAGGGTGCTCTCCACGCGCAGCAGTCGACCCGACAGTGACAGCAACAAGCTCACCACCTTGTCCAGGTCCCCAACCAACATGCGGAACTTGTCCACTTCACCCGGCCTGCACACAGCCAACACCAACGCCTCCACCTCCTCACCAAGCCGGGCGTTGGCACGCACCTCCTCCTGCAGGCCCCGCTGTGCCTCCCTCAGTACTCCCAACTTCCTCCTCAAGCTCTCCATCAGTTGTTTCTGTGAGGGTGGGTAAGGGCACGACTGTGAGCCTTCAATCACTAACAATCTGCCCCTCACATCAACGAACATCATGTAGTAACATTATTATTACACTTACAGAATGTCTATACAATATTATTCAATAGATACTCTTACTCAGATATGCTCTAGAGACCCATCGGTCCTATGTAGAAAAGCTCTCATACTATATATGCCACGCTATTAAATCCTGTTGTTCCTTAAAGAGGACAGTTAAGGCTTTAAGATGACATCACACTTGTGGGGGTATGCTTTTTACCATCCCAACAATTTATATAAAAAAAAAGTTTTTTTTTCCCCTGGATCTCAGGAGAATATTTATTCAAACAAGCAAGACAGGCTGAAAGCCACTATTCATTTCTAATTATAGTATAATATAATTTTTAATACTTTACTCTACGAAGCCTACAGTTAGGTGCATGAAGGGGACCAAGGAGCATGGGGCTGTGTTACCTTATAGGAGAGCTCCTGATCGTCCTCCTCGTCGCCTGCCCCTGGCAGCTCCTTAGCACTGCAGACTGTGGAGCAGCAGTGGGTGTGCCCATGGCCCAAGACCTGAGTTCCGGGCGGCCCTTGCCTGGAGTACCTGTGCTGGGCAGAGGAGGACAAGTGAGGCCCCGGAGGTGCAAAGGCCTCTGTTTTTTTAAAATGGGGTGACTATGTCCCATCTCCTGCAACAGGGACAAGGGCCAGAATCCCATTTGTTGTTAAATGGCCACACAGACAAGAGCTGGGGCTTGGTGAATTCACCAAGCTGCCTGTTAGTCTGGTATCAGTACAAGGAGTGTTTGACGTCACTATGCTGTGTAGGCCCCATAGAGCTGTGGAAATAGCTACCCACCTTTCCAGGCCATCCAAGCTAACCCGGTGGCCACCTCTCCACATCTCTGCTCTCTGCTCTTCCTGTCCAGCATTGGGCAGCAGCTCTGCCAGGAGATCAGCTCGATTCCTGAGCTCAGCGTCAGTTGCCAACAGGGCCTCTGTTGGACAGCATGGGGGCCTGGGAATGGCAGGTGGACGGGACTGCGTCTCTGACAGCATGTCTATGTCCGTCTCCAGAACGGTGGCTGGCTGAGCGAAACCCTGCACCTCCAATTCTAACGTAGCCTCGTCATCGCCACAGCCATCCTGGAACTCATCGATGTCCGTCTCGAACGGCTGGCTATCCTCTTGGCATGCAGGGCTTAGCTGGCTCTCCCTGGTGGGCGGTAGGCTGCATGGCTCCCCCTGGTGCCACGCCGTGGCATTTATGGACGTACTGGCCTCGTATGGTGGTGTCATGTGGTGGGGGGTGTTACCTGTTATGGAGCCCCATGGCCCACTCTGATCATCCAGTGGGGGCCTCCTGTCCCACTCTGCCGTGCAGCGCTGCACTACGGAGATGGGTTTCAGGAGGGTGGGCTGATCCTCACCAGCAAGGCCTGCAGTCCCCGAGTCACATGACCTGCATTGGGGGGCAACAGCAGCAGTTTAACTACCAGCCATTTATATATGCTACCATTTATCATGCTGAAGTTTGGCAACAAATGTCATTTCCTGATGTACAACTTAAAAATCAAACAGTCAAGTGGCAAAGCAGTTTAAGGCGCTATATTAAGGTTCTGGTCTCTTTGGGGCTGTGGGTTTGAATCCCACCGCTGCCATATGTATATTTTTGCTACATGTGGGGAAAAAAACTTTCTGAATATTGAAGAAAGGTAAAGCCAGCTACACAGACAGGTCACAGAAGAGAGCTTGTTTACCTTTCACAGGGCTCTGCCAGTGGGTGGAGTCTGTTGGTCAGCCTGGGTGGGTCTGGGTGCTGGATTGGCAATTCGGGCTCCCTCTGGGGCAGAGCCACGGGCCGAAATGCCTCATGTGGGAAGGGGGGGCTGGGCATGGGAGTCAAGCGCTCTTGGGAACATCGCTGGCATTGCCCAGTCTCCGCCCCCAGGGGCAAGCTGTGGGAGCGCTGCCGAATCACGTCAAGGTCAGACTGTAGGGGGCTCTCTCTGCATGGGGGGCCTGAGCGAAGGGGGCCAGGGGCGTCCCGGAGTGGGGGAGGTGATGGGGTAGTGAAGAGGTTTTGTTGGGACGCCCGCCGGCGGTGGAATTCTGCCCAGTTGGGTGGCGGCGGCCTGGGAGGAGGGGGCCCCTTCTTCCTGGACCCCGAGCTGCTCTCCTCCAACTCGCTCAGCACAGGTCCCGTAAAGGCCCCTGGGTGCGTACGTGGCCGCCACACGCCCAGCCTGACGTCGTTCTCCGACAAGGCGCGGCCTCGCTGCAGGCACTGCTCCCCTGCCAAGCGCGAAGGCAGTCTCTTCGCCGCTTTGGGGTCACCCCCATGATTCTCATAGTCCAGATGTCCAGCGCTCTCTGCTGGCTGGATGTCTCTTCTGTAGCGCGGGTAATCCCTGCAAAAAACAAGACGACAGATCTCAGCAGGAAGAACAGGATAAGACAAAATTCTATTTATATGAAGGAAGGACTTTTATTTAAAAAATCAATGCACTTTTACTTTCTTAAGGAAGTAGGGCCAGCCAGTCCCTGGACCAATCAATGGAGGTGAATTAGTGCTGTTGGTAGGTGACGTTCCTCACCTTTCTGTCAGGCTGTAGTTGCGGCTCAGGTTGGTGTGTTCCTTCTTCTTCAAAGGATGTGCCTGGAGAAGAGATTTACCAGCTTTTTACCCATCGACTCACATGTGGGGGCTCAGATCCAAGATGAAGGGGACAGCCCTGTGCCATGTGACTTGGGGGGTGGTTCTGTAACTGAGCAACAGCCAACACAAACTCATTTCCATACCCAACTAACCCAAATGCACATGGGCATTGTCGCAGAATTACCGCTACGCATATCCTGCATCCTACCTAGGTCCTGGTTCCTAACCTCTTTTATCTTCCCCGCACTGGCAGACCTCTCGCCTCACGGGACCTCTCAGTAAAACCAGTTTAATACACTCGCACATCTGGTAATGCAAAATGGGATTGCAAGTCTGGATTTGCACCATTCCATTTGTGGTTCCTCACCTGAAGCAGGGGGTATACAGCTTAACCCCAAACGACTGTAAAAATACCACAGATAAATGATGACCTAAAAGAATTTGTACCTGAAACAGCAACGGTGGTCATTTTAAAGAGCAGATTTATTTTAGATTTTCCCCAGAACTCTGTCCCCATCTTATTTGTGTATTTTGATTAAATACAACAAGAAATCAACAGCATCACAATCGCCATGTTCCAGTAACCTGAGTCAATTACCTTAATAGAAAGTGCGTGCAGTCAGATGAGGACAGTATGCATGTTCTGTCTTAAGCACTCATAGTGTGGGCTAGGCGGTCAGGCTACTGTGCAAAGCAGTGTAAATAATCTTGTATGTCAATGTTTCCCAATCTGGTCTGCGGGGACTCTCAGACGGTCCACGTTTTTGCTCCCTCCTTAAAGAGAGCATAAATGTTGACTGACTGGCAGAGAGCTGAAAGGGAGAAAAAAAGTGGACCGTCTAGGGGTTCCCTAGGACTGGGTTGGAAAACACTGCTGTATGTACTGTGGGCAGAATGGGCCCCTAAGTCTACAGCTGGAAGGGCATGTACTCTCAGCCCAGCCTTAAGGCAGGTCGTACGCTGCTCTGCAAATTATATGTTCATATTTGGAATTAAACATCTGCTGGATTTTAAGACAAGCAGTAAAATGACCACCCATGAGGCAGTGAAAGGAGCATTATGAGTAAATGGTCATGTGATCAGCCTACTTGCTCACCTCTGTTGGCGTGGGGCTATACCCATGGTGCAGCGGCTGGCGGTTCTGACACCCCAGGGCGGTCACCGGGCGGAAGGCAGACTGGGGGTGTCTGGACTCTGGGTGCTCTCTGGGTGGCTGGGGGTTACTCTGAGCATGGTTTTGGGGCCTAGTGTCCTTCTTGGTTCCCAGCGGGGGGCGGACTTCCTCTCTCGCACTCACATGCTGCCCGTGGCCCTGAACAGGGTGTTGGGCGCAGCCCTGGTAGGAATACCGCCTTTGATTTGTCCCCAAGGCGTTCTGTGGCAGGGTCGCTGGGGACGACTTCTGATGTCGCTGATTCTGTGCCTGGGAGCCTGGTAAGCTGGACATCGACACGCTCCGGCTGGTTTGCTCAAAGAACCTCATCCTGTCAGCGAACGGGAGGATGTCACAGTCGTCACTTCTGGAGGAGCGTGAGGAGGTGGTCCTGCCCCTGCCCGGCCGTGCACCCACACCACTCTGCTGCTCAGGCTCCGCCTCAGGCTGCAGTTTATGCTCTGGTGTCCAGCGCCAACGCCGCACCCTCCCTGCCGAACCAGGCTCGTCCGCCACTCGGGCACAAGCAGGTCTGACTGTCTGAGGTCGCTGGGCTACTGGTGGAGGACACTTGGTCTTGGTGGGTGGAGACAGGGGGCGTGGTTGAAGGGCAGACACCCTATCGTGTAATGTTAGAGAACTGGGGGCGGGCAATGGGCGGGCAGCCTCAGACTCCTGTAAATCGACCCCATTCTCTTCCTCCTCCACAGTCTGGTCCCCGTAAAGGGGTGCGCCGGGCCCCCGGCTTTTCTGCAGCTGGGCCTTCTTGCGCTGGATCTCATTGCGCAGGTTGGTGGCGAAGCGTTCGTTGCGACGCCGCGACCTGGCCAAGCGGCGCTGTCGGGACGAGCCAGGCTTGGGCTGCGGTTCGGTGTCTTCACACTCCTCGGCCCGCGCTTCCACTGGCGGGGCACCTTCCCCAGGTTTCCTTGCTCTTTCGTTAGTTGTCCCTGCAGGCACGCTGAGAGACCGGCCCCACGTTCGTGGGACAGGCTCTCCGCCAGGTTCCAGTTCCTGTCCCAAGGCGGGTGTGGAGCTTCTGCTTATAACATCTAGCTGCTGCCCAGCAGGTGAGGGAGTGCGGCAGGACAGCCTTCCTGAGAGTTCCAACTGCAGCAGCTGATCAGATAGGAGCTTTTCGGGGGCGCTGTGCCTGTGCCCTCCGGGCAGATGCTGCCTCAGGGAGGATGGAAAAACCCCCCTGCTTTGACTGTCGAGCGGCGTGGGACTGGGGGTCAGCGAGCCTGCCTCAGGGGCAGACAGACATGTAGCTGGGCTACCATCCCTATAGCTGAGGGTGTAGTACTGCTCCGGGCCAACGCCCTCGCACCCAGCATCACTGCCCGAGCCACACTGGCACCTCCTTGGACTCAGGTCCCGGTTAACGGGTGGATCTTCAGTTCGACAATCTGGAGAATTCGAATGATTGGCACAGGGCTTGTCCAGGGCTCCCACATGCCCCCTGGTGGCCCGGAAGCTGTCCCTGCGCATGGGGGGCTGTGGGCGCCCCTGCACTGCTCCTGTGCCACCCCGTTCTTCGTCACAGCTGACAGAGGACGGCTTGGCTTCCCGCGTTTGGGACAGGCAGCCAGGTTGCTCATTCAGGCTGCTCCCCACCAACAGGGGGCGACTCTCGCCATAGCGGCCCAGACCCTGGAGCAGGTTGTCAGTGGAGCCGGCCTCGCCGGGCCGCAGCGACACCGTGCAGTCCGAGGTGTTGGAGCTGGCCGAGAAGGAGCTGTAGGCAGAGTCTCGCTTGTTGTTAAAGATGGCCGGGTCTACAGGAGAGAGCTGGTTCTCATAATAGCTCTGGCTGGGTAGGTCCAGGCTCTCCATACTGCCTAGGGAGCCACTGTGGTCTGTGCTGCAGTGTCCCGACAGCTGATTCCACTGCATGGACGGGTCACTGCAATGGAAACGGGACCGTACGGTCAGCATGCCCTCACTTTAATGTCAAAACTACACAACTTGTCCTATTGATCCCATCCTCCCCAGTATCACAGGATATGCATGCAGCTAAGGTCATAGTAATGTATAAGACTAAAGATTTCATTATACAAGTCATGTTTAATGTTTGAATGAGGAAAGGCTCCAGTGGTTTATTAAAGACAGAGCAGGACCAGGAAAACAATTCATGCTATTGTCATCACCGTGTTGGTGTAACGCTAGCATTAGCATGAACAAACAGCTGTGTTTACTCCACAGAAAGGCCTGTTAAAGGCGTGGTCAGATCCAAACGCAGGAAGCCAGAAACAGCACATCATGGTATTATTTACGTACGGACCGAAACATGGTCCTCACAATAAATGTATTGACGCAGTCGGTCATGTGACGCATTTAAACTGACAGCATGGATGTGTGTATGAATGTTAAATCTGAAATCCAGTCGGAGCCTAACAGCCGTGGGCCACATAAAACACCACAGAAGGTACCAAAGCCAACCCTCTCGGGAGATCTGAGTATGAAACGAGCTCAGCTTTATGTAAACAGTCCATTATTCAAGCCAGTTAAAAGTAATTTAAAGTAATTGAGGGAAATTATGCCGATGAAATCAGGTTCTCGTTATAAGGAGTACGCACAGAAAGAAATAAGAGTTTAGTTTTCTGTTCCTGTGCCGAGGTACGATGACGGCAGCCTATTCAATGTATTTATAGACAGCGGCATGTAATTGTGAATGCAGTCATTACAGAAGCGCTTTTTAAAAAACAACTACAGGAAAGTGCATTCTTCCACAAATACCAATGAGACAGTCGTATAAAGAAAGTATGGCTTCTCAACAGTTTGTCCACGACTCCTGCAGTTTATAGAAAGAGTACATGCTCTTTTTAGTTTAAACACGCAGGTTTTCCGCCGGCACTCCCATCAGTGAGCCCGAAAAAGATGTCTGAATTAAACCCTAAAAATAGCGGTAGCATCCTGTGTGGCGTATGTTGACTTTGGAAGTGACATCATCGACTTCCCCCAGATTGTTTTTCTTTGGAAAGCTGTCAATGGCAGAAATTCCCCAGACGACGGGGACCAACTTCAGGCATCTCTTCAATAACTGTATTATATTAAGCATTTTATTTTTTATCAGGCATTATTGCAAATCACATCAGCAGTTTTCGAGTACTATGGGGTCTTGCTGTGTCTGAATGGGTTTCCCCTGGGTACCACGATCATTTCCCACTTTGAAAATCACTCCTGCCAACGATGGAAACACTGTGAGTGATCGATGGTGGGTGTGTGTGTGTGTGTGTGTGTGTGTGTGTGTGTGTGGCAGAGTGCCTAAACCTCTGAAAAGCCTACAAACATGACTGGATAAGCAGTTGCTGAAAATGGATATATAATTATATACATGCACACAAACACACACACACACACACACACATATACATATATATATATATATATATAAAAAGACCATGTGAATAAACAAAACATTAAGGAATGGTTGTCCTCTCACCTGTTGTCAACCCCAGAATGCCACGGTGCACTGAAGTGCATGGAGTGTAGCTGCATGGCAGAGGGGGAGTCCGGGCCAATGCCGGGGGGCTCTGACAGCTTGGTCAGGTGCCAGGAGTGGGGTCTGATAACGGGTACGTTTCGTCTGTGGGAGACAAAGGTTAGCAAAGCTGTGAGCCAGAACAGCCCCCCCCCCCCCCCCCCAGCCCCTTCCCCAGAAGGACACAGTCTTGAATCACTCTTTCAGCAACACCACCAGAAGAACTGAGAAGAACAATCAGGCAGAGACCTGTCAATATAGTTATGGGCCAGGATACCAAAGACATCGAATACTTCTGCTTGGAGAATCTCAAACTGTTTCTATAACTAAGCTAATTTCTAAAGATCAGCTCTACGTTTTGCATGTTCCCTTGAGTGAGTACTGAACCATTACTGATCACTGAGCAAGATTTTTACTGAGGGTGTCAGTAAACAACAAATCAAGAGATGCACAAGAGCCAAGTTTAATTACTTTGCATTACCCCCCCCGCCCTTTCCAGTCAAGCGTTCCTGAGCACAACACCTGTATCCTGTCCACCCATAAACCCAGCCTGTCCTCCTTCTATGAGTTTCCATTCCAGAACTTACTCAGCCCCCTTAGGATTCACACAGCCACAAAGCAGTGAGCGAGAATAACAGCCAAATCGGGAAGAAAGGACCGCTCCCCAGGTCTGTCTGAAGGTGTCCCCTTTCCAGATCCACGTATAGGTAGCCTTGTCTCTTCTTACTTCACGAACGGAAGCCTTCACCCTTCCCTACTTCACAGTCGGGGGATTCTGTCACTCTCTTTGGTCCACAACGCAATCTTGCTGGAATAAGCCGCAATAAGCAAGCTGAGATGTATCAATCTTGGTGTTTCCCATGTGACACGGGAATTCCCAGGTGTCGGCTACTGAGTAGCCAGGGGATGAGGCAGACACTAACCCATCTAACCAAGTTGCTTATCCAGTCTCCCGAATAACACAGAAAGCTAAAAATAGCTAGTTGTTTCAGTGCCTGCCTGTGACTCAAGAGACTCTGGAGAAGATCTTCGAGAGTCCGAGATCAACGGTTTGCTGTCCCCAGTCTGACTGTTCTGGGCTGGACTGCGCGTGGACCTGTGTTCTCATACTCCCTCGGTCTTGGCGGTCCCCCTTTTGGTGACGCTCAAGGGAAGGAAGCCTGCCTCAGACGGGGAGGAAGCAATGCTGGGCGGAGATAAAGGTCAGCCTGTGGCACGCCGCGATATGCTGGGCTCGCTTCATTGTTGTTGGAGTCAGCAGGAATGTGGGGGCCCTTTTCCTCTTCCTATGGAAGCCATCTGATTTGACAGGGGTGCCAGTCCGGAGCATAGAGACCTCTGCTAGATCCTCGCCGTATGATTTACGTTTACTTGCCATTTTCTCTCTACCAATATCAAAACACCACCCTGGGTGTGACTGTAGGGGCCTGAATGGAACTGTTCTTTTGACTGAAGATATCTTAAGATTATGAGAAGGACAGATCAAGGTGAAGTGGGAAGGTAGATGATGTTCAAGGTACAGAGAGGCCCCCTGATGTTTAATTAAGCAAAGGAACGCTGAGGTGGTTCTGTCTAGGTCAGATGGTTTCTGGGTTTAGGACACCCCATGGAGAGAAGCAAGATAAGCTAAACCTGATACCTCAGCATCTTCCACACTACATCACACTGTTTTTTTGTTTTTTTTTCCAGTCAGGACAAAACCTGCCACTGATAGGCCACATCGTATGAGAGAATGTAATCACAGGGCATCATGGGATACGTTTTAGAATTGTAGTTTATATATCAGAATTTATACAGAGCCAGCAGAACTGAGGTGAACAGTAGGTTCTTTGAATAGTAATTCTTTGATTGTTTATGGCCCCCCTCAAACTCTTCTGAGTCACAGCTGTGGGAATGGCGGGGGGGGCGGGTGGGTTCCAATACAGACCTGCTGTAAGGCAGTTAAGGACAAAGGGTCAGAACCATTTCAGCTGGGTCGACTGGAGAAATAGTTCACACTCCACACTGATAGTATCCTGGGTGAACCCTTGTCCCTTTAGACTGATTCTTAGGGTTCTGGCCCGACCCGTCAAGGCGTAGAAGAGCCACATGCGGAGCCCAGCTGCAGAGAAGCAAAGGCATGCCTGCAGAGATCACCGGGTTCAGAGGGGAGAGAAACAAACCCCAGTCCATTACAAAAAGAAAACAAATAGGAGAAACAGAGGCTAATTAGTGTGTCCCTGAGCTCGCCTCCTGGGATGCAGCCTGGGGGGGTGCAGTGGGAGACAGATTGCGGCGAGGACAATCCCCCATTGGATGTAAGAGGGAAAGGCAACCCCCCCCCCCCACGGCAATATTTATTTTTTCTGGGCACCCGCTTTCAGAGCACAGCCACATTCCTGCTAATCAGAGCAGGGAGACGAGGCCACTATTACAGCCCCTGCAGGAAGGGTGCTGCCCACCATGGCCTCCCCACACAATGCCCCACTTGCTGGTTCTGCGTTGTTTTTGGTAGCTGAATTGAATAATTCCCCAAAACATGTAACTCTGGGTGCAGCCGGAAGGCAGGACACCCTCCAGATTCCCCCAAGCATCCTCCATTTCCACCCCACCTGTAACAGGAGCACAGGGTATGACTGACTGTGGGTGGGGGGAGGTGGCTGGATTGTATGTGGCAGCAGGTGTAACGGGGCTGCAGGAAGTCCTATAACACTCAAGCCAGACCTCCACCTACTGGCTGCTCTGAGGAAATAACTGGGACAGAGTGCTAATTGGGTATCACCAAAAATGGGAACTGGTACCATTTGGAGCAGTTCCTGAGAAGGATACAGGAGCCATGAGAGAGGGTCTGGATTTGCAGAGGAATGTTGAATGGCTGGTTTGGGGCAGGAGCGCCTTTGTTTCCAAATCACTGGCCTCACCAGGACACCTGGGGATCTGACCTGTCCCAAAACTCAGCACTGCCACAGTGCCCTTAAAACAGTCAGAGGTGTGCTCTAATCACCTCGGCGGTTAATTTATGGCACTTGATCTGGTCACGTGCCGGCGCTGGTGTGGCCCACATGTGACACGCGACATAACAAGCAGCCAGGCCTTTAGCCGACACACCCACAGCAGGATAACATCACCTACAATTGACCCCGGGTTGGTGCTGGGGTGGGGGTGGGGGGTGCATAGGAACCCAGGATCATTTGAGAAGAAGCCCATCTGATACCCATGAGAAAATACACTCAGAGGCCAGTTTATTAGGTACATCTGCTTGCTAATGCAAACAGCCTGCTCCTCTGACCAGTTGAATTGTGTGACTGCAGCTGAGCAGATAGAGCACAGAAGTGGGGTCAAGAGGTTCACTTACTGTTTGGCTAAGTATTACAATGAGAAAGGTGTGATCAAAGTGATATAGAACGCTGTGGGATAATTCCTGCCAGAAATGTTAGTTACAGCATCTCAGCGACAGCCGCACTACGTGTCTAGACTTTACGGCGAACGGTAGAATGAACGAGAAACATCCAGTGAAAACACTTAATTAACTGTTAATGAGCAAGGTCAGAGGAGAACGGCCAGACTCGTTAAAGCTAATAGGCAGGGCTTTAGTGCAAAAATAACAAATCTTACACACTGGTGTGCAGAAACGCTTCACTGAAGACCCCCTCCAGATTCCCCCTACTTTACCTACACTGAGAGCGGTTCTGGAGGAAGGAGTGGGTCCTACCCAGTACTAGCGAGTTGTACCTAATAAAGTGCCTGAGCGTAGCACAGGGCTATGACTTTCTACTTTATCCAACCTCAAATCAAAGGAGATTTAATTATCCAATAAAACCGCATGTAAAACTGTTTATGTTGATTTGTCTGCAATAATTGTTAAAAACATCACATTTTCCAGGCTTAAAGATATTTTAGGTCTTTAACTATCCATGTTTACCCATGTCATTTTAATCTGTCAAAAAATGTTTGAAAATGCACAATTACAACTAAGTAAACAGACTAATCACATATTGACACTGCGATGCAATCCTCACTGTAAACACAAGCAGGTTCCCTACTGGTCCGGCTGGGTAAATAAATACACACATTAACAAATATCTTCCCAGAAGTCACATAGCTACAGGTTTTCTAAAATGACCAAATGGGCCACGCACTGTCTGTATAAACACCTTTTCGGAAAACAAAGGGATGTTTGCTAGCAGTGCGGAAAAGGTCTGACACACACAACTCAAGAATGCAGCCAAAGGAAACATAATCAAGCTGCTTGAGATCAGATAACACCCCCCCCCAAGCACTCAGTCTCCCCCCCACCACCAAGACAAGCAACACCATTTACCAAAACACTAGATGCAACAGAAGTTATGGAATTATGCTTTTTACCGTGGTATTCCAGGAAATGTCCGCCACATGACTTTCCTGTGAGGTTTCAGGACCATTACGGTTAGGAAACACAGCTGTGGAGGAAGACCAGTCTTCAGCTCGGCTTGATGGTCCAGCACCTTCACGAAGTGACCGTCGGTAGCTCTGGCTTGTTAGAGCCTGGTTAATATGGAGGCCCGTGTATCGGCAGACTTGCAGGTGAAACAGCAGGTATGCAACTGGATTTCATTTCACCAAAAGGGTTGTTTAAAGTCTTGGGTAGGTGTGCTGCTGTGGTCTTTCGGGAAGCTACTTAACATGCGTGTTCACCTGCCTAATGGACAAATTCCAGTACTGTAAACTATGCAGGTCACTTTATATATCAACTAAGATAATAGTAGATACAATTATATAACAGATATCGTACTGCTGTCCTGTTCCTCATCAGGCTTTGCAATCTGACCATGGACTGTGACACGATTCAACTGTGAAGTACTTATGCTGACAACCGTTACTATCTCGGTCATGCAGGGTTGTTGTTCCGCCATGTGCCACCATGGGGCAGTGTTACACGGAGGAATCCAACCAGGGCGACACTGTGGGAACTGGAAGCTGCCACCCGCCTCCCCCCTCCCAAAAACCCATCATGAGTCAGGGCAGCACGGAAAAAGGCAAACATTCCAGACGATCTCAGGAACTGTCGGGGTGTGTCAGAGGGCAAAGGTTACCCCATGTACCGGTGGCTGGCCATGCTGACGTCAGCCACGTTGTGGCTTAGCCAGAGTAAACACATTCAGTGAAAACGACCCCTCCACTCCCACAGCATGCAGGGTGACGAGTGTGGGGGGGGGGGGGGGAGTGCAATTCGGAGACTAAGGAGCAGCTCCTTTTCCCTCTACATTCTTATGCTCAGGTGCCTGGCTAGACCGGTCTAGTCAGGGGTCCATCGAAAAGAGGCGCACGGTGATGACCTCACTGCATGGCTCAGAACTTTTGCCTACCACTTGTGCTACAAAGTAAAGGTAGTGTGCTGCTTAATTTAACACGACAGACTTAGGATTTGCTTGCACCTTTAAAATTACTTGCTCCCAGCATGATTGTCTGTGATTTCCTTGCAGCAAAAAAGTAACAGGAAGGAAGGGGAGCAGCTTAGAGCCACAGCAGCGTGTAGGCCTCACTCTTACCTGCGTACAACCATCCTCAGGGTCCTGTAAGAACCCTTGATGAGCACCAGTGCCTCCTGGCGTGAACCGTAGAGCTCAGAGCCGCTGATGTTCACCAGCTCATCCCCCACTCGCAGCTTCCTGCACTGGGCTGCCTTTCCACCCTCCTCGATCTGTGGGGAGAGAGAACGGTCAGAGGTCACAGATCACAAGCATACTTCATGCCAAGAAAATTCAAAAACATAAAAGTTGGTATTAGCTGACAGACAGCAGCAGGACATGCAGCCAGGCCCAGATTCTGTACCACATACAGGCCCCAAAGACAGAGACAGTCATTAATACACTCTAAACACACAGCCATTATGGCCTTACAACTTCCACAAAAATAAATCATCTTCATGTTTACACCTTAATCTTTAGAGCGGACTTTATGACTTAATATAGATGATATATTACTGAAATGACTGAACCGATTGAGGTTCATAACATTGCTCATTGGTACAATAACGGGGTCATTCTTTTTGGTCTAATATCCAGTACTTTTGGTGAAGAGTCCAGACTCCACAGTCTCTGTGCCCCTTGCAGGCCCTACACTGAGAAACACCCCAAGGGTGAGCTGCTCTCACCAAAAGACAAATACCCCCCCGAGGAAGAAAACCTGAGCCAGAAGGAAACATCCCTATGCTCTTGTTCTGGATTAGCGGTTGGATAGATGAACAAAAGAAAAACAAAGGAAAAGAAAACAAGGCTCTGGAGCAGGTGTGCAGATCAGTGAGAGGCTGGCTGTGGTCACCTCGCTTCCATGGCCGTCACAGAGCTGACTCATTTGAGTATGGCGAGATCGCAAAGATACTGGAGCTGGCCTGACCCTTCACAGAGCAAGAACGGCATGGCTCTCACGCTTTCCACCATCTGCGTCCATCCAAGCCACTGCCAAAGATCCCAGACACCATTGCACAAGGCTTGGCACAGAGCAGACCAGCGTATTCGCGGTCTCCCACCCTCCACATGCAGCGCCCAACCCTGTTAAGCACAGAAGACTCCAATATGCCTCCCTTCGTTTACACAGCCCCCCTTTTCTCTGGCTCCTTAAATTAGTCAAATTCACAGAGGCCACCGGCCACATGGCCGGATTGGGGCCACATCATGATCATCACACCAGGCAAGGCGACACAGGCAGAGTCCTCCTGATTCTCAGCTCTGGAACAGGGACCTCAACAAGCAAGGAAGAGCAAGCTCTCGGACCCCTACCACACATCTCCTTCCTTGTCTCTCTCTAGTCCAGCTGGAAGGTCATCAGAAGGAAGGAGAACTTCATGTAAGAGAAATGGAAAAACTAAGAGAGATAAATTTCAAAGGTCTCAGATGAGCCGTTGGATTCCCCATTGGGCTTTCCACAGGTTTCTCAGGTCTGCTTATGGAGGTCTGGGAGCTGGTAGGCCACCTGGAGGAGGATGCAGGTGTACTGGAACCTCAAACCAGCCTTCCACATGAGAATTAACCACAGAATGGTGATTTCTTCATGTTTTCCGTTGTGTCGAATCTGACGGGGAGTGGATTGGGGAAAGGGCTTAGACAGAATCCGCGGGGAAGTCGGGCAGTCCCAGACCAGCGCCCTCCTCCCATGATGCTTTGCTGGCATTGAGCCCTCCGACAGCCATGATGGGAGGAATGCGTGTAATGGAGAAGTATTGCACAATTTATAACTGCAGTTACAGACCGACATGGGCTGCTCCCTCCCCCTATCTGACAGCCATGTGGATCATCCCAGACTGCGAGGTTTCCCCCTCCCCAGCCATGTGAAACCAGCTGGACGTCGGCTGGCCCCGCTGTGACTCATATATCTCCTGTATGTGAGCGATGGTACCTTCCCTCAGAGGATGAGTCTCTCTCCTCATGCCACTGCAGGGCGAACCTTGCACACAACCTCCAGGGATTTAGCATCAGCCTGTACCCAGTTGGCTAATGCAAACTGCAGGAAGTTCCCTGGATATTCTCGCCTGGTCGAATGCAGAGGGCCGAGGTTGAGGCTGACAGTTCCCAACAAAGCCTTGATCTCCACTGCATCCCTGAGAATCGCAATGGGACCTCATGTGGCCTCATCAGCACGAACTGTTGAATCTCAGGCCATTTCATCTTCTAGGAAAAGAACAGAAAGATTAAATACAGAGCCAGGAAAAACGGCGTAGCTTCAGAGCTCTCTGCCGGCCGTTCTGACTGACTTTTTCCCCCAAGGCCGTGACTTAATGGAATGTGAATGTCGTTAATGCATCTCCCTCAGCTTCCGCGTTTATTCACAGCACGGGGGCCTGGGGCTAACTCCTGGCACGCTTCACTAAACCCAGGGGAGCTGTAGCCAGATGGGGCCCCTGTGTCAGAGAGCGCTATGGAACCCTGGTGGGTGGGACTTCCACAAGTCGGCAGTCTCAGACTAGGCCTGAGCGAATGGCAAACTGGCAGTGTCGACCAATAAGGAGAGAATGTGTCAGTGATTGACAGCACACAATAATACAAAGACCGGTTTCTTCCACTGCTGATTCTAAGCCTGTGTGTGCAGAATTGCCGTTTAGTTGTCCAAGGGCTTTTTTGTGCAGTTTCCTGGGCAGAGAAAGGAGGGAAATACCCTCTTTCTCAGCTTGTTGCTGGTGACACACCCATGTTCCACTGGACCTCTCCACGTCCTGCTCCAGGCCTGGCGCCGCCGTGCGCCCGATCCCGATCCCCGGTGAGCAGCCACCTCTGCCTCACAATGGGGTCCTTGTGCGGCTTGGAATGCTGTACCCCCCCCACCCCCACCCCCAAGTCTGCTCCCTAAGGAACAACTGCTCGTTAGGAACCAAAAAAAATAAATAATAAAATACTCCACCTTGATCCTTTAAATAGAACTGGGCATCATATTTATGCTGGCTATTTTTAATTAGCCGCTTTTATACAAGGAGCCTTGGAGAAATTGCTGTTTGGTTGGGCGGGGGCATTGCAGAAATAATTCCCCCTTTACTTTGTCTCCAATTCATCAGCAAGATGAAACAAACTCTCAGAGCGTCTGGGGGAGACATAAAAATAAACCGCCCAATTACCAGACGGCTGGAAACAGTGCCGATCTCAGGAAGGTAGTGCCTTTAATACAGTGAGCGGCATTGAGATGATTTTAACAGTCTGGGCAGCGTACCATAAAGACAGGCCATGCTTCCCACCTCAAATGTTCAGAGAGATGACTGACATCCGGCTAAAACATTAATCTCCTCTCCAGAAATGGCCGAAAAGCTTGATTCATGCCACACTGCATCCCACTACCCGTGGGAACAATTTTGTTAAGGATCAGCTCTACAGACCTTCACGGGCTCACAGATCGAACTAGTGCCAGATCCTCGGGTGTAACTTCCAGAGGTCCCTGTGGTATCTGGCCACTATCCCACCTCCCAGTCCGAGGCAGAGGGCACCCGGCATTGATGTGGTAGCTAAAGCAGGCCAGGCCCAGGTGCTCTAGCTTCCTGTACAACCCACTCCCCAAGTCCTTGTGCCAAAGGAAACGTCACACCCACATGTTCTCACCGTGCCAGGGTGTGCGCGCTGGGCACAGTGCCCTCCATTGTGCTGGGAGGATTACTCACACTGGGCATGGGAGCCTGATGGTGACGCTGCCCAGTTACCTCGTACTCCATAAGCCCAGCAGCTGTGTCGGTGTAGCTACTGCAGCTGTGCCATGCCACCCATCCACAGCTTCACTGCGCCCAGTGTATACAGTACACTGTCCCTCTCCCTACTCTGTTCACTGTAACTTCAGTCATGTACTCCCATATGTACTCCCACTGTACAGTTTACATATGTAAATACTGACTTCTTAATTCTTTGGATACTTTGCACCACCTCCTGGCATTTTACTGCCCAATGTACACTATGGTTATTTATGATAACTGTCAGCCTTTAACGTCATCCCTCTTTTATACTTATGTTCCTCTTATGATCATCTTGAGTTGGGAAACCAAGCATTTCACTACACATTGTACCGAGTATAACTGTGAATGTGACGAGTAAAACTCTGGTTTGATTTAAATGTCCACCACACCGTCCCTCCTCCATAACGTCCACCACACCGTCCCTCCTCTATAACGTCCACCACACCGTCCCTCCTCCATAACGTCCACCACACCGTCCCTTCTCCATAACGTCCACCAGACCGTCCCTCCTTCCAAAATGTCCACCACAGTCCCTCCCTCCAAAATGTCCACCAGACAGTCCCTCCCTCCAAAATGTCCACCAGACCGTCCCTTTCCCCCCCATTCGCTTGTGCCTCCTCAGTTCATTGGGCTTGTACCTCCCCATCCATATTATCACAGTGCCTGCCCCGATCCTGATCCCATCTGACATAACCGTGAAAGAAACCTCACAAAAGCCAGTTTTGTAAAGACCTTCAAGTCATTTTGATTAGTCTGAATGTGATTAAAGCCTCCATTGGCTGACAGAATGATTAAGACACTGATAACGTGGAGCTGCATGAATGTCTGGATAAATGCAGAGTAGTAGATTGGAGATCAGACTATCCATGTGCTACTGTGGCACCAAACCAAGGGGGCTGGACTCATGTCTTCCCCTAATCTAGAGAAAACCACATAAATGGGAACCACAAGGTCCCTGGAGGCATGCGGACGGGCGCGTCAGATGGAGTGATAGCTGCAGACTAGACGAGAATGCAGAGATGCTCGAGCCGTGTGTAAATACCCAGGTTATACCACATGTGGTTTCCAAAGGCACGCGGGAAACATTTGGCATCAATTACACTCCCTCGCCTGTCTAACTGTTCATAGAGTAACTGATCCCGATTGCTGTGTCATACGACCATGTGTCTGTCTGTCTGCAGTTATGCGTGTTCCATATGCAAACACATACCAAGCAGCATGCTGCACGTATCTTAAATGCGAAATATGCTCAGGTCAAAGGCTGCTCCCCTGGCCACCTAATCTCTCAGAAACACTCACATGTGGACCAGGGTCTCAAAGTGAGCTCGCTCCATTGATATATAATAAGAAACATAGGTAACACTTAAAGGCATGCTTTTAATGATTTCTAAATATATTCATAACAAATAATAATGCATTCATACAGCATTATAAACATGGCTATAACTATTTATGAAAAGGCAAAACACATTACAGCCATGTTTATTATGCATTATGCCTTATGAAGCTCTCATCTATAATGCACTGTAGATACCTTCATAATGCATTATAATGGTCAGTATAAGCATTAAGGATGCTTTTTACGGCATTATAAAAAGTTATCTATAGTGCATTATAAATGAGAGCTTCATAAGGCAGCAATAATGCATTATAAACATGGCTGTAATGCGTTTTGCTTTTTCATAATGGCTAGTTATAGCCATGTTGATAATGCTTTATGAATGCATTATAATGTATTATAAATGGGTTTTTAAATTACTAAGAACATGGCCTTAAATAAAGTGTTACCAAAACAAATTACACAGATCTGGATACAGGAGCAAATTCCTCCGAGCAGTTCTGCCTGGTACAAAGGAGTGCCCCCACCCCCAAGCACACATTCACATAATGAATTATACAGGAATTTTACAAAAAAGTTTTTCTTTAAATCAGTAATCTTAAGTTAGCCCACAGAGCCATTCAGTCTCCCGACTGCCCTAAGCAGCTTCACACCATCGCCCCCCCTGCCCCTCCCAGCTCTTTTCAACCCCCATCCCACCCCCCCCCCCCCCCCCAGTGACTCTGCCCGATCGCTGTCCCCGACTCCCCCATTGACTCTGCTCGATCACCGTTCACAGGCCGCCCCCGCATCCCCGGTTTGGCGGGGCACTGAAAGACCGCTCTGCTATCCTGCCAAAAATGCAAAGCAAAAAAAAACTCATGACTCACAGTGAGCTGAATCAACAGATTTGTGATCCCTGTGCACTTTCCCACTGCTGTAAAGGAGAATGGTAACTTACGCTCATATCCTCGCACAGAAAAAGGAACTACTGTTCTATTACTACATAAATCAATAGAAATTGCCATAAACATGGATAATCTGCAATCATCTGTATTTTATGAAGTAGTTAAAAGCACTCCCACCACAACGGGTATCTCAGACTTCAAAGCACCCCTCACATCACCATAATCTACCCTAGACTTTAAAAAGTGGCCGTAAATAAATACAGACATGCACCTCGCACGACACATTCACTTTACGAACTTTATGATCCTTTTGACTTTTATTGGATAAGAATGCAAAAAGGAAAGTAAAATGACTGCAATTTTATGTAACATGTCTGTGTCTTTTGATCTGAGAGGCCAGGCACTGTCATCTCTAACTCCCCTTCTCTCACTAATGCCCCTACTCTCTCCCTAATGCCCCTACTTTCTCACTAATGCCCCTAATCTCTCATTAATGCCCCTAATCTCTTGCTACTAACCTCTACTCTCTCAGTGATGCACCTCTTTACTCACTAATGCCCCTACTCTCTCACTACTAACCCCTACTCTCAGTGATGCTCCTCATTACTCATTAATGCCCCTACTCTCTCACTAATGCCCCTACTCTCTCTGTGATGTTCCTCTTTGCTCACTAATGCCCTACTCTCTCTACTAACCCCTACTCTCTCAGTGATGCTCCTCACTGATGCCCCAACATTCTTTACTCTTCCTCTACTTTCTCACTGTTTCTGCTACACTATTGCCCCAACTGTTTGAGTTATGTCCAACACTCTCACTTTTGCCTATACTTTCTTTCTGCTTCCTCTACTCTCTCACTGGTTCCCATGCTCTCATTATTGCCCCGATTCTCTTACTTTGTCCTCTACTCTCTCCTCATTTCCCCTACACTTTCCCTGCCACTAATTTCACTCCTAGCCCTCCTGCTCCACAGCAGTCCTTGGCTATTAATGAATGATCCCACGGCAGCGTTTAAACGACAGAAGTGAAACACGCGATGTATCGCGTTAGTCATAAACAGGCTCGGCGTGAATCCTGTGTGTGTGTGCTAAAGCCTTCAGCAACTGAACGAACAGTGGCTACACTGTCCAGCTAATTACACCAAACGTTCAGGCAAATTCATGGAAAACTGAACATCAGCTAGGTCGGTCTTCTCCCCTAAAGAGCTTCCCGATAGACCTTCAGCGACTCCTCACATCTCAGTACATTTCAGGCCTCCCAGGACTCAGAGCCTCTAATGATGTAATGAGCACCGTTAACCAGTGATGTAGCTGCCTACTAGCTGTCACTCTACAAAATATCTGGTCATCAACAGTGGTTAGATGGTATATTATCCCAAGTTCAGAAATCGTCAACTGCCCCCATATCTGCTCACAGCAGACAGAGGCACGACCGCACGCAGAAATCAAAATAGCAAGACCATGACCCTGAGGCAAAAAGAACAAAAGACCTGCAGTAAACTGTGTTGGAGAACAGCATTAGCTGAAGAATGTGATAACAATACTAAAAAGATCCAGGTTCAGATGTGGCAAAGGGATTAAGGCAGAAAGACGATGGCCAGTTCGTTTTAACCATACGAAACACTCAAAATCCCAACAAACAGACCACACTTTATACTGCATGTTTCTGTTCTGTGATTAAGCTAAGAAATACTGGTCCTGTGTGTCAGAGGCCGGAGTGGCTAAAAACTGTGACGCATAGCAAGGAAAACAGGATATGGTCATCAATGACTTCCTGCTTCATTTCTGCTCAGTCATGTGACCCAGGCTTCTGCTTGCACTCAAACCGGCATTGGTGCAATATTTTCTTTTAAATGTTCCAGCCAGTGAGTCTGTGTAGCCTGTGGCTGCTGTGTGTCTGTGCTTTGGCTCCGCAGGGATTGAGCCAAGCGAGAAGCAGCAGCCCCAGGTGCCCCTGTGTCTGCTTAATATTTGCGCAGACGTCTGAGCCTCTGGTCTGAAGCCCCCAGGTCGCAGGTTCTAGTACCACAGACCAGGAGATGGGAGTGATCGTTGCACCCATGACCAGACCAGCTCAGCCCTCTGAACACAGCTCATAACACTGGTCCTTCCGCTAACAACAGGCCAAAGCTGGCAATGCCAAGTCAGGAATCAGTGCAACCCCCTTCCGTCAGTAAAATCCAGCTGCAGTTCCACCAAACGTGTGGCCGTCATAATCTATAAATGACCCTTCTGACGGTCACATGCTGGTGACTTCACTCGACATTCAGCAGACTGTTATTGAAGGCGAAACTCAACTACCGGAATGAATGGTGGGGGTGTGGGGCATGGGTGGGGACAGCGGGGGGTGACTTCCTGACTGCTCTGCAGTCTGGAAAAGCTGGGTAATGCGGCCGGGGGAGTGATGGCATGAGGCCTCAAGAAAGCAGGCATGGGGGAAGGAGCTTTTTGCCAAAAATCCACTCCTGTAGCCAACTTACTGTTACAACTGCCAGAAAGAGCCGAGGTCCCTGAGAGCATGTCAGCATCGCCGTCTCCTGGAGTCCCACGCCATGTCTCAACATGTAGCTCACATCGTTAGCATTGCTATTGCACAGCTTAGCTGATGCTATCTAAAGCAGCCTGCTGCCTTGAACCCATTTGTATTCCGCTGGATATTTTATCTATAGCTATTTATCTCCCTGCGACCCAGTACTAGATAAGAGATTGGAAGATCGATGGATGGATGGATAGATATTTATCTCTAGTTTTACTGGTTTGATATTGATAAACGTAATGTACAGCACCCTCCAACAGCAGAGGGTCAGTCAGTAACAGCTGAGGGTCAGTAACCTTCACCCTCAGAAGTCTGTCTTTAGTTAGTTGGCATTACTGTGGCCTTTCAGCTATCCTTATAGATACACTGCCATCTCCCATTTTCTTATGGGGTGAGACGGCTTTGACACGGGGTAAATGAATACTGTGGCATTGCACTCTGGCCGAAGGTTTAATTCTCCTTGCCAAGGAGGTGTAAGGCGCACCAGAACTTGAGAAAGGAAAGAGCAAGATGCAGATGAATTTCAGAGTTGACAGAAAGCAAGACTAGGATGGGGATGTAATTATCAACATTTTCATTTGCCCAGCATTCCCTGGATCTGCACATCATAAATGAGCAAGACGGGTCTGTTTCTAGATACAGAGGCCACTCAGCAAACCTGCAGCACTTCTCTCCCCTGCCTCATTTATCTTATACGGCTGATATCAATTTACATAAGAACACCTAACAAACAATTACTCTGATAAAACAAACATTAGTGAGTATTGTACTTTGGAATTTTAGAAGTTGCATTCTGGAATTTTGAGACTGGGAATGCACACACCAAAGTTCTACATGCCACGACAGAGACCTATAACAGGCCCACTGGGTGAACTTGGGGTGAAATTTTCAGTGTGAGCCCACTAAGGACAGTCTCTCAAATACAGACACAACCAATTCCGATTCCTGAACTCATGTGACACCCCCCCCCCCCCCCCCCCCCCCCCACCAACAAGGCAAGGAACATACAGGGGGGGGTCTTCTCCTCACCTTTTATTCATACAAAAAAAAAAAAATAAAAGATAAGAAGTGAAAGGAA
>JAAGVU020000002.1:12426410-12439336 GCA_011763525.2 Mormyrus iriodes
GGGTGAAATTTTCGGGGTGACCCCACTAAGGACAGTCTCCCAAAAACAGAACCAACCAATTCCACTTCCTGAACTCCTGTGACCCCCCCCCCCCCCCGCCCAAAAAAGGGAGTTAGGGATTGAGATCTCAGGGGCTTGTTTCCTCATCAACATCTTTATTCAAGAAAGATAAATCACTTCAGTGGAATGCGGAAAGAGAGACCAACCAGCTCACCAAATCAGCCCATTAGGCAACACAGGGAAGAAGACTCAGACAATAACAAGTACATCTACTGAGAACCTTTCCATGCGTGGACTCTGGAAATACATTGCAACAAACCAGCAGTGACTATGCAGAAATTAAGGACATGTAAAATCCACCACTCTACAGGTGTCACTCCCAGACATGACATTAATTTTGTAAACTAAAGGCACATATTAAACCAATTACATGTAACGACTGCTATAAGGCTTCCTCCAGGCAGTACAGTGATGTGACCTGGTTGCATAACCTGAAGGATGCCAATTCAAGCCCTTGGACCCTGCTATAGTACTACACAGTTAGTAAGGAATTTAACTAGTAATATATTTGGCTGTATAAATGTATAAAATGTAAGTCCGTGTAGCCAAAATGAATCGTCGGTGACCGAAAATAAGTGCCTCCTCTTTTCAAGAACTTAAATGTATATGAATTTGAAGTGCGCAACCCGTGAATTACACAGAAGAGCTCTGTAAGAACAGCCGCAGCGTCTCATCTCAAAATGGACGCTCTGCCTTTAAGGTGAACTCTGAACGGCAGACTCTTAGATGAAAGCAACGTTTATCATTTCACAGCGAAACATCTCACAATGTCTTCATTCATAGTTTTGGGGACTGGGATGCATAGTGAAACATGCATGGTTTCAGTATGCAAATAATAAAATGTCTGGGGACATGGAAAATTTCCACAGTCTGGACACACAAAATTAACATTAAATGTTTATTTTTCCACAACTGGCCAAAAAGAAACGTGCAGACACATGGGGGATTCATTGTAAATCCATTGTTATACCACCCATTTAAATTAGTTGAAGACAAGCCCGCAGTTTACATGCCGATATTTTGGTCCTGTACTTTTAATCTGCCATCCCTCACGTACTGCACAGACATAAACAAATAAATTTATATATATATATAATTTTTTTTTTTTAAATCTGTCCCATTTTTCGGCGAAACTTTCATGGCGGCGCAGAGGGGGTGAGTGTGGAAAGGACACTGTTCGCTATGGTATGCGAATTAGGTGACAGTAAATAAAACGATTCAAAGGCTCAAAGTTCACCGCGGGACACCATCGGAGCTGTTCCCGGGCGTCGGATGTTGGATGGGAGAAGAGTAGCGGAAAAAAATCACCGCGTGTGAAATTCCCTTCAAAGCTGCCCGGAGCGGGACCCTCCCACGGTGCAGATAAGGCTCACTAATGCTATCATTCAGACAGCAAAATACTTACCTAATTAATGTCTAAATTCCTTCAGTTGTTTACCTTTCCATGTATGTCATTCAGACATTAGATTATGGAGAGCACAAAGACCGACAAATATTTTCCTGCTTCAACTGCAACAATGAATTCAGTTTTAATATATTTTCCTATATCTGTCTGCAGCCTGCATTACAAAACTACACTGTGATTTGACCAGCAATATACAGTTACTTTACGTGTGATTTGTGATCTGTAACGGAATCGCATGAATCAAAAGAGCCTGCAGTTTTCCAGAAGATAAATTTTATAGCTTAGCACACGCACAAAAGGACACCACATTGCCATTGGTAGCTAGGCTATTAAAAAAAAAATTAGCTAAATAAATACTGACAGGGGACAAACAGCAGACTCAGGTGTAACCTGCAAAAAGTAACATTAGGAAAAACCCTCGACTGTGCGGACACGGCCAAAACCGACTTAGAGAGTTGTGCTTGGCCAGAAAAAACGGACGCAACTAATAAAATATTTAGTACTTGTTATAACAATCTCAATAAATTTTAACCTTCCATGTCCAAAAGAGATATTATACTTTGCATTTTAGAAACACTTGCAAATGTTCATTTGTTCGGTCAATAAGGTTCTGCTGGCAATTTAGACACGTAAAAGGCTTTGTACGTGTTACAGTGGCAACGTGCACATAATTCACATACCTCAAAAATAACAGAACTGTGTAAATTAAGGTATTTAATGGCCCCTAGACAGGCGTATGTAAGCGGGGTAGAAACTGCAAAGCCATACTTTTGTTATGATGAGCGGCTCTCCGTGCTCCAGACCTCCTTTCAGCGTGAATCCCCACGGAGCCCCTCCATGTAGCTGGACTTGGATGTGGTGGAAGGACACGAGTTGCTCCACAGTCTCCATGCGCTGCTCCGGCCGCGACACTCGCGTCCTTAGATGATCGCGGCTGTCCATGCGGCGTGCAGAAGGTCCCCGGTTTCCATCACCACTACGCCATTGCAGCTGCCCAAGGGTGGGAGAGATGGAGCGCTACTTTTCACTATACAGGAAAAAAAGGATCATGAGTGACAAGGGGGGACGGACGGTTATAAGTGGGCCAGTTTTAAAAGTTCTGTGCAGAGTGCGAAGCGGGGGGGGGGAGGGCTCGGCAGAGGATCAACAGTTGCATTGTGCCCTCCTCAAAACGTATAATCGCTGCCCGCGGGTACTATATTTGGCTATTGCGCGTGGCTACAGTTGTGTCTGCTCGAAAATTCGAGCACTTTAGTTTTAGTACGTGGCGATCCTGCTGTCAAATGTAACCGCAAGAAAAAATGCGAGAGTGACCGGAAGGCTCGTAGTTTTTAGGCTTGACATTACAGCAGTAACTTGTGCCTTTTATTTAGCTTTATTTCTTTGTGTCTTCTCTGTCTCAAACCCCTTATATCGTTTTGCAATTCAGATAGCTGTGTTTTACAGCAGTGATAGGAAAACGTCGGCGCAAACGGCTGATTGATTATGTGCGGCTTAAAAACACTGCAGGATATATTTGCCCGGCACACGTGCTGGAAAAGTTTCGAGCCAGCACTGTTTGGGTTTAATGGTCGCTCCTAAGCTTATGTCAAACGTACATTGTTTTCGAAAAGATTTTAAAGCTGTTTAACCGTACATACATTGCGTATGGGTTGGAAATATTAAATTTGTAACAGCCGACGAAGGACACTTCACCGCATACAGTTCAGTTTTTTACAGCAGTAGTACCTACCCGATGTACACTGGCCTAATTACCCGCAGGACCGCAGTGCGCTAGCCTCCCACAAAGAGTCTTGTGCAAACTGAAAAAAAAACAGTGATCCAAGAAAACGTATAGGCTAATGCTAAAATTCTTCTTATTCTGGATTTTGCCGTTACTCCATCCATCTTCCGCCAATCGAAAAAATAGTCTGCTGCTGTAATGAAACGAATACAAAAACCAAAAGCGCACGCAGACATGGGTTAGCTCTTCTTAGTTAACATCTTATAAACTTACAAAGCTCTTTCATTTAAAGGATTCGCTATCCCAACCACACTGACCTTATATTCCTAGAGAGTGGGTACAAAGACCCGATAAGGATATTCTTGGATTCTAACATGTGGATTTTGTAATCACTATGAAAATATTATCATTGAATGAAATGAAGTGTATAAAATGAATGGATTTATTAACTGTATTTTACATTGTGTATACATTAGTTCAGGGAGGTGACAGATTTTTTTCTCCCAGAAACATGTTTTGGATCTGGAAATTCCATATTTCAAAATTTCCTGCTTTGAATCACAAATGCGTTTTATGTTAAAAGCCTATGTGTTGACGGGCAATTAGGTAGTATGTGATGAATATAGTTCTTAAGAATGTGCACCGTGCGAGTTTTTTCTTTTTTCATTTTTTTCGGAGGGGGAGGTGGGAGTGGGGGGTTCTGGATCTTATCCCAGGCAGCATGTGGCACAACAGGGGAACACCCTACATGGGACGCCAAATCACAGGATATATACACGCTAAGAGCAATTTAGAGAACACAATGTTTTATGTGTATTAACGATGTGAATAATAATAATAATAACCTCCCACGCACTTCCATTTATTGATGATAAAGAAAATGAAACGTCAAAAGTTACAGCCAATGGGTGGGCGGGCTAATTCAAATCACGTGGTTACTAGTTTGGTTCCTGTTGGGTTAAACCAGACAGTGATTCACAGCGCATCGTCATCCCACCACGGATTTGGAATTGCTGTCATTAATTAACTAATTGATCCGCAGAATGGGAACTGCTTTAATTTACCTGAACGCGTTTGGGAAATTGTGCTTTGTTAGGCCATAATTAATATTTATTAAAATATCAAACATTTAATTATGACTCATTTCTACTAGCTTGTTAGTAGAGTAGTCAGGCCTACTATAAACGAATAAACACGTAAAATAAGATGAAAATGTGTCTCTTTGTATTTTCAGAATAGCTTTTCATTGAATCATATCCTTCCTTGCTTGTACGTCCGATATTTTAAAAAAAACTGGTCAAACTGAACAGAAAACCAGGAGTTTTGTATTGTTAACGTTATCCGAGGTGTCCCGCACACCAGTCTCTTCCGCTAATGAAGCCTTAATTTCAGTTACCTACAACGATCCATAGGCTAAATATATGGTTCGCCGATTGTCAGAAGGTGTTGTTTTCACAGACAGAATGCTGGGCTGCGATACCTTAATTAGCAGGAGTTTCTCCTGGCTTTTCAGTCGTCGTCTGCCGCAGATGCCTGCAACTGCAGCAATTACGGTACCTCACCCCACCCACCGCACAGAGCGCTGCCCCGCTGCTTGTTGTTCGTGTCGCTGGGGAGACGCCCGAAGAAGCCGCTCGGAGGTGAAGCCTGACCGGCCAGCCGCAGAGCCGCTTTTGTACAAAAGATGCACCGTAGACAGAGCAACAGCCAGGACCATTCTGGAACGATTCTGCCATTAACTGGTTTCCTTGGTTCCTTTCCCTCATCCGCCACATACATTGGCTTGCTTAACTCGGTTCACAATGGGCCCCTTTGAAAATAGCTGCAGGAGTGGCATTTCACGGAATGGCCGCATTCCCGGTTTCTTCCGAGGTTACTGGAGCTCAAGCGCTCGTAGTTTCTTCGCAAGCTTCTCAAAAGACTTCGCGCTAGCAACAAGTACATAGGAATACAGTCACACCCCCATTTTCCTACTAGAATAAATTTCTTTCTCAGATTGTGTAGCAGTTTAGCAGGCAGATTTTACAGATTCAGACGTTGAATGGCCTCCAGTCTAACAATATACCATAACAGGCAATGCGGTAGTATTAAAGCATAGTCACAATTAAGTGCAGCCGTGCGCTACATAGTGGAAATAACATCTTGATAACGTAACAGAAGGATTAATTACAAAATGGTTCACGTAAAGTACGTTTCCCTGGGGTACAATAACTTCCACTCCCCCACCTTTACAACCTCTGCCGTTTAATAGAATTCAGTAGTAGGCTAGAAAACAATGGCGACTGGTGGTGATTATTAAACTTATTTATTTTGGCTGAGTTCTTGACAACCAAATATGATAATTGCCTTTCGGAGACCAGCTGGGTTTTCTGCTGGGTAATCACATGAACACAAATACGGAGCAGTATAGAATCAGCTTAGGGCTAGCACTGTTGCCTTACACCTCTGGGACTAAGGTTCAAGTCTCTGCCATGGTTCCATGTGTTGCTGTGGGGTTTCCTCTGGGTACTCTGGTTTCCCCCCCCGAGTCCAAAAAAAGCTTAAATTGGCCGTAGGTGTGCATTTGTGGGTAAATGGGGTGTATGAGTGTACCCTGTGATGGGCAGGTGCCCCAGCCTGGGTTGTTCCCTGCCATGTGCCCATAGCCTCCGGACCTCCATTGATCCGAAATCGGAAAAGTGGGTTCAGGAAATGGATGGATGTAAACTAGCCAGCTAAGAGGGGCAGCAGTGATGTTTGTGAAAGCCTTGTTTAGTAAAGCTGTGGAGCCGATGCACTTTCTGTGTCAGGAATGACCTTGTTTCTTCAGTGAGAGATGTCCAGAGATGACCCTCAACTTGTTGGTTGCAATTTAAGATCCTTGGTTGTCTGGGGATTAGGATTAGCAATTTCCAACAAATTTACCCTGGTTCAATTCACAATCTGGGAGTATAAGTGTCTTTTCTAGCTACTGATATGAGTAACAAGACATTACAAATTACCAAGGGAGTGTTTTTCAGTTCAACATAAGGCATGTTTTAGAATCTCTGTATCAAACAGGCAATACAGTGGCAAAGAACATGTCTATGTAACCTGCTTCCAGGAGGAGCCCTATTATTGTTCCTCTGAGAAAGACATTTAACCTGAATCCAAGTATCCGAGTGAGTTAAGTGAATGAGAGTGAAATTTATTCATTTATCCTATATATCACTGCTAACCCCTCAGCCAGGTATCCGCACTGCTAAACGATTGCCTTGAGTTTTGAATTCAATTTCAATGTCAAGGATACACACCAGAGGTACTGTGGTCTGAATCCAAACCAAAACACAATATAATCCGAACCACAACCCCCTATCTGCACCCCCCTCCCCGGGCCAGCAAAATTTACCGAGGGGAACCACCCCCCCACCCATGGACCTTGGCTTTGTTTGGTAAGTTTGGACCTCAGGGAAAAGTACAAAAGTCCCCCTGATATTCACTTTGCTGGTTCCGTTGCTCCCACAAACCCTTCACTGGATATGACAGGGCTGCCCTCTAGTGTTTCCATTCAATGCAGAACCCAAAACCCTGTCCGTGTTTCCACAGTCCATGGGGACTTTTCATTGGATTCATTGTGTAGATGTTCTTTGGCAAGAGCTGCAACCGGAATAATTTTTTAAAGATTTACAGGTACGTGAAGTTCAGCTCTTCCTCAAAAAGGCTCAAGCAGTTACCCCTGCCTGTATTCCATGAGGTCCACATGGTCTCTCTGTTCCAGTATCTCAGACACAGCCACCCTTCTGAGATTTTCATGCACTACAGTTTACAGACAATGGTGTGATTGAGAAAAAGCAGATTCGATCGTGTACTCTATTAAGAGACCACCGAATGTAAAGAAATGCTGATTTTATATGTTAATCAAAAGTCATTAGGCATTAAGCAGACCGACACAGAATAAATATCTTTGTGCCTAAAAGTCCTACCCATCGTAGTTCAAGGTTAAAGGCATGAATATATATATATGTTATAACACATTTTTTCGGTATTTGAAATACTACATGCTGGAGGACGGAGAACTTAATTGTGAAGATGTCATTTTCTGTCTCCTTTCCAGTAGAGGTCAGTCTATACTGGAATCCAAAACTTTCTCTTTACATTAGTTGACGGCTTACATAAGACTCCAGTTTCATTCCCCCTGCTTTTGAAGGCAAATATGTGTGATCATTTTTGGGGATCTCAAGTTTATATGGAAATGGACCAGTTTCACCCCTGCTTCTTTTGGATTTGGTTGGGAAAACTTTGGCCTCATACAGTGCGTCTCACCATGGGCCTGGAAACCACTGTGTATGCGTTTCTGCAGCTGTCCTAAATAGTTTGGCTTAACTCTACTGTTAACTTAATTCAACAGCGTTCCCATAGACATCTTATAGGTCATTCTGGTCAGTTTCATTAAATGCTTGTACGATTAAGATCGTTAGCATTTAGAATATTTTAATGATCGTTTAACTACAACCATGGCTAAGAAATTCTGTTCATACACAGAGGGTTACTTGAACTAAAACTGAGCCAGACTGTATTACAGACACACACATACACACTCGAGCACATTTGCAATGGGTTGTGAGACTGAGACATACTGAATTGCCAGAAATGAGAAGGAATTATATAGAAAATTCAAAAATGATCATGAAAAAATTAAAGACAACTAAGGTTAAAATAAAACCAGACTGTATTGCAATGTGCACCGTTGTGTACATAGTTACATAAAGTCATAACCCTGCAAGAACCTCTGCATCTCGGAAAGCTAAATTCGGTTTTTCCTATTACATCACATCTGGCTAGTTTTTGAGCTCTGCTCTGGTGTGTGTGTTCCAGGGGCGCTTTCAAATGTCCTGTGTGTTAAATAAACACCCCTTTTTAGAAACAGCCACATGGGAGGGAGTGGTCCGTAGTGTGACTGCCGCCCCCCCATTTTTCATATTCTGCCCTGCCAACAGGTACAGTTAGTTGAGGTCCTTGTTCTGAGACGTCACTGGCTGGAGTCACTGCCCGTCCTGCCCCATGCCTGTGGCAATTTCACTGCTCATTCTGGCACGGTAGGCAGCTGTAAATTGGAAGGCTTTTCGAGCTTGATATTCCCACGCTGTTACCCACTGAGATATGAGGACGATGGGGTGTTTCTAGCATTGAAAAGAAAGACATAGAGATATTAGCAATATATACTGGGAGACAAGTCACAACAGCACTTTAATAGCAATGGTAAATTCCAAGGAAAAGGCTGGGATAATTTAGTCTGATTTATTTGTTCTCCATTACCCCCCCATAATGATCTTTGATCCAGTTGAACACGACATGATGCAATGAATTCTTGCCTTTTTACGAAATTATTCCAGTAAATCATTTTGAAGTAATCTATTTATTTATTGCTGGGCAGATGCTTTTTGAATCCAGAAATATATAAAAAATTAAGTAAATATATGTACAGGGTTAAATTAGTAAGAACCTGAATATTTACCATTGCTGAAATCAGTCACTAAAATGTAATGATCCCAGTTGATATTCTGGTATCGGAATGGGTTGCCTTTTTCTCAGAAGTTCTGTTCCTTGAAGCTATGTCCCAGTTGACAGTGTTTAAACATCAACCTGTCTGGGAAGACCGCTGGACTCCGCCTCTCTTGGCACGGACTGGGAGGTCAGCGAGGCGTACTGTGTCTCGTCTCTGGCCAGACCTTGGCTGAGCTCTGCAATTGGACAGCCGTCTGCCAAAACTCACAAACAAACAAGGAACTAGCGTCAAAGGTCACCACTGGCTGCACAGAATCAGCAGAGTCCTTGACACTCAGCGTCGAGATGGGGAAAGTCTACAGAGAAAGCAGTGCTTTTGGCATGCTGAGGGTTAGTTATTCCCAGAGTACTCAAATATGTGTGTTTCACCCAAACGATGTTTGAAAGTAATGCCTTAAACTGTCACTTACAAGTCATTCTTGCCATGTGTAGAAAAGGGACAAACTCTGCTCCTGTTTAGACCGTGTGAATGTTTGTGTGCGCTTGCATCTGTCAGATGTTTATAAGTAAGATTTTTGCTAAAAATATCAACCTCCATTCTAGAAAGAAGAAGAATTACTTACAAATAGACAGAAAGTTGCTTCTAAACATTACGATTCACATTCTTACATAAAGCCAAGCATCTACGGATCCTCAAAAAACGTCTGCAAATTTTTAAAGCAGGTTTAAATCACTGCAGAAATATTTTTCCAGTATCTTCCAGCCTTTATAATATATGAGTGAATGCTGTAACATTCAAAAAGATGCAGAAAGTGGGGATAGCTGTGCTCCTGAGTGATTCTGTTGCATTACTGTGTGATCCACAGCCAGATGCAAGTGCTGGTGAAGAAATAAAGGAGCCCAGGACACACAGACCATACCACACATCAGATGTTTGTCAAATACCTCCAGATCAGAAACCAGAAGGTTGCACGAGTGATATCAGATACCCAAAATTTATGGTTTTAGTATTCCATAGCATAAGCTTGTGAGATTTATATCAAAACCCATAGGCTGCGTGATCAATAGCAAAAACCAAGGTCTGGCATTAATATGAAGGCCCAAAACAAGGGGAGATCCATATGGGTTGGACAGCATCTAAACCAACTCTGGAACAAGCTACAGTACCCAATGAAATTTTTCATTTGTTTTGGACATCAAGATGCTCACAGGTATCAAAAGCACAGTTATGAATTTGCACCCCTAAGGCAACAATATCTTTGGGACAGATAGTTCTGTTGAAATATTGATTTAAAGTACAGAACGCTACATTCTAAGCCACTGTGACCTTTTGGATGGAATCTTTCACTGCCCCAGATCCTAATACTACTCATGGAGCTGTTGGAGTACAGATTTCTCTGTATTGTGGGATAAGTGGCTCAGTTGTAGGGTTGGGAGTCTGAGACTGCTCTGTTTGTGGATTTTTCATGTCTTTCTCATTAAATTTATTTAGTAGATACTTTTTATCCAAAGCACCACACATTTTTGACTGGCGTCTCTAAATTGCCCACGATGTGCGATTGTGTGCCTTGCGATTGACTGGAATCCCTCCATAGGATGCATGTGTGTGACAAATATGTCTCAATGGGATGTGTGTAGGCTGGGCGTATGTCAGTGGTGCCCATATGTGTCTTTGTGACATATCGCTCCATGATATATGTGTTTGTCTCATATTTATCATAATGCTTGTGTGCATTTTGCGGGGAAAGGCTCCATGTTGCTCGCCAGGTATGTAATCTGATGAGCACGGCTGGCAGCAAAGGTTTGAAAGAAAACACGGCTGAAATTCTGTCAGCTGCTGGAAGATTAGCAATACGTGGTAGGATGCAATATCTTACTGTCAACCTAATTAATTTAACCTCCATTCACCTGAGGCCATTCCCTGGGGAGGTGCAATGGGACAGTCTCATAGCTCATGGGCGCAAGGGACATTTTATCTGTTGCACTGTTAAGTATTTAGCAAACAGCTGACGTCACCGCAACCTCTAAAAGGACGGCCGGAGGGTGGGAGTGGAGTAGAGAGCACAGCCTTCACGACAACAGGGGCAGAGACTTGCAGCACTACCTTCCAACGGTATCACAAGCTCCATTTGCTCTTGTTCGAGATGCCACAGCCCTTCTGTAGCATGAAAACCGCGACCCTCTGGGGCTTGCTGCTTCTACTGGTGCTCCATCAGGTAGGACCTGTTTCTTGCTCCATCAGAGGTTGATCTCTTGCAACAGAATGAACTACGAGTTCTGAAATTATGCTTTAATGACAAAGTGAGAATTTTTGTTTGTATGCATGATATCTACCATATTAACACACTAGCTAGAATACTTGTTTGTCTTCAATGTAGTACAATTAACTGGATTTCAATCCTTGAATTTATTGACCAGTTACTTATTGCCAGTTGGCAGTACATATTGGCGACTGGTGTAATAAATTTGCTTAGCTCTTGTTGTAACTTAGGTCTGGTTTTTACATTTTTATTTTCTGGTTCTAATCCCTTCTGGATATGAAGTATCTTGTGTTACCGTGCATGGATGTACTTATTGATGTGTGTGTGTGTGTTTATGTGTGTGTGTGACAGGTGTCTGCAGGTCCTGTGACTCCAGCTGAGAATCAGCATGATGCTCCAGCTGCTGTCGGACTGTTGAGGCGGTTTGCCCGCATGACTCCCCTGTGGAGGATCATGGGAAACAAGCCGCATGGGGCATACTGCCAGAACAACTACGAGTGCTCAACTGGGATTTGCCGGTGAGACGTGCTGTGTCCTGCTCCCCTGGGCTGCTGATCTGTGAGTTGTAGATCATCCCAGGCTGCCTCGTTAACTCCTGGGCACCTCTCCTCTCTTCCAGGGATGGCCACTGCTCTTTCAATCAAACGGTGAAATCGTACAGAACAACCTGAAGTCACCTCCCGTCTGTCTGGGGAAGCTGGCATCCAACACAGCCCCGGGGCCTGTACCACGAAGTAGGATTTCTTGCTTAGCCAGATAACTTGTTGCAGTTAAGGTACCCAAGTTTAAAGGGACGTTATCTTTGTTCACTTACGTTCAGCCCAGACCATCTTAAATGCAACACGTTAACCGGCTGAGCAAGAAATCCTATTTCATGATACAGACCCCTGGCATTTACAAAATCCAGATGCAGCACTGTGCAGCCTCACAAGACACCATTTCTCTTGCACTACTGTTTTCAGGTCAACATAACTTGCACAGGCATGAATAAGGTCAGAGATAATAGACCAAAAACATGCACCCACTAACTCACCTTCACTTAGGATACACCTGCACATCCTTAAACTTGCACTCTCTTTCATTCGCATGCTGCATCACATATCCACATATGAACACATGCTCAGTCTTGCTTGTGCTTGCGCACACACACACGCGCGCGCACACACACACACAAACTTATGTGCACAATCACACACATTGCCTGACATAAAAGGGTCAGGATGACATCATTTTCCAAGCAGGCGACCCTTAGTTGTCTTGGTTGGATTTTGATAAGGTGGAATCATGTGGTATGTCAATGCTTAAGGTTTTATGGAACTGGCAGGCCTCTTAAGCAAAGATTTTGCCACATGGCTTATACGCATGGCCAAAGACAACTGGAGCTCTCTTCATAAGCTCAACTACACAAAGACTGCCATTGTACTTCCAATAATTAAAAAAACACAGACCTCTTTTCTAACCTTTTAAAATATTTTCTTAATACATTTATTGTAACCAGGTTAACCAGCCTTTTGACAGTATTTCTCACACACATAACAGAATATATTTGGCAAGCATGCCTATTGCCTAACTCGTGCCTTATGAATACAGCTTCCTTCCAGAGAAACATCCAGAAACAGGATGAGAAGCATCCTGTCTTTTTTAAAAATGAAATATCAGAAGGAACTGATTAACCTGGAAGTTATTGAACCAGACAAAGCAATTGGGGAGGGTCAACGTAGAACAAACTTAATGCCTTTTCAAGTCTTTTACAGCTCTCTGTGTTTTCCGGATTTAAGCTATTTTGTCAGTTATGTATATATCTGTTTGTCTGCTGTTGCAACAGATGTGTTTCATTGATCACATCCTTGGAGGTATGAAGTATGTGGTGTGGATTTCAGATTATATTTCATGGTTATGTGTCTTTATTTATAGAGCTTTTCAGTAAACAATTTTATGTAGCACTGTTTAAATGTACCATTTTAGTCATGATGTTTTAGATATTGTAACATTAAGTCGGACCTTGCTTGTTGCT
>JAAGVU020000002.1:12439436-12482395 GCA_011763525.2 Mormyrus iriodes
GTAGCACTGTTTAAATGTACCATTTTAGTCATGATGTTTTAGATATTGTAACATTAAGTCGGACCTTGCTTGTTGCTTTAACGGTTCACAGAGAATTTCTCATATCAGTGTCAAAGCCTTGAATAACGGCTGATACATATTTAATTGAATTGGTATTTGAATGAAATCAAGATTACACTGAAGTAACATTGCAGAATATCTTCTCCAGATGCACATGGCCACTTTAGCAAAGAAACAACATCATATTTCAAATAAAACTGAATTATTCCAAATGAACTTTTTTATAATTACTGAAGCAGCATATCCTTGTTCGCATTAGATCATTATATGCTTTTACACACCACTTTTTTTGCTCTACAAACTCTTGCAATATGACACATTCATTTATGTATTTGCACAACCAGCGTACTGTAAAAATTCAGTTTTGTTTTGTACTGTTGCCTGTTACATGCTTATAGCATGACTTGTTTCACAAGAGGACAGTACGAACCCTGTCACACTGTGCTTCGGCAATAAAGCATTTTGTTTCAAGCTTGATATTCTGTCAGTGTTATTTCTGGTCAGATTCAACAAGAACAGAAAAAAAAGATATTTTAATAGTGGAAGGATTGCAGTCTACCATATACAGTTGTTGGAATATATTATTTGCTTAAAGGTTTTTCAGTCACTTACGCAACACTAATACATATTACACAAACTATTTATATAGCTGGGATTTAGTTGATAAAGGCAATCAGGTTAGAGACCATGTTCAAAGATACAAGAGAAGCCCCTGCCCTCTGTCGGTAACAAGCCGACTTCCTATACCAATCAGCATACTTAGCGACAAAAAGAACATATTAATGGTGTCAAGCATTTATTATACATAGAAAAAGTTTGCTGTAAGCATATTTATAACACCAAATAAAACCCCAAATTTAAACAAAAAATCTTCTTCATCAACTCCCTTTAAGTGTACATCAAGATTATGATGACTTTCTATTTACTTAGTAGATGGTTTTATTCAAAGTACTGTACAATAGAAAAGGCAAGGTCAGATATTCACTGGAGCACCTGGGGGTTAAGGGTATTGCTCAGGGGGCCAACAGTGAAATCACTCTGCAAAACCTGGTATTCAAACCAACAACCTTCCAATCACAGGCACAGTGTCCTAACCTGCTGAGCCACACACCACCCCCATTATTACTCAGCAAATAGGGAATGAAAAAAACATTGGCTGCTTGCTTCCAGTACACACAGTCCTCCAGCTGCAGTCACCAAGGTCCCTGTAGTTGTTTAAACAAAACCCGCACTGTGGCCACACCTTCGGCCCACTGAGTGGTGCCCGTTACACAATGCAAACCGCTGCAGGGTCCAGGTCCTCTGGAACCCTGCTCCAACGCTTTGGTCGAGTGCAAAGGGCAGATGCCACTGCAGCAGGGGGTGAGGTCTGAAACTCCTCAAAGAGACCATTGGCTAGTGCTGGGTGTTGGAAAGGAATTGAGCAAATGTAGAGCACAGCGTCCCAGCAGCGGCGTGCTACTGGGAACACATTTAGCCTTTACAGCAGGTCACAGCTTTGGGTAAAATAAATGTACATTAGGTTCTTGTTTGAGATACAAAAAATGAAGTAATGTAGGATCACATCCATCCATTCATCCATCTGCTTACCCTGGGTTGTGGGTGGCCAACATTTTCAGCCCACAACCGCCAAAATAATAGTGCCAGAGACTCGCAACCCCACCCATCCATCCATCCATCCATCCATCCATCTGCTTACCCTGGGTTGTGGGTTGCCGACATTTTCAGCCCACAACCCCCAAAATAACAGTGCCAGAGACTCGCAACCCCACTTTACAAGGTGGGGGGTCCCCTCTGTAAACATATTGCACTCATTCAGATGCAGGAACTCCTGGATTAGGGTAATGTAAAACATTGCAACTAACACAGTGTGACAACTTGTATTATGAAACATATATAGTTTCATAATATTGTGCATAGCTTAAAAAACACGAAGCTAAAAATGGATTAAATAAAAAAAAAAGAAATTAAAAATTTGGAACATAATTGGACTGGCCTGAGTTGGAGGCCCAATATGATATGCTTTCACAGGGCCCAAAGTTTCTAGATTGTTGTCGTTGAAGAGTGACATTCCACCTTATACATACTGATTTCAGGGAGGAGGATGAGAGACAACTGCGCTCTGTTCGGCAAATTTTATCAGCAAACATCAGAATATCAAAATAGCCTACTTTATACTGTAGTAAAGTCTGGACAGTACGCCCATATTAAAAAACAGATACCGCCAAACCTTAGTGTTGGCCGGTTGGATTTTCTGATGGGGTGGGTGCTGGCGGTAAAATTTGCCTACTGAGTAGGGCGGTAAAACTTTACAGTTAATTTTACTTTTGCTGAAGAGCGGAATGGAAGATTTCCTGAACATTGCGCATCATTCGTGTCAGGGAGCTTCTGAGTCCGGAAGACTCCCGCAACTTTCGGGATCGGAGGGATGCCTGTAAAGATTAATGCCAACCAACTAAATCAAATTACATGTGGACGGCTACTGTTGTGCATGGCACTCAGGATTGTTTTCCAAAGCAAAACGCAGGGATTTTGCGTGTAGGGCACATGTTCACCTTCACATGTGGTATGTTTTGTCCTAGAAGTAACATGTTCCTGGAAAAATCACAGAAACAGTCAAATCCACGTGTATTTGTGCCTGTGTCCTTGTCAAACATGCTTTGTGTATCCAGTATGCCTATTTTTTTGTACTGTGAACTTTTAACAAAACAGATGCTTTGGCATGTGTGCTGTATGAATGCACCTTTATCCACTTCACGTGCGCAGGCGTCGTGGTGGAATTGCCATGTGGCATGTCTCATTCGCGCGCGTGCCTGAGGCCACACACGCGGCGCCAGGATCTTGGACTGCGCGTGGCTGATGAACGTCGGACAGACCAGCTGGAAGAAGAACAGCAAAAGCAATGTTTATAGGTTTTATTTGTGGAATCCTCTTGGCTAGCTCAGTTTTAATTATTTATATGTTTGAAGAGCAAACATTTGATAATAAAATTTAAAGAACATAACTAAGATAAGCACTGGCGTAAGTAGACACGCCCCGAAAACGTAGCCTATTATTATGGATATTTGGTTATTAGGTTGTCACATAGGCCTACATTAGCGCGTCTAAATTACGTATTATTATTGCATTTCAGGTTACGTTATTTGTACTGCCAGAAAAAATTATATATATATATATATATATACACACACACACACATACATGTATATAAAAAACAGAATATTTTTGTTTTCATATATAAAATCGTTCAAACATTTGCTGCAGAAGTTTTTAAATGTAGGAAGCACAAAATTACAAGTAGAATGCAACAAACGGCTCATCCTAATTAAATGAAGACCTTAAAAACAAACTACGCCATGGGTGCCCTGAACCAGGGCATTCTAAAGCGATGGTTAGTAAATACAACACAAACAAGCGTTCCCTGTAACCCAGGGTCACTGAAACTTCAGACTCCTCTTTACAATCTTTGCTGTTTGATGCTTTATCTACTCACGCAGCTATATCTTTGCCTTAACTATGTAACTATATTAACTATACTTAAGCTACGGTAGAGGTATGGGCTATGTCATTGTGATTTCTTACCTACCACTTTTTTGATATAGTTCCTGCATCAGGTATTGTTGGGAGTCATTTATTTATTTAGCCTAAGTAGTGCGTACAAACAAAAAGTTATTTCTATTAAAGGATAACAGAAAATACCGACACTGGTTACCTTGGTCCTTGGTTCTATTTTCAGACTTTCTGTTTTCCATCACGTTTATTTTGTACTACAAAAATCAATTCGACAACTGTTTTTTCAGTCCGAGATGAAGTGGTTCATAGGACTAAAAAAACTACAAAATATAGACCCCACGAAACGCCGGCAGTAATGTAACAACGGGACAAACTCTAAACCAGAGGAACCATCCAGCCATCCAATTTCGTTACCGCTTATCCTATTCAAGGTCGCGGGGCCAGAGGAACCAAATAAGACAAAATATTATCCAATACATCTTAATATTCGAAAATAAATAATTCTAATAAAAACAAAAGGAAGTAAGCAATATTTTTACACACAAGAAAAAACAGGGAATATTTATTTCGAAACGGTTTGTTCGGGTTCCTCCCCAATGAGACCGTTATACAGTTTACAACAACGACCAAGTCCAATAAATTATGCATCTGCATATAACCTGGCAGAACCTCGCGCATGTGAACATTTGACATTTTGAAGATGTATTTACGGAGAAGAATGTTACTTATGCATACATGCTGCCATCTGTCGGGGATTCGGTGCCAGTAAAGGGTTTACAAGCAGCGCTGGTCACACAGGTCAGTCTTACTCCGAGGTGTGTTCTGTATTAACTGGTGTTTAAGATTAACTACGGTACTGAAATATGATTGTTGTCGAATGCCTTATAATGCGTCACTGACAAACAGAGTTTATTTTAAATGATTGTGTTTTAATACACACTCAGGTTTGGTTAATGAAAGCAGCATGTAAACAAACTTAATTCCAATACTTACAGTCATAGTAAAATCGTACTTTCTATTATTTCAACGTCATGGTTGCTTTTCTCTATCGTCAGCCAGCGATATAAACTTTTAATGGAAATACATTACCGATTTTAGTGGCAAGCCGTAAATTTCCCTATTAGAGATGTTTTACTTTTTGAACTAGGAACACGTGTTTGTGTGACCTCACAGCGAAATAGACCTCCTCAGGTCCTGGCAGTCATGTAAAACTTTTTTCCTATTTTAAGTTCACGACATCCGTATTTGGCCCAATGAATGTGAATGTGTGTCGGAAGTTAGAGACATCTATATATACATGAACAGTGCAGATCCCTTCTGCTCGGAGAATGTTCCTTTAGACTTTTCATTTGTTGTGCACAATTTTTTAAGGATCTCGGCATTGTCTCTCTGAGTTTCTGGTCGCAGCGTTTGAGATCATTAGAAGGCGGAACCTGCAAACTGCTGAAGTTATTCACAGACCAGTAAGTCAAGCTGCATTTTGTAAGACAATGCTGTAAATACTAGTTGTTCTTACATTTGGTAACCCAACATTTGACTGAATATGGTCATACAGCTTAGCATACAGCTGACAAACTAGTTTTCATTATAAATGTATGTTAGTGTTCAGATTCCCAGTTTAGTTTGTTTACTTACAGATAGGTCTTTACTGTCAGACGCCCAAGTCTTTTGGTGTAACTAGACGCGAGTCTGGAGATTGAGATGAAAACGTCGGCTGGTTGTTGGAATCGTAACATATATTTTGTATATAGATAGATGGCAGTATTTTATGGATCCCATAGGGAAATTCGGTGTAATAATGTGTAGATAATTGCCCCTCCAGTATATAATCGGATGCTTTTTCTTCCCTGCAGCAACTGAAGTGTAGTGTCCGTGCGATCCGAGGTCTGAAGTTCATTAGAAAGGAGGACGGACCGCCATGAGGAGCCGGAGTAACTCCGGAGTTAAACTTGACAATTATGTTCGGATTGTACAACAAACCATCCTTCGCTACCAAGTGAGCCTGTTCCCATTTCGCCAGTGAAACTGTATCCTTAACAAATGCAGAAACTAATACGTAATTCTATCTTCGTATAGTTGTATTGCACAGTGTCATGTCTTAGCTTCTACTACTACGAAACAGTCTGCCATTTGATGCCTTGAGTTGGGATCAAGTCACAACATTTATACCAGCTGAGGGTCTGTCTTGCCTTGCTAGGAATAGACAGTGAAAGTCATACACATGCGAGCGTATTTAAATCACCAAGTAACACATGCACTGCCCCTGACATGTCTGGTCAGCTGCGCTGGCTAATAACATGCTAATGTAGATTCTGACATGCTGTTAATCGCTAGCACCAGTGGACAAAGAAATTCACGAAATGAATAGTAAGGCTGTTTAACCATAAATCACTGCGACTAACCATGATGACAGTCTTGATAGAGAGCACCTTTATTTTTATTTTTTAACAGGACCCAGTGACGGGGCTGCTGCCGGCCAGCAAGGAGCAGCCAGATGCCTGGGTGCGGGACAATGTGTACAGCATCCTTGCTGTTTGGGCCCTGAGCCTGGCCTATCGCAAGAATGCTGACCGTGATGAGGACAAGGCTAAAGCCTACGAACTTGAACAGGTGGGCTCCTAAAATACTCACTATGAGAGGTAACGGTTACAAGATGGATGTTTTGGTGCCACATGGGGGCGCCTTTTAGCCTTTTCACTTGCGGTGTGTTTACCAGGTACCTGTGTTTGAGTGTGTGAGACAGCACTAAGTGAATTGTTCTGTGGGTGTGCTTTGGCTCCCAGTGTCATCCAGATTTTCCCTCATTCTCTAGAGTGTTGTCAAGCTCATGCGGGGCATTCTCCTGTGCATGGTGAGGCAGGTAGGTCCTTCTTCATAACGGCACCATTGACCAGGATGGGTGACTGATATATTTTTGCAGCTGGCTCTGCTTGACATTTGGAGTTTTGAGGGCTTAAGGTAGTCACTTGGGGCCCTCTTCATGTACTGACTCATTGGCTGCTATCTTCCAATAATGCTGGACTATATAGCATAGTTAAAAACACGCATTCAGAATCTTAGTGTTAAGTCTCCTTCCAAATCGGAGTACACCCAGAACTCTGAGTGCTATGTTTTCACAGCCGGGACCAATATAGACTCAGCAGTAAGCTGGAGTGAATCCTGGGGTTCATATTGGTTGGCCAGAGTTTGTGCATGATTCATAATTTGACCAGTTTTGAAAGCTATGTAAAGCAATACCTTCCTGCTTCCAATAAACACTTTGCTGGGCACACAGCCAATTGCTGAACTGTGACTGACATTCAGAGTAGGTGAGTATTGTGACTAGGCAGTGACATCAACCATCTCTGATTTAAAGGGTTGCGAATCATGTGTTCATTTAATCAAAGAGAAGATCCTTTTCCTCAAAATATTTCTTTGTGTTTGTCAGCTGGAGAAAGTGGAGCGTTTCAAGTATAGTAAGAGCACCATAGACAGCCTCCATGCCAAGTACAATACACGAACCTGTGCCACAGTAGTAGGGGACCAGGACTGGGGACACCTGCAGGTGGATGCTACGTCCCTGTTTCTCCTCTTCCTGGCACAGATGACTGCGTCTGGTACCAAAGAATACCCCGTCCTCTTGTTCGCCCTGCCCTCTGCTGAGAACAGGATTATGTGGAAGTGCTGACTATCTGGTGTTTTGTTGCAGGTTTGCACATTGTGTACACTCAGGATGAAGTGGACGTGGTGCAGAACCTGATGTTCTATATTGAGACTGCGTACAAAATTGCTGTAGGTGTACCACACACTGTTACCATACGTTTTGTTTATTTCTTATCCGGGGAAAATACTGTAATACTTTTCCTGTTTTGCACCTCATCCAAGGGTACAGAATTGTCTGTCTGCTCGTCCGGAACTTAAGTCTAAATTTGACTGAGCTCCCTCTCTCTCGCTCAGGATTATGGTATGTGGGAACGAGGAGACAAGACTAACCAGGGGATCCCTGAGATCAATGCCAGCTCTATCGGCATGGCTAAGGTGATGTGAAACCAGTAACATCAGTCTTGCTTTCTCCTCTGTGGTTTATGTTGTCATAAATGCCCCGCACCCAGACTATTTCAAATGATTGCGCCCAAAGGCCAGAAAACTCTGTGTGAAGAATAAGTCACAATGCAAGTGATAGGGAATCATTTATGTTCCTGTACATACACAGGCTGCGCTGGAAGCCTTGGATGAACTGAACCTGTTTGGTGCAAAGGGAGGCCCTGGATCTGTTGTCCATGCCTTTGCTGATGATATCCAGCACTGTCAGGTAATGCCAAAAGGCTCTCTGCATCTTCACGCAAGACCATGTAGACTCTTGTGGCTCCCTCTGCATTCCAGGTACCTGCACATATTTGAAATGCATAATCTTATTGCAGGGGTATAGTCAAAAGCCCTCATTTCAAGGTATGACTTTGATAAGATTAGATTAATCCTGTTCTCCGTGCCTTCACTGCAGTCCATCTTGAACTCCATGCTACCAAGAGCATCTACCTCAAAGGAAGTAGATGCTGGCCTCCTTTCCATCATTTCCTACCCGGGGTTTGCAGTGGAGGACATCAGCATTGTGAACATTACTAAAGAAGAGATCATCTCCAAGCTGCAGGTAACGAGATGTCCCCCGGCACACACAACTGCAAATGGTTCAACCAAAGTGTATCGTGGGACACGTAGTTAGACTGTCTCTGCTGCAGGGACGCTATGGATGCTGTCGCTTTCTGCGAGATGGTCACAAAACTCCTAAAGAGGTAAGGGAAATGAATGGGGATGGGCTTCTGCACATAATTCCAAGTGATCAACCATGTACCCAGTGGGTCCAGGACTGAAATGTTTCTGTGTTGTCTATTAGTGTCATAGATAGGATGAAGAGGCTTAGGCATGGCAAGGTGTGTAAGTGACCACTTCCTTAAATATACCCTTCCCTTCAGGACCCAAATAGGCTCTATTATGAATCCGCTGAGCTCAAGCTTTTTGAGAACATTGAATGTGAATGGCCTCTTTTCTGGACCTATCTCATCCTCGATGGGATCTTCATCAACAGTCCAGAACAGGTGAGTAGGAGGGGTGTAATCCTTACATGTTTGTGGTCTTATGTAGCAAATATGTAGAACTTTGTCCTCACATTCAGGTTGAGGAATACAGGGAAGCTCTTGATGGGATCCTGATCAAGCAAAAAGATGGGATTCGTCTGCTGCCAGAGCTCTACAGTGTGCCTCCAGACCGTGTGAGTACTCAGATTTCACCCCGTTTATCTGTACGGCAAAGCTGTGAAGTAGTGACCTCTAGTTGTGATGTCATAATTATATATAAGGAACCAATGTAGTTATCGGACATAAATAGAGCTGATTTACCCGGCATTTCCCATGAGTCAACATTTGTTCATTTGCCTGCCTGTGCTGTCCTAAACAGGTCGATGACGAGTATGTCAACCCCCACTCAGTGGAGAGGATTCCCATGGGTAAATGTCCCTTAAAGTGGGGACAGTCTCTCTACGTTTTGGGTAACCTCCTGGCTGAGGTGAGCTTTTCTTTTAACAAAACAAAAAAAAAAAAAACTTTAAATTTTGTTTAAAATGCCACTTACCCTTAAAAGGTAGGAAGATGAGGAACGCGGGTGTTTCAAGTTGCATTCAAAGCTTAGCTGGTGGTTTATGAACCTCAGGGGTTGAAAGGTTTGTCTCTGTGTTTCAGGGCTTCTTGGCCCCAGGGGAGATCGACCCCCTCAACCGGCGTTTTTCCACTATCCCCAAACCTGATGTTGTAGTGCAGGGTGAGTTCTCTGAATCAACTTTAATAAAAAGAAAAAAGTTAGACCTGTGTATCTCTGTATATTGGTTTTAATTAGTATTCATCACTCTGTATAGTATAATCGATTTAGCATGCAAAAGGCATCGATATCTGTCCTTTTCATTAAAATTACATTAAGTAAACTGTTAACACGGTAAAGGGGATTTCCATCTGAAAATAATTTTTCTCTTCACTAGATGTTCCATGTGTCCAAAAGATATTAATATATACACCATAAATTGGACTTGTGTTTTGACTTATCAACAAGATTAGTTTCTTAGCTTATCTAAAGCAAACTTCGCACGTTCATGTTGTTGGTAATGTCACTGGTCTGTCTGTTGGCACGAAACCTCATTAAACGTTAGCCTTTATTGGTGACTCATGAAGGTGATGCGTTTCCAGTGTCAATCTTGGCAGAGACTGAGGAGATCAAGCAGCTGCTGAAGAAGCATGGGTTTGATGTTGAAACTGTAGCAGACATCCACCCAATCCGAGTGCAGCCCTCAAGAGTTCTGAGTCACATCTATGCCAGGCTAGGTAAAAACCTTGGAACAGTACTGTATTGTTATGGCTTGTCCAGGATTGAGTATTCCATCTATTTTGTGGGTTCTGAGCTAAATTGTCTGTTTAAATTTTCTCTTGATGGGTGAGTTTTGTTTTATTGTCAGCAGGGCGTTTTTGCTTTGACTATATCTGTATTGATCTGATCAAGGTCACAGATGTGGATGATGCGGTCTAGTTAAATTTTAGATGACGATTTAAGTCTGATGCTGCTTTTATTGGATGATTCAGTGAAAATGATGAATGAATGAGTTTTGACAAATGCACAGTTAGGTCTTGTCTTATACTCAGCAATGGGGTTGCTCTGTTCTGAATAATGAATTACAAAGGATGTTTTGATCTAAAATAATTGTTTCTCATAGGCCGTAACCCGAGACTGGGTCTGACCGGAAGGCCATACCGGCGTATAGGTGTACTGGGAACCTCAAAATTCTACTTGATTCGTAACACTATCTTCTCCTTCACTCCCCAGGTGAGAACAGCCTACTCTCCAGCAGACATTTCATTAAGTAACTCATTCATAAATGCTTTGCCAGGTTACTGGTGAACAGGTATATGGCGAAAGGTGCTTGCATGGTAGGGTTGCGCTTTTCCACTGCCAACAAGAACCGAGCCGTACCTGTGCCGTACCCGTGCCGTACCGTGAAATGGTGGTTTTCCATAGTAAAAAATACTAGCCATATCCGAGCTGTAACCATGCTGTCATGACCCTGCTTATTAGCAGGGCCGAAAGCATGACCAAACCAAACTGGTTACGTCACCACCATCTGATTGGTCAAAATGCACGGAGATAATCTGTGCTGAGAACACCGGTATCTGAGGGGGAAAATGTATATTCTGTATATTATTCATTATTAGTAGTATCACACATGGCATTGTATTGATGCTTTCCCGAAAACTCGGAACTTGAAAATTTTCTAACCTCCTATTTGGAAAAAGTACTGCAGAACAGTGGAATGGACTGGATTTGTAATGTAAATTTACCCAAGCGAATGCTAATTCTGCTAGCATTTGATGCTAAAATAAGATGATAATTCTCACAGACGTGCTGGTGGAAATTAGCACATAGTAAATCATGATGTACACTGTGTGAACATTTAAATACTCATCTCTTTGGTTTTTCGTCACTGTCGCTCTCCAAACCTGACAATGCGTTTACTGAGTGGACCCTTCTGCAGCGGAAAACCAAAGCAAGCTGGAACAGCACTGTAACTAGTCTGTCCACGGTATGGCTCTGGTAAAGGTCGGTTCCTGTATGCCAGTAGAAAAGCACCATATGTAAAACAGATTTAATCAAAGATCTGAGAGCCTTATTTTTTTATCAGCTAAAAAAAGTCTCTCAATCTTTCTTTGGTCATTGAGCCTTATGACTGACTTTACTTTGACTCTACAGTGACTTTAATTCCTGTATCACTAAGGTCTCCAAAATGTGAACGGTGACCCTTAAGAAAAGGACAGCCATATTTGTAAGTGTTAAAGTTTGTAAAGTCTATATAATAACCAAAGGTTTCTCATTGTTGTATCCAGTTTATCGATCACCATCAGTTTTACCTTGCTCTGGACAACCATATGATTGTGGAGATGTTGCGCACAGAAATCTCCTACCTTTCCTCCCGTTGGAGAATGACTGGTCGTCCCACAGTCACCTTTCCACTCTCCCAGACTATGCTGAGTGAGTGCCTGGCCTCTTGAAGCATGCACCAAAAAGCTAATGCGGAATACATTTCCTTTTTAAAAGGAGCTGTGTGCGTTGTGTTACGGGACCCTAGGAAAGCTATGAGGAAATGTACTTCCAAGTACCAAGCACACTGCTTGCTAATCTGCTATTAGGATTAATTCTTAATATGGAAGCGTACCTGATGGGTATGCGGCCTCCTTGCTTGTGGTATGTGACACATGATTCTGGCTGCTGCCTGCTGCAGCGGAAGACCACTCGGACCTGGACCCTGCAGTTCTGGCCACCCTGAAGAAAATGCAGGATGGCTACTATGGAGGTGCCAGGTAAGGGCTAAGGAAGCTTGTGGCATGCCCTGAAAATATGGTGCAGCAAGCCCTAACCTCATCATGATGAACCTTGTTCCAGAAAGGATTTCAATGACAAAAGTACGATAGTTTGGTATCATTCGTCATAAAATCATGATGTGCTAAAGTACATATGACCTGAGGTAGAACAAATGAGTCTGTCTTTCAGCTTTTCAAGGAGCTGGGGGTCCTCATTTCAGGCCTACCGTGAGTGGTTTTGTGCTGTCCCTGTGTCTGGATGTGTACATGATATTCTGTCTGTGTGGGCTTGCCACACAGGATCCAGACAGGGAAGTTGTCCGAGTTCTTGACCACTTCCTGCTGCGCTCACCTGAGCTTCATGGACAGTGGTAAGAGGCATGAGGGCTCCAGCATTGATGAAGAAGATGACATCTCCTACTTTGCTGGTGGAGCTGTGCATGAGTTTCAGTTTGATGATGGTAAGGATGTTGTGACCCATAATGCTGAAGTTCTAGGACCCCAATCTCCCTGCCTTTCCAAGAGGTAGTTGGGTGTCTTGCTTCGCAAAATACCTAAATTTTTAAGGATTTGTTACCATGATCTGTGTGTGTGTGCACATAATTTTTTTGACTACGTTGAAATTAGCCTGTGAGGATGTCCATGCCTGAGAGAACCTGAACGCTCATTTTAAAAATGGCTTTCCCAGAGTTATTTTGAAATTGCTCTGAGACATCCTTTCTTCCCATATCCTTTCTTCGAGACGCATCCCATTTTTAAACAATAACCCTTGTTTGCAAACTACTGCTCTTACCCTCAATCCAAGAAGATGTTCTAGTGAATGTGGTTTGATATCGTAGTACCTTTTAGCATGTACAGCTGGTCCCATTAAGCTGTGTGTAATTTGAGTGTTTGTGTTGAAAGGTCATGTCCAATTATGAAATCTCTTTTGGTGGATATAAACTATGTATCTGCTCACAGCATGCCTTCTGATTGGGATTCACTTCCACATCAAGAGTGGCATGCTGTTGAATAGATGGATGGATAAATCCACTTTGCACTCCAGAACTTCCCATAAAGGCTCATGAGGGAGCAGCATTTACACCACAAAATGCACTTGGTCGTGTAAGATGACCATGCAGAACAATCATCAGACCTAATGACTCCCACAAGATGGCTGCCTATATCATGTTTAGCATTTGGCAGCAGACATTGTGGGTTGAAGGCATTCTTTGGCTTTCTCAAAACCAATTCATCTGGATGTAAGAAAAAGGAGAAAAGATGACTCATCAGACCATATAACTTTCCCCCCATTACCCAGAGGAGCTGATTTTGTGCTCCTTACTCTGGATTATGAGTCATTATGTCTTGGCCTTAGTTTAGGAACTATCCTGTTAACAACCACCATTTCTCTTTTAGTTGAATTTGTGTGTGTTTTGCATATGCTGTCATGATTTTTGAGGCTTTTCTCATTGATGCATTAAATTTTGTTTTGGTTGCAGTTTTTATGACTGCATTGGCAATTTGAGCCCTGACTGTTCAGCTTCTGTGGAACACTGTATATTGCCTGCTGTTGCTTTGGCAACTCCTCATATCGATGATTGTCAAAACGCTTCTAGCTGTCACATACTGCTAACTGGCATTCAGCCTGGTATGACTCACCATGCTTTCTACGCTTGCGATTCACTTACTTCAGCATTAGTCCCACCAGCATGTTATGCTGTTTTTGTCCACCCCTGTATGGGTTTTCATCTTTCATTTAAAAAAAAAAAACAATTATGGATTTGCAATGCCAAAAAAAGCATAGTAATAAAACAATTTTCCAATATTAAATGGTTTAATGAAGTAAGACTGCCAGAGAACCGAAAAGTTTTGGCCCTTCTGTATCCCTAGAAAACGATGACCTGGTGCAATACTTGGACCAGCTGCTGGCAACCACTGCACCCAAGTCCAGCCTGAAGAGCAGCATGGTCAAGGGGGGCCTGAGCAGATTCCGTATGGCTGCAAGCAAAACCAGGGAGATGGTGTCGCTGGCACAGAAGGCCAAGGAGCTCAACATACAGAGTGAGCAGCCTGACATTGCTGATAGCCATTGGTAGTGTCAGCTCTGGCCTCGTGACTAAGACACGAATCTGTTTCTCTGCAGACGTGCACATGTATCTCCCGACCAAGCTGTTCCGGTCTCGCCAGCCCTCCCTGAACCTGACACATACCTCGGGACCTCAGGACACCATGGTGTGACTCCTGGTTCACCCATTTAATCAATCTGTTTTCCGTCTGCCCGCACAAAGAGGAGCAGTTCCCCTGTAATACTTCAAAATAAGTGTTTTATAATTTAAAATGGTTTGATTTAAACACCATCCACTTAATGGTCTGCATGTATAATATAATAAAAAAGCGAAGTGCTGGTACCTGCTGTTTGTCCAGGAGTCACAGGCTGTTCAGTTGTCTGAAGGTAGCCTGCCGAGGGATGCTGCGGGGGACATCGATTACCAGGCCTTGGTGCAGCTGCTGAAGGATACAGACAACCTGCAAGATCAGGCTGACATCTTGTACATTCTCTATAAAGACAAGTGAGTTCCTTTCTGAGGGTTTTCATGGCCAAGTCTGCATTTGACAGGCTTACATGGGTGTGGGTTATAATTGTGGTTTTTCCAGTCAGTCTAACTCTGCAACACCTGTCATTGGCTGGGAATCTTGTTCTAGGTACTGTGGGATGTGTCATTGACTGACTTTACTGGGGTAGGTCAGTACTAATGCTGTTACTTGATTTGATATAATCGATCGTTATCTGCTAATTTAATCTGATGATTTGAGTCATTGTTTATAATATGCGTTGCAATTTGTGTACACTCAGTCACAGATACGGAAAATTTTGGCACTCCAGTTCACTTAAGTTGCATGTTTTTGGACAGCGGAAGGAAACTGGAAGATCTGCCGAAAAGCCACTTGCACACAGGCTGAGCATGCACAGGCCTGCACGATGTGCAATATTAACATCGACCCTGCATTTCATGCACATGCAGTTGTCACATTGCAAAGATCGCCTGCTAGTCTGCTGCGTTCAGAAAATAAAATGTTTCAGCGCAACTTATTTTTCTCAGTCACAGGGAGCCAAACTTAGCAAGCTTTGCAATTTTAATGATGGTTCCTTTTCAACATTATCTAGTATATGCTAAAAAAAAAAGTCTAACGTTTACCATTGCTGTATTTGCATGAGCTCTGCATGCGCTTTCCAAGCCAATCATAATCATTCTCGTCCTTGCTGTTGGACTCATTCATAGATCTTGTTGCGCGTTTGTAAGAAATTTCTGTTTTCTTTTAACTTTTAATGTAAAGTGCTTCCATGCAAATGATGCTTTCGCTCTTTATTTGGATTCTCCATTTCTAGTGCTGTTTTCCTTCCACCATATTGCTGAGTAATCAATTAGGAAAATTTGAATCGATGCTTTTAAATAATAGAGTAATCGAACTTTTAATCGAGTAATTGTGACTGCTCTAGTCAGTACTGGTGGTCCTCTGCTCTTGGATGTTTCCCTGGCTGCCGCAAGAGTGCCTATTAAAGTTATGTTGGCTTCCTGAAGATGGGAACAGTGGGACCTGGTGGATGATAGTTTGGTCTGGGGTGAATGCTGAAATATTTAAGCAGAATACTGCCATATTGAAGTACTCATTCATATTCCAGGGGCATGGACTGGGACACTGGCCTACACGGCCAGGGCCCCACGGTAAGGGCCCTGCTGACTGACCTGTATCAGAGGGCAGGGGACCTACGGCAGTGGGGCCTAGTGCGCATGATCTGTGGGATGCTGCGGAAGAAGGTGGAGGAGCTGGACGAGGTACACAGGTCACCGTGCTCAGGTGGCATTTGCTTTTCCCTGTGAGAGGGATGCACACCGTTGTCAAACGTTGTCACTCTGTCAGGCAGGCTCTAGTTAAATAAAATACAATAGCAGTTGCCAGAAATGTATCCAGTGTGACAGCATTTCTTTCCTATTTACACTGATGGGTATTTTACCATAGAAATTAAAGTTAATTACTCTGCTCAAGAGTACTAGTGCAGGTTGCCTCCTGGAATATGAACCTGCTATCTACCTAGTGCTAAAATGTTACTGCATGACTCTAAAAAATATTCTCCAAATGTTACTTAATATATGACAGGTTAGCAGATGGCACCCTGAGTCCGTCACCTAGGTCTTGCTCAGCAGACAGCTTTAGGAGATCCTGGATTTTGGGTGGGTGGAGAATGTGTTTGGGTGCCTGTGAGTGGCTCATTGGTTGTGTTGGTGTACAGGCCTGCTCAGACTTGCTGGCTCATCAGAAGCACCTGACTGTGGGGCTCCCCCCCGAACCTCGGGAGAAGACCATCTCCGCGTGAGTGGGGAAGCAGCGGGGCCTCCCTATGGTGAAACACTAAAGCAGTGTTTACCAACCCAGTTCTCAGGGACCCACAGACGGTCCACATTTTTGCTCCATGTCTCAGAGCAAAAATGTGGACTGTCTGCAGGTTCCTGAGGACTGCATTGGGGAACACTGTGCTAAAGGGATTAAAATTGCCCTATGTAAATGTAGCGTGTGTTTCAAGCCTGACATCACAAAAGCGTAACAAGCTGAAGCTTAAACTTATGAAGGGTACTTGACTTTGGCTGTTTTACCAGGAGTTTGAAAGACTGTTGGCCTAATTGCAGGATATTTGTATTTTTTTTTTTTTTTAAATGTGTATATATTTTTATATTGTATATAATTGCATTTTCGCGTGGTACTTTTTTACACCCTTTGCACATGCACTCACTTTAGTTACATACCTCATATTTTTATCCTTTTGTCTTTATACTTGCATTTTACTGGTATTGTATTCCACATGAATTCCATATTTTATTGTAGTCGTTATTAAACTTTAATTGAATTAATTTAGTATATTGTTTTGTTATTGTATTCTTTATATTTGGCATTTTTAGGCTCTGTTTAATCTTTCATAGTAAGATCTATGCCTTAGTACTACAGTTTCCCTCGGGATAGGATAAAACTTAAATTTATCTTATCTTGTTACTAATTGTAAACTAGTGAATTTCCCAAAAGACCATCTGGCTTCATTCTGTATGTCCCTGACCACCTGGCGGGTCCCTGTGCACTGGGTTGAGAAACAGTGCTGTATGTTATCCATGCAGGCCCCTGCCGCCCGACCAGCTGGCCAAACTGATTGAAGAGGCCAGCGAGAACAACATCACGGTGGCCGTTCTCACTCAGGTACCATCCAGGTGCCCCGCCTGCGCCTTTAACCACCCACCTTTGAGGTTAGAAGTCAGCAGTCGTGTCTGTCCTGCAGGAGATCATGGTTTTCCTGGCCATGAACATCCGCACACAGCCCAGCCTCTTCAGTGAGATGTTCCGCCTCCGAATCGGCCTCATCATTCAGGTCATGGCCACGGAGTTGGCCCAGTCACTTAGCTGCTCAGGTCAGCACCCAGCCACTCTGTGGGGCAGTCTTGTCAAGCTGCACTAAGACTACATGCTTGACCCCTAAAACTATTATTCACTGATATCCTGAACCATAGTAAATGGTTATACTGGCCCATAAATGTAAAACGCAGTAACTATTCGGACACTGAGAAAATGGGCTTCAAAGTATTTGAACTGTCCACCCATATGTGTGATGGGTAAATGATACTGTTTTCTTCAAATCCGGGCATAATTGAACAAATATATTTTGTCTCAAGATAGAACAGTGCCCAAGAGATCCAGCTTCAGTCATAACTCAGTTTTGATAAAATCTGCAGTTACAATATTTTGCCTTTGTATGGCAGTATTACTTTTGCATCTTCTGTTAGGTTGACCACATAGCCCCAGAAAAGTGGTGTATTGGTCTCCTTCTGTCAGTCTGATTTGACAGACAGTCTAGATACTGTCTGTATCTGCCCTTAGGGGAGGAGGCCACGGAAAGTCTGATGAGCCTGAGCCCCTTTGACCTAAAGAACCTCCTTCACCACATCCTCAGCGGGAAGGAGTTTGGGGTGCAGAAGAGCGGTCAGTGAACTCTCTCTCTTTCCCTGTGGCTGATGGGGCAGATTCTCTGTGGGGGTGGAGGGCCCTGACCTCAGTGCATGTCCTCCTGCCTGCAGTGCGCTCTGTGGATGCTAGTGTCAGCCCGGCCATCTCTATCCAGGAAGTGGGTAATGTGGGCGCCACCAAAAGCGAGCGGGTGGGGATCAGCAAGCTGAAGAGCGACATAAAGATGGTACGGGCACCTGCCTTCACCTTCCACTCGACCCCCCCCCCCCCACCTCCTCCACATCCACCTTTTTGGGGTGGGTTTTCATTGTCGATTTTCAATAAGCAGTTACGTCATTGGGTGATAAAGCGGTAAAATAGAATAAACTGTGAATTAGTAATGAAAGTAGAAGAGTACGGGGCAGGAACACTAACTCTGCCAGTTAATACTTCACATGTTATCACCCTTTGAAAAATATAGCAGGTAGTGGACTAGATTCTGACCTGAAGGTTGTTTGTCCTAGTTCTGCATCTGCAGTACCATAGAAATGGGGTCTTTTGCCAAATTAGTCCCGCAAAATATCCCACTGCACAAATAACTATGGATAAATGTCAGATTTGAAGTACATGGCAGTTCTTGTGTGGGATGCTGTAGGGATGAATGGGGTGTAGAGTATGCTGTGGGGGATGCAGAACAGGCCGCACGGGCCACAGAGGAACCCTTTGGAAGCCTCAGAGGCCTGGGTCATGGTTACACCTGAGCTCAGTGAAACTCTCTGCCCCTTTCCAGATGGACGAACGCAGGGGGTCGCTGTCGGACCAGAATGAGGTGACGCGGTTTGGTGCTATCTGGGCTGGTGGCTCGGTGTTAATCCTCCGACCCACTTGTAGTTTGTGTCAAAGTCTAGTATTTCCACATCCTGGATCATACTAGTTCTGGGGACCCACTGTGCATGTTGGCTTCCATACCAGCCAGCTGTCTAACAAGTTTAACTTACTGGTGGCACCGTTGTATGTCCGTTTACAATAAAATAATAATAATAATCCCCCCATTTAGTTTTAGAAAAATGACATTTAATGTCCAAAGCAAGATTATTAAATTGTTGCAATAATGGATTTGGGGTTGTAAACCTAATTAGGCTCCGTTTATTATATTTAGCATTTAATTTCCCATAATTAAGTTTCCATAATGGTCACAACTAAACAAAATTAAATACAATCTTTGTATCTGTACAATCCCCACTTTGTAATGAATTCCAACGTTATTACTTGTCAAATCACTATCTGCTGTCACTCAGCAGCTCCACCATACCTAATTAAAAGGGGGTCAGTGGATTGCTAGGTTGGGACAAGGGGGAAAAATTTGGGAAATGAGATTTAGAAGGGACTGGTTATCTGGGCCTGGAATGTTGTCCTGAATATCATATGTCTGTTAAACTAAAGGGTGGCAAGAAGCTTGCTTTCTTTCTTTTGGAGAAAGGATCCAGTCAGAAGCCGACACTCTGGGGCTCTGCAGCAAACGCTAATGCTTGTTTGTGCTAATCCCTTAATCTGGGTGATGACTGGTTAGTGGTTCACCTGGCACTTTCCATCTTTTCTTGAGTGACCACAGAAGTAACGTTGACGTCGAGATAATTCAAAAATAGATCTTTGTCTAATTTTACTAAACCATTTACAGGATATCCTAAAGTCAGAGCCTGACCTCATTTTGAGTTTTCTTCCTTGCAGACCTTGACTCCACATTCACTGGACATTGAGCACATTGAGTCTGGGGTATGTCCTAAAACAATCACTGGATAACAGCTTTAAAAAAGAATGAAACCCTGAGGTTTCAAAGTAGGCTTTTGGCAGCATATTGACATTTTATCCTGTCCCATGTTAAATAAAATGGAAGGATCTGCATCTTTTCCAGAGGTACAAACTCCCATCAGTGGAGTCATTTGACACATCCCCCATATCTGCAATGCCCCGGGACAACCGCCAGGGTCAGTGGCTGCGTCGGAGACGTTTGGATGGGGCACTTAACAGGGTGCCAGTAGGCTTCTACCAGAAGGTGTGGAAGATCTTGCAGAAGGTGAGCAGCTAAGTCTGGTACGGATTTCTTACAAAATGTATCTTCCAGAAAAGGTTCACTTGTGGGAGTTTTACTTGTACAAAAATGTTTTAAGGGCAGAACGAAAAATGGTTGCTTATCTTTTCACCAATCAGATTGTAAAGGAGCTGGGTCCAAGCAACTAGAAGGCAGGACCAAGACATCTGATTGGTTGCTCCTGCCCCTCTAGTTGCTAGAACCGAGCACCACTACAATCCGATTGGTTCCTGAGAGATAACCAACCATTTTTTGTTCTGCCCTCAGAGCATTATTATATAAGTAAAACTCCCATGAGCAAAAGTTTCAAGCACTCTAACACAAAACCAGTATCTCATGAATTTTAGGTATAGATATCACATAATTGATGTTGATTGTTGTAGCTGATGATCGCCTGCAGCAGAATAAAGTCAATACAAACGTTCAATGTTATCTGCAGTAGTGTAATAGGCTTGAAGGACTGGCCTTGCTTGATGTATGTTTTGTAATGTTCTTGCTTTCCTGCAGTGCCATGGTCTATCCATTGAGGGGTTTGTGCTGCCATCATCAACCACACGTGAGGTGGGGGCTTCAGATTTTCATATTTAGGCACAAATTATACATATTTCAGGGGCCATCCATCAGTATTGAAGCATTTTTGAACATTGATGGCTGAACCTAAGATTCTAGTTCTCATCTCCTCCTTCCCAGATGACCCCTGGTGAGATTAAGTTTGCAGTGCATGTGGAGACCGTGCTGAACCGTGTGCCACAGCCTGAGTACCGACAGCTGCTGGTGGAGGCCATTCTGGTGCTCACCATGCTGGCAGAAATTGACATACCAAGTATTGGCAGCATCATCCACGTGGAGAAGATCGTACACATCGCCAATGACATGTTCTACAAAGATCAGGTCTGGCTTTGGGCTTTATCTACATTTTTTTTATCCTATATTCCGTTAAATCTAAACATATTGGGTAAATTTTGAAACCGTTAAGTATTTTTTTTTCCAGAAGTATTTCAGGGTAGGTACCTTGCTGAAGGTATGGTAAGGCCACTCCTGGGATTCAAAGCAGCAAATTTAGTCCTTATGATTTAGGTGTTGTTCCTCAATGAAGCTTTTTCTCATCAGTCTTCTGTCCCCTGGTACAATTCACTACAGAAAGACCTTGGAGCTGATGAAAGTCTTTTGGAGAGAGACCAATCCAATGGGATCTGCAGGCTACTGTATGACAGCGCGCCCAGTGGAAGGTTTGGCACCATGACGTATCTTGCCAGGGCCGTGGCCACCTACGTGCAGGACTTTCTGCCCAGTGGTTCCTGTGCAATTCAGTGAAATTGGTCAACTAGTCAGGTCTCTGTCCTGAAAGAACAACTTTCAAGGTGAAGGTTTGGTCAAGGTTGATGTACCTTACCAGACATTCTCTATGGAAATGGCATTTTTGTTTGTTTTGTGGGCTGATAAGCAAACCCTCCTAACTGCTACAGAAATACGTCAGTTTTAATTTAATACATTTACTTTCTCTAAAACTGCTAATAGAAAATGTTTTATAGTTCTGTTGATAATACCTGAAGTACGTCTTATTTTGCTGCGAATGGTACATGTTTTATCTTTGTTTTGCAGCGGAATGCTTAAAGGAATAAATAGTAATTTTATTATGTAGTTGTTCAAGGTGATGTCACTATAATGTCTTGATGTTCAAAAGCGGTTTTGCAACATAACATTTTAAAAACTTTTTTCATTGTGTAGACCTATTAAAATAGTTTGATGTATAGAATGCAAAAGAACATTCAGTTCACTTCTAACCAGTGCAATAAGGATAATTTTGAAAGATGTTACATAGGTAAATGTGTTTCCAAATATAGTTATAAAAGTTATCAGAAGTCAAGAGCATTTAACGTATTACTGTATTGTGATGTATGCTTTTGTTTTAAATGGCCATTGGAAGATGAAACCCTTTGGTAGATTGATGTATTTTGAGGCACTTAATTTTCTGAAAATAAGAATGTAGCCTATTGTGAATAAAAGGTGTATTTACCTTACACTCTTGGTTACACCATTGTCTAGTTACAAGAAAGATGTCATTCAAGTCTCAAATAACTATGAGCACAAAGTTTTTGTTTACGTTTGAATGATACTGTCATTGTGTAATGCTAACAAAATAAAATTTGCTTTGTTCATTACCACACGAGCCAGTAGTGGCTGCTGACCAACATTTGTAGTGAAGCATCCCCCTCCCCCCCATATGATTTCAGACCTGACTATATGTTAGTAATTATTATAAACGTAATGGTATTAAATTATACTGTAGTCCTAGACGTTTTCCATTGGTTGCTAATTTCAATGCAACGTAGCCTGTTTATCGAGCCTTCAATGGCGTATTACCCAAGGGCATGTATCATGAAGCAGGATTAGCTTAGCTGGGTAACTTTGAGGCTACGTAGAAGTAACTCCGGCTTTCCGATATCACGACGATGGCTCACTTCTGAAAGAGTTACGTTACCACGGTAACTCGTGTTACGTGTTTGCTCCGGAGCAGGTGATGTTTCCCGCTCACAGATCTCAAACAGCGCTTGGACCAATCAGAGAGAAGAGGTCGCTACATTACCTGACGTAACAATGGGCTTTCCCAAACTCTCGAAATGGCAGTAATCCTTATGTCGCAAAAGCCCACTGTACTGACATATTCCTTTTGCACAGTTAAAAAAAGAACAATAATGAACGTTATTTACAGTATATACACGAGATTAGCGACAGTAAACACGAAGGGTATTAGCGAATAAGTGAGTTTCTTGCCTGCTAGTTGACCTCACGGTTTTTTTTTTTGTAAGATACTGCTTCACATTTTGCCTTAAAGAGAAGTCCGCAGTTAATTTATTAATTTCGATAAACAATTTACTCATTCAGAGCACTACACGGGGAAAATGAAAATTACTTTAAAAAATGAAAAGAATTACCGATTGGCCAACCAAGAAAATAATGTGAAAATTGTGACGCTGTGTCTAGGATTCCCTATTTCTACAATAAAGGAAGGCTACATTTAGACATGTGTTTCCTTACTTAAACTATGTACTCGTATGAAAACTGGTTGCATATATACAGACTGCGCACAAAATAGTACAAAAAGCGCAAAGGAAAGTGATGTGTTTCTGAACAACAACTCCCAGAAGGCTGTGCGCCTTATTCCATCGATTAAATCACTCTCACTAGAAACTGAACTAAAGGAAAGAATTTAACGTTCTTACAAATTACATCCAACTTTTATTCGTCACATAGATTCGGTTATTCGTTTCAGAGTGTTGTAAGTGTGGTTCTACAATAAATAAATCTCATTTGATTAAGGGAAACTTGAATGTTTTTGTCCCCGGATTGTTTCATCCTCCAGAAAATACTTCGGACTGTTTTTCAAGTGACACTCGAACTGAATCTGAGGGAGTAAGGAGAGGTGGCGGCTCTTGGCAATCTGTTCGATTTAAATGAATAATAACGACCATCATAATGATAAATCATCCGGACGCAGTGTGGCCTACGTGTACAGTCCGCAGTATATTGAAACCTGCGATTCTCTTTCAAAAGTCCCCAACCGGGTGAGGCATGAATGCGGCAGCAGCTCCCGCTGCCCGGCCGGCTGCAGAACATCTCGGCTTAACAATGTGTCAGCTTGCTAACCGTTACCTAGCTTGTTAGCTTACCACTCAGAAACGCCCCGTTTGCTCGGTTACTAGCTGCGTGCATTTGGTTTATATAGATCTCATGGCCGAGTCGCTAACTCATTTTAGCTAGTGATATTGCTCAGCTTTTGAGAACACGTTTATAATGTTGACAGACCAATTTGACAGACATATACATGTTTCTTTCTCTACCCATTAGGCAAGTATGGTGCATTGTTTGATAGAAGCGTATGGTTTGCTTAAAGACATGAGGTAAGTTAGCTAATATTCAACCAAATGAAACGGCGACTTAAGGGTGGCCGGTAGAGGCGTTGTTATTGCCCCTGCTGCTTGTTAACTAGATTTTAACATCGCAGTATGTGTTGCCTGTGTAATTCATTCGAAATCCTTTCCCATTTAATGTGACCAAAGGCCTTCTGTTTTCATTTCCATAACCTAGAAGATGAAATCGAGGAATGGATTGCTCTTTATTATTCTGAACCATTACCAATGATTACCTCTTCATATGAGATGTTATGACACAAGATGTGTAACGAGCGATAGTTTGCTCATTACCCACTTTACCGTGTATCTCTGCTAGCCTCCGGTGCCTCGCGTTTTATTTTTTAATCAGGAATCTGCTTGCTGACTTACCAAAAGAGTGATAACCTTTTAACCTATGGAATTTGCCCTCCTTGTTCTGTTTAAATTAGCTGTTCAATTATGCATTATTCCTGCAAGGAACTTATCATTAGGATTACCTGGTAGACACATTTGTTAATTTTTTTTCTGTACTAGAGTGGTAAAGCCTCGGGTAGCCAGCATGGAAGACATGGCAGTTTTCCACACAGATTCATACCTGGAGCATCTCCACAAGATCAGCGAAGATGGGGACAATGATGATCCTCAGTCTATTGACTTTGGCTTGGGTAAGCTGGGGGCGTATTTATGTGGACCTGGTTTAGGAGTTACACACTTAACTGTTTGCTTTTTTGGGACAACAAGGTGACATATCCACCTAGACAGTGAAGGTTTCAGGTGCATCAAAGGCCTTTTAGTAGGACGATTTCCCCTGGCGAAATAGAACCTATAGCGTCATATATTTTAAATTGCTCCAATTTTAAATAACCAGATGTGATAAATGTAATTCTCAGATCAGTACTCTAAATCAAGCATTTGTTTTTTATTATTATATTAATATTATTTTATATTTATATTAATATTTTATTTATTACTAAGGCTAAACAAGAAGGACTCCATCCAGATAGATGATATAAACATGACTCAAAATGTGACCCATTTATGTTTAATCTAATCATATTTTAAAATATTCTTTGTGTGCAGACGTGTATTACTTAATGCAGTGTAATTATGCAGGCAAGAGTATAGAGGGCGCTTGAACGCAGAGATTGCACTTATGATAAAGTTTTGTGAATTCTTTTGCCCCCACTGGAACAGCACAATAAACTGACTTAGAGAAAATGAATTAGTGTTGGCAGTCATCCCTGGATGTTCAGAGTGTCCTGCTGAGAGACGGTCACTTGAGACGTTTCTTCCCTGCATGTGTGAGCCGGCGTGATCGAGCTGCTGCCCGCGGGGACGTAGGGGAGGCGGTATTGTTTCTGGACAGTCAGTGGGCTGCTTCTGCCAAAGCGTCTGTGACTGAAATGACCTTGTTCTCCTCCAGGTCCCTTCACCACCTCTCCCCTCTTCACCATTTCTCCATCTATTGCTCTGTCACTATCATCTCCATGTTTTCTCCCATTCTCATTTTCCAGGTTTTGTTTGCAAAAGTTTGTGTTTTGTAATCCACTGGAGTTCAACAGTGCACCAAAAATGAAAATAGATGTACAGCTGAAATAACGTAAAATAAAATGGGACTGTGCTACATGTTTCTATGTACATCTTTATATAAATGCAGCGTCACTTCCAGAATGTTCTCTCTGTCTGTCTGTCTGTCTGTCTAATCTCTTGATTGATTTGTTAAACCTGTTTTAGTTCTTGGTTTATCCTAGGAGTAGACTTAATTTCACTAGTATTTTTGCTCCCATTTATTTTGTAGTGATAGTATTTGAAATTGTTTTTGACACCTTTTGTAAACTATCCCCTCACTCCATGCCTCTTCTTGCCCTCACAGGTTACGACTGCCCAGTGGTGGAGGGCATCTTTGATTATGCCGCGGCTGTTGGGGGGGCAACGCTGACAGCTGCAGAGTGCCTCCTCGATGGGAAGGACAACGTGGCCATCAATTGGGCAGGTGGCTGGCACCATGCCAAGAAGTAAGTTTGGGGACGGGGCTTATTACTCATTTATATTGGCCAGTGCCGGGACTGGGATGGAGTGCTGCTATGCTTCTCGGTCTTGGATGGCAATTCAGCCTCGTTGCATTTTTTTGTGGTTGACGACATATCGTGGTTGCCCAATGCTCAAACTCCTATGTATACACTCCATATGATCCCCCCACCCTACGCCAAATGTGGCTCCCCAACTCCATTTTTTAATAAATGGCCCTTTGGAACTTAAGTTCCTTTCTCTTCAGGCTTGATCTAACCCCCCCAATGCAGGTCCATGTTTTTAATCGCAACACTAACAGACAGCAGAAGGCCACTGGAAGGACTTCTATTACACAGCTGGTTAAGTGCATTCTGCATAATGAATTCTCTTAATGTGACAGTCACTTTTTATCTTCTCCCATCACTGCAGTTTAGATTTCTGATAATTGGCAAGGTTCCCGATACAAATCTGTATAGCGGAATGTCATGCTGTGACTTCATGATGTATTGCTATGCACTCTTGTTAAGTGCCTCGTTTGGTGAAAGGTGTTATATAAAAACAAACTGAATTGAATTGAATACTGAGTCATGAAGGGAGTTGGGGTGGGGTGGGGGGGGGGGGCTGAAGAGTGTTGTCGTTCTCGACCTCCATTGCTGTGGCCATAGTTGAAAACATGTTCTCCCTGAACATTCAGAATTCTGGTTCTGACTTTGTCTGTTATTAATATTATTATTACAGTCAGTCCTGTTTATGAGTGGCTCTGCCTCCTTCGTTGTCCCATACACAGTAGCGATTCCCTGTCATCCTCTGTTTCGCGGCCTGTGACCACGAAGGGTGACTCAGCTCTTCCTCTGGCTCGCAGGGATGAGGCCTCAGGGTTTTGCTATGTTAACGATGCAGTGCTGGGCATCCTGAAGCTAAGGGAGAAGTATGATCGAGTCCTGTACATAGACGTGGACCTGCACCACGGCGACGGTAACCGACCCAGCTATTCTACCCAAGCTTTGTGACTGGATCCTGCTCTACATACTACAGCACAGCAAACAGAATATGACCATATTGCTATCAGTTATATTCGGATTATAGCTGACCACCCATCAGATAGCAAACGACCTCAACAACTCTTGTCACAATAACCAGATCTATAATAGTGTTTTCCAGTCTTAATGTGAAATCCTTAAGTTTTGAAAGAATAACCAAAATTGTATTCGTTTTTTATTGAAAGTGCCACACCTGCCTAAACCACTGACAGGGCTGGTCCTTTTATTGAAACCTGCGATTCCCTTTCAAAAGTCCCCAACCGGGTGAGGCATGAATGTGGCAGTTTATGTACCCTTAGATCAGTGTTTTCATTTGTGTCCTTCCAGGTGTGGAGGATGCTTTCAGCTTTACCTCGAAGGTCATGACCGTGTCCCTGCACAAATTCTCTCCTGGGTTCTTCCCAGGTAAGTTATGAACCAGTTTGGGCGTGGGGCTATAGGTTATAGGTTAGGGTTAGCCCTGAAATATTTGGAACATAATTGGCTCGATCTGGGTTGGGGGCCCTATATGATCCTTTTGTGAGGCCTAAAATCTCTAGAGGCACCTCTGAGTTTAAGTAACTTTTTACTGAATCCAGCATCAGAAAACTAACCACTAACAAATGCCCTTAACCAGTCTCGCTAATAAAGAGTGAACTATAAATTCTGTGACTTAAAAAGTATGGGCAGAGGACTGATACTGATAGGAGCAGAGGGGCAGGGGGTGGTTGTATCTGACAGCTGATTGGACTCCCTCTGTGCCTGCAGGCACGGGGGGCCTCCATGACACCGGGCTGGGGAAGGGTCGCTGGCACGCCATTAACGTGCCGCTGGAGGACGGCATCGGCGACGATCGCTACTTCCAACTATTCAGCAGGTCCGTGAGTCCTACTGGCACCACCGCGCCGCCCTTGTCCGTGGGAGCCGAGTCCCCTTTGGGCTCATGTCATCATGGCTGATTTATGGCCTCACGTCTTTGCCCGAGTTGGTTTTTCACTTTGTTCCCTAGGCACTAGCCGTATGCTAAGCCTGTCACATAAAGGCAAACAGGAAACCCGTCGTTTACGGCGGGGGGTCAAGGGTGATTTTATATCAAAGTAGTCTATGTGCTTTGTCTGGTAATATATAATAAAATATTTGTTTTGACCAAATTTACAAGGCTTGCCCCCTAATCTTCAAGTAAGTTCAGTTATTTATAAACTATTGTGCTTTTGAGCTTTGAGTAAAATGAGATTCTCAGTAATTTTTAAGTTCTGCTTGATTTCAGAGTGAGTCATGTCACCCTGCGCTCCGCTCCAGATTGTGTTCAGTAACAACGCTTGGTCTGGAGCCTGACCTGCAGCGATCCTGTTTTGCACTTGCGGTATGATGGTCTGTCTTTGGTCGCCCCAGTGTTCTGCAGGAGGTGCATGCCGCCTTCAACCCAGAAGCGGTTGTGATGCAGCTGGGGGCGGACACCATCGCTGGCGACCCCATGTGCTCCTTCAACATGACGCCGGTGGGGGTTGGCCGTTGCTTGGACTATGTGCTGACCTGGGAGCTGCCCACGCTGCTGCTTGGTGGAGGTGGGTGTGTCTGCGGGGATGTTGTTTATCCATGTAGGCTTCTCGGCTTATGCATCAAAACATTTAATGTAAGATCCCTTTCTGGGCTGGTGGCTGGCTGCTCCACAGCGCCCCCATGTGCCTGTCATCCTTTCATGTAGTTCAGAGACAGCTTTCCGATCAGTTTTCCATACAAAGGAGGCATTTTTACTGACCCCCCCCCCCACCTTCCCTTTACCCGGAGGCAGGAGGCTACAACCTTGCCAACACTGCCCGATGCTGGACCTATCTGACAGGTGTCGTGCTAGGCCGGTCTCTGGCTTCGGAGATACCAGACCATGAGGTAAGGATCCAGCATGGCTCTGGTTTCAGCCACCACCTCCCGACTCAGTGCTGAGTCACCAACTCTAATGAAAGGCTTCCCTGAGTCTCAGTGCCAGAGCTTGTTCCACTGTCCCACACTCTGTCCCCAAACCGAGCCAGGAATCTGGTCACTGGGGGTAGTGGTGGCGGTGTCCTCACCACCTACTTCTCTTTATTTGTTTATGCTAAGTTGGGTTGTTCTACAGTCTTGGTAAGTACCAGCGATAAGAGCTGGTGGTGGCCAGCATTAGGGTTCGCAGTGATTGGCTGAGACCTCTCCGCAGCAGCACAAAGAGGGTCCTTTTATAGCAAGGCTTCTGGGGGCAGTGCAGTGTCATGCTCAACTGAATAAAAGACGTTTGTTGCTCTGGGTCCAGCCCATAACCTTCGCGTGACCTGTGACCTCATTAAGCCGCACACGCCTTTGAAAGGCCACTGTTCCCCTGGCTAATTAGGGCTCTGGTCACATAAGGCTTGGAGGGGGGTGGCAAGTGAGCGTTAAACATCTGTGTTCCACCCAAATGTGGTCGAAGCCATTGAGGTACAAGGAGGTTGCATAACTTAAAATAACCCTTTTGTATCTGTGTGCAAGTGGACTACATGAGGATGTTCACCTCATCTGTAAACAAGCTCAGCCAGAAGAATCTTTCAGGGTTCCAGCAGACGCTTCCCTTTAAATCCCCAAACAGATTAATTTAGTTCATTTTCAACCCCATAATAATTACCCAGCAAGAATTAGAATGACCTTTCTGGGACTATTTCTGTTAGCTCCTGGCCTTTACCACAAAGGTTCAAATGAAGTTAGCAGTACACTATGGGTACAGGAGGAAGCAGTTTTATACTTCAGGCTGTCTGTATGCACAGTCGAGTATAATGAAGTATTATGGATGGCCTAATATTCTTTCCTACACTACATCGTCTTGATCGTTGTACATCGGTGAGGGAGGGTATAATAAATGGAAGCTCTGAGGGACCTTTAAGTATCTGTATGCTGTATTTAAGCACAAGGTGGGAGGCAAGGAATATAAATAGAAATGACAGAGTCCCGAATGTTAGCTTTTCCATTTTGCTACAGCATGTGATGACAAACAGATGTGATCACCATTCCTCCAACCACAGGGTGGTGCTGTGCTGTAGGAGCATCTCCCTTCTCCCACTCTTGTTTCTCACTGGTTTCTTTTTAAGGCTCACAGTGTAAACAGTACTTTGGCAGGGGTGGTCAAGATTGACCTGATCTTCTGTTATCCCACATACATCATCATCATCACACACACACACACACACACACACACACTCACTCATACCCTCACAATGAAGACTGCAGCAGAAAGGATTTTGCTCACTGTTTGTACTGAAACATACATTATATTTTAAATTTACATTTTAGATCTGAAAGGTATTGAAATCTAACAAAATGCTATGCGCAAATGCTTACACAATTTGATGTTAGAGTAACACCGTTGCGGTTGAGATGGTTTTTATAGTGATACTGAATGATATGGTAGACATGGTCTTTATGCGACACTGTTGCGGGTTTTTATAAAGATTAACCTTTTTTAAATACTATTCGGGGTTTTGGTATAGATGATCGTAATACTAATACTGTTTATGTTTCAGTAGATTGGCATTTGTGAAGAAATTTATATAAAACTGCTAGCTTGATAAACAGCCTTGAGAGGCACAGGAATCTCTGGCATGTGATCAGCATAAAAACTGTATTTACAGCTCGATTGTGCGTGTGTGTGATGGCTGGAAGGCCAAATGAGGACAGGTCCAGGGAGAGAGGGTAAGAATGAAGAGAAGCTGTGCATAGGGACTGGGGACGTGCCGAGTGAGGGGTGGGGGTGCCTTGGAGACAAAAAGCACTTTGTACCTGCCGGGCTGAATCCCTCTCCTCTGTCCCCAGCTGCCTTGGCTCTGAGAGACTGCTTTGGCCAGCATCAAGAAAAATGAAGACAGGCTAAGCGGGTGGGGGGGGCATGCAAGGGCCTCTTTGAGACCCCCAGAAGGGGGAATGTCCTAAAGCACAAACGTGCTTTGATGTGACAGACCTCAGTAGTAGTGTAGAAACCCATCTTGTTCTCCGCACCACATCTTATCCCTTCTTCCAGTCCAGAACTTGGAATAGCAGGAAGGGCCTGTTTTATTGTATGTACATGTGGAGATGCTTAATATTATAATCACCATTTTTTTCTCCCTAACAAGATGGTAAACTAGATTTACTAGAATTACTTTACATTGGTTTTGTATAAATGAAGTTTGAGTGTAAAATGTTAGGTGTTGGTGCACAGAGAATGTTCTGGGCAATTTCCCATTGGATTCCTTCTGAGCTGCTGCTAGAGTCCTGGTCTTCCCTGCTTCTGAGCCAGTCTGTGCCTCCCAGTCTGAAGTCTAGAACTCCTCCTTAACCTGTCTGCTTCTTGGCTAAACTAGCTTCACTTCCTCCCCTACTAGTATCATACACACATACCACGATGTTGTGGTTTTCATGGCAATCCTATGAGACATGGAGCACAACCAAAATGTCCTGTTGTGGGTTTTCGGTCCTTCAGCTCACCAGTCACCCCAGCATCTGGGTTTCCTCTCCCTCTTCGCAAAGTTGCTTTTGCTGGTTTCCACCCCCAGTTCCCATCACAGCCTCAGAGTAAGAAAGCAAACAAACTTACTGCTGTGGCGCCCTTTGCTTCCCACCAACGAGCAACACCCTTTATTTTTATTCCCAAGATCTAGTGATCCCATGGCTTTTTGGGTCAGTGTCGTTGTTCTTCTGTCCCCTGCTGGATGCCACCTGGGAAGTGGAATGGAGATGGATTGGGTTGAATAGAGGAATGATCCTTTTTTTTAATCCCGTTCAGGAGAGGAATGTTTCAGTGTACTTTGGTTTAATGAAACACAGGAAATGTCTCCCGTTGTGGTCATTTTGCATTAACGTAAACTGCCTTTGTTGCCTGTTCTGGTTCAGTTCTTCACAGAGTATGGGCCGGATTACTCGCTGGAGATCAGTCCTAGCTGCCGACCGGACCGCAACGAGACTCAGCAGCTCGACCGGGTCATCAACACCATCAAAGGTAGCACTTGCAGCAGATAGCTGCCATAGCTGCAGTGGTCCTCTTCTGAAGCTTTGAAGGCCATGAAAAATCCTCACTTGAACCTATCACCATGACAGTTGGGTTGATGTTGATGTTGGCCTGTTGACTTGTTAGAATTAGTGTTTTGGGTGGAGCTTTGTGGGAGGTTGTCCAGGCCTGCTGGGAGCTGGGATGCTGGGATGACTGGCCTTGGGACAAAACAGTATAGCTGGGGCTTGTGTCCAAGGCTTCAGGAAAAGGGCCAAGGGGCAAAAGCTGGGACAGAATTAAGTTTCTTGTTGCCTCTTCAGGCACAATGCTGGCCCAGACTAGTGGGTGTGTTGAAATGGTATGAAGTCGTTCCCCAAACTTCTTTTCAGCCACAGATTGCCTGATGTTTGCTTGAAGGTGGTAGGATACATGTCCCCCACCCCACAGCGCACACACACACACCCCATTCAGAAAATCCCCCCTAGACAACCTTCTTCTTGTCCAACAGCCAGGAGTTTTCAGTCTCCTGCTTGAGAAGAGACGTGTCCCATCCGATTAGCTAGGCTGCATCGCCTGCGGGGGAGCTGTGACCTCCAGGAAACCATGACCGCGTGGGGGAGGCTTAGTTTGCTGGTGGTGGTGGGGGGGGTTGACCAGTACAGAATGGAAAGCTTTGAGAGGAGCACAAGGGGCTGAGGAACATATGCTGACAGCCAGTGTCACATCTGCTCCACCAGCAGTTCAGAGAGTCATTGTTTAGAAGTTAGATTCATTCATACGTTTCTGTGTCCAGGATGTTGCTCCATCCATCCCGTTGCTTGTCGCCTGAGGCGACAATGGTCAGTCATTAACCCACTTCACATTTGACCAGTGCAACTTCATGTCACGTAGGTGACTGGGGCTCCTCTACGGGTGAGCAGGAGGGTCGCCAACAGACTCAGGGTCCACATCCGAGGGCAAGATGCACGAGGCTCTCTGACAGAGGATTTGTAGTCAGGGCTCTCTTGTGGAGTGTTGAATGCAGTAAGCGCATTCTTTAGCCACGTCTTTGTTCGGGGTTCAAAGGAGCTGCTGTAGTTTGTTGAAGTCACGAGTTACACAAATGAAGACAAGGCCACATGACAGGACCAGGTGGTAGTGCCTTCATGACTGTTTCTCACCCGTGTTTCTGCTAGATATCTTTGCATAAGTCGTTGGGCACTGTAAACCCATATTTTATCCCTTTCCCTGGAATTTGGAGTTTAATCCCCAGTGTCAAGGCATTAAATTAAGGAGCATTTTAATTAGAAGCCGCTGGCAGAGTAACTGCATTTGGATTCATTTAGTGTTCGTTTGCGTGAGGTATGTTTGTGAATGACCGTGTAATGGGCCAGTGAGCTGATCAGAGTGTGATTTGTTATGTCCCTCAGGGTGCCCATGTTGTGAAAGGAATTGTGCTGAAATTAATTGGATTAAATGGTGATTAGACACTGACTGTGACTGACCGTGAAGCAGAGAGCAGGCTGTACAACCCCTGACCCCCACCTCCCCTTTCTCCATAGTAGTGCTGCTCAATTATGGCAAAAATCAAAATGACGATTATTTTGGTCTGTATCACGACTATGTAACATGATTACTCAATGACTGTGCAAATATCATGCTCTAATTGAACTTTAAAAAAAAAAATTCTTTTTAACGGTGGATTTCCTTGAACTCTAAATATAATTCAACTAAGAAACAAATAAAAAGGGGCTGGAAAGGGGTGCGCTGGATTTATAATGCAAAACAAAACATGAGCATTATTGCGACATAAAATGATTATTGTGCCACATTTAATCTTGACTATTTTGTTTTGATAACTGTTGAAAGCCAAAATTGTAACTGAAAATAAAATTCTATTAATTGCCCAGCCCTACTTCATGGTCATGCTCAATCGAGCCCCCATGTGCCCCATGAACTGGTGACATGGTAGTTGGCCCCGCCCATTGGCCCGTTTTTCCATACTTGCCTTCTGTGACTGGTGGAACGTTTACGGGAATGCTGGCTTGTGGAGTGGGAAAGGAAACAAGAGAAGAGTTGTTAGAAGCCCACATGTGGTGACTTTCTGCTAGTGATCCCCAGCCATGCCTAGTTTCCTCTGATGCAGCTTGCTGATAATGAAGGTTGTCTACTGAATGCAAATCCCAGCCACCATGATGAAAACGACCATATCTCTCTCTGAATGAAAGGACCTAGATAATAGCTTTTTCACCTTCATAAGAAGTGCATGAACCTTCATATTTGGGAGGTTAACTGCGGAAGGGCACTTCTTTTGTTGAAAGCTCACTTTCCTTAAAGTGGCCACATATCATATAGTTGTAATAGCCTTTGATCAGCTGTATCATTTTGTACTGATGACGTTTATAGAAGCTTATTGTATACACCAGAGGAAGTGAATTCACGCTACGTAGTTATGTGTCATCGTTTGTTCTCCCCCAATGATTGAGTTGTCATTGTCTGAGGTCTCTTTAAACTCCCTCTTGCTCCCACTCTCCAGGGTATTCTGACAGGCGTAATAGCCAGAACATGTGTCTTCAGTGGTAAGAGAGAATGTAGGGACATAACCAAAGTATGGGTTTGTCCATCTCTGGGCTTGATATCATAGCTACAGGGAAACGCATGCAATCTTACTACAGGCCAATGGGTGCCAATGCCGCTCGCTTTGCATAAATCACATTTTAATGTATTTACATAAGTGTTTTCCCCTCTGAGAGGAGTATGTGACGGCTTCTTTTGCATTTTTACAAAACAATGACCCTGTCACTGTTGCGAGCACAAACATCCGAAAAGATGCACATGGAATGGATGAGACGTAGCTGTGTCATGCCCAAATCCATTCCCATCTTCCCCTGCCTCCCTGATTTATCTCCATGGGGCAGTTGGCCCAGTGTGCTTACCGTGGCTGTCGGATCTTTTTAACATGTCCTATTTTCAGGTGATAGTGACGGGCAGAGTCCAAAAGGCCTGTGGAAATTAGATGTTATATCATTGATGTCTATATGGATGCCAGATCTTATGCCTTTTTCTTGTTTGTGTGTGTGTGTGTGTTTCTTCAGACAGCACTTTTGCACGTGTGTGTTGGTAATATTAAATTTACCCCCCTGTCCCCCTGATGTCCCTGTTCTTGTTGTTTACAGGGAATCTGAAGAATGTAGTGTAGGACCACACTTCAGCTCACATTTCCAGAGTCAGAGGGGCCTAATGAAGACAGTATGTTGACCCGGTTGCCTGAGGGGAGCTTTTAAAAACATTGCTTCAATGTTTCCAGGAAACTTTCTAACGAGAGTCTGTTTGCTAATGCTGCTCGTTCGAGTCTGTTTTATTTAATGTCTTTTAAAGGGTTGGAAAGAGGTTATTTTTAACCATGTGTCCATTTGAAATCAAAATTTAGATATATTCGTAGGTTATGGAAATACTGTGTGCGCAACAAAATGACATATGTGAATGGATTTACGCTCTTCGTTAATGTTCTTGGATATCCTTGCTGTAACCCCAGTTAGTGCTCAAACGGATGTTACCTTCTATAGGTAGACCTGCTCGCATAACTGTTAAAACATGTAACTTGGATCTAAGATAATAGGTTAGAGGTGAATCTATCCTCATGCCACTGCCTTGCGCCTTGGCTCCACCAAAAACATCTTCCATTCTGAACCCTTATGTGCCACCCCTATACTGAGGATTTGCTCATGGCCCTGAATGCTGGCTCATAGAGGATGATGTCAGTGCAGCATGGGGTAGGTGGGAGGGTGCCAGTCCAGGACCACGCCAACTGTGGGATTGTCAGCACTGTACAAACAAATTCTCAGCAAAACGACCTGTCAGTACAAATTCATGCAGAACCTGACTTTAAATGTCAGTGTTAACAAAAGGTTTAGGTTTCAGAATAACTCCAAATGGTTTAGACTTCGAAGCGTTTTGTATTTTTTTAACTTTGTTATTCACTGTAAATATTCCTCAATAAAAAAGTGATCAAACTTGATTTTGTGGTTTACTGTGTATCATTCTGGTGTCTAGCAGCTGAACTTTAGCTCCAGTTAACTTGTTGTCGTCACAGTTAACCATGTATGTTTTAAATGCTCTATATGACTCATACAAGTACTTTCTCCTGTCCTGACACTGACGGGGTCTGTGATGCAATGGGGACTGAAACAGGTTCACAGCATGACTCCTCTGCGTTACTGGCTGTATGTGACTAGGAATCTGCGAGACGGAGTCCCTTTCTTCGCGAATGTACCTGATACTGCTGCCAGTGAGACATGATATTCATGCCTGGTTAACTCTAAATGATGCTGGAATTTTCGTTTAGGTAATAGTTTTAATAATAATAATAATAGCTAATAGTTCCATCAGCGTACTAACTACCGTTTTACGACTCAAGGATTGTGGTAACACTTTACTTGAGGGAGCACAAATAATGTAGCCATACAGTCTTATTTAACGTATTAATTAACCAAAAACTACGTGTTAGTTACGTACGGATCCCATGTTCGTTCATTATTAATCAGTCATAATGATTCATGGATTTCATGCAGTTACTATATTTGTACATGAGTAGTAACTGAGTTACTTGTGCTCCCTCAAGTAAAGTGTTACTAGTAACTTTATAAAATGCGCCCATATTCTGACTTACCCTGTATCACCTATATTTAACAATTTCCAAATCATATCATCATGCAGTGGCGATACAATGAATTCCAGTAATGTTAATTATCGATATGAAACTTTGCTTCTGTATCGCAGAGTTGCCGACTTTGGTCAGCTGGCTGGAGTGAGATTTTCAATTGGAGACAAGTCTGCACACACATGCACAAGCATTTTCATGCGTGTAACAGTTTTATTACCTCGCAAATGGTCTGTAGGGTTTGCAAAGTACCCCAACGCTTTTGATTAGGATAATATTGGAAAAATATAGATGTGTTGTAAGATTTCCTGTGTGAGCATGAGAGTCTGAAAGTGTGTTTACCCGGTGTATGGTAAAATAGGTGTTCGCCCTAATTTTCTTAACTTTAGTCCTATTAATACATTACTAACATAAGCCTAATTTTGAGTTCATTTTTATGGTTGACAGGGAAACGTAGAAGCCATCAGGACTTTAAGGCGATAAAAGGCATTGCCAACCGACCGTTTGTGTGATTTGCATACATTTCCCCAGCGGACATGGACTTTGGGTAGCTCTTTATCCTGTTTTCAAAGGCCGGGTCGCGGTATCAGAAACGTGCGCTCAACGAGACAGATGCGCCCCTTTGTCCTTTTAACAGAAACGATGCCAAGCATGTAACGCCTCTCCCGCCTTGCCATAACGCGCACTATCATTTTTAACACAGTCCTGGCTGTTTATTTCTTGGCGGGAGGCGCCCATTCAAAATGAATATTAAAAAATTAAGCGGATAGCTTAATTGTGTCGGAACTGAGATGCTAATAGTATTTTAGAAAGGGGTTTGACAGCCATGTTATGTATATGCTCTGCTCTTTATTTATTTAAAATGTAGTTTCGTACATTTAATATAAAAAAATCTCAAACATATCAGCCTCATGTGAGAAGAATGTGAAGAAATATCCTTTTCAAATAATTGCACTTTGAATCAGTCATATATATACTATGTTTCAAATATATAAAAATATATTAAATGATGATGTATGTCCTTGTTTTCATGGATTATAGTTAGTTGTGTCTTCATCTTCGATTTATATTATGGTCTCATAAAATGTTATTAGACATTTTTTTAAATCAATGAGTAGCAAATATTACGTATATTGTTAGTGTGTCAAGTGTCATATTTCATATCTAAATGCGAATAAATAAATGTAGTTCATATACAACAGCCAGTGTCTACGTGCTTTATATACATAAACGAACATACAAATAAATATATGGGCGTATATGCGTCGGTCCAGTTCTCAATCCACCCCGGGTCGCAGCTCATACCCTCCTCTGCACCCGCTCCCCAGGCTGGGATGTGCGCTTATAATAGCCTACTTCTTCTGAAGCGGCCACAAATGATCGCGATACCTCGATTGCTGGCGGAATGACCCGAGCAGCCGGTGCGCAAGATATGTTATGTATCAAGCGAATGAGTCCATTCATGTACATTGTACATTAAACAAAACGTCAAGTTTATATATACAAATATATTTTCTTGTCTGATCTGACATTGATGGTTGAAGGTGGATTAAACTTGCCGCTGTGCTGTTCTGAAACTGTTTCTGCAGGTAAGTTACTTAATTTGTCTGGTCGTGTATAAACAATTTCGTAATTTTTGTGTTTTTCGCAAAAACCTCTATTGGAATTTGATGACAGAAAAAATAAGAAAAATATTCATTTGTAAACACAAAGTCTGTTTTGATTTGCTTTTTTTAATATAATATTTGTGAGATAATACTTCGGCCTTAAATAGGCTAATAAAATTGTATAAATTTTGTTATAAATGTATTTGCCACTATGGATTTTATTATCCATTATTACTTTACACGTTACTTTATTTTTTGTGTAGATGCTGCGTTTTTCTCCAAAAAATAATTATACTTTAATTGATTAGGAGCTTCTTCAAGTGGAAAAGACTTTTCACTAGATTTGCGGTACGGGGCAAGATCAAATAGTTTGGGTTAATCCTATGTTTGCCAGTTAGTTTTAAGCAGGAGTGTAGCTAACAAGTAATTGAAATTCCATACTGATAATATCACCCCGCGTTGTGCAGGATTTTTAAAGATAGGTCGTTTAAAACTGTTATTACAACTGTCAATACAGTTAATTAGCTAGCTAACAGTATAGTAGCTATGAATAGAGGTATTTTGCCCCTCGCCTCACACACAGCAAAGAACCCAGACAAACACAGTGATTGTCACTGGTCCTGCAGACCCCGAAACATAGATAGGACACATCTTCAGGTGAACGTGAGTGCCACCTAGTGTCCATAGTAGGGAATGGCAAGGCAAGTCGTCCGAGCGCTACAGAATGTTAGCATGTGCGCACCAGTCCTCCGCAATCACGCTGACCTGACCATAAATCTTAGAGCCAGGGACGGGGGTGGGGAGGCAGCCCTAATCAATTACACAGTTAGCCCTCTTCAAGAAATTGAGCATAGGAAATATCACCATTCTGGAGAAGTGGGCTTCTCTCGTGCTCTCACAATCATTGGTATAAAGAACAGGCAGATAGGCAATGTACAGCCTTTGCGAGGTGATTTCTGAAGCAGTTGATCCTGGGACTGGGGAGTTCTCTTCACTAATCTGGTTCTCCCCAACTAGGGCACTAGATGTTCCTAGCTAATTTGTCATAGTGTCAATGACTCATTTTCAGAGCAGTGTAGGATGATGTTGGGTTAACCAGGCAACTTCAAAACCTTAAAAAAAAAAAAAACATAAAAACAGTTGTTATCCTTTGACAATTTCAACAACATATTTAATGGTGCTTATTTTGAGAAGATGATGCAAGAGAGGAAAATGCTAAATATTGCTGTTAAATATTCAATATCCAGGTATTTCTGGTGTACTTAATGTTCTTTAGCTTCTAGCATTGCATCTATAGTGTCTGTCTCTCATTTTCCAGTAGGCCTTCCCAGTTGATGAGCTTGTTGCTCTTCCCCAGCTGCGGCATGAAGGATCGTGAGTCAGTGGCTCTCCTGCACTACACAGGAACAGGCTCAGCAAAGGTGACCAGTCCATTCTCCCCGACAGGCCTCCAGGCTTCGTTCCCCACGTTCAGCCTACCGCCCGGCCCCCAGCTACTAGCTAGCAGGCAGCTTCAGAAGCTCAACAGTCACTATCAGAGCCTGGCGGGTGCTGCTACCCCAACTGCTGGGCCTCCCAGAAGCTATGGACCTGCAGTCACCGGGGGCCCCGGACACATGGGACCGCCACCTCTCGGAACCTCCACAGGACCTGGACTCATTGATTCTGATCCAGTTGATGAAGAGGTTTTGATGTCTCTGGTGGTGGAGTTGGGTTTAGACCGGGCCAATGAACTGCCGGAGCTGTGGCTGGGCCAGAACGAGGTGGAGTTCATCTCAGATGTTTCTGCCTTGTGATGTGTGTGTGATCCCCTACCCGACACGGGGAGGGGGCCAGAGTGTTTTAGAGAATGGAGCTCCCTGCTGGCATGACCATGACGGTTCAGAGGACTGCGGTCAGTTGAACACAGGCTCCTGCAATAGGCAGCATGCTTCCACCTTTCTAATGGCTTTGTCTGTGTATAAAGAAGAGAGAGGGAGTGAGGTCAACTGAAGAGATGCTCAGAAGCCTGGAGAAGCACAGAAATCTCTGTGGGACCAGCACTCCTGCTTTGGAACCTAAAAGGACTGTGCCTTGTAGACCCGTAGTTGAAGTTCACCATTTTCACCCTAACAAGGCTCACTTGCTGAAATTTTGGATCCAGCATATTCTATGTGAAACTAACAGGAGGGTGAAACCAAGGAAGATGAACCGGATGGTTCTGCTAATGTAGACAATTTCTCGCTCTGACCAGCGGATTTTTTCTTTAGTCGCCTGACCTATTTATGGCCTACACACAATCACATACAGAAACAACGAAAATCCAAAGATCAGCACTTGGTTGTATATGATGATTTTCACTGTCTTTGGACATCTCACATGCACAAAGGGGTTCCCACAGGCCTGAAACCAAAGGCTGGGGATTAACAACAAAAAGAAAAGCAACTTCCTGGGAGTTGGTGTTTGGAGATTATTGAATAGGAGCAGGTAACTGTAATTTAGTGACGGGGCTCTGTGACTGCGTACTGGTCATCGGAGCTTATGGTTGGGGGATGGCAGTTGGGTCTTTGTGAGCAGGAGATACAGACTGAGGCTTTATGACTGAGAGCTGCTGACCAGTGAGAAGCAACTGATACCTGGCTGCTATAGAAACCAATCATGGGGAGAGTCTGGTGGGACTTATTCCAGAGTGGCTCTTCACAATTTTCTGCTGGGTGGGGGTGGGGGTGACAGAATTACACCCCTATGACTGGATCTCTGAATCTCTGCACCAATGACACAGGGAGTGGGGTTGGTTGAGGTCAGCTATGTTTTGAAAAACAAAAAACAAATAGTGAAAACTATCAAATATTCCCAAAAGAATTGTTCAGCAATTGAGGAGTATGACATGTTTCCAGTTGCTGGACTGCTGAATCGTCAATCCTGTGTATCATGTATCTCTAAGAAGGAGAATGAGCAAAGTGTGTGCACTTGTGTGTATGTGTGCACGTTAGCTTTATTATTGCTTATTATTGCTATCAAGAACTTCCACGGGGAACAAAAGCGATTTGCCAGTGAAAATACGCCTGTCGAGTTCGCTACGAGGTATTGTACTAGCAATTAGCATATGAAAAGACTGGCTTAACTGACCTCCACTGTCATAGTTTATGGGGAATATCATACATTTTTGTTAAAAGAGTCTGTTTTCCTTTTCCTAATGCTAAGTCTCCCAGATGAGACTGCATGAGTGAAAAATAATTTGAAATCACTGTTAATGAGGTACATACAACCATGTGAATTTAATTTGGTAGCCAGGCTTTGTAGTTTATGTGCGTCATGTGTTCATTGGTCTTCTAGAAAGGGTGTTCATGAGGTTCGCGGTTTTTCATCTTTGTTACTCATCATTCTTACTTCACTTACTTGTGAAAATCATTATCACTTTAAATTTGCTTAGCACTTTCCCTGTGTTGTATTTTTAATAAACAATGTAAACTTGCTTAACTGTGTTAAGGTATCTGCGTGTTTATCCATGATTTAAAAAATAAATTATACGAAACTGGATTTCCGTTACACGTGGATCTCTTTATGTTATAATACTGCCATCTTGTGGCAAGTATAGAAACTAAAAAACAACGACCGGAGCGGTTGAGGCATATATAATGTTTTTGAACCATATTTGCAGAACAAGCTGAAGACTGTTACATGTATCACTATGTATGGATGTAATATCATAAAGAATAATTTAAAATGCTTTCATCGGGTGGATACACGTACCCGAAGCGTGCATATTCCCAAACGGTCCCGTGGGGTCAGCCGAAGAGGATTTCTTTGGCATGTGACCCTGCTCATGTAACAGGGAGGACTGGCTGGTGTGAGAGGGTCTGACATTTGGCAAAGGAACAGACGCTTTCTGCTGGAGACGTATCTCCCAGTACGTAAACAGCCGCTCTAATCCTCCGCTGGCATTTCCTGCCAGACTAACAGTGACCCAGTATGCATAAGCAAGACTACTCCTCATCAAAGAGACCGCTAGACACCATTATATAAAATGCAAGTTAAAAACACAAAAATGCGCTACAACTTTTGTGTAAAATTTTTCAGTCTGTCAGTCACACGCACAGGTGCAAAGAACAAGTCCTTTGATTCAGTCCTTCATGACTTTTCCGTCAGTTTGACCCACTCATTGGCCCCATTGGATGCCAGCAGTACGAGACCCCAGACCACAAACATTACATCTTGAATATGTGCAAGTGTGCCGTGTAATGTTTGATCGCAAGCTAAGCTGCAAGCCACAGTATTTCTATTGTCACTAGCCTACAAAATCAAAAGGATCAATTGTTGAGAAATAGAGTAGAACGATTTCTAGTATTAAAATACCTGGATTTATAATTAATATTATTGAATTTTGGTTAATTACTGAATAAACACGCCAAAAGCACCAAAGTACTTAAAGCGGTAAGGTGTTGAGCTAACATCACAGTTGCTTTCGATAAAACCTAAAAATGATCATTAAACAATATTATATATTAAAAGCATTGATACTATAAATGACGTTGCCTTGTATTATGTACTCTCGTTGCCCGCAGTTACATCTACGTGGTTTTTAATTTTTCCACATTATACAACGGTACAAACACAATGGAGCTTATGTCATTTCTACATTTCTATTGGCCTATGTGTCAGTAAGCCTACGCTACTACACACCCACCTCTCACAACAACGATGGATACTTGTTGGTGCACTCCCTAATACGACTTGTCATTTACATTGATAGGAATTTTCTGTAATCTAATTAACCCTTACATCCACTTTGGGGTCCTGTATGACCCCAATGGGGTAAAATGGGGTGCAGAAATGTGAAAAAACGAG
>JAAGVU020000002.1:12482495-12531604 GCA_011763525.2 Mormyrus iriodes
AGCTAATACATTATACAAGTTATAAGCATCATTAGTTTTTCTTGAATAATAGTGAGGCAAAGTGGACTCCTAACAATATTCTTTTTCACACCATCTTTACCACAAGCCCAAAACGAACAGTGACCCATCTGGGGTTCTGCACCCCATATACCCATAGTGGGGTGCTAAAAAACCCCACTAGGATGTAAGGGTTAAAATAAATACACATGTGATCTTCAGAATCATAGTGCGCAGCAACAGCTAAACCGCCGGTGCCTAGAATACAGTTCGGCTATAACGCCTACAGGCATTACAATACAGTATACCGCTCAGCTTGTTTGGGATTTCCTGTCTATTTCATACGTTGCACATTCGGTCCTCCCCGCTAGTGGGCAGACGTGAATAAAATCATATGTTGGAAGCGAACTGACCCTCACAGGCACCCTTCCTTTCCATCGGTATCATCCGGGGTATGAAAGTGGGCGGTCCTTTCCCCCATAGACTCCGCCATGGTGAGCTGAATAGTTAAATAATTCCTAAAAAATACACCCTTAAACATCCTCCTTTTTATGCATAGTATTAAAGTTCTGCAACAAAACACATAATATTTGGCGTCTTTTGAAGTAGTCGGTCCCGATATTGTTTTGAGAACATTTAAATTCAATCCAGTGAACTATGTTGAAATCTTTTGCTTTCACGATTGACTTGGCGTTACACGTTACTGGAAAGGAGCATTCGTAGTTTTTTTTATTAGATTTGTCTCTGTACGTTGTGTACGTGCCTAGTTCAAACATGTCACGTTAGTAAATCCGTTTTTAAATAAGTTATACTGGTACGGCCTCAGTCGAAGCCGGAATGTACCACACCGGCTATTCGGCACCGATTCAGTTTCCCACTTAGCTGGAGGAGTGACACTATGCCTAAACATTTTGAGACAAAACCTGTTTTTTCAGATTTACTTTTGGTTGCAGCTGATGTACCGGGCTAGGTCTGTCTGATTTGTTTATGCACAGTTTGAGCTAGTTTGTAGTTCGTCCCTTTGCGACCGTTCTGTCATCTGTCATAGAAGGCTTAGCTGCTTAAATACTAATGACGAAGACAAGGCGATCGGGGTCCTGTTGTGTGGGGCGCGTGTTAAACCTGTGTCTGTTTCATAGGCTCGAGGACCGAAGAAGCACCTAAAACGTGTGGCAGCGCCCAAGCATTGGATGCTGGACAAACTTACTGGAGTGTTTGTGAGTACCCGTCCTGTTTAGACCCGGAGATGTCAGCGGTCCAAATGATTGTTTTAAAGGCAGCATTTCAGTGTCTATGTAAGGATCGTGAGATTAAGGACACTGCTGCAGTCTCTGGTCTTCAGCTTGAGATTTCACACTTTATTGTGCCATCTATAAATGATCGCCTTGACTTGCATTTTATGTCAGCTCTGGCTATATCCCCTGCAAGGAGGCTAAACCTAATCCCCGTATCCCAGGCACCTCGACCTTCAACCGGTCCCCACAAGCTGAGGGAGTGCCTACCCCTCATCATCTTCCTGAGGAACCGGCTGAAGTACGCCCTGACCGGAGATGAGGTCAAGAAGATCTGCATGCAGAGGTTCATCAAGATTGATGGCAAGGTCCGCACCGACATCACTTACCCTGCTGGATTCATGGGTGAGTGGTGTCTTCGTTTTGTTTGGCATGGCAATGCCGGCTGCTTCTCCAGCGCAGTTGCCCACCATTAAACATATACTCTAGAGGTTGCTCTGTGGGCTCTCGTCGTTCCTGAGGTGCATGTATTGCAGTGTGTGTTCAGTGCTTGAAGTATGAACAGATGCCAGTGATCCCCTTGTTATTCAGTACCAGCAGATTATGAGTGTTGTCAGTCATCTGAAGAGAGGAACAGAGGTGCTGGTACTGTCTAGCAGCCAACTTCAAGCACTGTGTGTTTCATTTTTTTATGGGGGAAAGAAAGAAATATGTTAAGATACACATACAGAATTCAGGCAGTGTTATGAGTAGGGATGCTTGACCTAGCAATCTTATCCTGGGTTGGAAACTAATAAGACTTGATGTTGAGAAATGGTTTTCTTTGGCTGCCTGAATGTTCTGTATTCCTCATGAAAACATTGCATTAGTGTTGAATAGATTTAGCATCTCGTCCTGACTGTGATGTTTATTGTGGAAAGATGTGGGCAGTCGAAAGAGCTAGTAACGCATTTAAGAACAACAGTGTGGTGTGAGCGACTCCCTGGGTCCCTGCAGGCTTGGGTATTGTAAGGACACGTGAGCAAATGAAGGTGGGCTGAGTGAGTGCTGTGATAGATTAGATCCAGGCACCCTGGACGTGGGTGGATGAGAAGTTGCAGGCTGAAGCCTGATTGTATTAACCTGCTAGTGGACTATGCCAGCTTGGGTGGGGGGGAGGGCTGAAGCTTCCATTGTAACAAGCAGTGTGTTTCCCATGAAACTTAAATGCTTTTGCAGCCCCTGAAAGTTGTTGAGCAGTTAGTTTGTGAAATACACATACGACTGTATATATGATGCATACCTGTTAATTGGCCTTTTTTATGAATATAAGGCAAGTTCAGTTTAGTATATGTCATGAGAACATCTGTATTTATTTAGCTAATGTTCTTGTTTGATGAGATGTACATGATAGAAAAGCCTGGCGCTTGTGTCTGTGAGATATGAGGCCATCAGAGTGCTTCCCCCCTTTATTGTGCTGGGCTGTTGACCATTGCAAACACTTTATACTGTTCTTGTTATTGGGGGGCAACTCGCTTTTGAGAAGGTCCGTGACCTCCACCTGGGGGATTAAGTTGACAGCTGTTTCATGACAATCTTTGGGCTGGTCCTGGTGCTTCACCCAAATGAAGTAAAGCATGGGCAGGGCTGTAAGGGTAGAGGAAACTGTAGTGTTGGAACGAAAGCGTATCTCCTGCCAGGTGAAGACAAAGCTAGTAACATTTAAAGGGTAAAAAAGGTGTCTTTTTCTGGGGTCCAGCCCTTCAGCTGTCCCCTTTGTGTAGGACACTTCAGTGGCTGCCAGGCAATTGCAGGCTTTTTGGCACGGTGACATCCTATTCGTTAAACCTGTATGGCCCTGCTGACTTGTATAGGCTAAGCTTGAGTTGTGTATGAAACAGAATTCAACACCTCCTGTATCTTCCTCCCAGATGTGGTCAGCATTGAAAAGACTGGAGAGCATTTTCGATTGATCTACGACGTCAAAGGGCGCTTTGCCGTCCACCGCATCACCGCAGAGGAATCCAAGGTGTGTGCTGATCATGATGATTCGGGGGTGGGGGAGCTCATCAGTTTTGATGTTGCTTTGGAGTAAGGAGTTGATGTTCTGATGATAATGTTCTGTTAGCTCAGCTTTGCCTTTACACATGTTGGACACCTCAGCCTTGATAAGTTTCCAGAGTAAAGGTGTTTTTCTCTGTTGTGTTGCTTTCCCACCTGCAGTACAAGCTGTGTAAAGTGAGGAAGATCATCATTGGCACGAAGGGTATCCCACATTTGGTGACCCACGACGCCAGAACCATCCGCTATCCAGACCCTCTGATTAAGGTCAATGACACGGTCCGCATCGACCTGGAGAGTGGGAAGATCACCGACTTCATCAAGTTTGACACCGGTGAGACGGACATCCTGACCTCAATTTCTGTGAACTTCGTGTGATTCAACCCAGTTTTTCTAGCGGACCACACTCTGTTTTATTTTTATTTTTTAATAGAGTATGGTCTTCACACAAGTTTCTGCTCATGTGTCTTACCCTTGATCAATCCCTGCAGGCAACCTGTGCATGGTGACAGGTGGTGCCAACTTGGGGCGTATCGGTGTGGTCACCAACCGAGAGCGGCACCCTGGCTCCTTCGATGTGGTGCACGTGAAGGACAGCACTGGGAACAGCTTCGCCACCAGGCTTTCCAACATCTTCATCCTTGGCAAGGTGAGTGCTGATGGAGTGGGGCCAGAGGTGAATGAACGTGTTTGGTGGGCTCGGCCTGTTATGAAGGGAGATCATGGGTGTTTGCACAATTGTTGTGCCAGTATGTGCTGTTCATGACAGGCAGTACTTGCTGCTAATTTGCTGCCATTTCTCAATCACAGCTTACGAAATAACTGACTTTATTAAGTGCAATCTGAGAGCCCCCATCAAATATGGCTGGGGAACTCCCTGATTGGGATGCCAGCCAGACACACAATCACACAATGCAGGCAGTCCAAAGATTCAAGTCCAGCAAAGTTCAATCTTTTGGCCTGAGGGAGCAAACTGGAGTACCTGGAGGAAACCTCCATTAGGAGGAACTCCTCAAACCGAGCTGTGGGCTAGAATTGAACCCCTAGTCCTGGGAGGTATAAAGCCACTGTGCTACACACTGATAGACCATGAGTGCGTCTGCTTGACATTGAAATTAAAATCCCTTTGGAAGAACGTGGTTCGCATTTTACTTCCTTCCTTTACGGCTTTGGCAGGTGCCACAATTAGGTTCCTAGATGTAACCCTTCTCCAAAATGGGATTGGACCAGTGGCCCATTAGCTGTAATTCTGATCTTCCTTTTGCTTCCTTCAGGGAAACAAGCCATGGGTGTCCCTACCACGGGGCAAGGGCATCCGGTTGACCATTGCCGAAGAGAGGGACAAGAGGCTGGCGGCCAAGCAGGGTGGCAACTAAGGAGCACGGCATATTAATGGAGCCGTGGGCCTCGTACTACCCCCACAGAACTCACGTCAAATAAAAGGTTATTTACAACAAATCAGGTGGCTTTGGAGTATTATTTTTTATGGTGGGTGTTAGGTGTTCAGATCTTGACATCCTTTTTGCGTGGAATCTCTTTCATTCCTCTTTGAAGTGGGGGGGTGGACATCTCCGTTCTGTAGTTACTTGCCATTATTTTTGCTTAATTCCAGTAAGTTTATTTAGTCTTTTAGGTGTCTGTTTTCATTTTAAAGTAGCTAAAATTGCAAGCCATTGAAAGCTAGCGATGGCGACCCTGCAGGTTAAATGGCTGCTTTCATTTTCCATCTACTTTCCAGGTGTGAAATTAAATTTATTGTAACATGCTGTGCTGGTGACTAGTCTGTTACTCATATTTGTGAATTTAGAATGAGACCGTGCTTTGTGTCTTCAAATTTCAAGGGTTCTGGTTGACTGTCTCCTACCCTTTGTCCGGATTCCTGTCTGGTATTCCTGGTTTAGTGAATTTTATAGTGCTTATAATTTAAACATGGATAATTTATTATAAGGTGCCATATTGCCTTCTGATTTATCGTTACCATACATATGGCATTTTTCCAGAATATGCTGTCAGGCGCATTGGGCTTCCCAATGACGTGTTCGTTGTGATGATTGAATCCATTCACTTTGGTGCTAGTTATCCTCGTCCTCTTTTGTCAGCAGTTTTCTGAGCTTGGTGGGTTTTTTCCAATGTACTTAGTTTTATATCCAAAGTAAGACTGATTTCTAGTGCAGATTCTTGTGAATATTTGCATGATTATACAAAATTGCGTTACGTCTTAGGTCTTTTCTAGCATAAAAGTTCAAAGGTGTCCATACTCCTCCCGTCCTGCTTCTCAATTGTCCAACTTAAACATTCATAATTATAGAAAAAATACCATACACTGAATAATTCTGCTGTTCGTTCTTAGACATACATCAGCATTTGTGAAGATTTTCTTCCAGGTCCATCATTAAAATTCTGCTGAATGTATTTCTTGATACTTGCAGCATCCTTGGTTTGTGATAATTGTATGAGTTGGACATTAAAGTGGACGGGCCTGGCTACATAACATGAAGTCGAATCAGTCTGATTTTAAAGGATGATGGTTCTGTCTGTAGGTGTTCAGTTCAGTCTTGAACTATAGTTTGTTTTTCTAACTACCGAACAGTCCTCTGCAAGGGTTGGCCGAGAGCGAGCCTTGTGGTTTCAGTCTAGCTGGCTGCTAGTTTTTCCCTCTGTGGGTGTTTGGGACGTTTTCATGCTTTTCCCCTCATATCCCCACGAACAGGTTTGCTCCAGAAGGCCATATGGTCACTGCTGGACAGCCGCTGGCTCCTCCCCCTCTGGCGTTTGCCAGTGGACTCCATATAGGGAGCCACAAGATGCCAGAGTTGGCGCCTGGTGCAGCTATGCTCACACCCAGGCCAGGACGAGCTTCATTCACCATAGTGTGTGAGATGGAGAGAGACCTGCAGAACATCCCTTTTTTTAAACTTGTGTACACATGTACACTTTATACATTGAGTTCCCCAAAATACACAGTGATCTGGGTCATACAAGAAACCTCAACATAAAAACTAAAAAACGTGAGAATGCCCAGACGGGCGCAAGGTTCCCTCACTGTTGACGTGTCCGTTGTATTTCCCGAGTTGTATAAATGTTCTGATGTTATTTCCCAAGCAAATTCTGGATTTAAATGAGAAATTCTAGTACGTATATCACGGAGGATAAAAATGGAATTGAAAGAAAGAATTAAAGCGGCTGGAGCTGTGATTAGTGGTTCCGGAGCGTGTGTTTCTCCTCAGATACTTGAAGCGCTGAAGTGGGTCGGGCGGGCCTGGAACAATGGAAACATTCATGTCGGACTGCAGAGGGAGGGGTCCAGATGTTTCCAATCAGTGTCTCGCAAGCGATAAACTTTCTTCGTAGTTGGTAAGAAACGGCCCCCGATAAGATTAACTGGCACGATGACTCGCTGCTCCACTCTTTTCCCCAGTGCGATGTCCACCTCTATGGGGCAGAGTGTCTCACCACGCCATCCTTGCAGGACAACCTCTGCTCCGGGTGTGGGAGCCAGATGTGCATTGGTAGGGGGCGAGTATTTGTATTAAAGCAAGAGAGCTGAGCGTTGCAAAACTTGGCTGCATTTCAACGTCGGAATTTGTTTCACAGTCCAGCGCAGCTGTTCAAACCCGCTGCTTTTTGTGCACAGTTTTAAAGCAGTGATTTAAAATTTTGTTGTGTGAAACATACGGTTGCGAAGCAATACTGCAACTCGTCAGAAACAAATAAACGACTAATAATGGAGATGATACGCTTCAAGGTTTCCAAAAGCGAAACAGACTAAATGAATATCTAGGCACACTTCTTGTACTCCGTCATAATACTACTTTATCAAATATATAAAATGCCTATGTGCTTTACCGAACATGGAAATATAATACAAGTACATAATATGGCTGCTAAGACGTGTTTCTCATACATTTTGCTGCGTTGCACTCGATGACAGTGATAGAGTCACTAATTCGTTGCAGAAACATAACTCACGTTGAAACTCTGACGTCCCACTATGCGGCTCTGGATAGGGGCGAAGCCTGGGAGATCTGAAACCTCTGACAGGTTTACATCTAGGGGGAATGGTAAATGAGAGCTCCGCGGACTGAACACTTAATTGCAACAGAAAAAAAGAAAGGGAAAATGAGAGTACTCCGCTGTAATCCCGAGTTATAGAGGCTCAGCAATAGCATCGCAAGTTTTGTCGCCCGAAGTACTCGCCTTGAGCAGTGAGAGTACTTCGGGGGGGAAAGAGGATCGACAATGCCTTTCTGCAAGAGGACGATCGTCCCCAAAGATGTGTGCAAAGACGGCGCAAACAGACAGAGCGCGATTTTCGGGGACCTGGAGGACGTATGCGGATTTACCCTGTGTTCCATACTCCGACAGCTGGCGGATTTATCTCGGCAGTCGGTCAGCATCTTAGAGGAGCTGGAGGGGGAATGCGTGTCTATTTGTCACCGGTCCGGAACGCTGGAGTGCAAAGTTATCAGTCTGCAAAAGTACATTTCTTCTTTAGCCACCAAGTCCCCAACAAAGGGTAAGAAATTCTCTTTATTTTATGTAATCAATACTATCGTACCGGTCAATTTCATTGCTTTCTTTGGATTCCTTTTACTTCAGCCTGCGTCATTTTGTTTGAGTAGCCTAAAAATTGCGTTGGCTGTTTGGCAGTGGGTGTGGACACGATGTGCAGTGGGATTCATTCCTGCTTGTGGACTTTTAAGAAGTTGCACGATTTTTATTACATACTTTTGAATAGTAGTTGATTTAAGTTATTGTTACCCTATTTTAGAGTGCATCATTACGTAACATATCTGCATAAATTGTTTCAGAAAATATAACTATCAGAAAAGTTGACAAATAGATTGGAGGCTTAAAAGTCCTGATTGTGGAGGATTCTGACCTCCACCTTTTTCCTACTAACATTTTATATGAAGTAGTAATGTGTATACGAATTGCATGCTGACGCCACGTTAATAATATTTTGGCGGCATGTACAATAGGATTCCACAGGTTGCTGTTAATTAATATAAGATTCTCTCAAGTTATAAATTGTATAACCCATTACATCAAATCTGGCTCCGTTCAAGATGTTTCTAGGCAGCGAAACTGAAATGAAAGTAGAGGGCCAGTGTTTACATTTGCTTTCATAACGCGTGGTTATGGATCTTTAACCGATTGCATCGTGCCAGGCGTAGTGCTGTTTCGATTTAATTAAACAATTGATTTGGAAAAATGATGTGCCTTTTCAGAACACATGCCAGGTTTTCCAAGTTCAGTCATACATTGATCATTATTCAAAGAAAATGTCATACCATTTCTCACTTGAGGACGAATCGTTTAGCTGAAACATTTGGTGTGAAATTTGCTATGGGCATGAGGAATATCAGATAAGCTCTGATCTGAACTGGGCGGTCCCAGCTTGCTTGGCCTCCGCTCAGCGTGGTCGGTCAGTGGATGGCGCGGAGGCGCGTGGGTGTCTTCAATTCACGTGTACCCAGAGGGCGCCAGAGCGCGACATACAAACTCCAACTGGGCTCCAAATTATTTTTTTAGCTCCTCTTTTCTGTATACACTGTTCCTCCCCAACCCCAACACATTAGTGAATTAATCTGTTTCCATTTCCATGGTCACTAAGAAATCTGCTATTCAAACAAATAGCCTGCTTCAATGAACAGAGTGGAATGAAGTGAAATTACTTGCAGGAATATAAATTCTTACGCGCCATACCAAGTGGCTCACTGGAAAGCAAATTATATTGCTTTAGATACCTGGAAGATACTAAGGCGCTATAACCGTGTTGAAATCAGAACCCGATCTCTCCTGTTTGGCGCCACGCATCTTACCACTGCGTATCATTTACACTGTCCTGCAAGTAATTATGTTGTTGAGAATTCCTATGCTGTCCACTTCCCTTTTTCTCTTATCAATTGCCAAGCTGGATTCACGGCTTATGTAAACTGTCCGGCAGGACCTTCACTGTTATCTTTTTTGGGGCAAATATGAGTTGGAGAAGAAGCCAGAGGCTGACACCATTTCCGCTGGAGGAGGGGGCCTGAAACGTGATGCGTTTTTCCACTGGCGGCCTGTAGTGCCCCCCCTCCCCCCCGCGTCCCTGTAGAGGGCAGCAAGGCTGGCTCACACTCAGGGTTCATGTGAAAGTTAGAAACGAGGGATGTCATAAGACAGAAGCTTGCAGAAAGCCCGGGGTGCCTGCCAGCCTACACCCCCAAGCCCAATTTTCCAGTGCCCAGAGGAGGTGGATATCGTCAGTGGGAACTCAGTCTCAGACATCCAGTTTATCCAGTTTAACTCAATGCTCCACATCTAAGGATCTGTCTTATCAACCAAAAATCAGTGCCTCTAAAATAGCCTTAGACTAGATTGAAATTGCCCATTTAAGATGAAGAAATGACTCCTAAAATATAGCTATGGTGAATAAGAATCCAGGAATGTTTATTTTGCATGTACTTAAAAACAGATGGAGTCTCACATTGCCTGTAAATGCAGTATAGTCTGGAAAACAACATTTAAGAATTATGTAATTATTATAATTTGTATTATGTGGAGGGCCGTTTTGTTACCATAAAGGCTCTTCGCATTCAAGTTAATTTGGAGAGTAAAGAAACGAATGGAAATCTCAACAACCACAGGGGTTAAACAAACACTTCAGGCGTTCATGGTACAGAAGTACACGGGCAGAAACGCCTCACATGTGCTGGTTCCCATAGCATCAGAACGTCTGTGTTTATAACGGGCATGAGACGCCTGGAAGCCAGCAGGGTGCAGCCTCTGGGATCAGGCCCTCAGGGCTTGGTTCAGAGGAGATACCTGAGTTGGGGTGGAATATGTCTCCTGGGGGATAAATCTAGGTGAAATGCAGTGAGAACTGCTAAGCGTTTCCAGCCCTGGCGTCCAGCCACACCTTTCTGCTGTAATATTGACCTCTTGCCTTTTTAATCATGGGGATTTTCCCCTCCTTCAGTCTCTCAACTGGCTGTTGTCATGGCAACACTCCAGATGTGCCTGCAGGGCCCTTCTGTTGGCAGCATTACATTAATTTTATTTTTTTTTTGCGCATTAGTGCAGTGTTGAGAAACTTTGGTCACTGTTCAGTGGGCAGATCGCTTATGATGTATCAGAACTATTCCTCGCCATTTGGTGTGTGGGGGGGGGGGGATGTTTGGGGTGTCATCAATCTTCATTGACCCCCTTTTTCTCTGTTTGTTGTTTGCCCTTTCCTGGAGAAAACAGATTTAAAGGGGGTGATTTTTCATGCTGCACCGAACATGACTTTGCGACTTGGGACTTTTGCCACACTCCCTCGTCGTTTTGCTAAGCTTCCCCCCCCCGCCCCGATTTGCTCTCCGGTGACCCCGCTGTGCCGTGGATCTGTTCTATGCTGTGTCTCCATCATCCATCTCGGTACCTCAGAACTGCCTCCAAGCTCACGTAAATCACGCAAACATTCATTCAATTAACACGCTCTCTCTCCAGTACTGAGATTTCCATTGCTGAACTCAGGATAAACACTAAGCTGGACGAGAGTCAGTGAAGCTGCCTGACAGATGAGTCTGGTGTCACAGTGAGAAACGCTCCAGATGAACAGCGCAGCGCTTTTCAGTTCCCACAGACCCAAAGAACTTCTCTCTGTGGCTGGAGTCACCAAGATGATTGGCACTCGGTAGATGTGGGTGGTACTTCCTCTTGGCCATATCATGCCTGGCACACGTCACGCATGCCCCTTTGTTTTTCTCTTTTGCCTTTGGGGGAGGGAGATACTTGCAGTGTTTTCACACTAAAGTGTTAATGGGGTTGGCGAATGGAGGCTTCTTTAACCAGATGTGTTTAATAAAAGTGAATGACTGGAAGAAAGATTTGCTTAATAGGCAAAAGATATAATGGCGTTTTTCCATTGGTTGGGCTGACTCTCTGATGCACTTCCTGTTATTTTAAGTTTCTCAAGTTGGGGGTCACAGTCTGCTGTGGTAGCATGCATTTACTTATTTAGCAGATGTGTATTTTTTGGGAAAGCAGTGTCAGACATTCCCTGCAGGAAATGGCGTTTACGGGCCTTGCTCAAGGGCCCAACGGTGAAACCAGCCTGCTGACCTTGGGATTTGAACTGACAACCTTCTGATCACAAGCACAGCATTCTAATGGCAAGTCATGCATGGGATGTGTATATGTTGACTGCCACTTGACTGGAAATGAGTCTTGAGCGACAATATATGATGGCCTGTGAATCCCCCTCAACCCAGCTCAGCCATGCTTGACCCAGGCCCCTAGAAAGCCTTGATGTTGAGATTGCATGGGGGCAATACCAAGGTTCTAACAGCTCCAGCACTCCTACAACCCACCAATTGTTTGGCTCCCCTTGATTTGAAAGCCTAAGATACCAGAGTACCACCCAGAGTACCACCCAGCCTGGTCTACAGTCTCCAGTTGTCACCATGGTTACCCACTCCCACATCATGGAGACAAGGAGCAGAGCAAGTACGAGCTCAGTGATGTTCACCATGTCCATGTCTTCCACTGTTTTGGTTAATAAAACTCTAAAAGAGGTGGGATTAGTGGTACCTTGGAAAGACCCCAATATAAGCTAAATTCAGAGGTCCAACAACACTATGAGGCCTATTTCTGGAAGTGTGGGGTTGTGTATGTATGTGCATTAACATCAGGTTTTGTGTGCCCAAGACTATGTTGGAGATTATATTAGAAATTAATTAGAGATTAATTAGAGATTATAAGTGTTTTAGCAAAAGCGTATTTTTACTACCTGTGTATGTGAAGGTATGTCTGTTTCTTAACATCATTTCTCTTGTACCTAAAGGTGTTTGTGTACATTAGCATCAGTGTTTGTGTACCGAAGAGTATGTTTGACCTCAGCTTATTTTATTGGGGTTTATGAGTATGTACATGTTTATTTTAACAAAAGTATGTTTTTATTGTCTCTATAGGTAAAGGAATGTGTGTTCCTTTGTTTCAGTCCCCACAAGACTACCTCAATTTTATAAAAACCCCTGCATGCAATCAAAACTCTAAAAATGTCAAAAGCTTTGTATTTTGTTTGGTTACTTATGGTTAAGGTTCGGGCTGAGTAGGTGGTCATTGTTGGGATTAGGGCTATGCCCATTGGGTTATCCTCAAATGTATGGAGAGTCCCCATAAAGATATGAACGTGTGGTCTGTATATGTATGTGTGTGCCTGTGTGTGCCTGTGTGAGCCTGTTTGAGAATTATGCCTTTGAGCAGTAGTACCTGAGTATGGACATGTACAAACCTCTGCGTGTCGCTGTGTGCACATTGTCTCGTAGCAGCACCTGCCAGCCACTGCCGCTGAGTCAGTAACACAGTAAATAATCAAGCGACACGGGGGTTTTAATTTCAGTACTCTGGAAACGTGCATGTGGTCCTCCAGGCCTATTGAAGCGCCTGTCTAACGACATTCCTTGTTCCTCGTTTCTCATGGGAATTGCTGGAAACTGGCTTTGGGTTTTTGCGTCTCCCCACATGAATGTTCCACATGGGCCTTTTAAAAACTATGGTATTGCACTGCCTCTAACTGGTCTGTGTTGCTACCTCTATGCTAATGTGACAAGTCATGGAAGAAGGGAGTCTGATCTGAGATCAGCATGATGTTTGCAGAGAGGGAGAAGGTAGTCATGACTACTACTCTGAAAGCTCTCTGCCTGCCCGATCAACAAGCTGCTCCATTTTTTTTTGCCTGCAGTGTAGCTTTTGAACATCTCCTGCCACTTCATATACTAAAAATATGGACTGTATTCATCACAGACTAGTCTGTGCCTTATTAATATTTCAGTCTGTACATTTTCTGTACATTTTGAGAAAGCAGGGTTATACACTCACTGGAGCAATTAGGGGTTAAGGGCCTTATGCAAGGGTCCAATGGTGTAATGACTCTGCTCACTTTGGGATTTGAACCAGTAACAGGCACAGCATCCAAACCCACTGAGCTCCTCACGCTTTACAACATAAATTAATAAATATAGAAAAATAATGCTTGATATTTGTTGCACATTTACTGACAGTATATTTAATAATATGGTTATTATTTGGTTTGTTATCCATCCATATTGTCCTTCAGTCCAGGTTTGCAGTGATGCGGGACTCTGTCCCGGGAATCTCAGGGTACAAGGGAGGGATTCCACCTTTTTTCCTACCTGTTTTCCTGGACAGGATCATGGAGAAATATAGAAAGTATTTAAAGATATTTTTAATAACAATAATTAGTAATTGAGATTACAGTTTTGTCGAAGAAACATGTGTGAGTGTGTGAGTTTGTGCCTGCGTGACCACGTGTGTGTGAGTGTTTCTGACAGGCCACGGGCACTGTGTGGGCGTGTCTGTGCTTGCGTCCGCCCGCCTGCGCGCTTGAGCCAGTGCCCCCTCTGCCTCCTGCAAACGCCCAGGTCCAGGGCTGACGCTGCAGCTTCCGCAGTGCCAGGAGGGAGGCGGACGGCGCCATGCACACCGCAACCTCCGGAGGCAGTCTCTCTCACGCTCTTTCATAAGCCCCCCGTCAGTGCCGGGGGGGGGTCTCGCAGGAGCAGCGGGTGGAGCGGAGCGCAGGGGAGCACCGCGGACATCCCTATTGGGAGGGGGGGTGCGGCGGCCGACAGCAGATCGATGCGTTGGAGGCGGAGGAGGACACCTGGGCGGGAGGGGAGTGGGGGGCCAGGCGAGACGGGGGGAGCCAAGGAGAGCAGCGCTCACGTCCTCATGCCGTTCCTGAGAGGTAGGGGGCTTGGGTGTGCATCAGGGCACCGGGGAGCCAAGTACTGCTGGTGTTATGGAGACAAAGTCAGCACTAGTATTGCGACAGGACCGTTAGCTAACAGCACTGGAATTCCTCTGTGAGGTTAAGAAAAGTGAACTGGAAAGTGTGTGCACGTGCGCCTGTCTGTGTTGGCGTGGGGGAGGGGGTGATGGTGGTTCTGGAGTGCGTGGACTGTTGTACTCACACCTCTCCAGGGTTCATAAGTGGCAATTTGCCTTAATTTCTCAGCTCGTTGCGTCTCGCTTGTTCGCTATGATTTGCTGCACCCACAGTCAGGCCATTTCTGATCTCATGCTCGTCCCATAGCAAGTGTCCTGGGGGGGACCCTGTGCTGGATTCGGGGTTCAGTGGCGCCTCCAAGTCTCTTTTTTGGGGCTTCCTGCTCACCTCCTCATGAAGAACGCAGTTAACAGCTTTTGCACAGATAAAGGCTCCGAAGGCAGGTGGCCAGCAGCAGGTGGGCCTGGCTGGAGCCTGTCCTTCCTTATTGTTTCCAGAATTATGTCAGCGTCAGAGCCCGAGATGATTTTCGGTCTGCTTGCTTTGTGGAAAGTTTCACAACTGCATGCTTTAGGGGATGATGCCAGACTGGGGAAGTTTATTGCAGGATATATAGGACGAACTGTGATCACAAGCCTAACTGTGGAGGCTGAACTTTCATCTCTGATGTTTGAGACTATTTCACCCTTAACGGGAGATGGGGATGCTTCAAGCCTGACTCACTGTGTGCAGTTACTTTTAGTTTCACAGAAAGGCAGCATAAGGAACGGCTTGTCCGCCTGCACAGGCCTTCAGGCAACGGGGAGGCGACCAACGCTCCTCTGGGGTCACATGACCTTTAATCTCAGCATGGATTGGCTGCCGTCATGTGGCCAGAGGTTTGTAGCAGATTCTTCTGGCAGTTTTTGTTTTGGCCACCTTACTCCTTGCACAGTTGTCACTCTCTGCCTGTGTTGCTGTTACATTTACGTCATTTTTTTGAGCTCCGAGTTCCATCGGAGGATCCCTTACGCAAGAAATGGTTGTAGGGAGGAAGAACATCTTGCTCAGCAGCCTCCCAGGTCCTGTCTGCCTGGATCTTCCGAGAGATGACCTTTCTTTGGAGACACAAAGTCCTTGAGGGGTTAGAGGAGTGGTGCAGGGTGTGTTAAGTCAGCAGTTCAAGCATAAATGTTTGGATTAAGGAACCTAGGAATCATGCACATGTTTATGTGAGGCGTCTTCTGACTCATCTGGGGAGTGGCATTCTTTATGAAAATGTCCTGGCATAAATGCCCCCCCCCTTCAAAATGGTGTCTGCTGTACAATGTGTACCCGTCCTCTCCGTTTGTTGGTACACAGTTGGTAGAAATACGTGCAGCGATCTTCACTGCGTGCGTCTCTGCAGGCACACGTCGCAGACATGTCGGCAGTAGCTCATTGGTGGGGCGGGTGGGATATCTGCCACCATCTCGCTGGGGAGCCTGGGCTCTGGGCTGTGAATTCGCTACCTTGTCCAGAGAGCCATTTCCTGTTCGAATCGTCCCCCACCCCCCATGTCCTGGACCACTGAGAGCAGCCGGAGGGGAAGGGATTAGGGGTGACGTTTGGAGGGCCAGTAGCCATGACACATAGCTGAGTAATTGCGACTGATGTCCAGCATTTCACAGGTCAAGACAAACAATGTTCTTTGGTTTCTGTCGAATGCCGGGAGAAAGTACCCCATAATCCTTTCTATCCTACATACAATCAGCCTCAAACATTCTGATATTGCCATAACAACATAAAATACGCTAACTTTGTTTTCAATATTGCAGGAACTCAAAAGTGCCGGAATTCCTCTTTCGCAGTAAAAGTCGGCATTAAACCCCCTTTAACAGTGTCATTCCCGTCACAGTGACCGTAATAACCGTACCCCATATCGTCATTTTGTCACGTCCATGTGAAAAAGTAGTTTCATCCACAGGCTCCGGTCTTCCACCATAAACAATGCATTGGTCTTCAGTCATTGTTTCTCTGGGCTTCTTTCGGCTAGACGGACAGTTATCGTCATCGTCATGAAAAGCGGACAGCAGGCTGCGTGATCCGATGATCGAGGATGGCGTCAGGTTTCCGTCTCGCTGTATTTTATATGATGTCACGTGTGATTAATGCTCGCCAGGTTTTCCCAACATGTGAAGATGATTCTGGTCTTTAAAGACATTTATTTGCACAGCCTGGTCCTTAAAACATCAAATGAGGACCTGCACGATTCCCATGGGGTGTGTGTGTGTGCAGGGTGGGGGGGGGGGCGTCCGCTGGGTTCTCACAATGCAAGTGACGGGTTGAAAGCAAGCATAAATCTGACTGCGGGTGCTGATGGCTTCATGGACAGGAAATGAACGATGTGTTGGACGTGTCCTCGCCAGTGCTGGGGCGTCCCCGCAGCCCATAATGCAAGGCAGATGTTTTGCTCAGTCTTCCACCTATTAATTCGAAAGTCATGTTGTTTCGAGGGGAACGGCCCCAAAACCCCATCCCCCTCCCCATCTTTCTCTAAATTTGCAAAAGGCGTCAGCAGAATGTTACAAAATGCAGAGGATTCCCAAAGCATGAGAAGGGGCCCTGTTTTTGGGCTGCATGACAATGAGGGACTGCAGTTAGGTCAGTGTAGTCAGTGGCCTTGGCTTGCGACTCGTGCCTGAGATTCAGAGGAGGGCCGTTTTCCCAGCGCAGTCTCGGATACCTACGGCTCCGGCTCTCTGAAAGAGCTGTGGGAATATGTGCGAGGTTGTGTTTGTCTGAGGGCTGAGCTTCAACTTTCTGCAGGGCAAAGCCACCTCTCTCTGTTCCACTGTTCCTTAAAATGGAAATGACTGTGTCTCCATTGTTTCAGTTCCTGTGCCTTACATTACATGCATGGGTGACCCTGGTGATTCACCTGGGACCATCACTGCAAGAAAAGAGCTTAAGACCAAAAGCTTCTCAGGGAGCCTGCTGTGGAGCCTCGAGTCTCAGAAACCCTTCTGATAGCTGCTTCTGACCCCCGTCATCCAGCTAGACTCTTAAAATGTTGCCACGGGAATCTATGCAGCAGCCCTTTCTGTCCCTAAAGTCGTCTTATCTCCCTCTCTTCATCTCTAAACACCTGCAGAGAAGGTGGTGCTGAATGAGTTCTTTTGTAGAGTGTGGGGTCCAGGAAGCGTATTGGGTTTCAGGGCAGAACAGCGTCCGGGGATGGGGGGGCAGAGCCTGCATGAGCTGAAGGCATTAAGCCAGAATGACTTACAACAGGGTCATAGTTATGCACTTTGCTCACTGTTTTATTAAGAAACGCTCTGTAATTTGCTCAGTAACAAGCGTACAACAGCTGGGCTTACTTATGACCTGCAGGAAGATATCCAGTCATTCATATACAGTAAAATCATATGGTAGTATAATAACATATAAAGCACCATCGACCCTTCTGCATCGCGACTTTCCCCACCATGATCTCAATATATCACGCGGTCGGCGTAAGACATTAAATGAGATTTTTTTGGGGAGTTGTTGGGAGTTTTGCGAAAGCCACGGACAGCACCCACAAAGTTTAGTAACTCAGAAATGCATAAAATATACGCAGTGCTGCTTTGGAGGACGACAAACGTGTTTCCCAGAGTGATCTTTGCATCTTGTATTTCTCTTCTCTTCTCTCCTCTCCTCTTCTCTCCTCTCCAGAACATGCCTGGTCTTTGTGTAATTCATCAAAACTTTAGTATCACCGATTTTCCAGCTTTTTAATGCAATTTTAATGTTAGGAAAGTGGTCAGAAGCTTTCATGTGTGTTTTTGGACATGACTGAGTGCTGACTGAGTACTGATTACTGAGTATAGGGTACTGGGTAGTACTTCTGCAGGGGTTCAGGTGCTTTTGGTAACTCAGAAATACTTCAGCTTTTCTGTACTTCATACTGGTGTACAGAGGCTGGCTTCCCCGGGGGGGGGGTGTGGGTACGGCTGACTGATCATGCATTTCTTCACCATTCTGGTCTTGAGGAATGCTACCTGTCTGGAAATAAGGGGCAGAAGCATGCCATTCTGCAGAATCCCAGCAAACACAGGACAGAGCTGAGTGCGTCCTCTCGGTCGCCTGTTCCCTCGCATATCCGGCATCCGCACCATCTTCCGAGGCATGTGGGGGTATGTTTCACGTTCACGCTTGAATTCCACTCTCCTTGTGTCCTTCGTGATAATGTGCCCTCAGTGTGTCGGTCTTCAGCCGGAGCTGCATCCAGGGCTGGCAGAGCAGATGTATACCTTGTGTGGAAATTCTTAGCTGACTACGGGTTAAGGAAAAAATGGCACAGGTGCTGCAGTGGTTGAGGTGTTAAACCCAAATATTATGGGAATCTCTGTAGACATGGATACAATGTGGGAGTCAGGTAGTCAGATCCAGGTCAGAATCTTAGCTGGTCTGCTCCGTGTTTCATAATTGTGCTTGAAAGTTGACCCTTAAATAGCACAGCAAGAAGATGAAGGGAATACATGGTTAAGGAATGGGCTGGTGTCAAGGGACAAGCCCCTATACTTGTGTGTCATCTATTGAGAACTGTGTGAGTTTAGTTCTGCTCTGTGTGATGTAATGAGCAATTGCTCGACTTTCAGAGGTTAACTGGATGTAAAATGTGTATTTGTACCTTGTCTAGTTTACCTGCTCTTAAACACCGTGACGTTATCCAATAATCTCCTTGCTCCTTCCTACAAAAATCCCTGCATCCTTTGGGTCTTTTTGGTGTCACAAGGTAGAGAAAATTGTACAGCTGTCAGCCTTAAATGGTGCAGCCTAGATAGTGTGATCACATGGAAAGGTGCTCGGGACGAGGACAGGATTAGTACATCCTGAGAGCAAAATACTGGGGTGTGAGATTTTGCCTGCTAGAATTAGTTTGAGAGGCAGGGAGGGAGGGAGAGAGAACAAGAAAGCAGGAATGAGGGAGAGCGATAAGAAGAGAGAACAAGTAGGAGGGAGTGAGAAAGAAAAAGAAAGTAAAAGACTTTTTTCTACTGAATCATCAAGGAGGCTGAATAAATGGTCCTATACATTGTTATGTACATGTGTTTAAAAAGATGGATTCCTGCCACTGGACTCTAGCTGTAAAAAACAGGGATGAAGGGGGGAAGGGAGAGGTAATGAGAGAACAGAAATGGGTGGAGGGGGAATGACGGGGTGGGAAAAAGAGCACAGCTGATGGGCTGAGGTGGGTTATGGTCTCATGGTGTGTGTAATACAGAAAGACTCTTTATACCGGATAATGTGTTTTGAGGGTGACACTGCTACTTCTCATGTCTAGGGTTGAGGGTTCGAAAGCTGCCACCTCTCTGTGTTTATGGAGCTGGCATGTTCTCCCTCTGTTTTGCAGGATTCCTCTGGACACTCTGGTTTATCCCACAATTAGCTTTGCTGGTGTCTCTAAACTGCCCACAGGGTGTGCTTGTGTGTGCATGTGCTTGCCTTGTGATGGAGTGGCATCCAGCCCAGGGTGTGCCCCGCCTTGTGCCCTATGTGTCCCGGGATAGGCTGCAAGCAGGTAGCACAACCCAGTACTGAACTATGGGAAATGGGTGATGCATAATATACTTAAGGGTATGCTGGAAGGGAATCCTTTTATTGATTTGCATGGGAAATGCACTATGGGAATCCTGTAATTTGGCTCTCCCTATGTGAGACAAGGCTGTCCTACTGGATTTGAGTCCTGTGAATGTACATATACACCCACAAGACCTGTATGTGTCAGGCATGCATTGAAACCATGGCTTTAAAGGTGCCATAGAATAAAAATCTGTCCGTACCTCAATATAGTTGAATAAGGAGAGTTTGATACATGAAATTAACATACTGTGTATCTGAAACGCTGTTGTTCCCTCTTTCAAATATAAATCCCACTTATACAAAAGAAGGTGGTAAAACGGGCTGATTCAAAAATCCTAGACTGTTATGTAACAGTCTTAACTACAACCCCCTAACTTAACATACACCAACCCACTCTCAAGCGCATCACAGTGCTTTACTGTAAGCCGGCCAATCAGAACAGGGCTCATTGACATATTAATGAGCCCATCAAAACGAGGGAAAACAGCTAGTTTCATTCTAGGGCCAAATAACAGGGTTGTGAATGTGACAGTAAAACCACTTCCTGGCATACCTGACATGCCTTCTATGTAGACACCAGAGATTCATTCAAAATGCTGAAAAAATGCTTCCTTTAATAAAAAATAGAAAAATAAAACTAAGAAATCAAATCAGAAGTACTTATCAGTACTGACCCAAAAAAGTAACCAATAGCATCTCGGTGTGACTGGTAGCACTGCAAGGTAATGTACACCTTGCAGTTACTGATGATTAGCTTCAAATTCCTTTAGCAATTAAAAACCGTAAGTCTATTATAGAAGTTCTGTTTACTGACAATATTTTTGGTGTCCTTAAACAAGCAATGAAATTAGACTGAATTAACAATTAACCAATTTCTAGTTAGTAGCTAACTGTCATTAATGAATCTAGAATTTAAGCATGATTTGAGTGATTTGCCTCACAGTTGGGCATTATTTCTGCCTGTATTTTATGAGAAACGCCTGCATAGTTTGACACTTTTTAAAAGCATTTTTAGTTCCATAATAATTATTGTAAAACTTAATCCAATATCAAATTATGTTGGACAAAGCATTGCAAAATCTAAGCATCCTGTTTTTAAGATGAGTCAGTACATATTTCACATTGCTGAGAGAAGAGGGCATCTTTGCCTGTGTGCAGGCATGACCTTTGTGCCCAACACAATGAATACTGGCTAGAAGATGCAATTCTTTATTTAACCACAAGGGGGCATAAAAGTACACTAAACAGAGGGGCGGTGCCCGTTGTAGACGCTGTAGCTGTGGGCCAATTGAAAGGTGGTCTCTCTCTCTCCAAGATCGTGGCTTCTTGGTTATTTACTCATCCTCAGATTTCCAAAAGACCCCTCCTGAGACATGCAAGCCATCTCTCTCTCTCTCTCTCTCTCTCTCACACACACACACACACACACACACACACAGAATGTCATGTTTATTTGCTCCCACACAGTTTAGACAGCTGCACTCTTACTGCAGATTCCAAGGCCTGATAGCCAAGGGGTTCGAGTGAGCTGTCTTCTGGGATATTAAACTCTGCCGACCATGCCGTTTACAGTGACGAATTCCAGTTGGAGCCACCGGCCGAGGCAAAGAGGCCCAGCAGGGGCTGTAAGAGAGAAAATTACTGCAGATGGAAGCAGAGCATGAAGTTGGAAAACACCCCCTGCCCTGACTTGATATGCCTTCTATTTTAATGGCTACACCTTTAACGAGTGTCACTACCAAAGTGCGCTCTAATTCAGAGTCACCTTTTGTTCGGATGACTGGGCGCAGACCCACTGCGATGTGTGACATTGCTGTGGATATGGGTCTCCTCCTTGGTCCCGAGGGCTCCACGGTCGTTACAGTTACTGTTGCCATGACACTCTCATCTCTGTGATCTCCTAAGCTGAGCAGACACTGCTGCCCCACACGTCTCCGTCTTGCTGACCTGTTTGGTTTTTTCATGGTAATGTTTCTTCCAGATGGGCTGGCGGTCCATGCCAGGAATCTGGGCCCATTGCCAGTGGCTGTACCGCGGGGCCCCACGGTGCCGGGGACGGGGGTAGGTTACTGATGCCGTACCGCTGAGTTATGGCCGCAGCCTGGTCAGCTGTCACTGTGGCCCCCGTCTCTCCTCGCCTTGCCACGGTCCAGAGTTTTGTGGCTGTTACTCGTCACGCTGTTACATCAGGGTTGTGCTGCACACCGGCCTGGGGTAGTGATCCAAGCCGGCCTCTGCGCTCCGACGCAGCCAAAGAGTGGCAGACCGCGGTCACACCTGCTGTCTCTGCGCAGAACGAACATCCAAGGCTCGTTTTTTTTCTACAACTGGCTCCCCCAAGGCCTATGAATTATGAGCTCGGCTCCGCCTTGCCAGCCTACTCTAGCTCCATCACACAGAAGATGTATCTTTTTCTTTCTGCCATTTTTCTTTGTGCTCTGGTTTCTCGGTGTGGGGGGGCTGTTTTGGGTGAGGTCCAGAGTGGTGGTGAGGTGATGTGGTACAGTTATCGAGGCCAACAGTTCAGGTGAGAGGAGAGCATACTCTGAGATACTCTGGGGGGCTCGCTGGGCGGCTTTTGTGAGTCACCTGGAGATGTCGGAAATGAAGGCGGAGAGGCCTGAGAGAAGCAGGGGTTTTGGGAGTTATAAAGTTTTTTCATCTATATATTTAACTGTAGACATAATAGATTATTTTTGGAGCTTTCGTGAAGAGGAATAAGTGTTTCTCGGGGGCTGCCGCTCACAGCTCTTGAGAGTTACTTTCCAAAGGCGGTGATGGATGCTGATGGTGGAAGGTCTGCCACTAGAGGGCGCTGTTGGAAAGGAGGAGATTTGTACTTGATCTGCCAACACTGTCTTCTAGACGCTGCTGGATTCAGGGTGTGTACAATGTCAGTGGAACATGATTGCCCCCCCCCCCCCCCCATCACCACCACGACCCTTTCATGATGCAAATCACATCATGCCTCCTCCAAGCCTCAGTGGCCATCTCGCCCAGGAGCCAGGCTCCGCATCTCCGGCTCCACCTGCAGACCCTGTGTGAGATCCTCGCGCTCCGTCTCCTGGCAACCGCACGACTCTGCCTGCATGCAGATTGGCGGTGCGTGCCAGTGCAAATTTGCTGTGCGGTGGACTGCAGGGGCAGGGGTTTGCCCACGTCGCCCACCTCCTCACGGGTTGCTGGACAAGCGGCAAGGCCGAATGAACGGGATGGAAACCGAATGGGCTGGTGCAACATTGCCATACCGGTGCGTGGCACATTTGATTGTAGATCAACTCACATACCTCGATTGCTGTTAAATATTTATGCCTGTTTTTTAAATCCTGTCCAGGATGTGCCGCTGCCTTGTGCCCTGTGCTGCCTGGGACAGGCTCCAGGCCACCCAGCTAACCCTGATCAGGATAAGCAGCTGGAAAATGGATGGTTGAATAAATGAGCTGGATCACTACAGGCAAACGTAGGGCCTTTGAACTGCCCTTGCATGTGAAATCAAAAATATGTAGCAACCCTGACCCCAGGTGACCACTCTGGGTACTGCATGCCCGAGTGCACGCCAGCTTTGAGTCCTACCAAATCCTTTCATGTCTTACCCTGAGCACCATTCAAATTGGTTGAATACTGAACCAATGTTTCAGAGCACAGACAAACACTGGTTTTTCGGGGGATGCCTTGTTAACAGTTTTAAGCCTGGGGTTGCTATGAAGCTGGATTCCCAGAGGATGGCATGCCAACTCCCCCCATGGAGCGCCATAAGGCGATTAAGAACCATCTGAAGATGGTCACCATCCTGCATCTCATTGTTTGTGGGACAGTGACCTTCAGGGAGAGTTGATGAAGTGAATGTGTGTTGTGGCCCCGCCCCCATGTTGTAGGATTGGCTGAAAGCCAGCAGTAACAGGTCAGCCTGCAGTCGCAGTAGAAATTACAAGGGGAACATTGTGCTGCCGTGGCATTGGGCGAGAACTGATAAGACCATTTCTTATCAAGATGAAAGCTAAATTTCTTGGACTGTTTTGGGCTTTTCTCAAGGGGTAACGTTCATCCTTAGAATACAGGGTTCTAGAGCACTGGTAGCAGGGAGGAACCTTTTCGTCCATCGCTACACTGCCTCCCCCCTTGTTTTTCACACCCTCCACTCTCTCTCCCCTCTGAACTGCCCACACACACCTCACCCTCCAGCTCTGAGGATGACCAGCAGGCCGGGGGGAGTACAAAGCTGCAGCCACAGCCTCACATAAGTTATAGTGGCGTGATTCACGGCTGTAGCTGCGGGGAAAATGGAGTCGTGCAGGAACAGAGCTAAAATGCATAAATAACTCAGGATTAAGAGGCAACTGGTTTTATAGGCGCTCTAGGCGGTGTGGAGCTCTGGCCTGTAACCCCGCCCCTGGGCGGAGCCTAAGCTGGTGACTGTGTTCGGACCACGGGGTCCACGACGCAGGTTCCTTATTAAAGAGCGACTAATTACTGGGTAATCCTGCCAGCCGGATGTCTGCTGAGCTGCCACAAGATGTGACGGGCGACATGTGTGCTGCGACGGCTGGGGTCATGACCGGCAGTCGCACGGTAAGACTCGGGGCCGTGGCAGGAAGTCACATGACATGGCAACTTTTGTTTCTGGACGTAGGTGTGTTGTTAGAGATGTAAGTGGGCACAAACGACCGGTGTTTGCTTCAGCAGGGAGCGCGGAGGGTCTGCTCAGTTTGACAGGCGAAAGGTGCGTGTCTGTTACTGGGGAGGTTGTCTCTCTGGGGCAGGTGAAGGCAGATGTAGGAAGGCTGGTCACTCTGATCCCAGGAGATGCTCTGCTTAACCTCGGAAAAGCCACGAAATTAAACAAGTGTCAGGTTAACAACGGAATAAGATAAACAATAACAACATTAACGATACTAATACGGGGGGGGGCTCTGGGAAATCTGCTCTTTGCCTGCTGGCTGTAAGCATGTGAAAATGTGAGATTCAGCATTTTGACCGGACCTGGTGCCGAATGATGCAGGGGAAGGTAGGAATTGTCCGGAAAGGAGATTAGTTTGGTTTGGAGGAGGCAGGCACGTGGGCACGCGTGTGGCTGATGGTTGCCTTGGCGGCGTTGTTTGTGAACGCCGACTTTTCTGTGATTCACTTAAATGTATTTTTTGATGCGATGTCCCTCCCGTTCTCAAAGGAAAAGTGGCAGAAGCTGTGTGAGTGATGACCAGCTCTGAGCAAATGCCTGTGGGAGAAGAAGATGCAGTTGTAGCATATGAGAGCTATGAGAACATGTACTGTACATGTGCACGCTAGTGTGATCGTGAGCACAGAGGACAGAAACACGAAGAGGGTGACCGCCTCCTATCAAAAAGGCACTGCCTAATCCACACCTGAGTGGGAACCAGGTGGGTCATGATAGGATTACTGTCTGTCAATGAACCAATCCAGTGTTAAGCTGAGCCTCCGTCAGGCACTTAATGCCCTAATTCACAAGATGTGAGGGAGGGGAGAAGTACAGGCTGCCTATTGGTTGAACCAGCACCCACCTGTCACATAGGTGATCGGCTTGTTAATGGCAGTGCTGGGCTGGTTAAAAGCATTGTGACATGGGAAGAATGGGGTTGTGATGTGTGCAGAGCTGGTTAATATTTGTGATGGGTGTGTAAGAGCTGTAAACTGGTACTGAACTAATTAATAGGAGTGTAATGTTTACAGGACTGGTTAGTCATGTGGAAGGTATAAAATGGTGTATTAGTGATCAGGATCGCTTGGCTGGAGGTTCAATAGTGGCCACCCCCCCCCCCACCACCCCCCATTGTGTGCACACAGATAGACACTCGCTTACGCACACAGTCTGCTGTCATGTGATGTTTGCCAGACGGATGCCTGTAATGAATGTATAAGCGGCAGTGCTGGCGTGACACTGAGCGTGTGCCTGCAGAGGGGGGCGGGGCCAGCGGGCTTGAGGGAGGCGGGGGGGGCTTCTGCTGGCTCACGTGCGTTATATAGGGGGCCATTACAGCAGGTTATTTATTATCTTTTTTCTCTTGCACTCTCCTACGTCCTTGGGAGGCGTTCTGTTCTCTGCCCCAGTCTTTCTCCTCTTCTCGCTCCCTCTCTCTCTTTCTCTCTCTCTTCCCCTCTCCCCCAACGCTGCCCCCCCCCGGCTGCAGTAGTGACTCCGCCTCCCCCTGTCAATGAGTCTGGCATCCACAGCAATGCTGCCATCGCAGCCAGAGGAACACACTCTCAGACTCTGAGCCACGCACTCTTGCAATCACGCACACACACGGACACACGCGCGCACACGCAGGCGCCGGGACGCAATCACGCAGACACACACGTGGCCGCACACGGACAAACGCACACACACACACAAGCACGTGCACGACCCCGCTCATTTGCCCGTGGTGGCAGGAACTCTGGGATGAGGTGATGTTCTGGGATAGGAAGCACGGAGTGATGGGAAACTCCCAGCGCCGGTCCAAAGGGAGGCACCGACCCCTGGGGGCAACAGGTACCTGAGCGGACGGGATGGGACAACTGCTCTTTAGTGCACTGGGTTTGCATTTGCGGCGGTGGGTGGGGGTCAGTGTCAGGTGCGACACTCCTGGTGTGTAATGTGCTGTGTGTGTTCGGCTGGATCTGCCAGCATCTGGTGGGACTGGGTGGGTTGTATGAACTAGGGCTTGGGTGGACCGGGTGCAGTGGGAAATGGAGGGGCTGCAGATCAGATGGACTTGGTGGACTGGGGCGGGGTGATTTTACCGCTGGCCGCTGTCAGCCTGGCTGCGAGGACAGTGTCGCTGGAGAGATGAGGACACTCACTGCTGACAGGACAGCGGATCACATGGGACACGCACACATGCGTACACATGCTTACGCACGCGTAGCCATACTCATCTCCACACTAGTACATGCATGCAGGAATGTTACTTCACACACTTGCAAATGCACCCACTGGTGCCCAAACACACTCATCCACACGCATGCACATGCACACGCATGTGCCTGCACGCTGGTTCTGTGAGCTCCCATACGTGTGGCCCACTCATTATTTGCCGCCATCGAACACCGCTGTCGGTTCCCTTGACTACCGCGGTGTGCTGTGCATGTCGAAGGAAACGCCACGCGTCCGCATCGCTGATCGTCCAGCCAGTGACCTCTCCCTGCCCGGGGAGAGCCGGGGCTGCGGCGGCCTGTGGTCGCCATGGTGACACGCTGGCATTGAGGTGGGTTGGGTGGGCAGGGTGCCGCCATGGCCCCCTGCCTTTTGTGCCTGTGTGCGTTAATCCCAGCAGGCTTCAGGGAGTCAGAGGCGCAGTCAATGTGTGTTTAAATCCCATTTGAGTATCTTGTTTGTGCACTTACGCTCTCTGGGTTTGAGTGTATGTGTGATATCCCGGCATTTAAAAATATATACTATATGTAAAATGATGGTCTTTTTACCTCCCAAGGTAATGTCAAGGATCCCAGAATTTACAGGTCCAATCCCATGGTTTGTGGGTTTGAAGTCAGGATTTGTGGGTCCAGTCCCAGGGTTTGTGGGTCTCATCGTAATGTTCAAGGTTTGGGTCCAGCTGCGGGTCTCTCCTTGTTTCCTGGCATGTTTCCAGTCATGAGTAGTTTTCCATGTGGTTGTTGGGTCAGAGATAGTTTTCGACTACAGCAGGAAGGTGCCTCAACCAAAGCCCAGCTAAAGGCCTCAGTGTGAAGATGACCTGAATGACCATGGGGTATGGAAAGGACATCATGAAATCCCCCGCTGCCCCCCAGGCAGGAAAACGCTTTGGCAGCATTTGGGAAGGAAAGAGTGGAGCTGATAGTGGTGTGGTTGGAGACTGGGAAGGAAGCATCCACATGTTTGTCCTGGAGCTGGTGAAAGACAGACGCCTCATCCCAGTGCCTGTTGCTCAGTCTCCCTTACTCTCTCCTCCTCTAATCATATGCCAGCTTCTCCTTCAGTATTCCTTTCGTATCTTGTCCTTTCTCAATCGCCTCCATCAATTTTTTCTTCATTTCTCTATCTCCATCATTCTGCTCTGTATATTTTTTCCCGGCTCCTCCCCTCTCACAATCCCACCTGTCCCACCCCCACATTTGTGGACATGAAGGGACTGGATTATTTCTGGGGTGAGAGAGGTAAACTGGGACCTGTCGGAGCAGGAGAAGGTACTGGGATGGCCGCCGGGGGCGGGTGGGGGTGTTGTGGGGGGGATATGTACTTGATAAGTTTCTTTGTCATACTAGTGGTCATAATGCTTACTACATGCCCATATAATGCCTGTGTTAACTGCTTGATGTCATTGTTTATTCCATCCATCCATCCATCCATCCATCTTTAATCCTCTAATCTCTTATATTGGTCAGGGTGCGGAGGGTGGGCACTATCATTGTCTGTTCCATGCCTGAATTAAATCCCTTTGAATAAATCCCAGTAAAATTAAATGCTTGTGTGCTTATAATAAATGGTCATAATGAATGTTTGCATATATTAAATACATCTATAGTGCCTGTACTGAGTGCCTATTCTATGATCATTTTAAATCCCTGTAATACCTGTACAGTGCCTTGAGTAAATGGCTATTCTACACTGCTATAATACATGCCCATAGGGTGACTTTTAAATTCCTATAATACTTATACAGTGCCTTTTCTCAATGCACATTCTATGCCTATTCAAAATTTCTATAATAGCTATAATATATACCTGCACTACCTATACTAAATGACTATGCTATGTCTGTTCTAAATTTCTACAATAAATATTAGATTAGATTAGATTAGACAAACTTTATTGATCCTGGGGGAATGGGTGACTTTACTCAGTGCCTATTCTAAATTAATAAATACCTGTAGAGTGCCTGTATTCATTGCCTAAACCAAATGCAGTGCCTTTACTAAACAGCTTCTACATGCTTAGTTACCTGTGTGTGATTCAGGATGTATGGAGCTGCATGTAGTAACCTATATTGCAGGGCTGACCCTGATAATCTGTGCTAAGTGAGCTGTAAGTCACGGCTATAGTCAAACCCTCCAGAGAGTGAGTCAGCCTAAGCGTACAGCACAACGCAATGATAGACATGTGTCTCTGCGCACTACAGAAAACTGACCCTGTATCTCAATATTTGAGCGCCCCCCTGCTGGAGTCTAATCCTGTCTCTAGCCTGCAGCTGTCTATTTGTGCTCTTCCGCACGAGTGAAATACTGACCGAAAACACGAGTGGGAGTCAGCAGTTTGAGCTGCAGCGGCTCAGCTGTGAAAAGCAAAGAGGCACCCTCAAAGGGGCGTTTAAGTGAGAGCTGTAGTCTGAACCAGCCACTGACGGGCATGACGATAGTGGTAGGCTGTCTTGCTCTCCTCCAGTGTGTGAAAACCAAGGGATTCTGGATCAGGAACACGAGGCCACGTAATCCACCCCTGATGTGGCAGTCCAGTGGATACAGTCATTGCCTGAAATTATTGTTCAGTATCCCATGATAAACTGGGATGAACCTGGAGCAGCTGCTGTCAAAAAGACATCCAAGACCACCTTGCTATCACCCTAAAACTCCTTATGACATATATGTTCAATGTCACATTACAGAACACTGTCTATGGGACAGTAATTCCAGTTAAATGGAGACTTAAAATGAGCCCCCATGGATTATCTGCTTGGTTAGAGTTTCATGTGTCTTTCACATGATCCAGCAATATTTCAAAGTCGGATATTTAAATATTGTGCCAGCCTTGAAGCCTTCCTTTTATTTAATGCTCAGTCATCAAGACACAATGGTTCAGGAACTGTTACGGATAGATAGTTTCATTCTCTTGGTTACTGTGCATATCTTTTTGCCTCAGACATCAGGTCAGGACTATAAATTTGAATACCGACTGGTATAATCTTTTACCCACTGCTGTGTCATCCGGACTGAGATCAGTACCTCGTTGAGCAAGACAATGGCACGAAATGAAGGGTGTGGATGATGGCGATGCCAGTCGCTGCCATAGCAGAGGTGATGGCACAATTCATCCCGCGGGCGTCTGTCTAATCGTATGTGGAGCTCATTCCCCAAAGCGATTGATTACCCAGACCAAGTGATAAAAATAGGAAAGGTGGCCTTTCCTTCCATCTGTATCAACGTCTCTCAGACGCGGCGGTAAAGCCGAACAGTGCCGTTACTGATCGCGTCATACCCATGCTCATAAGGAGAAGTAGCAGTTAGGTGCTAGTTAGACAGAAAGCTGTCATTTTCAGATAGGGGTCGGTCAGGGCTCTGTGTTAATGGTGCATGTCACAACAAGTGATTTAGCAGAAATCCAATCATTCATCTCTTCCATCTATTTTTTCTTTATCCCTCCATCTCCATTTATCCAGTACAGGATTGGAGGCAGGTGTGGAGAATACCCGAGGTAGCATAGGGTTTTAGGCAGGGGTACACCCTGGATGGGATGTCGGTTCATCACGGGGCATACATCACACACACACACAAACTTTCATAATCATGTAATATAGAAATGCATGTCTTTGGACAGCAGGAGGAAACAGGAGGTACCCAGAGGTCTCCCGCACAGGGCAGAGCCCAGGGTGGGATTTGAACCAAATACTCTGGAGGTGTGAGGTGACTGTGCCACCCAATGCCACCCTTCAGCAGAAATTAGCTACATATGAAAGCAAATCATATTTTTCCTAATGTAGCAAATCATTATGCTACCATGTTTATTCACTGTTCCAGACCAGGTGTTTATTCTGTCTTTTTTTTTTTTATCTGTTTGCTGGGCTGAGACCAGGCTGAATTTTCTCTTGTGGTCATGAACAAAAAATAAAAGGGGAAAAGACACATTATCCATGTAATGGGTTTAGCATGTGCTCTACCCACCTGATCACCTTCTTCTGAATCATACCTCTGCATTGTCTTGCTAACTGCACACCTCTCTGCTTTTGTTCACACTTTAGTTATGTAGCTGAAGCTTTTATTCAGAGTGACTTTTACGTTGATTCCCTGGCTGGTGTGCTGTGGCTGTTCAGACTAAATACCTTTTTCAAGGGTCTATGTCCTTGATTATTACAGTACCTGTAATACCTGGTAAGGTTTTACCCTGCAGGCCATGTGACCTGTTAAGGTAGCACCTTGCTAAACATCGCGGGCAGCTAGTCTCACTAAGCATGCAATTGGCTGATAGGTCCGTGGACAGAAATGGGGTGTGGCCTGTGTGTAAAAATGGGAGGGTGGCCACATGTTAGCAGTGGGCTATGGTGGATGGAGATTTGGGGATGCGGCCAATTAGGTCTGTGCCAGAAAGCCAGTGCTATTGGGCGATTCCTGTGCAAATGAATCCTGAAATGCCCGCTGCTTTGATGGTTCGGAAGCGATCGGCTTCACAGCTTGCCACCCCACAAATTAAATAGCACTGGAATTAGGCCCAAAGTGTCACACAGTCGACAGCATCAGTGTGTTTTAATAACAGCAGAGTGTCCCTTGGCAGGGCTGGGAAAACAAACAAGCATGAATGCTGAATTATTTAGTCTACCGTCCTTACCTGATCCTTAGTTCTCCTATCCTGGCCTCCCGTCTCTCCTCTCCGCTGTCTTTTGCTGCTTTGGGTCACAGCACATCCTGGCTATATCATCTGGATGATCCCAACAACCTGTAAGACCCCATTCCGGCAACCACTGGCCTCCGTCTCCGACGCTGTCAGGGAAAATCTTTTCGAGATACCGTGATAAGTGAATTGCTATTCCATTGGGTCTGTTTCTGGGGGCATTTCTTAATCCCTGAGCTGACACCCAGTCAGCTGAGAGTAATTAATTAGTATGCTTATTAGCAAAATGCATGTGGTTAATTAAGCCTGTCGTGTCCTCCACTGGACACTGGAACAGGTGCATGTTCTGTGGTTGTCCAGGCGGGGGATGTGGTGGGACTGTTCGTCTGTCCTGTCTTGCATTTGTTCCTGGAGAACAATACAAGATTTAGGGATTGTATGTGTCGCAAAGGCGCGGCATGGCACAGACGGAAAGGACACTATCCAGGATTAGGGAGCTTTTCAGGAACAACCCCGCGTGGGGACTTTATTGTTCACGGAGACAGCACGGAAGCGGACAGGCTACAATGACCGGACAAGGGAACACAGGACTAGGGAACTCTTATACACGGGGGTTACAAGGAAGAAACACTAGGCAGCCGTGGATGGTTAACAAGGGGGCGGGAACAAGAGGTAATGCCAACGAGCTACAGGCGCGGCTGATTAGCAGCCCCACATGTGGGAAACATTGGGAGCAGACAGGCAGGGCGGGGTCGGACGTGACAGTATGTTTTACTTTGAGCTCATTGGTGAATAGAATCACATTATATTTTTTTAGCTGATTTTACCCAAAGCAAAATACAATTGAGAAAGCTGGGTCATCGAGTCTCTGGAGCAGTTGGGGGGTTAAGGGCTTTGATCACAGACTCAATGGTGAAATTACTCTGCCAGGGCTAGGATTTGAACTGGCAACTTTCCGGTGAAAGGCACAGTACCCTAAGCTGCTGTGCCGTGCAGGAGGGTGGAATGGGAACTATTTGTAGGTGCATATGAATTTAACAAATCTGGGGGTGGGGAGGATTAAAAACAAAAGCAGCCATTTTGGCATGGGTACAAGAGAGAACAGAGGAAAACCAAAGCAACGCTGGGTCATGGAAAGGGCTGTGAGGTGATGTTCTCAGGCTCTGGGCTTGTGTTTCGGAGCCAAGAGTAAAAACAGAGCTGATCTCATATGATTGGTAATAATGCCTTGTGATAGACTGGCATCCTGTCCACAGTGTCCCCAGCCTTGTTCCCTGTACTTCCTGGGATAGACTCCAGGTTCGTCCTGACCTGGATGAGTGTCTGGAAGATGGACATAGACGGATGGATGTCAGTAAAGAACAAGTGAAGCGAATGAGTGCACTCTTCACCTAAGTGTCCCCTACCTTGGAATGTCTACCCCTACCTCTATCTCACTGGGATGTTAAATGGAATTGTAGTCTCATGGCATAGTGTTTGCAAGGAAGAGGAACGCTTGACATGAGACTGTTTCTGTGTACATTCCAGATACCAGAGACTAAAAATGGTGGTGCCAGTCATTGGTGCCAATATACCCATGCATCATTATCCTTTATGCCTCCCTCAGCTGAAGCTCTTTAGCTCATGATGACACTTCTTTTTGGAGCCACAGGGGGCATAGCGGTTAAAGGAATCAAGCTTGTGCCTAAACGGCCACATATTGAAGCCCCGGGAGGACCCCTTGCCGTTGCTTCCCGTGGCCATAATGTGGCGGTACAGGGTATCTTTATCTTCAAAAATATAACAAAAATGCGGCTCGAGTTAGTGCTGGCGAGGCTTCAGAACGCGAGTGAGCGAGCAAGAGAGACGCGTTCGGGCCTGTGTGCGCTTTTCTGAGCCGTCTGCCAGGAATAGACGGGAGCAGGTGCAATTTCACCCACTATGGTTCTTTGAAGAAGAACGGCTTTGAAAAAAAAAATGTCTGGTGCAGTAATTACAAAGAAATCCATTTGTACCCTGCCTAGCCGAGCGTGAAGACACCCAAGTGATTAGGTTTAGAAAAACCCAACTAAAACATTAGTGACGCATGTGTTCGACTTCCGGTAGGGAAGGAATAATCTCCTACAATGGCTGACACCTGTCAAAGTGTTAGGTGAAGGACATCTTATCTCTGTCAGCCAGGTCATAGTGGTCACCCTGCCCTGTAATGTGGTTGCATGTTCTTATTGATTGGTCTAACTTCAGTCTGACCCCTGCTTGACCTCAGGTGACCCTCCTGACCCCTGGCTGTGCCCAATGACTATGAACACTGTCTCTGCAAGGCTCTGGGAGCTTACAGGCAGTATACAACTGCTAAAAGCTGACAGTAGATGCCTCTGGACCTCTGATGAGAACATCCCCCCGGTCATCCCATGGTTTCCAGTATCGTGTCTATTCAACATCTGCTTGCCATCACTATAGCTCTTGTCACCTTTAAAAGGTGAAATTCAGTGTAGACTGGCAGCCTACCCAAAATGCACTGCGGGAGGCTCTCTGGGTCACAAACGGAACATGCCATTGTTCACCCAGTTTGCCATGTCTGCTACTGGAGGGACAGTTTGGGCAGAGACCCTCACTGTTTACCCCACAGGCAGATGCGGCGCCCCCTACCCCCAAAAACACACCACGGCTGCTTACTAGTCACAGCCATCTTGTTAATTATACTCAGAGATGCGGTTATGGAGCGTTTCTTCCGCCATGTCTGTGGCTCCTCCCCTGTGATGCTGCATTACCTAACGGCCGTCTCTTGGTAGTATGCAAATTCCACACATTCTTACATTTTGCTCTCTCTCTCTCTTTCCCTCACGTTTTCACTCCCTGCCTGCCTCCCTTCCTTTCCTTTCCTTCCCCTCTCTCTCTCTTTCGCTCTCTCTCTTTCTCTCCCTCTACCAGCCACCACCAACTTGGACGCGGAGAGTAAGCGAGCGGCCCACTTCCGATCGTCATGGCAACAGCATGTGAATGTGTTCGGCTCGTGGAGTAGGCCGGAGTGCGTGCAGCAGCTGCATCAGGAGGCAGAGCTCAACCTCCAGAGCCTGCTCCAAGGTAGGAGCTTTGGGGGGTTCATGGGGGTGTGGGGGGTGCGGGGCTGTGGGCGTGAGCTGGGCACCGTCTGACTGCCCCCCATCTTTTTCCTCGCATTTCTTTCCCCTAAACGTGTGGCGAGATGCGAGGTACTTCTCGTCCACCCTCCGATCTTCCTCTCTCTCTCTCTCTCTCTCTCTCCCTCCCTTTTCCATCTCCTGTCATCCGCCTGCCCCTCCCTTTCAGTGCTTTCATTCATCTTTATTGGCAGCTGGAATTATCCATCTATGCCCTCGTTTCCGCGAAGGAGTGGGCAAATGAACGAGTGAGCGATCGGGAGAAAGGGAACGCCTTTGAAGCACCGCTACCGCCGCGCGTCCCGGCCGCCGCTCGATGCTCCTTCCCGCGTCGCCGAGCCGCACATCAGGGAGAGGATAGGCGTCCTCGGCAGGGCTGTGGCTGTAGGGTTAAAACCAGCGATACCAATGCCAAACCAGTGCGGCCAGTGCAGGGCATGTGGCGCCAGTGCTGAACCAACTAAGTTCCAGTGACGCCAGTGACATCAGTGATAAACAAGTGGCACCCAGACCAGAATCCATTCAGAACCAGCAATTGCGCTGGAGAAACAGAACAGAACCCACAATTACAGTCACAGAACCAACTCTGAAATAATGAATTGATATAGACCCAATGACACCAATGCTGGGCCAGTTTAGTATCAGAGATACCAGCACCAGGATGATTCTGGTGATATCAGAATGGAAGTAAATAACCTTTTACTTTGTCTCATATTGCCTGGGGTTGAAGACGAATGCTGATCCAGGTTCCTGCTTAGAAGCAGTAATTTATAACCGGCCCATAAAACCAATAAGGAAGCCAGTTAGCCTGCTTTGCACACCTGTACCACATTTGGTGTTACATGCTGACTTGCTGTCTCCTGTGAACCCGCATCTGCTGATGGAGCACCTGCTGGTCCTCCTCTGTCCGCCCGCGTCAGGTGTTTGTTACCCATGTTTGGTTACCATGCTGTGATTCTGTGTCATCCATTCTTTTCTAGTTTGGATAAATGTGATTATACATGAAGGGAGGGCAGTATATTGAAGAGGAGTGTGTGTGGGTGGCTTGAAGGTTTTGCCATCTAACCTTCAACTGATATTTTGTGCATTTTTGTGATTATTACTTTGTGGGGACCAGATTTCCCCACAATGTGATAAAAACCTGCCTTGTGGAGACTTTTTTGGGTCCCCACAAGCATAAGCTCAAGTTTATAAAAATCTTTAATGCAAACAAAAAACTAAAAACGCCAAAAGTCTTGTATTTTGTTTGGTTACTTATGGTTAAGGCTAGGGCTGAGGAGGCGTTACGGTTGCCATTGCTGGATTTGCAGTTATGCCCATAGAATTGAATGGTGAGTCCCCATAAAGATATGAATATGTGGACTGTGGTCATCGGCTGGGACAGCCCTGTCTCTGAGGAATCAGCTGTGGTCTCGCTGGAAGCATGCACCCTGCTCCCAGTTTGCCCTGTTTCGTTCGCATTTGTTTATAAAACGTGATGCTTGTTTGTGTTTGTTTTTCCCAGTGAAATGACGTAATCTGGGCATCTGGTTATGAGTGTGCGCGTGTGCATACATTTAAAAAGCGCTTTTTTAAATATGTGTGCTTATGTAAGCATATGTGCCGCATGTATCCTTAAGCGCAATGCTGACACACAGAACCCCAGTCTTGTTTATCTGGTTTGTGCTGAGCGCCGAGCTGAAGTTTTGAGAATCTGGAGCTATTTTCTCTCTGACGTTCGTCGCCTGGTGAGGGAGAGATTCGACTTTGCTCTGGGAGTCCGGTAGCGTGGGCTGCTTTTGTCAAGAGCTTCTCTGGGCGTCTGCTGCCAAGTAAAATCTCTGAAACAGCAACACGCTAGAACATCAACATATTACTGCATGCGTATGCATGTGACAGACATGGGTGTGTACTTTGCGTGTAGGAGAGATACTGTGTGCTTCACTGTGTCTGTGTGTGTGAGATTATGCCAGTGTGTTAGAGTATATACATTGCATGTGTGTGTCTGTAAGAGTTTGTGCGTGTTTGTTTGTGTCTTCCATGTGCAGGGGCCTGTATCCCAAAGCTGAATTTTTGGGTTAGTTTTTTGGATATAAGATAGTCTGGCCTAAATGTTAATGAAAAAAGATAAAGTGTATTTAAACTCGAGTGCCTTAAATCCGACAAGTTATCTAGCTAACCAACAAATCTTGCTTCGTGATACAGACCCCTGTGTCTTCCATGTGCATGTTTGTTTGCGTCTTTTCCATGCGGATGTTTGTTTGCGTCTTCCATGTACAGGTTTGTTTGCGTCTTCCATGTGCATGTTTGTTTGCGTCTTTTCCATGCGGATGTTTGTTTGCGTCTTCCATGTACAGGTTTGTTTGCGTCTTCCATGTGCATGTTTGTTTGCGTCTTCCATGTGCATGTTTGTTTGCGTCTTCCATGTACAGGTTTGTTTGCGTCTTCCATGTGCATGTTTGTTTGTGTCTTCCATGTGCATGTTTGTTTGCGTCTTCTATGTACAGGTTTGTTTGCGTCTTTTCCATGTACAGGTTTGTTTGCGTCTTTTCCATGCGGATGTTTGTTTGTGTCTTCCATGTGCAGGTTTGTGCATGTATGAGGGGAATCAGTATCCCGATACACCCAGTACAATGGATACTTTAAACATTCCCCAGTACTTTGCACCCTAATAATCACCCCCTAAGTCCCCAGTATTTTGCACCTGAATAAATACCCCAGTACTCCCAGCATGCATCTTAATAACTGAGCAACAGATTTATACTGTGCTGGGGGGTACACCTGTTTGCACAGTGAATCCTCTCATCAGCAGCTGGATGAATACTAGATGTGCCTCCCAATGTGCTTCTCCCCATCCCTAGCCTTAACACATCAGGAAATAATCCATCTTTGTAGTAATCTGGCACTGTCTGTTTTTTCATTGTTTTTATTTTTTTAAATTTATTTCCTTAATATTCCAATTTTCTACTTTTCAGGATATTCTATTTGTGCACTGTGTACTTCTTAATTTGTTCGAACCATGATTACCTGTTTTCACTGTCTGTGCTGTCTTTGCACTTTGTCTATTTTGCGCTATATGCATGTTCGTCTGTGCTCTGCATATTCACTGCAATATGCACAATTTCCCCCCCCCGGGATCAATAAAGTTTATCTTAATCTTCATCTTAATACAGTAGGATTCCTCCCAACAGGCAGGGGAGGGGGACTGCAGGGCCTAAGGGAGGAGAGCTTTTAGGAGAGCATTTTCAGTTGGGGTGGGTGGACAGTGGAACAGCCTGGGCATGAAAAGGAGAATGATAGAAAGTCACTTTTTCCCTCTCTTCTCCCATATCTTCTTCCTTCTCCGTGTGTGGGGCACAAGAAGACTTTGAAGAGCACCTCTACGAGCCTAAAGTGACCGGCCAGACGTTCAGACACCCCTCCTCACTGAGCTCAGAAGACACCTCCCTGAGTGACCCCCCTGGGCTGATCAGTCAGAAACAGGAGTTCATCTTCCTAGTGAGTGTTCCCCCCCATCCTGTCTCGCACATGGTTTTACCCTTTCAGTATATTTATCACTGTTTAATTAAACTCCTGACATCTCATTACAGTTAAACCTTTTTTGTCTTTTGGGTATTGTCAGTAAATGTAATTTAAAATGATGATATAAACGCAGTATTACAAATTACACATTAAACTGTGTTAAAAATGGTTTTTCAGATGCCAAATAAAAACAAGAAACATGCTCCTGCATGTATTTCAGCTGAATATTTCTTTGTTTAAAATGTGTGTACACATTTGTGTACATGTCCTAAATACTTAATTATTGATGCAGGTAAACATATTTAATCTATTTGTATTTATAAGCATTAATTTCAGAATGAGTTTGTATTCCTCTCTCCCCAGCCGAATTCCAGTGAGGCGTGTGAGGGGGGGGCCACGTCCATAGGGATTTGGGGTCAAGAGTCCACCATCGCTGCGGAGAAGCCACCCTGGCCCCCTACTGGTCAAGCCCGAGAACAGCAGTGGCCCACGGACGCCACAGGTGCGCCATGCTTCTCTCCAGATCTGACCCCCCACTGTTATTACCTCAGCCGCGTTGTCTGCCCCTAGATCCAGTCATGAGGCTGCTATGAAGCCAGACTGGATGCCCATATCTTTTTGTCATTGCTGCCCGTGTGGCAGCCCATCTCTCTCTATTTTCGCCCATTCTGCCCCACCTGTAACGTCCCACGTCCCTTCGTCCGTCCCCCAGTACAGCAGCTGTACGTGTCAGTGAGCAAGACAGGGGCTACCATGCTCCCGCGGTCATGCTCCGCTCGAGGCCAGACAGCGGTAGCGAACAGGTAGCCGTTGCCGTGGCAACCCTGGGTCCTCCGCTGCCAGGCTAGGCTCGGGGGAGATAGCGGAGGAATGTCAGCCCCCGGTTTATGCTGAGCGAGGCGAAGAACTCCGACATGCGTCTGCCCTGCCACAGTACAGAGTAGGTCTCCCAGCAGCATGTCCGCCCAGCCAGTAACAGATCCGCTCTGCTATTAATGACCTCTAGTAACAAGGGGGGCATGAACATCAGGTGATGAACCAGCTCATTCAGTCTGATGTTCATGTTCATGATTTTCACATTACTATAACCCAATGCCCATTTTTGGATCTTTTTGTATTTGTTTATTTGTTTGTTTTCACATTGTATTTATTTCTTTGTTTATTTGTCTGTTTGTTTATTTTTCTCCTCACTGCCTTTTGTTTCCCCTGTCTTTTACCCCCCTGACCCCAAATAAAATCCCTGTTCCCCCCTCCCGTTGCCATGTCCCTTAGCTTATACAGTCCTTCCACACTTCCAATAAATGATGTTTTCCAATTTGTACAAGCATGAATACAGGTACACTGGAACACTTCTTTATGCAAATCCCATCTTGCGCTCCTTTGTGAGACATACACACATATATCCAGTTGTGATGGATACTTGGGGTCTGATCGCAGGGTCAGCCACTTATCTGGCACCCCTGGAGCATTTCAAGGTGTTAAGGGCCTTGCGTAAGGGCCCAACGGACATGTGACTATACTTCCGCGGACAGGATTCCAGCTGGTGACCTTCCAGTCAGAGGCCTAACTCGCTAAGCAACACACCGCCCCGAATCCCAGTAAAATACTCACTTTCCCAGTAACATGTCCACTCTTTGAGTAACAGGTCCACTTTATCAGTCATATATCCATGTTTTTTCTGCTCGCAGGTTAAATGAACTGATTCTATTGATACTACTCAGTAACACTTGTTGCATTTACTATACCAGGAATCAACACCAAGTAGCACATATTTAGTATTGGTAAATAATAACATCGTCACTTTGTGTTTCACCTTCTGCAGTGTGACTCAGAGAACATTATTCAGCATATAGAATATTTTTAGCCATACTGTAAAAGGACTCATGGGAAATTCTGGAAATGAATGTGATGACCCCTTTAATAAAGGATTTAGCAAAGGATCTCTATGAAAACAGATAAAAAAAATACTAATGATTTCCAGAACACCTGATGACATCACAAGATGAAATTTCTCAGTAAAAACAGTTTAGTTCAAAGGAGATGTAGTGCAGTTAATTTTGGATATATCTTATAGTGATGAATAAGGGACACTGGATAAATGGCTGACCCTGTGCTTGGACTCCCAGCTTCGCTGTCAGTTATATGTATGTGTGCATGGGTCTCTAAGGAGAGCAAGATGGGAAAAGAACCAATGTACTTGTGCAAATGGCAAATGAAACATCATTTAATTAAAATTTTTCATGAAGTTAACGTGTAAAAGCACCCATTAAACATATACTTTATGGACCAAAGTACTGGGACACCTGGCCATTACACCTACAGGAACTTTAATGACATCCCATTCTAAATCCATAGGCATCAGAATGGAGCTGGTTCCCCCTTTGCAGCTGTAACAGCAGCCACTCTTCTGGAAAGGCTTTCTATAAGATTTTGGACTGTCTGTGGGAATTTATGCCCATTCTTCTAGAAGAGCTTTTGTGAGGTCAGGCACTGATATTGGATGTAAAGGCCTGGCTCGCAAACTCTATTCTAGATCATTCCAAAATGTGTTTGATGGGGTCGAGGTCAGGGCTCTGTGCAGGCCAGTCAAGTTCTTCCACACCAAACTCACCCGACCATGTCTTTATGGACCTTGTTTTGTGCATAGGGGTACAGTCATGCTGGAACAGAAAAAGACCTTTGTCAAACTGTTTCCACCAAGTTGGAAGCATAGAATTGTTTAAAACGTCTTGGCATGCTGAAGCATTAAGAGTTTCCTTCACTGGAACGAAAGGGCCTATAGCCTAACCCCTAACAAACAGCCCATAGCATTATCCCTCCTCCACCAAACTTTACAGTTGGCACAATGCAGTCAGGCAGGTAACGTTCTCCTGGCATCCACCAAACCCAGACTCGTCCATCAGACTGCCAGACAGAGAGGTGTGACTCATCATTCCACATAACATATTTCCACTGCTCCAGAGTCCAGTGGTGGTGTGCTTTACACCACTCCATCCCACGCTTGGCATTGCACTTGGTGATGTGAGGCTTGCATGCAGCTGCTCCGTCATAGAAGCCCGTTCCTTGGAGCTCCTGGTGCACTGTTTTTGTGCTGGGGTTAATGCCAGAGGAAGTTTGGAACTCTGCAGTTATTGAGTCAACAGATTGTTGGCAATTTTTATGCACTATGCGCCTCAGCACTCGGCGACCCCGCTCTGTTGCTTAACACGGTCTGCCACTTCATGACTGAGTTTCTTTTTTTCCTGAACACTTCTGTTTTGTAATAAAACCACTTACAGACCACCATGGGATATCTAGCAGAGTTAGAAATTTCACAAATTTACTGATCGCAAAGGTGCCGTCCTATGGCAGTACCATGCTTGGATTCACTGAGCTCTTCAGAATAACCCATTCTTTCACAAATGTTTGTAAACCTGACTGCATGTGTAGGTGCCTGATTTTATACATCTGTGGAAATAGGTCTGAATGGGTCTGAATGAATGAAGTGAATTCAATGAGTAAGAGGTGTGTCCCAGTACTTTTGTCCATATATTGTTTCATGGAATCATGTTGTTGTGTTTGTTTCCTACAGGTGATGAGGCACTTCTGCATGTTGACCTGATTCAGGGAATCTGCGGTTCTGAGTGTGACACTAGGTTGCTAACGCCATCTCCCGAAACCCAGAGCCCCCATCTGCTCCTGAGGAAGACCTACAGTGACCTGGAGCAGAATTTGCTGCACTCCCCTGGGAGCCCATCAGGTGCAATGGAGCACGCTGGCCTGATGTGCGGCAGCCCCTCCTGGAACGGGCCCAAGGGCTCCACCTTCTCACCGTCTTGGAACAACTCCATGGACTATGTGATGGCTCCTGGTCCAGCCACCAAACCACCAACTAACCAACAGCAGGCTGACCTGCTCCTGGACCCCTCTCAGAGTGGGTCAGGCCTCTCCTACAGCTCAGGCTCACACTCCAGCTCCTTTACCTCCATCTCTGTGGAGCCATCAGCCAGAGCTCTGGCTACCACCAGCACTGCGGCAGGCAAACGGGCTGAGACCGAGGGTGCTGCAGCAAGTCCAGGGGATCGGGACAAGAGACCCATGCGGCCCGGGGCCCTCAGGTTCCGTGAGCGGTCCCTGTCAACCCCAACAGACTCTGAGTCATTCTGCTCGGCTGACAATGTCTCTTGCATGGATACCCAACGCTTAGGAGCCGAGGGTTACGCTTTGATGTACCCTAGTGGGAGTTCTGAGGATGGTGCAAGTGCAGACAATGAGTCCCTGGCAGTGACTGATTTCCTCCCAGATGGGCGACTGAGGATAAGGTCCCGAAGCATCTCCCTGAAGAAGTCGAAGAAGAAACCACCACCGCCAGTGCGAAGTGTGTCTCTGGTGAAGAACCTTAGGGGGAAGGGTGCTGAGGGCCCTCAAAGGGAGAGCAGGCCCAGAAGCCTCTTCCTTCCAAGAGAGCACTTGCATGACTCCTATCTATCAGACTATGTGCTTGGGGGAGATGGCAGATCCCTGAAGGAGGAGCCTGACATACCGTTGTCCATCAGAGAAACGATGGAGGGGAGTCAGGCCCCAGACCAGGAAGTAGAGCTGTCTTTCCCTGACCATTGGCAGCTGAATGAGTGGCACTCCAGTGACCCCTATAGGTCACTGTCTAGTTCTAGCACAGCAACAGGCACCACAGTGATAGAGTGCATGAAAGCACGAGGTAGCTCAGAGTCCCTTGATTCCCCTGGCACCTCTCGTGCCACTTCACCCTCTCAGTTCTCTGTAGAAGCAGAGTCAAAGATCTCCCCCTTCAAGCCCCATGGGCTAATGTCCCCCTCCAGTGGCTACTCAAGTCAGTCAGAGACCCCAACACCAACAATACCCACAGCTCAAATGACTGGACCATCCCCATTGGCTTGCAAGATGCGACCAAAGATACCAGAGAGGAAGTCCTCACTACCTGCCACATCCCCTATGGAGCGACCTGCCAGGTCACGCCTTTCCTTTGAGCTGCCTGTGGCATCTGTCTCAGAATTGCCCTCTATCAAGCCCAAGCCCAAGGCTAGCCGACGACACTCTGATACATCTCCTACCAGCCAGTCGGGGCAGCCAGTGGTAACCCAGACTGATCTAAGAAATGTGCGTCTTCGTTCTGTTGGCCGCTCGGAGATTGAGGATAGCCTGGACTGTCCTGTGGACATCATCGAGGAGGAGCAAATGAGGGATGATGACAGCCCCCCTGTCACACTCCGTGATAAACCTAAACCCCCAGTAGCTATGAAGCCCCCTCTTCCCAAACGACCCCTCAACCTGATGCTGGAATCTCCTTCCTCCTCTCTACAGGCTCCAGAGTCCCCACCAATTTCGCCCAAAGAATGGCGAATGCCTGTAGGGAACATCTACATGGTGGTGAAAAAACCCAAGAAGAAACCTCCGCAGACAGCACCTATTGCCACTCAAGAGATCCCTCAACATCAGGAAGTGCTGGACATTCAGCACGGGGCCAGCCACACTGAGCTTCCCTCCCCCTGCAGCGCAAAGAGGGAGCATCAAAACCGGACTTTGACCAGCAGTGTCACTGTCTCCTGTTTGGCAGAGCTGGACAGAAAGCGGACCAAGATACCCCCTCCGGTTCCAAAGAAACCCAGTGTCCTCCTGCTGCCCTCTGGTGTTGTTCACTCCAATGGGGCCGATGACAGTGGCCCCCCATCCCCAGGTGGGGAGCATGTATCTGAAGAAGTTCCAACTGTGGAGGAAAGTCAGGTCCAGGCAAAACAAAGTGAGGGTCAAGACAGTGATGTCACAGCATTTCCTGCAGGGACACTGACTGGTGAGTGATATTGATGCTCATCTTATGTAAAATGAGTAAATATTTTACTGGACGTAGTCACTTTACCTTGCTTAGCATATCAAAATATAATCACTATTATAGAGGTTCACAGGGAAAAACGTTTTGTAATGTAAATTTTATGCCTCCTATGCTTGTTATTGTTAATGCTAGTGTTCAGCAGCTCTTAATGTTGCAAGGCAAGATCTTGGTCGAAGATGCAAATGGTCAAGGTGGGAATAATCTTGGTTATTTTTCATGCAGGAATCCCTGCAGATGGAAGTTCTGAGGAGAGCGGCTCTCTTGCAGAGATGGAAGCCCTGCACATCTCCGAGGAACCAACAGAGGGTGTGTTTGGCCTCACGCCAACAGCCCATACTACAGAAGATCTGTTCACCATCATCCACAGGTAATGTGGCACCTCACATGGGGTCCTGTCGGGGTGCTGGTGACCTCGAGTCCTAAACAATCTTAGGATCTGCATTATCTTTTTGTTTGCCCCGAGCCACTGCAACCCAAACTGTAAACAAATACGCTGCACATCCATTCCGTGTTGTTTAAATAAAGCCACGGTTTGGTCAAGATGTCACATCTCCCTCAGTTAATGGATTACTAATTAAAATTTTGTTTAGCATTCTTGGATTTAGCCAGCCCCATTAGCGCATGGAGGCTGTAACTTCCCACTTCTGACATTAAGCCTAATCTAGTTATTATTAGTACATTTAAACTGATATTGCCAGGGCAAATGAGAGACCTTCAAATGCTCCTCCCACTTTTCCTATGCTACAATTATACAAGCTTGTTAACAGTTTGAAATATGACTTTGAGTGCAAAGTAACCCATCAGCAATATAAAGTATATTCTCGGAACCAGCTTGCTTGTTGAGAGCTCCTTATATCTGCCTTATCTTTTTCCCTCCATCAGTATTTTACACCTACCGCTATGCTCCAGTAAGATAGATTAAGGCCATATGTTCAGACAGTTAATGCCTTGACCCTTGATAGGTCTTGGACTGTGAAACATATGGTCTTAATGAATCTTCATTAACAGTATCCTGTTAAACACAACAGACAATAAGAGAAAGGTAACCGTCACTTTTTGTTCCAAAGCCTTGGACCACGTGGATTCTTATTGAATTTTTCTCACCCTGTCTTTCGACCCAGGTCCAAACGGAAAGTTCTGGGTCGCAGGGAACCGTCGGCTACCTTTGCCAGTCGGCCAAGCCTGGTGTCCCCAGTGCGGACAGACCCACGGTCCCACACGCTGGGGGCCATGCCCCGATCCAGCTCACGGAACCAGAACTTCATGGCCCTGTTGCAGAAGAAGAACAACAAACCCACCTCTGGCAGCAGAGTGTCGGCCATGGAGCTTCTGAAGAGCACCAACCCGCTGGCCCGCCGGGTTACCGAATTCAACCAGCCTGAGTTGGAACCGACCGATGGCCCCAGAGCACCCCAGGGACAGTGAACCCCAAACCCCCTGGGAAAGAGGCAGGGGGTTCTGTACTGACACGTCACATTTATACGACTTTTGTTTTGCAGAGATCTCCAACCAGCGAGACGTCACTTTCAATGTTCTGTGGATTCTGATTCGGAAAAAGTCACAATTATGTTTATGCTGTTCAAGTCACAGTCCAGAAGTCCCCTGGGCCACACTGGAAGAACATTAGCGTAATTGTTCTGGGAGTAAGAGTGTGGGTCATAAAAAATCTAACTGGAAAATTAACATCAGTGGAACTGTTATGCAAAGCATGGAACACCACAGATTGTCCTGGAAGGGCAACATCGGGAACTTGGGCAGACACAGATCTATGTAAGAATGTGAAGAGAGACTCTGATATCTCTATGGAGATAGTCTAGCTGGACCAAGATGCCTCCTGAGAACAAAACATGGGTCTCATTTAAAGGTCTTCAGATGAGCGCGAACAGGAAAACAATCCAAAACATTCCACAAAGACTTGCAAGTAGGACATGGTAGCCCACATGTACTAGGGAAAAAAAAAGCACTTTCATTAACTTAAGACACGAGTCTACAGCCATTTTTCCCCCAAAATATTTAACTTGTATATAGATATACATAAATATATAAACTTACCTGCAGAGCTGTTTGATGGTTTTAACAAACGAATGTAAATGTACAAATGCCTTGGGATGAAGGACATGGAAGATAGCCACCACACATGACCTCTGATGGTTGCCACGGAGCCCTACACTGCCCGGATACACACACTATGCGCAGGAACCAAGAAGGGTCTGCAGGGGTTTGGTCGTGATCTCTGGAGGTAGATTGGGGCTGGATCGATGAGAAGCCAGGTGATCTTGGAAAGATGCAAGGGAAGACACCTCCAGTGCAGTCACAAGGTCGCTACCGTGCACTCAGGCGTTTCTTTACACTCAGAAAACCCTTTTGGCGTGTGTGAGCCTACACGCACGCTAGTGGGGACACATACCCTTCAAGCTACCTGGCAACAGCGAGGATGACATTTGTCCTTAGGGTGGCGCTATAGTTTTGGCTTTTATCCTCTGCATGGTGTGTGACGGCAGTAAGGGACACTGTGAAAGGTTACTTTGTCTGTGCCTGTAGTGTCAAGCTACAGACTTGCCTGAGGTTCAGCTATTCTTGCTAGTTTCCACGTCAAGCTGGACAGTCAAGGTTAGAGAATGTCACAAAAGGGAAGATGCATACCCTTAGAGCATAGGTTTTCAACCTGAGGTACACCGCCCTCTGGTGGTCTGTGAAGCAGGTCTGTTTTTGTTGCCTATGTGATCATGCATTAGTGGTAGGGGTTGAAGAAAGGTTTATAAACCCTGCACTCTAGCATTCACATCAGACAGAGTTGCAGCCAAAAACGCTGGTTCCCTTGAGCCAGCCTACCAAACATGGTGTGATTGGGTAGGTTGGGGTTGCTTAAGGTGGGGCAGGATGAGGGAGGGCAGAAGCAGGGGCTACAATAAATGCAAATGAGTCCAGTGGGAGAAAAAACACAAAGTGACTGAGCAAATGAAGTGGCTGGAGAGCTGAAGATGTTGCCCAAAAGTGTCGCGGTGAAATGAACTGGGACGATTCTCTCAGCAGGCCAGGATACGGGTGCAGCATTCCGGGGAGGCTCTGCTGCCAATCCGAAGCGTGTTTATAGGCATGCTGAGACAGCCGCCATCACTGGCCACGGCCAGCCGGACTTACTGTCTGTGGTGCTGGGACCCTGTACACATTGGTTTTCTGCTGTTCTTTCCATATATCGATATTTCAGGTAATCCAACAACTTATAGATACAAAAAAAAACATAAAGTAAATGTGTGACGCTTGTTTTAAATATTTAGTGAATGAAACAGAAAAAAGAAAACCAGTGTTTGTTTGCCTTGTTCTCTGGCGTTCTGCCTCTATGTTTTTTAAACACCTAGGTATTGCACTTCCATTAGGAGTATCCAGAGGATGTTTCATTGTTATGATAACCACTATTATAGTTGTTATAACCCCTGTGTTTCCTGTACTGCCCTTCTGCCAGTAAAGGCCTCTGCAACTTGTTAACTCAAAGGGTCTCCCCATTAACCCCCTTGTGCATTTGGATACATTGCCCAACGTTCCCCACTCTCCTCAAATCTGCGTGTGGGATTTTAACTCCAAAGGGTTGTCCTTCAGGGTAAAACAAACCCAGACACCCTATCTCACATGCTCAAGTGTGGTAGTGGCTGTGCTGGACCACATCAGTAACAGGTTCTTGATGGTGTGGAAGGTGGGGCCAGCTGTAAGCTATGTTCCATCAGGGTGAAATTCTCTTCCTCTCCCTTCTACTCTCTCCTGGGGCTGCTTATGGGGGGGGGCAACTTTTAAAGCTTTTCCTTACTCTCAGAAAGGAGGTTGAAGAGGGAGATGATGGAGATGGCGAGAGGATGCAAAATAACATTGACTGCTACCATAGAGTAGATGACGACGTTCTAGGTTGCTATAGCTAACAGTGAGGAAATGAAAAAGAACACAAAAGAGCGTGGTTGCAATATGAAGTGTTATTCTGTATGAAATAGAAATGAAACTGCAGCTGAACTGATTTAATAGATAGGTAGTAATCTAACAACTGCTTTATTACTTTGGCTTGGGGAGTGCACTTCGCCTGACAGATTGCCGAAATCGAAAAGCTTTAAAAACACTCCCTCGTGGGACGAGGCAGCAGTCCATGCGGGTTTGTAAAACGAAAACTGGGAATTATATTTTTGTTATTTTACATTGTATGGACATATTTAAAATATTCAGAGTATTAACCACAGTCTCCAGCATTATGAAATGTAGCTGTGAGTCTGTTAAACAGTTAAGTCTCGCCAATGTGATGAAATTATATCATTTAAATAAATTATTTTTCTTGCTTAAGGAATGCACACAGACTGTTATTTATTTTGGTACAAAAAGAAAAACGTTTTCTTTATGCTGTGAAGCCATTACTCTCTCTCCCTCTTTATCTGTTTCTTTCGGCCTGTCTTTCTCTCGTCCTCACCGCACGTCATCTATTTCTGATAAAAAAATTCTAAATATTTGCAGTTTTTAAATTTGCCGTTCTTTCAGGCACAGCATTGGAAATAACATTCGTGCTGTTGTTGCCATTCTGAAAGCCTGAAAACTATGTTTTTCGTGTTTTGGGTCTGTTTGAGATTAAAATCAGATAAATGGAACAGGAAAAACATTTGTTTCAAAGTAGCATATTAGTGCAACATAAAACCAAAAAAAAACAGCTTACGTAAGCTGCTATCCTTAGATTTATATGTGCTTACACTGCCGTCTTGTGGCTGGTGAGGTATTAATTTCTCTTGTAATGCTCTGCAACTTGTGTTCACTCGGTTACGAGAAGTGATTTACAATTAGGAAAATTTATAAAATGTTGCATTAATAATAATATTTTGTTGATCCCCACGGGGAAATTCTCTTGACGCCTCCCCCAACTTGTTCTCTGTAGGTGAGAGCAAGCTGGCTGCGAAGGGCAGCCACCTGTTGCGGCACCTGGGGAGCTGGGGGTTAAAGGTCTCGCTCAAGGACCCACAGACGTGCTGTGGCTGGGCTTGAAACTGCAACCTACTGATCACAGGGACAGAAGCTGAGCCCACGAAGCCACACACATTTAGGTTTGGAGGATAGCTTGTTTGTAAAACGCATTGTACTTAGGTAAGTGCCAGTTGGGTGTGTCCAGTGTTCAATGAACCATGGGTTCTGAGTGTTTTGTTCAGATACAGCGTTTAACTGCTTTCAAAATTTCTAAAGATTTTTCACAGAACGAGTATTATTCCCAAGATATATATGTATAAGTATTAGAGATGCAAGGTGGGTGGTGTAGCAGATACTGAGCTTTCAGCACAGAGGCTACAGTGGGATGTTGATTTAATTAGTAGCTGGGCTGATACCTGGCACATGAAATTTAATGTAGACAAATGTAAGGTAATCCTTGCAGGGAGCAGAAATATAAAGTATTTTATGGGTTTCACTGAAATAAAGGAAGCTGATTACGAGAGAGATCTCGGTGTGTATGTTGATGCTTCCATGTCCCACTCTCGCCAGTGTGGGGAAGCAATAA
>JAAGVU020000002.1:12531704-12550468 GCA_011763525.2 Mormyrus iriodes
CATTGCTGCCTTGGAAAGGGTGCAACATAGAGCTACACGAATGATTCCTGGTCTTAGAGGAATGTCTTATGAGGAGATGTTAGCTGAGCTGAATCTGTTCAGCCTTGAGCAAAGGAGTCCAAGGGGGGACATAATCCAGGTATATAAGATTCTAACAGGTCTGGATGCTGTTAAACCAAATAGTTACTTCAATATTAGTTCAAATACAAAAACTCGTGGCCATAGGTGTAAATTAGCCGGAGAAGTTAGAGTATAGAATAGTCTTTCTGTTAGCATAGTGCAAGCAAAAACCTTGGGTTCCTTTAGAGGAATATAAGATTTTACCAACTTTAAGGTGTTAGTTGAATTCTCCCCAAACAAGTGTGATGGGCCGAATGGCTTCCTCTCGTTTGTAGACTTATGTTCTGATACACTGATACAGCTATAAATTGATATTTACTGATGATAATTCCCTATAAAATGGTGACCCGCTTTGCTTTGCACACCCACGTACTAAACAGACAGACAGATGTCTGCTGTGCGAAATTATTTTAGTGTTAGCGAAAACGACTTTAGCAATGCATCTTGCAAACACTGCTCTGCAAAAATTTCACGTGGAGGATCTATTAATAAACATAAACATTTCAGCACAACTAATTTGACTGCTCACCTTAAGGCGAGACAGTGAAGAGTATGAAGTGTTTCTGAAAAATAAATTCGTTCCAATAGAGAAGGCGGCAGTGCTGCTGAATAACGCTGGTCTGTCAGAAACGCGTTTGATAGCAAAAGAAAAATCAGTGCAGACAGTGCGAAATCAAAAGATATTACTCGGAAAATTACGGAGTTTAGCGCACTTTATGATCAGCCCTTCTCTGGTATAAATGTTATAAATATATATCAGGATAAATATATTAATGTATCAGGAGACAAAGCAGCCCTCAGAACAGCAAGGGCAAACCTGTCCCGGGACATCAGAGAAGCAAAGCGCACATTAGGGTTGAGGATCCACAGCCACTTCAACGACACCAGTGACACAAGGTGCATGTGACCACGCATCAAGACCATCACTGATTACAAGACCCTGCCGCAGCCCTGCGACAGTGATGACTCCCTCCCTGATGTGCTGAACGACTTTTATGCGCGGTTTGAGACAACAAACAACACACCTGCGAAGAAGACCATCCCCCTGCCTGATGACCAGGTGCTGTGTCTGTCCACAGGTGATATCGGGAGAACCCTGTCCAGGGTGAGCCCACGCAAAGCCGCAGGACCGGATAACATTCCTGGCCTGGAGTTAAAAAAGTTCGAGATCTATTCGTTTCTGAGTGAATAGGAGTTATTATATTTCAGGTAACACTAGCCTGATGATTGGTGTGGACTCTGTTCACCACAGGCTTTGAAGAAACGAGGTGCGCCAACTTCCCATTAAGGAAGTCTTTTACAGCCGGGCCAAGGGCAGCTCCACTAAAAGTTATTTTGCAGGCGTCTTGTAGCCTGTTCTCTGAGCTGCTTTTCTGCCATGTAAATATCCCCAGATTAATAGGAGGGAACAGGATCTAATATGTACTTTCTTCAAATATACTTTAAATAAAATATGCTGTAAATATACTTTAAATAAAATATACTGTAAATAAAATGCTCTTTAAATAAAATTTAATCTTATGAACTATTGTGTTGTTGTCTGGTTATATGTGTATAAATAGCACAGCACCAACTTCTGTTGGCATTAGAGTAGATAACATGTTGATCCCAAGTAGGATTATTACTTTGCTTATATTAATGTTTTATCCATGACTGCTTCATTTTTTCCCAATGAATGCATTTAAAAGATCTGTGTTCTTTAAGGGTATCACAGCAGTTTCTTAAACTTTATCCGGTCCACACTCTCCTTCTCTCATAAGTGTTTCTGGAGTCTTCCCACACTTGCTGCAATTAAAAAGCTTCATACCAGAGTGATTTAGTGGATAGGTTTGAAGCTGCACACATTTGAACAATTCTTCCCACACCTAGTACAACTGTGTGGTTTCTCATCAAAGTTAATTGACTCATAGTATTTCAAATGGTGGCAGAGAGCAAAATTCCTCCCAGTCTGGCTACAGTTAAACGGCATCTCACCAGACTGAATCAGGAGATGGATTTTTTACACAATGCACCTATGAAAACTTCACACATAGTGCACATTCAAGTAATTATTCACCAGAATGAATTAATTACCTGGTGAATTTTGCGGTTTCCTGATTGAGGAAAGGGTCAATGGTGGACTATGATTTACATCTTAATATTCGGCAACTGTCCAAATATTTCAACATTTACGTAGTATTTTTTACAAAAACGTCACATTTGTTGAATTTAATGATTTTTCATCCAAATTTCCTTTTAAGTCCATTGAATGTCATGCAGTGAGATTTGTGATTTATCCTTAAAAACAGCATGTTTCTTTGATATGCATCAATATTTTTGGTTTTCATTATTTTTGAAATTTGCATCTTTGTTTCAAAAGCACCCTTTGCAAGTGTTCATATAGTTTACAGATTCATATTTTTTCAACAACCCTCAAAATCGATATGTATACCAACGCTATCTACATGTGTATATGGCATTAGTGATATTCATTAAAAATGTAATATTAAATTAACTTCAGTTCATATGGGACACCATGCGATGAGTGACCATAGACTTGTTGTTGTTACTCTGAAGATTCAGTTTAGATCCAGTAGGCTACAATCTACTAGGAGAAGGAAGCTGGACTCGGCCAGACTCCAAGATCAAGCTGTTTCTGATGAGTTTACACACAGTTTGTGTGAGGAACTTGCAGACTTGGGTGCGACTGCTGATTCTAATGTGATGTGAGAGACCTTCCATAATAAGACTCTGAAGGTTGCTGAGGGTTGTGTTGGTGTTACCGGTGTTTCACCCTGGATATTATCGAGAGGAGATGCAGCACATGACTTGGTGGCAACTCCAGTCTCTATTGGGAACTGAGGAGGATGACTGTGAAGGCTCTGAGGGCACATAAGGAGGCGTTTGTTAGACAAATCTGTGAGCAGGTGACACACCATCTGTGGTCCAGTGACCCACGTCCTGCTTACAGAGGAATCGAAGCATTACGTACATCTGAATCTGTTCCCCGGAGCCTTGCAGTCGGGGCAGGTGATAGAATGGTTCTTACAGAACTGGGCTGGCTACTTTGAGCGGTTGTTTTAAGCTGATCCTCCAGCTAGGCTGCTGGATATCTCTGGGTCCACGGTTCTTGAGGCTGATCCTCCAGTCAGCTGTGAACCAGCCAGTCTCACTGAGATTGCATGGGTGGTGAATCAGCTGGGGGTAGGAAAAGCTGCAGGGATCTGTGGTATCTGTGGTGAACTTCTCCAGGCTGGTGATAAGGCTGTCCTCCTGGCATTGCAGACAATCTTGGCTTCCATTTGGGAGACAGACATCATCCCAACTGACTGGAAAACGGGACTTGTTGTCCCTATCTGGAAACGGAAGGTTGACCGCCTGGATTGTGGCAATTACAGCGGAATAACACTGCTCTGGGGGCCGTGGAAGGTCCTTGCAATGGTCATCCTTAACAGGATCTGTGACCACTTGCTTGCCTGCCAGCGACCGGAGCAGTCTGGTTTTACGCCTAAGAAGTCTACTATTGACGAATATTTGCAGAGGTTCTTTGCAGCCTTTCTCGATTTTCGTTAAGCATTTGACTCAGTTGTGTCCACCTCGTCGAAAGGTTCACCAACCTCGGCAGCGACATTCATGTCTCTGGTGACTCTTCCTATGATTGAGAGACCATGGGGGTCACGAGGTCGCTAGAAAGGGGAGTGTGACGCTCCCAATATCTTTGCAAGAGGACGAAGGTCCAAGTCTTTATAGTCCTGGTGCTCCCTGTCTTGCTGTATTGCTGAGACATGGATGCTATCCAGGGAGCTGAGACGAAGACTGGACTCCTTCGGTACTGTGTCTCTTTGGAGAATTCTTGGGTACCGCTGGTTTGACTTTGTGTCGAACGGGCGGTTGCTAGGGGAGTCCCGAATGAGGCACATTACCTGCATTGTGAGGGAGCGTCAGTTACAGCACTACGGCCATGTGGCGCGTTTCCCTGAGGGTGATCCAGCTTGCAGGATCCTCATTGCTGAGGATCCGAGCAGCTGGACCAGGCCAAGGGGACACCCTTGTAACACCTGGCTGCAGCAGACAGACAGCCATTTCCAGAGGGTGGGACTAGGCCGTGTGTCTGCCTGTGGGGTTGCCAGCCGGGATCCCAAGGTGTTTCCTCATGTGGTGGGTGTGGCATCAGCGCATATGCTCCCTGACCTGACCATATAACACATGTGCGTAAAATCAATACTTCTTTATCTATCCCATAATTGCAGATTGTAATAACCCGCCCCCCCCCCAACATTTGTTAAAAATCTATTTGCACCCCTTCCCCACTGTTGGGATCTATATCTTTTTTTGTACAGACACATACAATGATGAAAGAGATAATTCTTAGACTTATATAGAAATATATTAACAAAGCAGGGCGATGTAACTAAGTAACAGATCTTAAATAAGATAGAATTTCATTTATCCCTGTGGGGGGAAATTTCTTTGTCCAGTAGCACAGAAATCAATACAAAAAAAGGATAATGCAAGTACAAAATAGATGGTATATATAGGCTATAATGGGAAATTAGTAGGTTTATAAAATAACCAATCATTTCAATCTTAATAATCAAAATCAGTAATTTTTAGTTTACATCTATGTAAATCGACTACAAATGCTAGCATATTACAGATTGCTAACATCCGTTTCAATCATAATTTTAAATCATAGTACTATTTTAATTAACTAATTTCGCTCACCTGCAAGTTTAAAATGAGTACAACAACACGCTTGAAAAATCTACATTTAATTCTGAAGAACTCTAGAAATTCAGAGGGATGTATCCGAAGTGAAACTTGCATGAAGGACATGCATGGACATGATCGTGAAAGAGGCGGAAAGGTTATCTTCTCGGAGCCCTCCAGTGCAACAGAACTGAATTATCCTTAAGTGTATCACAGAAATATTGTCGCTATGGGGCCACACTGTGACTTTGGATCATTAAAAGCAACTTTCAGACAGACGTCAAGCTCCAGACAGGAATCAAAGATGTTTTGGTAACGCTTTACATTAACTGCACCATCATAATGCTTTAATTAGCAACATGTAAGTAAACCTTAACACCTTAACATACCTTACCAGCTTTAGTACAGGCATACATCAATAACAAACATCATGTGATAATAACATACACTTGCAATCGCTTAATCATATAATTACGGTATGCTTACATTCTGCTTATGGATGTTCTATGAATTAGTGATAAATGCATTATGAAGGTGCACTTCAGGTTATATGAATACTTTATGAATGTACTGTATTACGACGGTGCTGTAAATGTTAGTTAATGTAAGCGTTACCGAAGTTTCTTTGTAAAAGTAAAATTATTACACGAATGGGTAAGTTTCAATGGCCATTTGAGGAATTCTGGGACACCAGAAAGTTAAATATTTTAAAAAATGTTAATTAAAAATTGAATAAATCCCAATTCATATAAAATGCGAATTTTATTTATGGCTGACGTTCGAACTCACTGATTATGGGTTATCTGTAATTCTCATCTAGCGAAACATCTCATCGTGCAGCGATATAATGTGGAGCACAAAGGCCAAGCCCCCAAAACACAGAACATACCATGATCTTCTGTTTAACTAATTGGAGATGAATGAATAAGTAATTAACGTTTTAATATTTGGTGAAGCACCAGTTTTACTTGCATGGTGTAGTATATAGTAACACTTAGCTAAACTCATTCTGTTTAGAGGTATGTTGACGCGCCCTGACTTGCCAGTTCAGGAATGATCAAACACGTGTGAAATGGAATTTTACTATCTTTAATTAACCATTTCGGCAAAACTACACAAAAATGTAGAAGCAATTTCATAAGCAAAATAATCAATTAATAATAGGTCAATAAAAATACTTTCAAAGATTCACGTACAATCATAAAAGGTGGATGAGCAGAATTTGTCTAGCAATTCATTTTGGTTATCATCGCTTTATATGATGCGTTCAGGTGCGTCAGCTGAAGGGGTGTATACCTCTTCTTTTCTTGCACGTATTACACATCTAAACGATGTTGAGTAAATCCCATTTGGGGTACCGGCTCATTGGATGTAGAGCTGGAAATGAAGGTGTAATAATGCTTTCGGCATTGCGTTTTATCTTAGAATCACCCGGCGGCAACGGTGGGTTGGTGCGCAGGGGGGGCTACTTTTTGGAGCGTCGTTCTGCTTCGAGATCCACTAACAACTTTCGTGAGTGAGGGCCGGGCTGCCAGCGCCTCGCTTCCAGCTGCTGTAAGAACCCGCCGCTCCGGCGTTATCTGCTTCAGCGCACGCTGGGCACCAGGAGCAGGAAGGACTGCGCTATCAGCGCAAAGTGCTACGCGCAGTGAGGAGCCGTTCCTCCAGCACTGATCGCACAGGAAACATACTCGGAACAACAGTGGATGGGCGGAGGGACAACAGTGTGTTTGGGACCTGCTTCAAAGAGGGAAAGACAAAACCCACCCTGCACACTGGGGATGTTTGTGTTTCTGGATGAATCCCATGGATTGTCGCCACCTGCAATGCAGCTGGAGGATTGTGTACGCCAGGACATGCAATTTTACTATGTGGTAAGCGTGCAGAACGAATATGAACATTTTATACGTCTATACTACTAACTTTGTAGGGCTCTTCTGTGGTTGGCCCGGTTAAAGAGTCAGCGATCCAACAGTAATTTTCTCTATTAGAGTGATTCTCCGCGGAAAACGTTAAACTGGTCTGGGAGTTTCCACCGGACACCTGCTCTGTGCTGCACCTGGTGTCTGCGACGTTTATACCTTTGTGCGGTACACATTATCGGACTGCATTTTTGAATTGAGGTAGATTTTACACTGCATTGAGACCAAGTTAAGTCAAGCCCGAACTGTGTTCTGTTTTCTCGACTTATTTTTAAGAAAAATCTTGTTCTATGCAGTCTGGATTGTAACGTCAGATTGCTGAAGTGTGTTAAAGTTTGAGGGATTGTTGACCGGAATATACAGCTTCAACTCTGCAAAAAGACCAGAAAACTCTTTATTTCTTTAGCTTTCATACGTGCTGCTACAGCCGGCTTTGCATATATACTTTGCCTTGCACGCTTACCTTCAGCAGTTAAATGTGCTGTGTATTGTTTCCGCAGACTGACCCGAGGTACAGGTTTTGTCTCACTATTTAAACACCGATAATCAAAAAGAGACTCGCGTTCATTCCTGGAAGCACAAATTGATTTCTCCATGTATCATCTTCGTAATTTACCGTTTAATTCATGTGGACCGCGGATTTGCCGGGAGAGGTAGATAAACTGCGCAGGGGGCTGGTTTCACTGGCTAAGTCACTCTTTCTGGCAAAACAGTTACTTTTTATTTATAGCCGTTGTGAGAGTATGACCTCAATAAATATTTGATGCAGCTAGCGTCAAGGAAATTGCTCAATGTCTTGGACTAGGCAAGCGATAATTAACACCATATGTTATGAGGAAGTGGGGAGGAACTCCCAGCGCGCATTTATTTTGCCGTCTGTCTTATGGACCATCCATCCATAGACACAAATGGTTCCCACATCACAGACAAACTGTGTATTTAACCTGGTTCCTAGATAATATAACTAAGAGCTAATATAAATCTGGCAACTGGGGTCCTTTTCGGTTGGCTCACGCTGGATTGTGGAGTCCAGTTTAGCAAGGATGGCTCAGTATCTGGTTTTCCTGGCTTACTGTTATATCAAACAAAAGTCCCTAAGAAGCAAGCTTTAACACCCCTCCCCCCAAATTTATTGTAGTAATATGGAAGCATACATACTTGGACATGTTGTTATTGACAGAAAAAGAAAAGGGCATCCCTCAGAACCCACCAAGCTACAGGAACTGAGCTGTCCTCATTCCTTAATTTTCTAAATGCCATTTAGCTCATGTGTCAAACAAAGGATCTTGGGATGTGTGTGGAGGTGGTAGGTCCAGATACTGTTGTTAGTGCCCAGTGCCGTGTGGAGCCAGGCTGCCTCTTAAGCCAAATGCAGGGCAGTCAGTGTTCCAGAGTCATACTAGTAAATGGTGGTCTGGGACTGGTGGGAGCAGGGAACAGAGTCCACCCTCTGGATTATGCCGAGACGTCAAGGATAACATGCTCTGCAAGCGAACAATAGGGAGCACCAGGCCTGCTGTTGTGCAATCCCCCAAGGCACTCACCAACTGGGCAGCATTACAGTTAAAAGCCAGTGCCCCCTCCCACATTCATTTCCCATTAAATCTCCTCTGAGTGTTCTTGTATAACCCAAAATGGCTTCACTCTTAGTGAGTACTATAAACTGGTTGAGGGACATGAACGTTGGTGAATGTTTACCTTTTTAAAAGTTTCTCAGTGTTAATGTTCTTATGATACACTTCTAGCGCTTACTGGATTCTTGCTTTGCTAGAAGTGGTTGTGTAGTCCCTGCTCCAGTATTGCTTACACTTGTAACTGGGCATTCACTGGAGGTTCAGCCTAGCTGCACTTACAGCTTATCAACTCCTTGACAGCACGTATGTTTGTAATATGCTGTTGACCTCACTTGTACATCACTTTGGGGGTGTCTGCTAATTATGTAAATGTATTTGGAAAGACTTGTGTCCTCTGGGACAAAAATGGGTGTCCCTGTCTATAGCGGAGATGCATGAAAGATTTAATATATCTCCTAGACAGGATTTGAATTACTTTTACTCAGTCGAGAATTAAATATTTTTTCGTCTTTTGCTCAGTGAAAAATGGCATTGTAGTTGAGTCTCGCGTCAAAGACATCAAGATACTAGCACCTGAGATAGTGCCGTTGGCACCTACTTCCTCTTTTTTGTGATAGCAGAACTTGGAAGGGTTCCCTGTGCTATAATGCTAAGTATGGCTGTCATTAACTCTGCCGCTGGTGGGCTACCGCATATAAACAACTTTTCCAGTTGTATTCAAATTTCAAAGAGCCTCAGGTTTACAAGGTCAAATGAAGTGCTTAAGGTGGACTACAGACCAGCTTTTGCTAGGAATCGTCGGGTCCAGGGAAACTTTTGTATCTGACAACCTTACCAAAAGTCACAATTGTCTAACACATAATTAGGAGTAGTGTGTTAAAATATTGATGTTTATCAAGCCATCCGTTGCTCACCATGAATGAAGACCACAATGGCTTAGGAAAGGCTTTTGTTTGGTGGCAATTCCAAGCTGGAGGGTATTGGATGCAACGTGTGCAACAACCTTTGAAATTCTTGTATTTATAATGGTAAGAGGCTACAGTAAATGCCTCATTTATTCAACCCTGCTGTCACTAAAAGGTTATTACTTTAGTCTGTTATGAAAGTTCCTCTCACACTGATACAAGCATGCATTTGCCAGAATAATGAAGAATGGCTTTGGAAAAGGGAAATTAAACTTGCAAGCATGAGTTATAACTCCATATGATCTATAGAGTGACTTTTGTTCTTTTTGATTGGTCAAAAAAATTGTGCATTTACTGTAATGGGGGAGGGGGGTCAGTTTGGGTGACTCATTCACTGTTAGGATGTGGTGCTTTCTTGTATTGCTTGTGCTAGCCTTCAGATGGTTAAATATTATTGTAAGAATCAAAATGAGGAAAACTGCAGAATGGTTAAGATGTTGAGAAAGTATCTAATGTACATAAGTTTATGTGAGTTTTTCTACATCTCTACATTTTCTAAATTTCTACATTTTCTGCTTGCAGTTAATACTGTAATGTTATGGAACTTCCTATATTCCAGTGTGCTTTTGGCTTATTCCACTTTAATCTTTTTTAATTGTTGAGAAAGAAGAGTGGGCTCTATGTAGAGAACAATACAGCCTTTGAGGAGGCTATTTTGTTTTTTGCTGTTAATTTTTCTTTTTACTTGACTGTTTTGTTCATGATGTAAGTAAAAGTAAAAGTTAAGCCACATGTAGATCATTCAGAGCTACAAGAACAAAGTAAAGTTTTGCAAGCCAAAGACCACTGAGTGTCATAAAACTTTTGAGGTGTGAAACTTGTACAGTCAACAGGGGGCATGTTTATGTTTGTGGGATTCGGTGTAATATGCTGAATTTTATTATGTTTCGTTTCATCAAAAATGCATGGGATAACAGGTGGCAATTGAGCTGCAGTTTTTGATTCGTTTGTGTGTGGCTCTGTTAGCAGTGCTGCGTCAATGGGCCAGCGGGCAATAAAATCGGCCCAGTATGATGACATAAAATGGATCGTGCTGTTCTGCAATGGAGGCTGGTAGCAGATTCAAATACGAATTTTAGATGAATGGCCGAAGAATCAGAACCATGTGTGAGTAAAGTGGGAAAAATAAAAATGGAAAAAAAGCAAAATTTAAGATTCATTGAAGCGAGGGTTTACGTTTGGTATCAACCTTATTACAACCGTACTCACGCAATATTGATAGGGCCATCTCCCTACCGTCCAAACCCATATCTAACCCCTTGCATTGCAAATCAGACCACGGAAATAGTTTTTAATATGGGACATTCATACTGGTTAAGTTTTGGGGCTGCCTTCTGTTAGCATTTACGTCTGTGGCTTTGGGTCGTAAACAGTGGTGCAGCCAGAAATGAACTTGCGGGGGGGGCAGAATAAAAGCGGATGGGCCACACAATTCAATTTAACGCAACGGCATTTATAGTATATCACAAACGCGAAGGTGTTCTGCTGTGTCATCATACTGACATCCCTCAGTAGTCATGAAAATCAAACCAACAAGACACTATATTCAGAATCGGAACGAGCGCCATATAGCCATAATGTAGGTACAACGAGAACAGCTTCACGCACAGTGACTGGATAGGTAACAAAGCCAGCCCATATAATAAACCACAGTCCGTAGACACTAAAGTTCTGAAATCAAACTACAGCAAATTAGTATTTAAATTCTTTAGCGCATTTGTATATTTAAAAAGTTGTTGGTATGCCATAATGGTCTCGGGTAGTTAAAACGTAACTCACGTGGAGGACGGGGATCTTTGGCTCGCGGGAGGTGGATTACAGACAAGGGACTGATTTATCCATCCAGGCTACCCTGTCACTCACTTCGCTACGTTCTTCCCCCGCCCGCCCCCCCAAAAAAAAAAAACCTACAACTAACTCAGTTATGTTCCCCTCGTTGCCTGCGTGGGTTTCCCATATTAACTATAAATGTAAGAAAATAAACATTTTGATTTCTGTGCTTACACATTTATCGCGTTTCAGTGGCAGCCTGTTTCTCTCTTGGCTTCTGCAGACACCTCTGCGCTCGGATGCACACGATTTTTCCAAGCATGCTACAACAATGATCCAAGAGCACCGCTTCATAGATAAAATAAAACCCTATCAAATTACAACATACGCAACACCACACTCATTATAAGCCATAAACATTACAGACACGACTTCAACAACATTCACAAACAGCTTTGCTAACATGTCCTCATTACTATGACGCAAGAGGTTACACAACAGCCTGACAAATAGACTATTCTAAAAGGACACAATTTTAGTCTACGTTTGATGTCTTTCTGCATTCATATTAATCCAGAATTTTAAAAATATGTACATTAGCTTTCCCACCATAAGTTCAGAAATTGTCCGAACCGGGAACTTTTGTAGCTCGTGGCCACTTTCGTGTGTCGCTTTCACAACACGCAGTAGGAACTGGGACCCCTATGCTAAATTAACATGGGAGACGCAAAAGGCTCATAGGTCAAACTTTAAATGTAATTTCATACAAACATACACTATCACCCCAAAATAATGAAGGATGAACAAGTCGTTTTGTTAGTTATTTTGTTTATTACTGAGGGATTTATACGACCCGCGATATGTTTATAATATAGTATTAAATCTGGACAACATCGATGTTTCGTTTTCCACAGGATAAAAAACGGTGTGATGTTATTCCGCTAATAAACTCTGGCAAGCTTCACAGCCAGCACCGGCGATATAGACAAAATTACATATCGGATTATCGATCAAATTTTCCGGTGGAGATATATGGAGACGCAAGCAAAAAGGTATTCATCAATGCATTAAATGTAACTGAGGTACAAAAATAATACCATCTGCTCAATTTTTGCTCCATTGCTTTTCGCTCTTTTCCCAGTTTTTTTCCGCATAACTTCCAAATTACTCAGCGCTTGTGGTTAACCAATCTGCAAGCTATTGCTGTGAGCGCCTCCCAAGTAGTTCGTGTTCGAACGAAAAGTACCGAATCTGTGTCCGAATTCAGAGGCTGCATCCTTTCCAGGATACAGTTATCGTCAGTGGTCTGTCTGCACAGCCGCAGTTTCACGACAATCTTCCTAGTGTTATTCAGCACATGCGCTGAAACTTCCTTGCTTTATATTAGCAACAAGCAATATTTTACTCGTTTTAGATTGGTTTTCGATAATTTTGTGATATAAAACTGAAATAAAGTAACGTTTATATCAACATTGTTTTTCATTTTGATCCATTGGCCGAGTGCCGTTGTATTTGCTAGTTTGCTGCAACATTAAAGTATGTATAATACAATTTTTGTTTTTTGAATAATTACATATTTGTACGATACATGATATCTATGATAATACCATATAATAAATATTTGGTAACACTGTACTTGAGGGGGCACAAATAAATTAGTAATTCAATTACTACTCAAGAACAAATATAGTTCCGAACATGATTGATTAATGATGAACCAACATGGGGTCAGTACATAACTAACAATTACTTACTGGTTACAGCATTAAATAAGAGTGTATTACTACAATATTTGTGCACCCTCAAGTAAAGCATTACCCAATATTTATTGATAATGTGTCATTTTTTTTTTACCTATTACGTTTTGTTTGTAAAGTTGATTGACTTCACTGATGTGTATTCAGATAACTTTATTAATCCCAGAAGGGCTCAGTTCCGCAGCCACCCCGGTCCATATAAATAACACAATACAGTGCAACAGTCAAACATTAATATGCCACAGACAACAGATCAGCGTGTGGGTACAAGGACACAAACAATACTGAATTAGTACAGTTTAGGGCTGGCCGATATATTGATGAAATATCGTATTATGATTATGAACTCATATTGTGATCAATTGAATATTGCTTGTATGACATTGCTCATATATTGGCATTGATACTCCTTCCTCTATGGTAATATGAATGGCAACACATACAAACAACCAGGGGCACATTTCCCAAAAGCGTCCATTTGCATTCAGTGGCATGGTTCCAACTATGTAAGTTGCTACCGCAGTTAGCAACTATGCTTTTGGGAAACGCATCCCAACATGGCACATCTGCATGGCATAATCGTGTGAATTCACAGGTTCACACGATATCCTACTGCGCATGCAACCAATGCCACAAGGCTGAAACCACTCTTGTATAAACTGCATTTCTAGAATTACGGCTCTGCGGCTCTTCAGTCAGACCCTCCAAGTCTACATTAGTCTTTGTAGAGCATGTCCTTCAAAGGTTTGCACAATGAATCTTGGGATATGTTGAGCTGGGAACAATCCATCGTGTAGATCCTTCGCGATTCTACAAAAGAGAGATGGATTCCTAGACCGCATTTGAAATAGCACAGCCTTGTTGCGCTGCTGTGATGCAGAGCCTCTGAGTTCGTACACAGCCCTAGTCTGGAGTAGGGACTAAAAAGGGTTCCAGAGCTGCCTCTAAAAAACTACAAGTGGTCTGAGTTCCTGCGGTGGGAAGAGGACAGAAGTTGCTGGTTCCAGAAAAAGGTTCTGGTTCCTGAAATGGTTCCTGTGGTGGAAAAGCAGATAATAATAGCAGATTTATTACCAAAAAACAGCTGCCATTTAATTGGGTAGACTTAAGTAAAAAGTGAGTGGGGATTTTTTAGGGGGGGCCCAGGCAGGTACAGCCAGACAAACCGTCCTGCACCATCTTCCAGGGTGGGTGGGTGGATGTCCTGTTTATAATATTTCAGCGTGTTTGGTGTGTTTCTGAGAAGATGGCATTTCCTGTCCGTCCAGTGGGGTTTCTTTGCCAACAGGATGATAAAACGAACAGGAAAGGGTGCCGGAAATCTGAGGGCTTGCATTCTACTGGGAATCCGCAGAAAAACCAAAATATAAAAAAAAAAGTTTGGAAACTTGACACTCTCATGCTTGGTCGGCAGCATGCTAGATTGCTGATGATTAAATTTTGACCATGATATATATTTGCATTTATGTTTTATGTTACATATGTACTTTCAACCTTTAAAATGTATGCGTTGATTACCTGAAACAATAATTTACTTCACAGTTTGGTGCCTTTGAATAATTAACTGAATTGTAATTATAATTGTAACTATATCCACAAATGGGCCATATGAATGAAGGTATCGCATTTGAATTTTCATATGCACAATTGTGATTATATAGCATGTATCTCAGTTGCTTTGACATTTATATCCTTTGGGCTTTTATAAAATTGCAAACAGGTCCCTTGGGATTATTTCAGAGGCTGTTCACACAGCTGGTGTGTGTGTATGAGTGATGGTGTCACTGCCCAAGAGGCTCAGATGTGTCTTAAGAGATGTGTGTGAAACCGCTTGTCACATATCATTCCTTGTTGAATCTCACCAAGTCGTTGCTCTTTAACAAACTCTGTTACTGAACTTCTTTGCTGGCCCAGTTATAGAGCTAGAAAATAAAATGCTATACTGCTAACTTCTTCCCTGGTTACACGACTGTTATGGGAAAAGAGTACAAGCCAATGCACTGTTTTTCTGTGTATTTTTTTAAATCCCTGGAATGAAGGGTGTTACCCACCTATTCCCCCGCCATGCCCGCTCTGTCCCTCACCAAGTTTAATGGGCTTTAGTCATTCAGGTTTAATTTTAGCATATTAATTCACAGGAAGACCTTTTATTTAGCTAAGGAAGTTGTGCTGTGCGGAAGGCCCTTATCAGGGTGTGAGCTCACAGGAAAGTAAACTAGATTGGTGGGCAGACTCCATTTTGATTTATAAAAAAATGCTTCCAGAACTTCTCTGTTTATCAACTTCCCCGTTTTAAGAGAGTATTATTATTTTATGTACTTCAATTTCATTGCAGTGTGGAACAATGCTTCTGTGTGCTTCACTGCTGCCTCACAACTCCAGGGCTGAGGGTTTCAATCCTTCCCCTTCTGTGTGTTTGGAGTTTGCCGGTTCTCCCCATATCATGCAGGTTTCCCCTATAGTCCAGAGATATGCGCTTAGGCTAATTAGTGTCTCTTTATTGCCTGTAGTGTATGAGTGTGTGCCCTGCAATGGACTGGCATCCCATCCAGGGTGTTCCCCTGCTTTGTGCCCTGTGCTGTCTGGGATAGGCTCCAGACCCTCCCTTGACTCTGTACTGCACAAGCCGTTGGCAGACGAATGAATGGAAGCTGAATTGTTAGCAGGGTGTTCCTCTGCATCGGGCCCCCTAATGCCAGGAATAGGCTGTTGGCTCATGGAGACCCTTTGGTCATGCGAGGTTCCTCAACCAACACTTTTTTCAGAATTTTTGCCAATTTTATACCTGGGTGCTTCTCTGGAGCCATGCTGGGTGATCGTCCTCAGTACCTCATGGTAGCTTTTTGGAAATGAACCTGCAACTCTTCGGGTTTGTGAAACATTAGGCCATCTCATCAGGCCCGGCTCCATGGGGAGCTGACCCAGTTATAAGCTTGCTTAGTCCACCCTGGAGCCATTGTGTATAACCCGCTCCTTATCCCCTTAGATAATCCTGTGACCCACCCTACATTTCAGAGCTTGGAGCCAGGCCTGCATCTAATACAATATAAATGTAGAGATGAAACAGAATCAGTAGACACCGCCCCTCCCCACACCCTCTCATGAGCAGTGCACAGTATCTCCAGATTAACCACTGCTATGGGATGGCATGTCAGTTTTGCGCTTATGAGTTTTCTCATGTTCTCGTCATGCTAGCACTTGACATTAGTGGCCACTGACCCCCCCGTAACCCAATGTTGAAGTAAACCCCATGTACCATGTTGGAGCACAAAGTAGTACTTCCCATCTGAAGCAATTTGGTCACATTCTGCAAGGTCATCAGTTCTCCTTGTATACTAGTATACTGTTGTCCTGTTAGTGCTGAAATCTATTTTCTTCCACCACTGTATATCCTGTCCCAGTGGTTCTCAAGCGGTGGGGGCCCCCCCCCCCCCGCCCCCAAATTTGTCGTATTGAAAGGGGTCGCGAGACTTGCCCATTGTTTTTTGGGCAGACCAAAAGATTGAGAGCCACTGTTCTATCCTACCGAAAGCTGTGGAAAATGCACACTGTTTTAGCCTCTCTGTGGTCTTTATTAGTACTTAATGAAGACATTGATGATTTGAGGCTAATTTCTGGGAGAAATTAGAGAAAGAAAGCATTGTACAAGTGACGGAAATAGCTAGGTTGACCTTCTGATGAATGCCATGTGCAAGCAATATTGGAGCATCATCTGATATACAGTCATTGATAACGTTGTGTCAGATCCCTTGGAGATGGACTACAGAGTTACATTGTCCATCTCTTGTATTATAGCTGGTTGGCTCAGGCTTTGACACTCAGACTCCATCCTTGGGAATCACTCATCTAGCTGTTATCCTCTCATTCCCCTTTGTGTTACGCTGAATATGACATTATTGTGATGCATTTTATGTGTAGAGACTAGTACTCAAGCGTGAAGCAGTGTAAGTGAATGGATTTCTGCTATCTCTGTTGTGCTGGAGAAGTTCCTCTTCCATTGTAATGGAGTTGTCAGCATCTCATTTCAGTATTGGATAAATTTGATTTGCTAAGTCAACCCCAAGGGGCAATTATTGTTCCTTCCCATTGGGGAATCAAATGCCAGGCTTCTGTGTGACAGGCGGGTTTACTAACTGCTATATTAACAAGGATTACAAAAGCACTATGTCCTTTATCTTCTGGGAGTATACAATGGACCACCTCTCAGGTTGACGGTCCCTGAAGACACCGAGTGGTTCGTAAGTGGATGCTTTGCCTTCCATTTATTGTAGAGATACTTGGTCTTGTTCAGTTATGTTATGAAGTTTTCTTCAGGTGGTAGTTCTTTTTGGGTGTCCTAGGGTTCTTTAGGTTCAGAAATTCTCCTTAGGTGCAAGATAACCACAGAAATGCTGGTCGCATCTGCTTGTACAGACTAGCATCATTCTGAGGATTAAATTAGCCTGTGCAATTCTGCACAAGCACCCTCTGTTTGCCTCTCAGGAGCCAGAGAATTGAGGTGGCAGCTGTAGTGTCATGTGATCCACATCATGAAAAAACATGAGCATGATGATGTGAAAGATGGGATCACACAGTAGCCATGATTGTTGTGGAGCCTTTTGTTAAAGATGGGCTATACAAAGCTGGGCAGGTCAAAGGTTCCACAGTGTCAGCTCTGTGGATTGGGTGACATGTATGTATCGGCCTGCAGAGGGCAATAAAGTCAACCTGGTTCTCACTGGAGATGCCTTCTGTAGTCCATTCCTGATTATATATCACTCGGATCTGCCCTTGTTCCTTCTGTGAAGGATATTAGCATTTAAAAAATGTCTTATACTGTGTGCAAATTCAGCTTCACTCTTTTGAATATTGCCCTTGTGGTTAATACAACTGTTTAGTTGTTTCCTAGTGACAAATGCCCAAACTTGTGTATGTGGAGGAATTAAATCTCTCTAGTCTAGACAGAGTTGTTGCCAGACACTCGCTGTCTAGTCTGCTTTGTATTTGGGTTTTTTTTTAATATTAAATCCAGGACTTTTGGTGACTTGCATCTGAGCAAAGTGTTCAGCCAGCTTCCTTATAAATTTTGCTCTGATGCATTTTTGACCAAAGGATTCCAACCGTTTTTCACAGTGAGAGCTACTTTTATGAAGAAAATAATCTGGGGGCTAAATGCCTTGGGAGAGGGGTGGGGTGACAGTAAAATGAATCTGATTCCTAATAAGGTAAATAGGACTTTGCAGTGGACACGGTACCCCCTTTATCATATAAAAGGATATTACATGTGCCCATCTGCTGAATGAGGCCTTGTCAAAAATCAGCCAAGCCGTGTGTTCTGGCAAACTCTTTAACCAGTCAGCAGAACCCCAACGGTACAAATTACGTATCCCCTGCTGCCAGAGATGATATTTAAATAAATGGGTTTTGTTTCTTGCTGAGTACGGTCTATTGGGTGATTTGAGTTATTGCTTTGTTCTAGTGTGCAGAGCCTTCAGAAGGTTTAAAAACAGTCCTTCCCCCCCTCCTTCACTGACAGGAGGTGAGAAGGGAGAAACTTCACAAAGGTGTGATACGCTGGTAGAAGTTATACCCATAAATATTCCAGTAACCTCTACTAATGTTGGTCCTGCAATGTACTGAATGAAGGCTCTGATTATGTATGTAGGGGTGGCACAGTGACTAGCATTGCTGCCTTACACGTCTGCTTCGCCCGGCTCGTGTCCTTTCTCTCTAAACCTAGTACTGAGTCCCTAATTCATGCCTTCATCTCTAGCCGTTTAGATTACTGCAATGCATTATTTGCTGGTATTACTAGTAAATCAATCCATAAACTTCAATTAGTTCAGAACTCTGCCACCCGCATCCTCACCCACATTTGCTCCAACCAACACATCACTCCCATACTACAGAGCCTTCACTGGCTCCCTATAAAAGAACGCATCCACTTTAAACTACTCCTCCTGACATTCAAAGCCCTCAATAACCAAG
>JAAGVU020000002.1:12550568-12595414 GCA_011763525.2 Mormyrus iriodes
CCTCATCTGGCTCTCTCCTCATCCCCCCATCCAAACTCCGTGGTTATGGTGACCGCGCTTTTTCCCGTTTAGCTCCCTGACTTTGGAACTCCCTCCCCAGTGACATTCATCTATCGGACTCTGTCTCAAATTTCAAACACAAGTTAAAAACCTTTTTGTTTGCTCGAGCCTATGACATCCAAAATCCATAATGAACTTCCTTGTTTTGTTGTTCGTTCATTGTATTGTTTGTTCTGTGTAAGCATCTTTGAGTTACTGAAAAGTACTGTATAAACAAAATGTATTATTATTATTATTCTGAGACCAGCGTTTGAGTCTTCACCCAGGGTCTGTGTGTTCTCCCTGTGTCATTGCGGGGTTTCCTTCAGGTACTCCAATTTTCCCCCATAGTCCCAGGGTTAGTGCCCTGTCCTGGGTTATTCCCTGCCTTGTGCCTGCAGCTTCCAGGATAGGCTCCTGAACCTGCATTAGACAAGTACGTACAAAACATGGATGAATGAATGTTCATGTATATGGGATTTCTTATTTTTTTTTTATAAATTTTTCCGTAACCCTTAAAACATTCTCAGATAGTCGTTATGGTGTATTGTGTGTCAGTTGATGGCAAAATAGAATCGGTCAATTGATCATAAAATGTGTACAACAGCGATGTTTTGAAAAAGTGTTGGGGGACAAATACTTTCTCAAGGTGCAGTATGCATGTGCACGTGACCTATTAAGACATCAGCTGGGGGGGGGGGGTGGCATTTTCAGACGTAATGCCTGTAAAAACATGCCTGTTTCCTTCATGCAAATGTGGCTTAAGTGGGAGGCTTCAGTATGTGAGTACCCAGAAGGACTTAACTCTGGTGCCATTCTGTCTAACCTCAAGTGGCATTTATTTGGTGGGACCAGTTCTGTCTTGCCATTGAAATATAGCACATACTCTGGAGTGGTTTTGAGTCAATTTGTTTGACATGCAGAATAGAGAATGAATGAACGAATGAATGAATGAATGAATGTGGGACTTTTTCAGTGAAACTCAAGCCACTATGAGTGCTGATAGTATCAGCCTGATCAACATCCATTCCAGGAGTTGGTATAGTCCTTGCATAACACTGATAAACATCTTTGTATGCCCACATCTGTTATACTTTAGCATAAGACTCTCATCTATTCCTGTCAGCAGCCTGTGGGGGCCGCTAGGACGCCATGTAGAGCATCTGGGTCCCCCCCATCCCTGTGGAGCAGGAGTGCATGGATGCTCCTCTCAGCCTCTTAAGCCATGATTTGGCATGCTTATAATAAGCCAATGGAGCTGATGGTAAATGGCTCCAGCTAGGCTGGATGTCATGTGCTGACCTCAGGTGCTTGGGGGCAGCAGTGGTTTGAGAGGTCGACGTGAAATACCCCTGTATCATGCAACAACAACCACAATAATAATAATAATCACACAAAAATGCACCCAGAGTTTTTAAAACTGAATTTCTCTTATTGGAAATCAATACAGCTGCACTGTGCCTAATTCTCCCCGTAAATATGCAAAACTTGGGGTTTGTCAGTTTCAGAAGTATGTATGATATGAATGGTTGGGTCTCATTTCCAGTGTGTTTCATCCACCCAGATAGTCTGCCCCTCTCTCTAATCACTTTCACTTCATCTCCAGCAATTTGTTTTATACAAAACATATACTGCTTGACTCACAAAGACTCAAAGACGCAGCTTGCTCGCTGAAAACTGACTGTGACCCAAACTGTGATTATTTCTGTTCATTGTGTCTGTAGTATTTTTTTTGTTTTGTACAGAATACAGACTAATAAAGATCAGGTTTTCAAAGTAGTCCTAAACAGAGATTGCTGACCTGCTGTAGTTTCATATCCACTTTTTGTTTCTTTCTTGATGGCATTGAATTCTGGAAAGGAGTTAACTACTGCTGCTCTTACTACTACTGATTAGCAGGTCCCAATTTGGGGGGGGGGGCTGGTTAGGGCCGAGTCAGGCCCGCCCCCCTGGGGGGAAGGAGGCAGCCAACAGCTTTGGCAGGCAAGAACTCAGCCTCACTCCAGAGGACCAACAGCCCGAGAGAACAGATCCAGTCCCTTTCAGCCAGCTAGGACATCCTTCACTGCCTCTCGGTGTGCCATTCCTGGTCTGCAGAAAGCCCAGTGATTACAGGTAAAAGAGGGGTTTTCAAGCGACAGCTCTTCCTTATGGGGTGCCCCTCGGTGGTCTATGTTGGTGGTCTGGCTAGATCTCCTTTGAGTGCTTTTGAGTTGAGTACTTTCCTGCTCGAGCTGCCATTTGCATTGTGAGAGCTGCACATTTCTTGTAGACCTTTCTGCTTTTCTGCTGTACTTTTCCTGATACTGCATTTGCATCACAAATATAAGTTGGAAGTAGCATGAATGTCTCAGGAACATGAAGTTTGAATAGAAGACGGATCTGTTTTGACAGCATTACACTTGTATTCTGCCCCATAACAGCAGTGTTACATGGGAAAAACAAGTCTTTGCATGCCTCCAGAACTGATGCCTTCCAGAGTGTTTGCTTGACTTGTGTTGTTTAAAAAGTCACTGCAGACAGCACCCCCTACCCCTTTTCTGTGTTCTCAGGTGGTAATAATCAACTCATATAGGAGAGTTAACACCATGTCAGATTAAAATAAATATCACTGGCAAGGGTAAAGTTACACTGCATATTTCATTCAGAATGTAATTTTACCGGTGGCCAACCATGGTGATGTGGGGTATCTCTGAGGTCTGTAGTCCATGCCTAGTTGAGGTAGCAGCAGTTTGATATTCACATAAATGGCCTCCCAGCCTGTCAACAAAGGGGAGGAAAGATTTCTGTGAGCTGAAACATTCCTCTATAATGACTGCTCAGTATGTGCCAGGATATCAATTTTTAACATTTTAAACTGTTCCCAGGTGTGATCTCACAGAGCGGCGGGTACCGTACATCGTATGTCTTTAGAGGATGTGTGCCGTAATGTAAACTGAGAGTCGGAGGGAGAATCTGTCGGCAGCCGGGTCTGTTACTGGCCAGTAGGGGGCACTCTGTTGTGGAAAATATTGCTGTGTTTCTGATGGACTGTCCCCACAATGGTTTTGTGTGTGGGGGGGGGGATATTTATCACATTGTGGGGACATTTGTGAAACCTGTTACTTTTTAGCTTGTACGGTACAATATACAATATAAACCTTATAAGAATGAATGCAGTCAAAAAACTAAAATAGTAAAATAGTAGCTATAAATCTTGTATTTTGTTTGCTTAGTTAAGGTTAAGGCTAGGGCTAGGTAAGGTTTAGGGTTATCATAGTTAGGACTAGTTAGGTTATGCCCATAGAAATTAATGGAGAGTTCCCGCAATGATAGGAATATATGAAGTGTGTGTGTGTGTGTGTGTGTGTGTGTGTGTGTGGTCATGCATATATTACATTGTAGGGACACACAATGTGAGAAATAACCCACAAGTTCAAAATAGTTTATTTTGACGTTTTTAAGTCCCCACAAGGCAAATTCAGTTTTATAAAAATGTGTGAATGCAGTCAAACTAAAATTGTCTTGTTTTTTGTTTGATAACTTGTAGTGGATTTGTAGTAGACTTGTTGTAGATTAGGGCTGGAAAAGGGTTAAGGTCGTCACAGTTGGGATTAAGGTTATGCCTGTAAAAATGAATGGAGAGGCCCCATAAAGAGATAGATGCGTAATGTGTGCGTGTGTGGACAGGCATGTACAATTTCCATAATCAGAGCCCTCACATTCATGGTGAGCATTGGGGGGGTGGTGGTTCTATGACTCTGTCCCATCATTCTTCCACACCAAATGGAAAAAGTAACATCAAATATATAATCATTTCAAGGTTTAGATTGGCTACAGTTAAGGCAGAATATGAGACTAAACAATGGCAGGTTACTGGCACTGGTAAGTGTGTTTACTTGACCCGACGTTGCTGGCTTACGTGCCGTGCTGTGATGTGATGACTGAAATACTCTATAGCCTGTGTCCTTTCCAGTTCTACTTCAAATTCTGGGAAGAGGCAGCTACTCTTAGTCCCTCTAGCTGAGATACAAGCAGCCGTAAACGTGGCTCTCTCTGGGTTTTACGCAGGAGGAAGCCACCCAGTGGGGCTTACCGTTTCTCTTTAACCAGGGAATTAAATGGAAATTTATTATGCTTGGCTGGCTGGGCCAAGTCCTTTTTACTTTGCACTCCAACAGAAACAGTACCTGCTAAATTCATATGAAGGACCAGTATTTTTCCACGCCGTTTTGTGTGTCTGATATATTTCGTGATTGCATATACACACAACCTTCAGATGAAGGATCCACCAGATGTCTTTCCGGTAGCCGTGCTATGGCGCTCTGCGTGTGTGTGGTCCCTCGTGTGCCTGTGACCCGTAGCCTTTTTCTGGCTCAGCGTGAGATCGGGCGCTCTTACAGCGGGGCACCAGCCTTGAGAATGACCCAGAACTTGTTAACAGACAGACTGGGATCCCAGTCTGCCACAGCGTAGCATTACAAGCTACACCCTCAGCTGGAGGTTCTCCGACTGCGAAGGCCATGCACAAGAAACACACAACTCAGTGATTTAGCTAAAACTATCAATACTGCAAGAAAAAGCAGTTTTTAAAATAGGCCGTGTGTGTTGAAAGGGGCGGAAGGCACACACTCACACGTGAGGCTGATGTAACTCTGACTGTCTGACACTGGCAACGCTGTTATAAATTATGGGATGTATTTCGACTTGGCAGGAAAGGAGACTCACACTAAATGCAGCACAGCTCCTTTTTGGGTGCCTCTTCAACTGTGTAACAGCTGACACATGCCCCAGTCTGTGCCCAAGTTAAATAAAGAAGGAAAAACCAGCGGAGGAATGGCAGCAGGCACAGTAGCGCACCATACCAAAAATGACCCTTTCCATTTAAATGTTGTATAATTATGGGAGAGGGACGGCACGGTGGTGCAGTGGTTAGCACTGTTGCCTCACACCTCTGGGATCAGGGTTCACGTCTCCGCCTGGGTTCCATGTGTGTGGAGTTTGCATGTTCTCCCCGTGTCGTCGTGGGGTTTCCTCCGGGTACTCTGGTTTCCCCCCACAGTCCAAAAACATGCTGAGGCTGATTGGACTTGCCAAATTGCTTGTAGGTGTGAATGGTGTGCGCAGCAATGGGTTGGTGCCCCATCCTGGGTTGTGCCCGCAGCCTCCGGGATAGGCTCCGGACCCCCCGAGTTACACTTTCCATCTGGTTGTATGTGCTGTCCTGTGCCTGCTTGTTTGTTTTGAGTAGATAGGTCTTCGTCCGGGGAGCACTTCCAATCAAGGCCAGCCTGATATGAAGTCACTGAGATTGGAGCTAAATATTGACCTGAATTAAAACAATTCAGCAGTTGAGCACTGAACATTCAGGGTGCGAGAGGAGGCACTAGAACCCTCTAAAACTAGAGGGTCGTCTTCGTAGCATTGAGGCTAACGCAGTGTATGTCACATAACAATGCAATTAAGTGGCGTAACACGCTTACTTTCCCTTTTCTGTCTGCACCATGAGAACCAGGGCAGCACTGAGCAGAAACCCTCTCCAGGGTCTATCATCCTGTCTTTCCTTTGAGACGACCCTAAATTAGGCTGCTTTGTATTATGTATCGGTAGCTACATTAGCACTCTTGTATGAGGATCTTGTCTATGGAGGAGCATGAATGGAGCATAACACTGAGGCAGAAGTGGTCAGTACTGGAGGAATGCTGATGAATGTTGTGAAGCTGTTTGAGGGGGTAGGGGGTTGGGGAGTTTATTTCACAGGCTCTAAGGTCTATCCCACAGTGACCTGCATCTGCTGTGGTCCATCGGCAGCCTCCCAGTGGGGCGGCATGCTTGTTCCAGGGAATCCATGGCACGGCTTCTCTTCCTCCGCTACCTACGTGTGGATGTGCTTTTTTTAAAAATTATTGGCTATATCAGTTGGTGCCTCCACTTTTCATTTTAAAAGGACTGCTGACTGACTCTGTTCAGGGAGCAGACTTCATGAAGCAGCTGTCGAGAGCAGTGTTTTTTGAAGCTGAAGCTGAGGCGGAGTCAGGGCAGGGTCCAGCCGACACATTCTCTGTGATTGACTTGCTTCCCGGTGCAGTTCAGAGAGGCAAAGCCAGTGCAAATCAAGAGAGCGCTGAGGACACGGTGAAGATCAAAATCTAAGGTTGATAAGCGTAAGTGTTTGAATGCATTTCAGTATTTAATTTGAAGATTTTGAAATTCAGAATGTGTGCGTGTTTGTGTGCAGTGGATGTAAAATTGGAGCTAAGTATGTGGGCACAGTAATTTAGTGTGAATGCACCTGTGGTGTGTACGGTCAATGCAGATTTAGTAAAGTGCTGGGTACAGATGGCGTCCAGCGTGAGAAGAGAAATATCTGGACAAAACATCTCCTTCCTGCTCCAGCTTTAAGTGCCCACTGGGGATCAGTCCCAAAAATGTGCTCTTGTTACGGGCTTCTGACAGAACCCTGTGCAGCTGCTGTGGCTGCAAGTGCCGCGTCTCAGTGTTTGTGTGAGGTCCCATGAGCTCGACGTTCTCAGAAGCAGGCCTCTCCATCGGGCCCTACATGCAGATCCACAGGCAGCCCGGGAAACCGCTGTCCATCCCTCATGCAGAGGGTGAGGGGGGAGCCATTTTTGTATTTTTAAAGTGATCCTTGGGTCAATAGGTTGAAATGAAATGATCCTTTATTTCAGTGGTGAATACTGATTTTTTCAAATGGGGGAAGCGCAATATGAATAGCAGGTATTTTAGAAGGTCAGCTACTTGTATGTTAATTCTGCTCTCCTTCATCAAAGGACTTCTTTAGAATGAAGTTAGCATTAGCCGCAGTGTCGGCCATGTTGCTTCAAAGCCTCTAGCTCTGCTTGAACACACACACACAGCTTAGTTAGCTAACTGCCAAACTAGTCTACTAAAAATCACTGAACTTGAAAATTAAACAAATGATCAAACTCATAATTCAATGATAATGACTATTTACAATATTTACAAATGCCAATGGCTAAAGATGACATACAAACTGCATCTGCATACTTGCATGCGACAGATCAAATGAATACTGCAAGTCAGCAGTGCAGGCACTGTTATTGAGAGTTAATCTTGTCTTGTACAGCGAAGCCTGGCTTACAGGCCAGTCAAAAATATCTGACTGCAAGTCTATCTATCCAATCAACGTTTGTTTGAAGTATGTTTGAAGCTCTCATAGACTCTCAGAACAGCAAGGCCACCTGCGTGGGTTCTCAAAACACATAATCGGGGCATATATTCCAGTAAGCTTTTATTTATTCGATATTTAGACAAAACGTACAAGAATCTTCCGTAGAGTTCCATTGAAGCATGTGTCAATGCACATCTATGGGCTGTATTTATCCTGGTTTTAAAGGGAAAATTAACGTATATGTTGTCGAAAGTGAATTCCGTGATCAACTCCGTGGTTGAATTAATAAGAGAGATTATACCTTTAATGGCAAATAAAAAGAATTGTAATTGAATTCTTTTGGCAATTTTATGGGGAAAGGCACGCTTCTTGAGTAGTCATAGAGCAATTGCTTATACTTAATTCCCCGTTTGCACAAGTAGATATTGGAATAGCTCCTCTTCACCTACCCCATCTTGCTCACCATAAGGAGACAGACAGGTAAGAGCAAGCTTGGGGGTCACGGTGCAGTGTCAGCCAGAGTGCAACACCCCTGAAGCTGGGGGTTAAGTGCCTTGCTCAAGGGCCTACAGACATGTGACTATTCTGCCAAAGACAGGGCTCAAACCGCCGATCTTCCAATCACAGGTACAGAGGCTTAGCCTAGTGAGCTGCTCACTGGACATGAGCTTCTAGCCTCACTGCGTTTCGCTTTCCAGGGAGACCACACGTGGACAACTATGCTGGGCCAGAGTGTGAGGCTGCAGCCGGTGCCCATCCAGAGCCTTTCGGAGCTGGAGAGAGCCCGCCTGCAGGAGGTGGCCCTCTACCATCTCGAGGAACGTAACCTGCACTTCAGCATCAGCATCCCCCAAGGTGACTTACCTTCCTTCCTTATGGTTCTGTTTTCTCCTGGTTCTACTAGGGCTATCATGACATCAGATTTTACTACATGCTTATCGTGGCCACAATAATTCACCATAACAATATAATGGCAATATCCAGGGCTTTAGATAACGAGTGTACCAGTGTATTTAGGCCTGGCAAAATCTGTCTAGATGCCAGCTTTTTGGTACTATACGGACATTTACTTATGCCCACAATTTCAACTGAGGTTGTGTTAATGGGATCTGCTGGGAACAAGCAGAGAATGTGGACCCTGTGTGTCCCTTGTGAACAGGAGTCTCTTTATTGAGAGTCAGGCTGGAATTAGCATGGTAAGGAAGGCTGTCCCACACTGAAGTCAAGCCTTGGGTGACTCCCATTAGTCTGCTTCCTGGACCCAATGATTTTTAAAGCCCTGCTGGCCAAATCCAGCATTAGTGTTTCTGTTTCTTTGTTTTCAGCATAGAGGAATTCAGGATGGGTGTCTTCAGATTTGGTCCTGCAGAACTCAGATCTTATCTTGGTTCTGCAGAGCTCTGGCTTATACTCTGTATTAACTGTTCTTTGATGGTTACATACCCCTCTTAACAAGGGTGGTGTGTGGGTCAGCGGGTCACAATGCTGTGCTTGTGATCAGAAGGTCGGTGGCTCAAATCTCAGAGTCGGCAGAATGATTTCACCGGGGCCCTTAAGCAAGGCCCTGAACCCCGAATTACTCCAGGGACTGTCTGACCCGATTTTCAATTGTATGTTGTTTTGGATAAAAAATATCTGCTAAAAAAAGAGATTGTAATCATTTAGAGACTACCTTTAGAAACACTTGTTCAAGATGAACAGGTTAACGGGTAGCTGAATGCTCCACTTGAAGGTGATATAGATGGTTTGGGTCCACTTTATCTCCAGAAGCTGCTTTTGCTTTGTGCAAAGCCCAGTGTCTCTCCATGCAGAATACTCCTGCCAGGGGTGATCTGTCTCTGAGGAACATGGTCATATCTATTTCAGTTTGTCTTGTATTCTAGCTTTCCCTCCATTTTCAGTTAAATCTATCCAATGGGCATTCAGTATTTCTGTGTGGGGTTAGGGGAGTGGTGGCTGGTGTAATTTTCTGCAGCCGTGGGAATTTGACCTGGCCTCAGTCTTTCTGCATGGGGACGGCCAGCGTGGCACTGTGTCAAGCCCCTGCGGGCTTTTATCTCCTAAGCCGCTTGTAAACTTTGGCTGTGCTCTGGAAGCCTAAATCCCAAGGAAGGATTTGTAGATTCACAACCCCAGGAAAGTGCTGCCAAGAACATATAGTTGACGTCTAATTCTAAGTCCCATAAGTAGTCAAAGGTCGTGTGTAAAAGGGCAAGTCCAGGCGGGTCAGATGCAAGGCTTAATGTGTGGTTTTGCACAACAAACAGTTATGTGTTTACTTCACACGCTTGGGGGGTGGGGTGGGTGGGGGGGTTGGGAACGATGATCTGCCCAAGGGAAGCACAGAAAATTTAATCCATTATTTTATCTACAAGCTCTGTAAATGGCACAGACTGTTTAATGCCAGCTGGTTTGTTTTTCGGTCACACTTTAGTCAGTCAGTTTTAGCAGTGCCCAGGACAGCTTCCAGATCTGTCTGGTGTGTTCTCCTGAAAGGCAGCCATCTTAGAACTAGGAAAAAGCCATACTTGGATTTTGAATATCTTGTGGAAAGGAGAATTCTACTGCCACATGTCTGTCTGTAAGTTATCGGTCAATTGATTTATTTTTCTGGGTGCAAGCATTTAGCTTGCTGCATATTCTTACTGATTCAGTTCTGGTTGAGGCAGGAATGCAGTAACACTAACATCTGCAGTCCATTTGTGACTTGGGGCTCCTCTCTGTTTCATTTCCCTGTGCTAATTCTCCCCAAAGGGCTTATCAGGTGTCTTCAGTTTACAAAGCAGGCTGTTTTCTGACCCGGAAGTGCAAAAATGACTTGATTGGCAGAATTATGAATCTGAAAAAAGGTAGCTAGTTTGGAGTAAAAATCTGTAGTCCATGATGCTTAATACCTCATCCTCTCTGCCCCTGCAGTGACCCGCAAAAGGAGGAAGTCTCTGAGGAGGAAATTTGACTCATTTTCCAAGGAAAAGAAAGAGCGGGGTAAGCAGCACTTTACTGTTCCTGTTATATTGCTCAAAACATTCAGGGACGGGGTCACTCTCAGCTGAATTAATGGAGGGTAGTACTTGCAGAATGCAAGCTTCGTGGAGGCACTGCCCTTGTTGTAGTGTTCTAGTTGAACCAAAACAATTTTCATTGTTTAAACATACGGTCACTAATCCCCCCCTTATAAAAGGTATGCAGTTGTTCGTCACAAATGCAAGAACATGTTCTAACCATACGTTTGTGCCCCATGCCAAAGTAGGGAGTATTTATACTTTGGATCAGAGCAGGCTGAGAAGAACCAGGCATTCTAATTCTTTGTAGATGCTATATTTCTTGGTGGGAGGAAGATGGGGACTCTAGATGCCAAAGCCAACCAAAACTGTGAGTTTTATGACTGACTCAGCCAGCAAGAGCTTTGATGGTGGGTTGACCTCACAGCTTTGCAGATGGGCAGGAGGTCCGATGTTTCTAATCAACATGCTAGGCATGCCTCCGACCGGTCGCATTCCTTTCTGATAGAGCTGTGCGTTTTGTCGCTTGTCAGGTTTTCACCTCCTGAGCCACAGGATCACACACAGGGAGCGTGCTTTAATTAAAGCTACATAGAGTTGCGTTGTAGACAAGTTTGCCTCCTCCTTTAAGAGGATTAGAGATTAGCGCCTTTCACATCAGCTCCTCCCGAGAGGCAGTGCCCAGCCAGACGCCGGCCTATGCAGCGTGTCTAGCTTCGAGCCCTGGGGTGAGGAACCGAAACCTTGTTGATTTATTTTTTTTTGACATTCTGAGGCACAGTGCATTACAGGAGCCACTGCAGCCCCTTCCATTGAGGAAGTAGGGGTTGGTGAATCTTAAATCTTGCAGACTCGTGGTCAGTCTTTTTATAGGCTACATCAGCGGTACTCAGTTCGCAGACTCTGCTCCGCATCTGGACTGAAACACTATTTAATACAGACTGCAAAATCAATCTGGTCAGCAAAATCTACCATAAGGGACCCTCCCTTCAGTCAGTGACGTCTACCAAAGGGTCCCAGAAATTTTTATTTGGGGCAGTGGACCTTGGCTTTATGTCGCTGATGGAATTTGGTCCTCAAGGAAAAATAATAGCGTAGTGCTGGTCTACATGCACTCCTCAGAGTTCGGTTTGGCTTTAAAGAGATCCTGGATGGGCTTCCCTTCCAGAGACGGCCCCCAAGGCGTTCGGCATCCCCCTGTCCCAGGCCATCGCCAACGACCGCGAGCACAAGCAGCGGCAGGACGCGTTGCGGGAGAGCAGGCGCGACTGCCTGGACCTGGAGGCCAGCGTGCTGCACTTCCGGGCCGAGAAACGACAGCGACATGAGGGCAGGAAGCCCTGTGGCCCCCTCTCCGCCTTGGAGCTCCACAGCAAGCCTCTGTCCCCCACCGTCATAGACAATGCCCCCAGGGTCCATCGCAGGGTAAACCACACACAAGCCTCTTTACAGGCACATAAAGTAATATCAGAAACCTGTGATTAAAAAAAAAAATTGGCAAAATTATTCAAACTGAGGAGCGCCACTGTTCCGTGGGATACAAGATTCATTTGGTCAACTCGCTGTGGGACATGGTCATGAGAAACGGCTTTTTATTTTTGTTTTGCAGATAAGGATGTATTATGCTATATTTTCAATCCTCTGTTTTCTGGATCTGTGATCCACCGCTGTGTTTTTTCGCCTATTATAAATATTTCCTTCAAAATTCCAGACTCTGGGCCAAAATCAAAATAACCCTAATATAAATAGCGGGGAATATAAACAAGGAAGTTTACATTAGCGCATTACGCCTTCCCATTCCATGTTAAACTTGTCTTCTAGCTGTTATACACTTGTGATTATTCAGTTGTTGTTTAAATTTTTGGAGAGAAAATGCAAGCAGTACCTCAAAAAGGAGGTTCTGTTTATAACTCACTGAGCGAAGATTAGATGACTGCCCTACTCCTGCAACACCTCGACCACCGGCTCCCGTTCACAGATCCTGATCAGAACTCATGTTCCTCCCCCAGGGAGGCTTGTCAGTGGACTGCATTTCTGACCTGGTAGAGAGTCAGTCACGGCTGCTGGAGGCTCTTCAGCTTTCCCACCCCAACGAACTGGACATCCGGAAGGCAGCCGGGCACAGCCAGGCCAAGCTCAGCCTCAACCCCATCTACCGGCAGGTTCCACGTGTGGTGGAGCGGTGTTGTTGCCACATCCAGACCTACGGTGAGGCTGCAGTACATGCCTGTGCGTGCCTGTGCGCGTGTGTGGCCCCACTGACAGCCCTTCTTCTCCGTGCAGGACTTAACACAGTGGGGATTTTTCGTGTGGGGAGCTCAAAAAAGAGAGTGAGGCAGGTAAGTGTCACAGATCTGCAGGATCCTGTGGGGCTGTGTGAGCCGACCCCAGAGCCCTACACATGCTGACATGAACGTCATGTTCAGTCTCCTGTTCACCACGTGTGCGCGTGTCCTAGCTAAGGGAGGACTTCGACATGGGAGCAGACGTCATCTTGGATGACGAGCACAGTGTGCATGACGTGGCAGCCCTCTTGAAGGAGTTCCTGAGGGACATGCCCGATCCCCTGCTGCCCCGTGAACTCTACTCTGCCTTTCTGCACACCACCGGTAAGAGTTTGGCGCCGAGATCACTGTTATCACGTCCATTTGTCACAGCACAACATTTTTACTGCTGGTTATCCACAATGTGTCATATGACTGTTACCGTATATGGTAATGGGGGTAGTGTTAATGCACTGTTAGTCACCACTTGGTGTGACCAATGGAAAGACCATTAAGAAATAGATTAAGCCAGCTGGATGGATCCGTACCATAGTGTTTCTTTTCAGATTAATTTTAATGTATTTCTCTTCCAAAGTACTTTGCAAAGATTAGCAACAACCATAGAAATCTATGAAAACTAAACTGAGTGCAACATCAGAAACGGATAAAACTGATTAACAATGAATCTGAGTCAGCATGGTCCCCCCCATTCTAATTTTTGTCAGAAGTAACTGAAAGTCTGTAGGCTTTTGTTCAGTCCTTAGACTGGTGGTAGGTCACTCAGCCCGGGGCATAGAGGTGTGACATGCAGAGAGACACTGACATTTGCTACAGACACTTGTCTGTCTGTCTTTTAAAGGGAGTGGCTCTACATCATTTCTAAGCTGCAAGGCATGTTGGGTAACGAGTTCATATTAAGGTTATGTGAAGGACAATACATTTTGAGTTTTTCTGGCAAAGGTTAAATAAAATCCCGCAGATTTAGGATTGTTTCTTCCAAGAGGCCAGGGTGTCATCAAAGGTGCAATTATGTGCTGTTTCATCAACATAAAAGCATATGAATTAATTTGATGCATTTATACATGATATTAAATTTGAGTCATCTGATTTAATTAATTCTGGAAACACTTAAGGACAGGTTACAGAGACCAGCACAGGTTAGGAGTATAATTATTGTCTTTCCCTTGCCAAAAGCCTATGACTGTGAACAGGGCCATATGGCTAACGGCGTTAGCATGCTGCGCACGGCCTCTCTCTGACCTTTGTGTGTAACCATGTGACCCCTGGCCCGGCCCATGCTCTAGCTCTGCGGGAGCCAGAGCAGCTCCCCTACTTGCAGCTGCTGCTCTACCTGCTGCCACCTTGCAACTGCGACACGCTGTTGCAGCTCCTCGGCCTGCTACACATCGTTCAGGAGCACGCCGAGGACAAGTGCGGCCCCGACAACCAGGAGGTGGGCGCTCTGACTCTTTGAGACCCATTATTTCTTGTTTATTATGGCAGCCAATCAAATGCTTCCGTTTATGACACTGAAACACACAAGTTGGCTAAACGTCAAGCTGTAAGCAAGTTATACTCCTGAATCTCTGGTTAAACACCTTCTCATGGATACTAATGCAGACTCTCGTCTAGAATGTTCTTTTGGCCCAGCATCTCAACCAAATGCACTCACATTTAGATGATCTCATTAAAAAGAGCCACACTTGGTGATACCAAGCCTTTCTAAGCGTATTGTGTCACGATACCCACAATGCTTTGCTGTTCATCATTACTGCTTGACCAGATTTACTATGCTATCTCACACTGCACTTGCCAGCCTGCCTCATAGCCGTGTGTCCTCTTCCTGGCAGGTCCCAGGGAACAAGATGACTGCGGCCAACCTGGCGGTGATCTTCGGGCCCAACCTGCTGCAGCGCGAGTGGGGATCTGAGCGTGACAGCAGCCAGCAGGCGCTGGGTATTGAGGACAGCACAGCCATCATCTCCATCACGCTGAAGCTCATCAAGAACTACAAACATCTTTTCACGGTGGGTGGGGGCACGAGGATACAGAATAGGATACAGTATACTATATATATATATATATATATATATATATATAAATAAATAAAAATCCCTTGCTATATCGCGCTTCGACTTTCGCGGCTTCACTATCGCGGATTTTATATGCAAGCATATCTAAATATATATCGTGGATTTTTCGCTGGTTCACGGATTTCTGCGGACCATGGGTCTTTTTATTTCTGGTACATGCTTCCTCAGTTGGTTTGCCCTGTTGATTTCATACATGGGACGCTATTGGCGGATGGCTGAGAAGCTACCCAATCAGAGCACCAGAATGCAAATGGCGCATGACTGCAGTGTTCGTATTTTAGAAATATTAAAGGAATAATCATAATATATCTAATATAACTGGGGAAGTAAGTAAAACGAGTGCATTACTGTAGATTATAGTAAATATGAAATTATTTTTGTTAAAATATGTATTATTACAATGTCTTTACAACTGTATTATGTATTAAATAAAACTCCTCAATGATATACGATATGTATATTTGTGCGTAGTATATGAAGTGTGTTTATATACATAATTTCAACGAATCTTACCTCATATCTAAGAGAATATAAAGGGATTATAAGGGCTTAAAATATACAAAAATAGCCATATAAACATATGGTTTTTACTTCATGGATTTTCACCTTTCGCTGGGAGGTTCTGGAACGCAACCCCCGCGATAGACGAGGGATCACTCTGTGTGTGTGTGTGTGTGTGTGTGTGTGTGTGTGTGTGTGTGTGTGTGTATATAGTGTGTGTATATACATACATACACATACACAAATAAAAATTCTCTCTCCCCTGTGGTTGGCAGACTGATACCACCATTGGGCCCTTGAGCAAGGCTCTTAACCCCAGTTGCCCCAGGTCCTGGCTGACCCTGCTTTCTCCTCTATGCCACTATGATGAGGTCCCACATATATACTGAGCAGTCATTGGTTGCTTTTCCTTCGCTCTCTGGTCAAACTCCTACAAAACCATTTCTGCTGCATTCCCGTCAGGTGGCCAGGTCATGTGAAATGATACTCTATCACTCTCTTTTGTAGGGGGCTTGGCATGTCCAAACTTTTGACTGATACCATCCTTACAGTATATACAGTACATAGGGTAGATCCTTAGATCTTCTTTGACTTGTCACCGCAGGTATCTGCAGAGCTCCAGCAGGAGGTGCTAATGAGTCTCATTCAGACCGATCCTGATGTCATCGATTACTTGCTACGCAGGAAACTCAGGTGGGCTGTGTCGTCACAGAGGAGATAGCCAGCCGATGCAAATAGCCAACACAAAGCTATCGCCAGTTTAGCACTGCGCTACCATCCTTGGCTGAGGCTATCTACCAGCTGCTTATCCTGTATAGGGCTGTGGGGGTGTCTTGGAGCCTCCCCAGGAAGTGCAGGGCAAAAGGAAGGGTACGCCTTAAATTTGTTACCTTTTAAATCTACTAATAAATCCATAGAAATTAGAAATATTCCAGTTCCTGTGTCAAAGAGGTCTGTTTGTCTTTGAAGCTGTACCTTTTTGAGATAGCAAGGTGCTCATTCCCCAACAGCAGTCAGCTGACCACAGATACGGACATGGAGTCTGACTCCAGAGAACAGGAGCCCAAGACATCATTGGAGTTGGCGGGGCCCTCTGGTGAAAGCCTCTTTCCATTAGAGACTTCTCCTCTTTTCCCAGAGCTGCAGGGAGACAGTAGCCTAAGCAGCGAGGTGTTCTTCAACGTGCTCTGCCTGGGCCAGAGCAGGAAGCGTGAGTAGTGGGAGGTGGATGTAGGTGGAAGATGGTGACTCCTGATAGCTTACAGGGAAGTCTCAAAATACATGGTTGCCAGGGGGAGTTATTGTGTTGTCAGAAAGTGACTGGTTTAGTTACTTTAAATTGCTGATCGGTAATCCAGGAGGTAATTGAACAGTATTAGGTAATCCCATTCACTGCAGGTTTACAAGCCTTGCGTTTCCCCCATCATTGTGACCTGATGCGACCTTCATTCCGGTCTGTCCTCTTAGAGTCCTCAGAGGATAGCGCAATGAAGACCATCGGCCAGATGAGGCAGTTTCGCTCCCATCACGACCTACTGAGCTTGGGCGAGACGTCCAATCCGGTCTCGGAAGAGGCATGCTGGGAAGGATCCAGCCATGCCAGCTTCAAGCAGGACAAATCCCGGGACAGTGTGTGGGTCAGGCAGGACGCAGCCACCCAGAGAGGGATCACTCAGCCTCATAACTTTTGGGACTACTTCACGGGAAAGGTTACCGGCTCCGAGACCATTGTATGACCCTGCGGTGGTATGTTATGGTTGGCTGTCTGGACTTGGTTCACCTCATACATGCAGATCCTAAACCAGAACAGTAAAGTGAAGACATACATGCATATGTACATATATAGAGACGCAATAAGAGACACCTGTCATCCCGTCAGCCATTACCCAAATGAATGTTCTTATAAGTCTGCTGCCCCCTGCTGGATAATTGTCACTTGCGGGCAGTAAAATGGTGATTGAAGGTCACTGCACTGATAAAGGATACATTTGGCATGAATGTTGGTAGCTTGTCCACTTACTGGGTGCGTTTTGTTGTTGCTCTACTTGCCCTCCCCCCGATACATGCCGAGTACAGACGCTTACCTCTTACTTCGGAAAAAGCTTTCCTACTTCTCCTGAACTTACTCCTTGGGGAGCTACCAGCATCTAAGCTGCTCATGCGTCACCTCGAATCCTTAAAGTGACACTCACCTTCTGAACTATGATGCCAGTCTTCATGTAAATTATACTGTAAACATGTATATTTCAGCATTTATGTTAAATAAATGTCTTTTTCAGCATTTTATCTGGAGATTGACAAGTACTCCCTCTAGCCGAATTGTGCTATGCGGTAACGAGACAATGATGCCATTTAAATGGGTGTGCATCTGGCCTAGTGAAAATTAAGCACAATAAATAAATGTGTATGCCACTATAGCGCACCCATAATCTTGGTACTCTAATTCCTTCATCTTCTGCAGTAGCACATCTGTCACTGACAAACAGCCTGTAAAAGAATCTGAAACATTCTGCTCCTCCAGCCTGAATCCAGACCCTGCTGCCATCACTGGAGGAATTCAGTTCAGTGGGCCTTCATGAAATGACAACAGCACCTCGAGTGCTAGAAAAATTACCTTCTCATTCTTACACTTGGTCTTGGCCAACATTCTAGAATTTGTCCGAATTTCATCTAATGTTTTTCAGCAAAGTTGAATTTGTCCTCAGGAGGGAGCCATTTCCCCACAAAGTTCACCTCAGGGAGCCAAAACAAGTCATTTTGGAACGGTCTTAATGCAGTAAAGGAGAATTACAGACAGACGTCAGCCATCTCCTAGCTCTATATGACAAGTACCGACAATGAAATGGTGAACTGTGAAGAAAGACGTTGAAAATTTGTAGAAAAACGGTTACTCAATCAGCCCCATTTTCAATGTAAATTAACTTGGAGAGCGAGCTTTATTTATTTTGAGGAGGGAGGCATTTTAGCACCATTTTAGCAGTGTGTGAGAGCTCCTCAGGGTTCTTTATCAAAGTGAAATACACCTTTTCAAGTACTAAGAATTTATTTTTAAAATCTCTGCTTTGGGCGTCTAATGGCATTTTGCTCTATAGCCCTATGTGGTCAAAAGCGCAGGTCGTTCATCAATGCCACGGCTCGAAAAGGCTGCGTAGCTCCCAACAGGGAAGCAGGCTGAGCCGGCTGCCACCGTCTGTCTGCAATAATAAAGACGCACTGCCAGAGAGTGTGGCTGCCCCAGGTGAAAGGCTCTCGTAAACAAGCAACCTTCCATGCAAAAGAAAAAGCTGACACTCTGGGCACCAGTCAGCGGCCCCCATGTTACCCATTAACGTCTGGGTATCTGACATGCTTCACGTCAACCTGCCTTCTCCCCACCCCCACCTCCACCTCCCTTTTTCAAAAAAACAGAAGCAAAGGGAGCCAGCTGGCCAGTAGCAGGAATCTAATAACTGAGATAACAGACACTCTTGGAATCAGCAGCACAGACTTGCGAGGGGCTATACCCATTTCCTGTCACCGGGGGGTAGCAAGGCCTGGCTCGCGTTTATGAGCCTGCAGGAAGAGGTGTGAGGTTTCGATCATGCTGGGTAACAGTGGGCTTAAGGTGGAAGGTCATGAAGGATTGTCTGATGATAAAACACTTTCACAAAACACATTACAGGGGTTAACCTTCCTGCTTAGCTGTCTTCTGTATGAAGATCTCGACGTACCACAGAAAGACGAACACTGGTGGGTAGAAACTACAGTGTTTATTGGAGATGCTCTGGGTGTGCCTGTGCCCTTTAGCCCTGACAAGGGAAACCCTGCCCACATATTCCCTACCCCCCCCCACAATGAAAAGCATACTGCTAAGAATGTGGTATGTCTCACGGATTGGGCACTGACCCGGTCCACTCCAGAGGTTATTTTTAATGAACGCAAGGCGACCACTTGGTTGCACCGTCACGATCCAATTTGCTTGGAAGAGAGGGAATAATGACCTGGTGGCTTTTACGGACCAGACACGGCCTTAAGCTGCACACGGCAACGGCAGACACGGGGTCTAATATTCACACACACGCACTCACTGACCGATTCACTGACACCTCACTGCAAAGGAGGAAGTTAATAATTAAATAGGAAAGCAAAGCATTACAAAGGACAACCTAAGAGTCACCATGTACCCAGTAGATGCATGTAAATGTTATTCATTTTTAAGATATTAGACAGGGCTAGCATAACTTATTACAAATTCAGGAAAACAAACCTTACAAACAGCAGCAGCAGCATTCCATGAACTCAGGAAATACAACTTGGACAAACCTGGCTTGTGTATGTATCGCAGAATAAAGCAGAGCACCCCCTGGTGGCGGTGCATAGAAATCCAGGCGGTGGGGGTAGGTAGGCGAAGAAACCGGAACAGTCACCGCTGACCCGGACTGTTTCACATTCATGAAGCCCCAAAGCTTCTTCCAGATCTGCAAGCTTTTCCAATCCCCACCACCCCCCCTCCTCCCAGCTACAGCAACACCACAAACCGCATGACTGCACGACTCTACCTCCCAACCAATAGCGCCGCTGCGAGTTTGGCAAGTCTGCGGCCATGGCAAAATGGGAGCACAAGACGCACAGGACGGGGAGGCCCACTAAGGCGGCAGCCAGTGTGGCCGTCACCACTCAGGCAGGGACAATATCAAGAGAGCATTAGACACCCCTTAGATGTCTTGGTTACCTTAGTAACAACGGACAGAAGCAGACATATGTGTGTAAGTATGCAAGCATGCATATCTGAATGCGTGCGCATATACGTATGCACATACGAATGCCAGCATGTACATAGAAGTCGTTCTCCTTAAATATAACCATATTACCGCTGATAACTGATAAAAGTTTTGCATCTCCCACGGCCACTAAGAGGTCAGGCTACCGCCAGGTTGCACCATTGCCCACAATAAGCATGACTGTCCATCGAACTCCATTTCCAAGACCGCTACATGAGGCAGCCCTTTCCAAATTCCCCCCTCCTCCCAAGATGAACTGAGGCAACAATCGAGGAAAGCCACTGCTCCATGTTGGGTCGGCCATCGTTTGTTTCTGCCCGAGGGTCCGCTGTTTGCTCCAGTGTGGTGTGCCACAAAAAAAAAAGGAAAAAATTAAATCAAGGAAAAGCCTTAAGGGAAGGGGTCTGTGCGACTCGAACGCCGCCCCGACCGTGTGACAGTCCCCTCAAACATTCCTTGCGGCTCAGTCTCTGGACTGGTAGAAAAGAATGTATCCCGATTCCGAATTCTTGGAGATGTCTGACGTCAGGCCATAGAACTCTTCAATTGCTTGTGCGTCGATTTTCTACAAAGGGAAATGAGGCAGGATTAGTACCTTGCGTCACTCGTCAGGAGTACACTGGGCCAAAACGATGTCAGCTTGTCCTTCAGTTCACCTTGTAGGCAAATCTGTTTGGCACCTCAGCCACATCTACTATTTCAGTTTCAAGTACCAACAAGCAGCACGACAGAGTAATTTACAGGCGGCAAAATGCAATGCTTGTGGATGTGCTCAGTCCTCTACAGAAGGGAGATTTCACCTCCTCAAAGCAAATGCCTCCAAGTTCCCCCAGGGCAGAGATATGAACCCAATAGTCAGACTCTACAGATAATGGCACGAGTTCTACAGCCAGGCAATAAGAGCCATGTTATAGCCAGGCTTGACAAGGGAATGACCAAGATCCAGAACACAGGATCAAAATGGAGAGGCATGAGTTTTAGACAATCAGGATCTACAAGGACATCTGTCAAGAAACGGAGAGCCCAAGCACGTGCCTGCAGCAGAAGACCAGCTTCAAGTAGGTCTGCTACCAGTGAGACAGGTTCCCCCAGGACTCACCTCCACGATGTCGTCATCGAACAGCAGCCAGAAGCCATGGCTCTTCACAATGGTGATGTAGTGCCCTCGATTTGGCCCGCTGTGGAGGGGGAAGATACCAAGTTTTTCCCACCATTTTTTGTGCTCTCCTATGACCCATGACCAGATTCACACCTGGAGGGGAGGGGGGTCCAAACCCACCTGCCACAGTGCACCACCACGGCCACCAGGTCGTACATGCGGTCGGGGTTGGTGGCGTCACCAGAGGTGTTGAAGAGGCGGAGCTCCAGCGGGAAGACTACGCGGTAGGACAGCTTGGTGTAGCGATGCAACTGCTCCATGTACTTGAAGCGCTTCAGGTGCAAGGCCAGGATCATGGGCAGCTTCTTCACCCTCATCCTACACACACACACACACACACTCAGTATGCATTGTAAACAGAGAGGCTCATGGCCAAGGTGTGAGGCTTAACTGCACATGGTGTGTAGTCAGTTGGTGACGGATCCATGCCCAAGCCCCTTAACCCCAGTTGCTCTGACCCTCACTTGTACGTGACTTTGGGCAAAAGCGTTTGCTAAACAAACGTAAGTGTATATTGACCCTAACATGATCACATATCTTAAATTTTAACAGGCAAACTAATTTTTTTATTCAGAAGAACTTCTGCTGATTCTAACCCATTTATAAAGCTAGGCATTTCCCAAATTAGGTTGGAACCTTGATCACGGGACACTACGGTAAAGTTTCTACTTAACTTTGAGGGGATAACCTTCAGATCTGTCAGCATGCACTTAACCACTAGCCCCTTCTGCAACCCTTACGGCTGGTCATATGCGTCAGTCTAGCGGAATAAGCGGGAAGGCTTAGGGTCACCGCGGCTTGGGAATCCCGCAGCTCTCCGTTCATACTTATGGAAGCTCGGGAAACCCACCTGTGACCCGTTTCTATAGAAACAATCAGTGGGCTGCCCGCACCCCCGGAGGTTGGCCGCCTTTGCCGTTTTGGCTTATATCTATCACCATTCTCCTTCCGTTACCATCAGCAGCACGAGAGCCCCAGCAGGAACTGAGCCTGCCACTTTTCCCATCACAAGTCGCATTCAGTCTCTCACCTCTTCTGCGCCTCCTGCTTGCTGCGGCACTGCTCGCAGTAGTACTTGTACTCACTGCACAGCGTCTCTGTGTCGCTGAAGCCCCTGCAGGCGGCACACCCGAGGGGTTAGGCGGTCACTGTCAGGTCCTCCTCAGCCATAGCAGTAGCAGATGCTGGCGCACTGGGCCTACCTGAGGCAGTGTGTGATGGATGTGTTCTGCTCCACATCAACCGAAAGGTCCAGGAAATCCTCATCCTTACTGCTGACCTGGAGGTGGGACAATATTCACTCAGTACTGAAAGTGTTTCACCATTGGTTGAAATTCTGCCCATCTTCCAGTTTCCTCATTACTCCTACAACCCTCAGCCTGCTGCCCGCCTCTGCCCGTGCCCTCACCGCCTCACAGTTGAGACAACGCGTCTCATTGGTCAGTGTGCCCTGAAAGATCTCGTGGACCCAGGTCTGCTGCGGTGCCTTATGGACCTCCTCCCCTTCCGTAGTGGTGGGCCCCGTCGGCCCGCCGCCGTTCTGCACCAGCCGGCCGTTCTGCTGCCGCTCCTGGCCCCGCTCCTCCTGTAGCAGGTCAGCGATGGTATTCAGCAGGTAGTTGAGGAATTCATGGGCATCCTGCTGCATGTAGTTGTCGAAAAGCTCTGTGCAGGAAAACACCAGAGGAGGGGGTGTGGTGTGAGATCTCTGAAAACACAAGATCCGAAGAAAGCTGCCTCCATCCCCCATCACATGAAGGGAGCCGCCTCCACCCCCCATCACGACAAGGGAGCCGCCTCCACCCCCCATCACGACAAGGGAGCTGCCTCCACCCCCCATCATGCAAATGGAGCTGCCTCTACCTCCCATCATGCAAATGGAGCTGCCTCTACCTCCCATCATGCAAAAGGTGATGCCGTTATCTCCCATCACAACTTAGGAACGAATCTCCACAGAACATGCAAGCATCACATGAGAGCCTCCCCCTCACCGTTCTCCTTCCTCAGCCTGGAGATGAACTTCTTGGGCGGGATCACGCCCACCTTCTTCTTCTGAGTTGCAATGCTGTTGAACAGGTCAGCCAGGCAGGTGAGCAGGCTCTCCTTTCGCCGTGGCTGGGCCTTGTAGGCCAGTACCTTCTCCCGGAATGGCCGGCAGAAGTATAGGGCCTGCAGCACTGAATTGCAGTAGCATGTGTTCCCAAACTGGACCAGGCAGAGGGCAGAGGGTGAGGCAAGGGTAAAAAAGTAAGCAAAAGACAGATACATCACTTATATATTGAGCGGTTTAGAAACAAGCAAAAACGTACACAAGTCAATATACACAATTAAAGCAAACGAAACAAATCTTGAGGTATAAATAAAAAGTTTAGAGGTATTACATCCCCCAAGAGAGTCATCTCTACACTCAAATCTCTCTCCAGCTTGATTTAATGATGGACCTGATAACTGTATATCTGCGCAGTCCCTGTTTCTATAGGGAATGACACAATGTGATCACATGACTGCACTTGATTAACTGTGTCAGACTTCTAGCATTTCACTTAAGAAAAATCCTCATAATGGCTGCATTCTCCTGCTGTGCTGCCTACACTCCTGCATACAGCAGTGTGGACAGACTGAGCACAAGGGCAAGCATGAATGGATGTAGGGAGAGGGGAAACACTTACATTAACCAGCCCAAAGTAGTGTTCATTGACAGGAAACTGTTCCGGTCCAATCTCTTTCTCCAGAGCAGAGGCATTGGCGCCCTGGAAGAGAGAGGGCAGTCGAAACTGTAAACACACCTGCACTGCCCACACATTCAGAAACACAAACTGAGTCCCGGCAATGAGATGCGGTTTAAGAGTGTTTTGGGCACGGAAGAAGGCATGCTGCCTGATCTTGTCACTGTATGGCCTGGCCAAGCCTCCTTCTATCCTCAGGACCTGCAATTCAGCCGGCAAAAACCAGCGGCTCCAGATAACTGCAGGGGTATTGGATTCTGAAGGAGCTTTTTGGTCCGTGTGAAGCCGACGCTGAGCATTTCATAGAAAGAACTACAGTCAAGCTCCATTATTACGAAGACATTATATGCTCTGCTTAAATTTCGGGGGTTTGCAAGTGATTTTTATCTGAACGTAACCTGTGCTTGTTATCACACATCCGTCCATTATGAGTCATTTCTTATTCAGCTGGGGATGTGGTGATCCAGAGCTGGCCCTGAGAAACACAGTGTGTGACACAGGGCATGCCCACAGCAGGACACCAGTCCTCCAAAGGGCACCCGGTCGCAATAAGAATGACTTAGAACCACAGAATCACCATAATAATATGTCATTTGATTGCAGGAGGAAGCCAGACTGACTGGGGGTGAACAAATCCAAACACCGGAGATGGAGAACGTCGGCACACAGGCGGATTTCAAGATGCCAGCTGAATCAGCATACCACCCGTTACTGTAACATTTTTACCGTTAATTACTTGGGCATTGTGGTGTCTCAGTGGGCAGCACTATAGCCTCAGACATTCAGGGCTGCTGGTCTGAATCCCATCACTTGCTCTGTGTGTGTGTGTGTGTGTGTGTGTGTGTGTGTGTGTATGTGGATCTTCTCCCTGTGTTTGTGTGGGGTTCCTCTAGGTCCTCTGCTTTTCTCCCACAAGTTTAAGTGAATTAGTGTCCCTAAACTACTCTTAGTGTATGGATGTGTGCCCAGCAGCAGACCAATATCCCAAACAGGGCACCCTGTGCCCACCGTGACCCTGTACTGGATAAACGATGTGAAAATACATGAATGGAAGTACAGTGATTTGCTGAAGGTGGTCAACAAAATTTTTCACAGAGGGGAACTTATTAGACTCATCTCCCGTTTCCTAATGACCATGCCACCTGCTATCAGGTGTCAGTTGACATTGTCCTTTTTTTGCTACCAGTACTCCTAAAAGAGTGATGAGACCTACCACAAATCGGGTGACTCAGATGGCTGTTAAACTACGACATTACAAATTGCCCAGGAAGTACTCCCATGAAGAAACCGGTTTAGCTGCCATGTTGATAGGAGTGACCGGGGTCACTCTCCGACGCCCTCTAGGGTTCATTTCAATCAGCAGCTAAGAGGCAGCCAGGACGTGCCAAACATCCAGGCACGTGATTACCATGTTTTCCACGCATTTTTACGCTTTAAATCATGCTGACGCATTCGAGTATCCTTCCCTTCAATAATAAACCCAAATATTAATAACAGACAATGCAAATACGCGTTTGTATTTCCTGCTTCATAAACCCAACATAACCAATCCAACCGATGTTGTAAATAATATAGAAGTAACAGCAGTTTTAAAGGCATGCGATTCAAGCGAAGTGCGTGTTGCAACCATTTGTCAAAGTGAATGGGGGGGCTCTATTAATTGTGCCAACCCCCGTCCATAATAATCTCGCAGTTACTCCAAAAGACACCGGTTGTGAGCTTACACTTATTTACCGCCTAATCGTTGTCGCCGGCGTAATGCACAACACTTCCAGACCGACTGCCAGGAATGCTGGAAGTCACCTAACCGCGGCTAACGCTAGCAGGGCGACGCGGCGGCGGCCACCGGCGCTGCTGCAAATCCCGAGTCAGACTCCATTACTGCGTTACCTGCACACGTCCAGGTTGGGACGTAAATAATGCCTGCGTGTCAGATATAATCGCGTCGCCCACTAAAAGTAACCCTTGATCAACTGCCGTTAGCCCAGCCAGCTAAAAACAGTGCTAATAACACAGCAGTGGCTAAACGATGTCCCCCTGCCTCACGCACACGTCTATCGGATCCGATAAGATTACTGCTGGTATATGTAGCAACCATGAAAGATTCAGAAAAATCGGTGTACGACTGCGGCCAAAGGAGCGAACTTAAAATCGTACGGCTACCTAAATGGAGATCACCAAAACACCAAGTGCGATATGAGAGCCAGGCATGGAGGCGAGCTGCTTAGAGCAGATGATAGGACGGCACCGAGGAGCAGGAGGAGGATCGGCCGAAGCTAGTCAGACGAGGAAACATGTCCACCTACCATCGTACAAATCGAGGCGATCTTTCGGACTGTCATCAGTATTTCCATCCGTCTGCCGCCATATTGGACCAAACCTCAACTTTAAACGGTGACAGCCGCGGAGGCTTGGGTTCCGGGGAGGGGGGGGAAGGCTTGAGCCCGATCAAAGCCGAGCTCCGGGAGGGAGTGTCGTGGCGGTACCCTTCCGACGCGACCCGCAGCGCGCAGCACGGGCCCTTCCTGTGGCCCCGCCCATTGGTGCGCGAAAGCGAGGCTGCCGGCACGAGGCACGCCGGTCGACTTTCGCAGCCTGCGAGCGCGTCGCGGGAAGGCGCACGGTGGACGTCTCTGCGGTAGCCATGCACAAAATGACCCTCTTATTTAATACACATCAACTGAGTTTGAAAAAAATATGCCAGGCTTGTGTTAGTTACTTGCAAAAGCTTATGTTACTAGAACAAAGGTACGCCAAAATATGCACCTAATATTTTGATTACTTCATTATGTGATTTTGAACTGGGGTAAACGCAAATGAATTTTTTTACAAGCCGGATTTCGATTTTACCCTGTATTTTAAGGACTGTCTTAGTTTTCTATCTTTGACATTTAAAAAAATATGGAATTTGACGAAACCTAATTTTGAAAGTATCCTGGGCTTTTTATTTGTGATAATGCAAAGCAAACTTTGCAAAATGAAATTACAGATTGATGTAAATGTCTTAACTGTGTAGTTATGTCTGTGATAGGCATAGGTCACTCTGGATGGTCATTTTAAAACGGTTGACGAACGTGATTCAGTAGAAACACCATTATTAACGAAACAGACGTGCTCACATAGTAAATATATTGCATCAACGTTTTTGCCTAAGCGCCTGCAAATGTGACTATTTAAATGATCTATGGGAAAATGCAGCAGAATACAGACTGAAGAAAACAGCAAATTGGTGAAAGTATTAGGGTCATGCGTTTGTCATCCTTTCGTGGTCGCCCACTGGTTTATCCACGCCCCTCACACCATGATCGGTGCGTCTTGTTTCTCTCTTACTAAGTACTGTCGTGGTTTCTATGGCAAGCAGTGAGATCCGCTTTTTTTCCATAACTGCTCCTGCTTTTCTAGAGCATTTACAGTCCATGTTTCCCCGTGACCAGAGATATATATTAAACTGATTCAGGTGCTTTTAAGGGAACCGCTTGAAGGATTTATGTGACGCTTTTTAGTTGTAGACCTTCTGGCTGTCAGCTGATCGTTTTCATGCCATCGACGAGAAAAAAGTGCTTGTGGACCACATTGCTTCATGGATTATTATGGCTGAAATACAGGAACATGTTGTTCTGTGCATGAAGAAACGCGGAGTGGAGTTTGCTAGCCGCTGATGAAGACTCTTTAGATGAAGAATAAAACTTGGCTAAATGCGTCTTCTTGCCGACCACCAAAGAACAATGAACAGTGGTTCTAGCAACTTTCTGCTAGTTCCTATACCGGAGCATCCCGTCCCAGACTGCGTGCCCAACAAAAACGTTAAGATTGTTGTTCTGGGCGCAAGCAACGTCGGGAAAACAGGTAAATTGTGCCATAATTTTGACTGCTTTACAAAAATGCTTTTATTTTTTGTGAGCTGAAGAACACGCTCCCAATTTATGGTCTATGGATCTGGGAGAATATTTACAGCTTCATCAATCTAAGGTTGCGCAATATGGCCGTGCAGTTTTTTTTATGAGAATCTTCATCTATTATTTTACCAGATGCATGTACTATAATCTCCAAGACCGAGTATATAATTATATTTTAAAACTGATTCATAAACCGAAAACAAGAATAACGATCTAGTCCTGTGAAAGTGCCAATAATAACTCACGCGGCGCAAATGATATAGATATAAACAGGCTATGTTGCATTTAACAATATTGTAGTAACGGGATAGTTTAATATATTCCACTGAAGACCGAAAGTTATCTTGTAAGCATGGACACCAGGGGGCGTCGAGAGGGCTGTAAGTGGGCCATTGTCATTTCTGGGGTCAATATTAATGTTGCTCCCTAAGTTGACTTAGACTTTTGTACACATGTACACATGCAAGTATGTAGATGTACACAGTGGCTATTTATTTGTTTTTTGTGATTTCTCAGCGTTAATCGTGAGGTTTCTTACCAAAAGATTCATTGGAGATTATGAAGCTAATACCGGCAAGTATATTTTAAATTACTTTTGCTCTGAAATTTGCAATGTAATACCGAAAAATATTTTATTTAAGTTTAAGTGATTTTTAAAAAGTAACATATGTATCTTAGGGGCCCTGTATTCAAGGAAGATCAGTCTGGATGGAGAGATAGTATCTTTGCAAGTTCAAGACACCCCATGTGTTGCTTTGCAGGTAAGAATTTTACAGCCACAAACTCATAAATCCAGTCTTCTCTAGAGTCTTTAGCTCAGTCAGAGTTAAGTTAATGTTTCCTATCTGCTTCTTTCATCGCTAAGTTCGAAATGCTCCTGGGATTTTCCTCAAATTATCTTAAAAAATAGCAGTGAAAACCATCAGACTTTTATCACAAGTCTGGCCTGAAAACACAGCCCACAGAGAGCACGTAGCCGGAGAGATAAGGAGGGCCTTGGAGATGGGCAGGGAAGGTCAAAACTTTGGATTCCTCCTGCATTTCACACAACGATTCCTCTCCCTGTTGTATAGTACTGTACCAACTTCTTGGGTGGTATCCACAGCTTTAGGTGGACTACAGACTATATCCTGTCTCAGTGCCCAAGTACTGGGATCATTTTCATGTGTTAGGCTGGTGATCCTGTACTGGGCTTGTTTTTGATGTGCTCTAGGTTGATTATTCTGTAGTCTATTAGTGATAGAAAGCTTATCTTAATACAGCATTACATAAATTTAAATCTATTTAATACAATTTGCAGTAGTTTCGGTCAATTTTCTTGTTCATTTCTCTGCCTAAATAAGAACAGTACCAATGAAAACAAGCTAGTCGCTCCTTCTTGCCCCGTGACCTTGACCAGGATAAGTGGTTAGAAGATGGAGTCCATCCATCCATCCATCCATCCATCCATCCATCCAGGCTTGTTTAGCAATGTAATAGTTTAATGACCATATTGAAATAGGATTACTCAGCAACCACATTAATGAGGAGTGTTTTCAGATTCCTTTCGGACCTTAGGGAAAACAACAGTGTTAAGAAAGTAATCAGTTTGATTTTTTTATAAATTATTTTTTTCATCATGTTTTTACTAACATGAAGAGATCCCAGCAGATAAATGATTAGAAGGGTTTTCTGTTTTAAGCATTAATAATAATAATAATAATAATAATAATAATAATAATAATAATTGCACATTTCATTGATGGATATCAGGGGTCAGAGGTAACTGCATTGTAAAACATGCAAGTAACTTCAGTTATAGATTGCGTGACTTTAATTTTCAGATCATTTTCTGTTCCTCATGGGTGTTCTCTCTGAGGTCTTGGGGTAGCCCTCTGGTTGGTATAAAGGAGGGTCTTTGTTTGCCCACCTCCTACAGGACGATGGTGAAGGCCTGCTGTGCCAGGAGCAGATTAACCGCTCCATCTACTGGGCGGATGGCTATGTCATGGTGTTCTCCATCACTGATCCCAGGAGCTTCCGCACTGTCTTGCCCCTGTATCAACATGTCCGGCGCATTCACCCCAATGGCAGCATCCCCATCATCCTGGTGGGCAACAAGAGTGACCTGTTGCGAGCACGCCAGGTGCCAGCTGACCAGGGGGAGGCGCTGGCGACTCAGCTGGGCGGGGTGTACTTCGAGGCCTCTGCCCGGGAGAGCCGTGAAGGGGTGCAAGCTGCTTTCATGCACCTGTGCCAGGAGGTGAGCCGGGCACTGGGTGGGACCAACGGCGAGAAAAGGAAGGGTGGCCTCCACCTAGCAAGGCCCAAGTCTCCGAACATGCAGGAGCTGAAGAGGCGATTCCGACAAGTTCTCTCCTCAAGAGTCAAGTCTGCCACCACCCTATGATATGTCCTCCAGAAAACAAGAGGGTGCTCTCAAGCAAGAACAAGATTCATTTCAGAGCCTGAGTGGACTTTTATGGAGTTGACGAGCAGGACTCATGGATAGACTAATCAGAAGTTCAGTCAGTCCTGGACAGCTTGTTTGTTTGAACAGCAAAAGAACCCAGCCTTGTCATATGGACAGTGTAACTTTTGTCAGACAAGCAGGCTTCAAACTTCCAGCAGATTCATAGCTGGTGATAAGGGCTCAGCGAGAATTTAGTGTTGTCATCAGGCATTTACCCAGTGAAATAAAAGATAAATCTGCTTATAAAATCATTTATTTTACAATGTTTTTTTTTCTTGTAACCATTTAACCACCTTTTCAGCTTGACCAGATGATGTCCACCTCCCATAACTACAGTTCTTTGCCAGTTTCATGTTCAGCCTTGATGATGTACCAATCATTGCAATCTCTTGGGTTGATTGCAATACTTTTGTGAAGGAAAACTCATGTAAATGCATCCTTACATCATTACTCAATGTTCTGAGCCCAGCTTTTCCCAATGGGGACTGTGAATGCCTGCAGTTCTTTCAGTCATACCTAATCAATATGAACGGACTGTGATACTTTTGGCGCTAAGCCTTAACTATGACATGCGAGGGCCGTGTTATTGTTTGCTTGTATATTGGTTTATTTGACAGGGCCAATGCATATTAACAGCATTACTACTTACTAGATATGCCAGAGTTAGCCAAACGGCTAGTTTTAATCAGGAGCTCCTGGGTTCTGAAGAGAAGAGCACATCCATCCATCCATCCAATTTCCACTGTTTATCGGGTTTTGGGTCTTGTCTTAATAGAAGAGTACAAGTAAAGATAGAAACATTCTGACTACAACAATATGCAAAACTGTCCTCATATCCCATTCATGTACCTCATTTTCTGCTCAGACTTGTGTATTTTTAACCCAATAAAAGGTAAGACAGCAGCCACTTGAAGTGAACTGATGTTATGCCATCAATCTGTAGCAGCCCAGTCTCCATGATTCTGGAATGAGCTCAAACCGTCTTTTAATAGCTTAACTTGTTGTGCGGATGCTGAAGGTTGCAGCCCTCAGTGGGTTTTCCCATGACCTGCCACGTCCATGTGCTACGTGTTAAAACTCCAAGAAGGTCAGGGGTCAATGTGCTGAGCGTGTTCCTGCAATAGAAGGGCCATTCCCGGCTGCAGAGCATACGCCCCTCCGCCCAGCCCCCTCTGTCCGTCAGTCGCTGAGCAAGCAGCATATTTTACTGCTTACACTTGAGACAGGGAAAGATCACAGCCTGTGTACTCTTTCCATCCTCCTTTGGCCTCGTATCACGGTGCAACGTGTGATTCATCACCCAGATACCGAAAAAGACATTTCCCCTTTAAATAAGCCGGAAATGTTTCTCCAGACGCGGCCAGAGGAATATTGTGTCGCCTTAGAGGCGGTGTGAGGGCGAAGGGATGAGTCAGGCTGTCTGCACCATCAACAGTGGGAGGCGTAGCTGCCTTCTCTGTGGTCCATGACCTCTCTTTCACTCCAGAGTTGACATCGCCTTGCAAAGCCTAGCAGCACAGCCTAGACGCATGCCACGACTCAAACCAGTCCAGCACAGAATCCAGCTCTGCTGTGTCCACAGCAGCACAGCACAGACTCCTGCAGGAATGATTGCACATTTATTTTTTATAGTGTTCTATTTTGCACGAAGCTGCCCCTGCTTCTCTGGCATTTAGAATACTTATTAATTAAATTGCAACAAGATTGAAATGCCCATTACTGTAAATCAAAAACATAATACATCAGATCAGAACTAGCCAAAGTCACATACGAAGGACAGTGGCCGCTCAGTGTGTCAGGGGTCATTCCAGAATTGCCTAGGACTGTGTTTCCCAAACTGGTCCTCGGGGACCCACAGACAGTCCACGCGTTTGGTCCCTTGGGAGCTGGGAGGGAGCAAAAATGAGGACTGTCTGGCAGAGAGCTGGGACGGAGCAAAAACATGGACTGAGTGTGAGTCCCTGAGGACCGGATTGGGAAACATTGATCTAGGATATGAGAGCTACTTGGCCACCCCTCCCCCGCCAACGCCCCCTCCCCCACCAGCCCTTGAACGGTCAGCCAAAGTGACTTTTTCTCATCACTATGCAGTGGACAGGTGGGGGAAAATGGCTTCCTTTGCTCCAATGGTGCTAGACTGGATGTGCCTCCCTGACAGAAGTGGGAGAATCAAGGAGGGGAAGAAGGATAGCAGAACAGTGTGATGATCCCTGCTGGGGTGACTGGCGGTGGGTCATAACTGACTCAGTGAAGATGCAAATGCTATGTTCTCCGGCGTGAGATACTTTTCCCAGCCTCTCTTTTGTAGGCTGGCAGGAAGTGTGGATGCATTTAGGCCTATGTGAGGGGAGGGCGAGGGAGCCATGAGCACACAGCTGGCTTCCATTAAGACTTCTGGGATCAAATCCATAAACCAACCATCTCCACTGGCCAATGGCCATAGTTCCAGGCAGATTAATTTCACCCTCTACACTAGTGACCTGTGAATCTGTCCCAGTAGACTCTGAGCCCCATTTGGGCCATTGGATCACAATCCTTCTGAGTTTGGGCCAAGTGCCATTACAGCCTCACTGTGGATGGACCCTGCTTCCCACTCCCCCTAACCATTTGTGGTCTAATAACCAGCTTTTGCAATCTCAGGAAATTCAACCCGTTCTGGCATGGTTCTTTAGAAGCAGAACATTTCCCCAGGGCAATGAGGTAGGCCTACTCATGCTTATCAGAGGCTAATTTAGGAAGCTTCATCAAGGCTCTTGGGTGATTTGTTTCTATTTCAGGCTCCAGCAGTCTCCTTACCCATGGTACCCATCGTCGCTTATGTGTCACCAGGTGCAAATTCCATCACTGTTGCTCATTGGGAAGTACATTAGTCAGTGAGACATCCCTGCTGTATTCTTCACTGATAAGAGAATCCATATGAACTTAATCTGTCCCTTCATTGCTCGGTTTCCAAAATGCCATATACAGATCACATCAAATCTGGGTTAATGGAAATGTTTTACACCGCCTTACAAATGTAAATAAGGATGTTAAGTTTCTACACACAGGAGGCTGGCATTTAATCTGTGTCGAATATGTGCTTTATGAAACAATTATTATTGATCCACAATGATGTCAAAGTTATCAGAAAATGAACACCAAAATATAACAATGTTCCCCTCCTCTTCCTGAAATATGGTTACACCACTGGCCCAGAATAGTTCTGTATTCTTTGTGGCATTCATTGCCTTTTTTCTGTCCATGTCAGTATGGGGGAAGGGAGGCCCAGTGTTTACTGAAAATCCAGCCCAGAGCATTTCCTGTGTGGATGACGAGCATCGGCTCTTTCACAGGGAACGTCCTGGTTGCCAGATTTTGTTTCATGTTTTGATCCTTACTGACGAACAAGACAGAAGAGGGGAATTCAAATTGGGTACTTCCTCATAAGACTGAGGGTGACAGCTTGCACACGTGAGCATGTGTCCATATAGGGTCCATATAGGGTCTGCGTGCATCTGTGTTTGTATATAACCTTATGTCCAGTGCTGTAATTTTCCAGCACTGCAATATTGCAATGATCATCTGACATACACTTATATGAGAAGCTCATTTTCCCTGAAGGCTGTGGTCTAACACTGTTTCTGGGTAGGAGGTCACTTTGGTTTTCAGAAGTACTGAATCCAGTACCCTACATGCCAAGCAATCCAACTTCAATCATAGTCACTTCCAGATGTATCCTGAGGTCTTGCCTTGAAGAAATCTACTCTGTGCAAAATCACCAGAAGACCAATTTATTCCGAAATGGGCTACTCAGTATCCTCTAGTCCAAGGGTTTTCAACTGGGGGTTGTCGATATTAGTGATAGCCAAAACTACGCTTCATAAACCATTCACAGGGTAGTATTTTTTGAGCCCAGGTTTGCTTTGGGACATGCTTTGAGCCCTTTTTTGAATAGACAGCACCATCTAGTGGGGTCAGAAAATAAAGCAAATGGTTCATGAAGGGTTATTTTCAGCCATTACTAGTCCATGTTATAATCCATTGCTAATAATGTCAGAATTATCCCCTCTCCTGTCAGAATGAAAAATAACACCCACTGGAAAAAATAGCTCTGGTCTATTTTTATTTGTGGGTTCCTGGTTCACAGTTAGTAATTCATGGGAATAGCTAATAGATATTTTTTTAAATGGTCTTGGTGAATTCTTATTGAATCATTCAATCATTTTAAGAGATGCTGTGGCACAAAGACTGAGCTCCATTATTCGATCCAGTATCTGTAAGCTTGTGTGCGTAAGGAGGTGTGACATCTGGCTCTATGTGATTTGGCGGGACCTGTCGTCCTTACAGTCCCAACTGCTTGTTGCCTACACAGTGGGGGACCTTCTTTGGCGTTCAAGCACACTGCCCTCCCCAACACAATTAAATGATAATCTGATTATCCGTCATCCACGTGTCTGGCATTCAGGGCGCTGCTAAAGATTCTGAGCCCCATGAAAGCATAACATATCGGGCTCCCAATCCAGACCAACTATGCTCTAAATTTTTTCGGGCCCCTGTGACTCAGGGGCCCTTGATATCATCCAAAGAACCCCCAGCCCCTCTTTTACAGCACCCCTGCCTAGAATGCCAATTCCAATTGCACATCATGCTGGGAATTACTTGGCTCCAGGGCATCTCATTAACTTAAAGGACGTTTTGTTCATTTTTTAAGAATAACAGAGAGGTTTGATAATCAGCGTGCCCTTCCAATAAATTCTGCTTTTTGTGCTCTAAAAATGTGTAAATGAGTAAAACTGGGTGTGGTAAAGTCATCAGGGGAAACGAGTAAACAGTCTGTTTCCAATCCTCAGACTTCAGTTGTGCTATCAATCAAGATGAAGAGAGCGTGTACTGTGAAACAGACGGCCAGGAGAGTGTTGCGCTGCCCCCTAGCGCCCGTACAAGGTATTTAACGCGCCGCCTGAATTTATCAGCGGCTGCAACAAGGCAAGATTATAAGATATCAGACTTTGCGGGTTTACTTTATTACCTGATCATATTACAGTCCAACAGCAGCCCACTGCATTGCTTCCGTCAGCTTTTCCCAGAATGAGGTGTTAAATGTACAAGAGACTGCTGCGTTCAGTATTTCATAACGAGATTAAGCAAAACTCACGGAGCACAAAATACACAAGAATGCATGTCCGGGGGTGTGCATATTCCAGTCTAAACGGATCTGCGATTGAAGATTTTGTAGCTCACTAACGTGTTAGGCAAGAAGAAGACCTTACACAGCCACCTACGTCTATGAGAAATTACAGCATTTTATTGCAGTTTGTAGATTTTCATCCATAAGCAAATCGTGCTATTTGTGCCTGGCAACCTAGGCTGACCCATACCTGCATCACCATGCAAATACACCAGCACAGGACCAATATTTAGGAGTTTTTCGAATAGGTGCAATCAAGCAGTGCAATTTAAAGATTCGTGCGAGCGACCTTTGCATAACCAGTTAATGTAGATGGGATTTAATAATACAATCTGCCGGACAACCGTTCCAGGTCGGTGGCACCATCATACGGTTGTTACCAGGCGGTTCTGATGGGATTACGAGGTGCAATCGGGCCCGCGTTTTCCTGGTAAACGGCCAGTGCTATTTTGCAGCAATAATATCGGCTATAGTTTTGTAGCGTTGTGATATATGTCAGCATCGCGGGGAGCTTCTAATAGCCGGCACTTTTCCGTCGTCGTGTCATGGTGAGGTGTTAAAATTTACGTAAGTTTACTATATAAATGTAATGCTATGCTTGCCACTGCAAACAAATCGTGTTACAGTGTATTATTCGTCATTCTTACAATATAGTGAAAACCGGTGGATCATTGAATAAAGGTAATTTGAATGGCTATTTAAATGAATAAATATAGACGTCTTAGATATGTTTTGCGTAGCTTGCCATTTACTGTACTGCAGTTTCATTCTTTATGCGCTGCTACAAAAGTTAAACTTGCTTATCATCGTACACAATGAGAGAAAAGCACATTTAGATTCTTGTTGCAATTGTAAATATCTCGAATATGTTGTTATGATGTCTTTCGGGAAAAATCCAAATAGTACAATTTAACTAAAATTGATTTCCAGCGTCCAGACTAAACTTTTTTTAAATGCGGTTTCCTTTTTGGATAGTGGTCACTTAGTTTGCTAAAAGCCAGTCTAAAATGGGGGGAACCCCATGTAAAATATCCCACACATAAGTTCCTTAATTTAAACGGATGTGTCCATATAACATACGACTATTATGAAATAGAGCGGCATAGTTTATGGGAGACCTAAATACTCCTTAGTCTCCTGCCTCTGACTCCATTCTACAGGAAGTGAGGGCCGCTGTGGAGAGCTTGGTTTCCGGCAGGCAGTGACCCCTGTGAGACTGTGGGTGTGAACTTGGTGGCGCTGTGCCATGATGCCGCAGCCCTTCGCATTCCACAGTTTTCCGGAGAAGTGGAATGGGGCAGAGCGGATAGTTATCAGTGCAGAAGCGCCTTTACCACCCCGCCCCCGCTAGCTAGCCTGCTCTGCTCAGCTTTTTTTACTCCTTCTGACCGCTCTCTGTCTCCTTGAGTGCTCACGGACAGCTGTTTTCAGGGTCGGTGTTTAGGGGCCCTGGTATCTGGGGTGATGTGCAGCCATGGGCTCCCTGGGCTGTGCCCTCCGTGGGCAGCGACCCCACCAGCATGTGCCATGCCCTGACTGAGGTCAAGACAGCAGTGGATCTGTATGGTGAGTGCAGTCTGGTGAGCTCCACTTTTGCCCCGGTGACAAGATCTAGTCACCTTACAAACCTAACCTTTAGTTAATGAAACTGCTTTAAGTAACTAGTAATCTGAACAGAGTTGCTGTAGCTTAGCAAGTTGTGCGTTGTACTACCAATACATAAGGTTATCAGTTCAAATGTCTGGGAGTGTCCATAAATTGTGTCTTTCCCAAATACTGTAAGTTGTTATGAATAAATAGAATACAACTTTAACCCCAATGCTACCTGGTGCTTTAATGAGTCACACAAGGTGATCAGCCGGTAAGATCACAGCTGCAGAGCTGTTCCTGAAAGGTGCAGCTGTTCCATGAATTATAAGCTGAGTCATTCTGCTGCGTCACGCATTGCTGCTCCACATAGCTGTATATTTAATAAAGTGGGCCTACACTTCTCAGGGGTAAAGCAATAGTTGCTTTCCTGCAATTGAATCCTTTCTGTCTTTGCTCAGCAGTGTCACTTCTTAACCTTCAATTTATCGCCCACTGTTTTATATAAGAAATGGAGTATCAGGACCATACAGGTGTTGGAGATGGTGGAGTATTAAGTTTATTCTGTCATAGTAGACTTCCAGGTCTGTATCCTTCTGAGAACCAGAGACAAAACAGTTTTTTTTTAATGTTAGGTTGTTTCTTGTGTTGTGTCCGTAGCCTCCAGGATAGGCTCTGGACCCCCCTGCGTCCCTGAATAGGACAAGCAGTTACAGAAAACAGATCAATGATTTTGATTTGAGGAAGAAGAAGTTGGCAAGGTTACACCCCCACACATGTGATGTCATCTTAAAGGTGCAACTTTCCTCTTTAAGGAACAATAACGTAATAAAGTGCCATGTATAGTATGAGCGATATGAGCAAAAATGTAAGTGCATCTATATTTTGTGGCATAACTGTGGACTACTGACCCCATGGAGAGCCCCAAGACCCCGAGAGGGAGCCCCTGTGAGGCCAAGACTCTGATCTTCTATGTGTTTTTGTAGGTATCTCGTCTATTTGGCACCATCTACGACTCCATCATGCTCATGTCCCACTCTTATCACAGTCTATAGCGCTTAGGGTAGTGGCCTTCAGGGGGCAACCTGGCTCGCCACACCCTCAACCTGACCTTCCTTGGCTTTAGCAATCCCATCAGCATAAGTGATTCTGGCGCCGCCCTGCTGGACTATGTGGTACTAGACACAAATGGATGCTCCTGGGAACTCTATCGCACGTATCTCTTGGACATGGAGGTCAACTTGGTTAGGTTCCTGGGCCGAGTAATCAGCTTCCCTGGTGGGGTCTCCCCGGTTTACAGTCGGCGTTATCTGTTCTGGAGGTAAGGGGGGTGGGGTATATACAAATAGATGGGTACCTCTGGCAAAAATACGGGAAGTACGTAGAAAATTACGCTGGGGAAGATAAGCAGTTTGATGTTTATACACAAGCAAGAGGAGAAGCCAGTAGTATATATTTTTTTCCAATCACTACTCTTACTACCTTTACTCAAATTTTAATTTCCTCCCATGTTATCAGGTGTGGAGCCTTTCTTTGGGGGCATATTGTGTGCGACAGTACTCCTGATGGCTTTGTGCATACTGGGAATTAACTATAGCATAAGGTAGGACTCTCCACCTGCTGAACACCCCAGAGGACAGACTGGGAGGGTGGTTTTCATTTGCCAGGCAAACATCGAAGATGTTGGCTAGTCAACGTTCAGAAAGAAGTTGAGGGTTCCTTTCCTGAAGCGTTGGTCCTCACCCCCGTCTTCTTTTCTCTCCAGGTGACGCGTCGGCCAGTTCAAAATGCTCAGGGCTCCAGACAAGATATTCCTGCCGCTGAAAGACCTCACGTTCGTGGGGCTGTTGCTAAGCAACAGAGTCAGTTTTGCGTGTGACAGTGTCTGTGAAACTGTCCTTCCAGCTAGCAGAAGCTCTCCTGCATGGCACCTTTTGGTCTCGGGAGATTAATCAGCCTGACAGGGCAGTGAGAACTGGTTATAGAGACTGTTCTGGAGGGCATAGAACTAATGGATCCACTCCATCTGTTTCTTGTCTCCCTTGTGTTCTCCCTCTAAATTTTGAATGCCTCTCCATTTACTGGTGATGTCTGTGTCAGTTAAATGCATCTTCTGCCCTGCTATATATAGAAGAGCCGGGGGAGCAGCAGGCCTAGCGAAATTCAGACGAGCGTGTTTGAAGGAGAACGGAGCCTGAGGTCTCCATATTCTACCGCCCGTAATTCCCCCGTCACCCTGAAAAACTCCAATATTGCCGTCTATGAGGTGGGTGCATTGGGGGTGTCTTGTTGTGGGATAAGCATGGTCATGTGGATGGTGTCTGGGAGTTTCCTAGCCATATATGGGTTGCTTGTGATGTAAGGGTTACTTGGAAAATGCCCCTAAGAAAATTAGTTGCTACATGTATTGAGGTAAGTCATAGACAAGAATAATTGTTATAAATAATGCCTTTGATTGATTATATTAATTAAAGTTTTGCTTGCATAGGGGGACTGGACATGGTTAAAAAGGCTGCCTGTTAGAAATTTCTGTGACATCAACCCAGCAACAAGTGATGCCTTTGAGCTGCCATTTGTGCTTTACTGCCGTACAAAGGCAGAACAGCGTCACTGCACAACTTATCAAAACTGAGTTATGATTGAAATTGGGTCTCTTAGGCTCTGTTCTATCTCATGTCAAAATGTCTTCAGCTATGCACGCAAACTACTAATTGACCTACCTACCACACATACGGGTGAACAGTCAAAAGACTTTCTTGCCCATTTTCTCAGTTTCAGTGTCAGTGCAGTTATTGTGTTTTGCCTTTGTAGGGCAATATAGTCAAGTAAACGTAAAGAGTATCCATCCATCCATCCATTCATCCAGGGTCTGGCACCAACCCATCACAGGGCACACTCATACACCATTCACACCTACAGGCAATTTGGTAACTCCAATTAACCTCAGCATGTTTTTTGACTGTGGGGGAAACCGGAGTACCCAGAGGAAACCCCCCATGACATGTGGAGAACATGCAAACTCCACACACATGGAACCCTGGTCCCAGAGGTATGAGGCAACAGTGCTAACCACTGCACGATTGTGCCTCCATAAAGAGTAATAATAATATTTTAAATCAAAGTATTACCTGCCAGCGGGATTTATGATGTTTAATTCTAAAGAAAATGTGATAGAAGAACTAAATCAGAATATTTAGAAACCCTTTGTTCCCATTTAATGGACCATTGATCTCACACACAACCTTCCCACCCTGGCTCGCAATATTATGAAATTTGGCTTTAATGATGAGAGGTAATATTACAGGACAGTATTTTTAGAAAGAGCTTCTGTACTTCTAAGCCAGATCAGGACCCTTAAAGATCAGTGGATCATTTGCAGAGGTTGCAGGGATAGCCTTGCAGAAGACGTTTTTCAACCAGGCCTCCTGGTCTTGCAGATGGGGGACATCCAGCATGAGAACATCAACCCTTTCATAGGATTCTCCCATGACTGTGGTGTCTTCGCCATTGTGACCAGGTTCTGCTCCCGGGGAAGCTTGGAGGACCCCTTGTATGTGGAGGAAATTAACCTGGACTAAATGTTCATCTCATCACTCCTGTTAGATCTCATCAAGGTGTGTTTGGTGTAGGGGTAGGAGGGGTCTGCTGCAGAGTGCTGGACTGCTTTCAGAAATGTGATTATCAGAACAGCTATAAAGTATCTAGATCTGTAGATATGGTAACCAGTGATAACATAGGAACTGATGCCATAGGTACAAATCCAGTGGAAAGAATATCCTCACCTTCAGCCTAATCTGTGGAGGCAACGTTTTTCAACCCGATCCTCAGGGAACCCAGACGGTCCACATTTTTGCTCCCCCCCAGCTCCCTGCCAGATGGTCCACATTTTCGCCCCGGTAGGGTGCAAAACGTGGACTGTCTGAGGGTCCCCAAAGACTGGTTTGGGAAACACTGATCTGAGGTAATGACAGGCAGCAGGTAGTTGAGTGATTCAAGTTTTGGTTCAAGAGAGTTGGTGTTTCACATTTCAGTAGATGACCTGGATAGTTTGTGTTATTTTTAATTAAAAAAAATTTTTTTAAAGCTTTTGGTTAAAAGATTGTCCCTACAGCATATAGTCGTGCCTATGAAATTAAATGTTCTGTGTAGATTTTAAAGTAAAGTTAATCATGGGGATTATGGCAAGGATGAGCTCTTTAGAACCCAGTGAATGAGTTCCTACCACATAAGTACGGTACTCCAGCAACCTGGAGGGGCTGATCCGGGAATGTATGGAGGAGCTTGAGGTGGAGAAGCACAGGACAGAGGAGCTGCTTACTCAGATGCTTCCACCATACGAAGCTGGGGTTGCATATACGTCCAAAGGATGCGTGAATGCATGCAAATGCTTGTGAACATGCACATGCACCCCTATGTGCAAAAACACATGCAACCACATACTTATAATGCAGAAATACATGCAACCACTGATGCAGAATACTTGCATGCATGTTCAAATGCATGCAAGAATAACTGCAGTTGCTCAAACACGCAACTCCCATATATTTGCAGATGAACATATGTTAACACATATATGTGCAGATGCAAATGTTCATATGGACACGACAGCAACATACATGTGCATGTTTATGTACAGATATAAACACAGATGGCCATATGCAATGAAAGAAAACTGTGTGATCATTACAATTTTGATGATTTGGTCATTTTTAACATCAGCATCCTTTGCTCTCTGAGGTCCGTGGCGAAGGCCTTGAAGTTGGGCTGTACGGTGGAGCCAGAATACTTTGACGACATAGTGGGCTTTACCACTATCTTCACCGGCTACGAGCCTATGAAGGTGGTGAATTTGCTCAATGATCTCTATACTCCGTTCGATGCTGTCATCGAGAACCACGACGTATATAAGGTATGGGCTCCATGGGCTCCCTCATTTGCAGCCTGTATTTTTGTACACAGTATGTCCAGGTCGTGTATAGAGATCGGTTAGCGGGATTCTTTATTCTGGTAATTCTGCCACAATCCATGCCTCTTGTGTGTTCTTACACTTAGCCTTTTGCATGATGTGAGCATTATTGTGATCATATCATATGTGAGCATTCAGCTGCAGCTTGTGGGTATGCTTTACCTTCTGAATGAATTCAGAGTTATGGGCAGGTGCAGGTAAATGGCCCAATCTGTTACCCATCAAAAAATGAGAATGACCAGAACATTCTTCAAGAATGGTCAAAAATTATTGACACAAATTAAGAACAGAAACGGAACCAAGTCAAAATCCTTTATATAAATAATATAATTATTCAGTTTTTGTTCCAGTATCAAAATTAACTCCAACTCAAAGTGCCAGGGGACATTAATAGAAGATTTCCAGTTTAACGAAAACCAGAGCAAAGTGCACTGGTCAGTCCTGGAGAGTCTGTTCAGGATCTTTGAATGTTAGGTTCAGACCTTTGGTGCCTAGCAGAGCGCTTGGTTAAAGCATGGATCGTCTGGGAATGGCGTGTCTCCACCATGGTCCCCTACTCTTTTTTCCTGATGTACATTTTAAGAAAGCAGGATCAGCCAGTCACGTGAGCAATACGGGGTGAACTGCCTTACTCAGAGGTCCAACAGTAAAATCACACTTCCACTTCTGGTACTTGAATTGGCAACAGCATCCAGATATACTGAGCCACACACCACCTCTCAGCTGTACAAATCGAAGTAGATAATTGCACATTGTTCAATAATTCTATCAAATACTGTGATAGACTATAAAATCTGTCTTGCGGCCTTCTCCATACCATGATTTGGCACAGCAGTAATACCACACGTGGTCACCAGTTTGTCACCGTAATCATGCCCTGCGGCCTGTCCCTGGTGGAGACCATTGGTAATGCCTACTTGGTGGTGCCAAGGCTGCCCATTTCCAACGGCAACCGGCATGCAGCCAAGATCACCAACATGGCCTTGGGCATCCTGAGTGCAATGGGCACATTCAAGATGAAGCACATGTCAGACATGCCATTATACAGTCGGATCGGACTCATTTGGGTCAGAACATCACCCCTACAGACACATTGTTGGTGGTATTTAAAACACTGACAAATTTTCATAGTCCTGTAACTTTAAATGAAGTTAAAGGAAAACATTTTTATATAAACAATGTTAATTTAAACAGTTGATTTAATTTAACATCATAATCTAGCCTCTGTATTATAATGTCAAATTATCAATGTTTTGTGTGTTTATAACAATGTCGGTTCACATGTGCATCACTACCCCTGCATGCATGTGTTCTGCTCATATGGCCCAGTGTGACAGGTGTTGTTGGACTAATGATGCCCAGGTATTGCCTCTTTGGAAACAGTCTACATTGCATCCCTCATGGAGGCCACAGGCATGCGTAAGTTCACCGTGTTCAGTTTTTGGCCCCCAGGGGGAGCTATTGAGGCATGCTCTCAGTGCATATTCACATTTCTATATATGGTCTGAAAAGATTTCTCATGACTGAGAACACGCAGACAGACATACAATTATTGCACCATTCAATTTGTAGATTTATAAAACATACAGGAAAAATGGTTGAAATCACATATCGATGCCTGTTAAACGTTTCCCTGATCAATCAACTCAAAGTAGAAATTGCGCAGCGCAAAGCTCGCGGTCTTGCTTTGCAGCATACGGCATCCACGTGAGCTGCAGCATGGTGCAGTTCCTCTAGGAGCTGAACACTGGGTACCAGGTACAGCTACGCAAGGTGCCTGAAGTCCTGAAGGCTAGCATCAGCTCCTGCTAGCGTTGCCCTACTGACAGGTGGCTATGTGTGTGTCTCTATACGCAAAAAGGCAGGTACATATGTGGAGCTTTCATTGTTCCTTGAAGAGGTAAAGTCCTTCTGGCTTTCCCAGCCAGCCTGGGGCCTTCCAGCCCCCTGCCCTTGTTCCTTATTCTTGGCCTATGACTTTCCTAGGACACAGGATTGGAGAACACCTACTGGCTGATTGGCAGGGACAGCTTCACTAAGCCGCTGCCTCTTTCACCCGAGCCTATACCTCGGTGAACAGCACATAGCTTTCTCTCCCTCTCTGTGCTCTGTCTCTCCTTTTTTCTGGGACCTCATTGCTCACTCCAGAGCAGCTAATGGCCTGCAGATGGAGGAAACAGCCCAGCGCCCACAGTGGAAAGCTTGTAAAAACTCACCACAAACAATAAGCGGGTTGATGTCGTCCCCGTTAGATGTGGGACGTCGCATGTTGGCAGCCGTGCTCTCATCCTCTGGACGTTTGTCGGCTTTTCTTTTTATGTTGCTTTACATTTGAGATTAATTCTTTTATCAGTCAGCAATATGCTGGATAAATAGTATTATTCACAGCATGATTCTGAATTACCTATCTTCTCGTTGTAATCCTCTAAAAATGTTAAATGATAATTTTTTACTGTTCTAAAGTTATAACTTGCATTGTGCATTGTTAATTAAGGAAAGTTTGAAACCGAATTAGCATCAGAATTTAAAACATCAGATAATAAAGATAAAATCTGAGCTTAAAATGGTTACGTTGCACTTAAAATCCCTTCCCAGAATGCCAGTCATGAAGCAGATTGTTAGTACGACAGCAAATTCTTTGGGACCACTAAGTGTTTACTGGCTGGTTGATTCTTTTCCCATTATGCTGGATGTTATATAAGGCCAAGGTCACTGAACATATGTGACCCTGCAACAATGCTGATGTCACCCCTTGGAATTCAGGCAAGAGTTTGACTGCCTTCCTTAAGCTGGAGACTTGGGTCTTTTAGTTGAGTAGACTAATCCGTTATTCTGCTCAGTTGTGCTCCTTCGTGGTGATGCAGGTTCAGTCCCTGGCTAGGAGCACACCTCTTAGGCATATAGAACTGCGTTGTTTTGGTATCTTCTTTCTCCTGGAATATTACTGGTTTGTGTTTGTCCACAGCATACAAGAAGTTATGCTAGCTTATATTAAGATCCATTAGCTCCACAAGGGGGGCGGCGTGGTGGTGCAGTGGTTAGCACTGTTGCCTCACACCTCTGGGATCGGGGTTCACGTCTGCACCCGGGTTCCATGTGTGT
>JAAGVU020000002.1:12595514-12639611 GCA_011763525.2 Mormyrus iriodes
GCGATGGGTTGGCGCCCCATCCTGGGTTGTTCCCTGCCTTGCACCCGCAGCTTCCGGGATAGGCTCCGGACCCCCCGCGACCCGGAATGGAATAAGCGGTTCTGGAAAATGGATGGATAGCTCCACAAGTAGTGTATTGTGCTGACAATACAAAGGTTGTGGGTTTCAATCTCAGGGAGCAAATTGTAACTTTTCCCTCTATTGTAAGTTGCTTTAGAAAAATGTAAGAAATGTTATTTGCAGGGATGTAACTTCATTGTAAAACTGGGAGGAAAGTCATTAAAAGAACCAAACACAGTTAATTCCTTGTAATTCCCTGTCTCACTCTACTGTAACGTTCTTTTTTGTCCTCTGCAGACCAGGGACAAAGGACTTCAGGTTGCTCCTCAAGAAGGAAGTGAGGAGGCTCTCCCACATGAGGCATGTCGCTCAAATTGCCACAGTGCATGAGAGAAATGTGATGATACACCACCACTGAGCCTCATACTGTGGTACCTGGGAAAGAGCAACCCCAGGATGGGCCCGCTGGACAGCCCAGACACTCCATGAGACAGAGTTTGGACAGAGAAAACAACTGACCACCGCTTTTGGGTTGGCTTGTGGGTGGAGTTTTCTAGAATACTCATTGCAGCTCGCCAGCAGAAACTGGAAAGGAAGGGAGAAGCAGGGTACCGGCTAAGATTATATGCTCCTGTTCATTATGAATCACCTTGCAAGATGATGTGGTAATATGGAGAAAGGTGGGGTGCATTACTCAGCACCGGGGGGGAGGGGTTGGGTTGTCCCAAATTTCAGAAAACAAAGCCGGCCATGTCTGTTCCTGTAGCAGAACACATCCTGTTGGGACTAGAGTGCTTACCTCTGGAGAATCTCAGGCTCACCTGTGGCTTTTGTCCTGAACTTCAGATAAACACAAGGCCCATAGGCACAGCAACGCGTGTTTCTGGGTCAGTTATGTACTGCTGGTATCTTTATTCATTTTATAAATACAAATGTGTGTGTGTGTTATATATATTTCATATACTGTACATATAATAGTTTAATCAGAGTATAGCCCGTATTTGTCAGGCATTTACACGATCCATGGACAAAATGAGTTCTGCTTTAGAACTGGGGGCAGTGAGTAGCTCAGTGGGCTAACCCTCTCTGCCTGTGATCGGAAGGTCACTGGTTCAGGCCTGGCTTTGGCATGTCTGTGGGCCCTTGAGCAAGGCTGTTAGCCCCCTGTTCCTTAGGTACCACTACAGGTGGCTGCTCTTCACAACCAAGCTTGCTCACACCTACAGAGAGCAAGATGGGGTAGGTGAGAACTTCCCTACAGGGATTAGTAAATTATATAAAAAAAAACACACTGGTGTGAAAGTCTCATATATTTGGTTGATAAAAAAAGAATCTTTCTTTTTCCATTTAATATATGTATTGTATATTTCTGACTACCTGATAACTGTGCTAGTGAAGTCACAAATTTTTACCTGCAGAATTTGGGATTTACTTTGAAAAAGGCATGTCTTCAACATGTAATAATGTTCATTAATCCACACTCATCCCATCTAGGGTACGCCCCTGTACTGTGCCCTGTGCCTTCTGGGAGAGGCTCCAGCCCCCCCCCCTCCCGTGACCCTGCCCAGGATGTCAAGTTAGAAGATGAAAGGACGGATAAACGTTCATCGCAGAAAAACACTTAGCATGTTGAAAAATTCTTACCATTTTCTTAGACTTTGCTGTTTGCCTTATCATTTTCATGCTATTGTGGTCACAGGAAAAACAACAGCACCCTCTAATGTGTGAAAGTGTATTTGCAAAAGATGGCAATTGTGTCCGCTCCTGAATTACCTACCACATAGTCTTTAAGAATGTAGACAGTGGCGGTGCCTTTAAAGTATATAATTTAATCTTTAAACCTTCCGGCTACATCATTCACATGGAATGCAGAGGCTGCTTCAACATGTAGGAATGTACCCGAGTACCTGACCACTGCTGGCAAATTGGCATTTTCATATACATGAAATTTATTGCAACATTTTGGGTGTAACTATTTGTGATTTCTTGTGCCTGAATCTGACTTGAAGATGGATTTCACATAATATAATATCTGTGATAGAAATAAACAGTTCTATTGACTGAGTTCGGTATTAGCTTACCATTCTGAAATATACCAATTAAAAGAGTAACACTCATTTGGCCATTTGAATAGAATCTTCAGATTCAATGCAACCACCTGTAACAGGCATTTGCAGTGTGTGAAAAGTCACCCATCCATTCAGGGGAGGTGTCATGAGCGTGTATTCGCGAGTCATGCTCCCCCAAAAGCCACCCACCAAGGACACCATTTTTTATTTTTATGTAAATTAAAAAATATATATTTTTTAATAAAGCCGTTCATGATAAATAAGTTCGGTCTCTCCCAGGGGCGTGGTTATAGATAATCTGCTTACCAAATGCCCCCCCCCCCCCACCCCATTGGCAACTTTTACTGTCACCCACCCCCGTTAGTTTTTTTCAGGCATCGGTATCCATCTTCCTTAACTGTGGTGAACATGGAGCCTATATAGAACCACGGGACACAAAGCAGGTGTGGATGAGACACCAATCCATTGCATGGCACACAAACACACAGTCTGGATATTTTAGATTATGGGCATTTTAGAGGTACCAAACCCCTTGTCATGTTTTTGAACTGCAGAAAGTTGCACACTGGTAAGCATTCAGCGGGAAAACTGGGAGAAACGCTGTATATGAGACACCGCACGGCTGGGCACTGAACCCACTGTCCTCACGAGCATCAATTTCATGTAGAAACCTTACTGATATTACTTGCCTAAAGCAAATGCCAAATGAAAAGCTCTTCATATCAAGTTAAATAAAATTTTAAAAATCTGTAAAAAGGAATTATTCTTGCTCAAATGAGTTATATATAGAATCAGACCAAGATTAACTTTTTTGTGACATTCCATCCTATAGACAGTATTAATTGTGTTGTTTGGATTAAAGTGAGATCTCTTTTAACCACTTCCAAGATCATCTCACCCATCTGGAATTAGGCGAAACAAAGGGTGACGCCCCTGTAATGCACTGTAATGCACACATGGATATAACGAGGTATGACGTGTTCTTGTCGAGAGAACTTTAAAATCCATTTTCTAAAAGATAACTTTGTTTCGTTGTCTGCATTTGTTATCTCATACAAAATGCATGCCACAAGAGTATTAGAGGAGAACTGGAGTTGCAGAGAGGAAATGCTAAAGCAGCATTTCTGTTTAAAGGACTGCGGTGCAAAAGCGATGGATAAATGTGCATTTCCTGAGACATTTGACAGGTTTGCTCATACCGTGTCAATAACTGACATCCAGACCTTCAGCTTGACCGAACCTCACTGTCTAGACTCATTTAAACCGCCTGGTTTCTGATTTCTGTCTGACGCTGCCTTACCAAGACTTTTCTTTCGTTTATCAATCACGTATAGAAGGAACAAAATGTATACAAAAGCTGTCAATGTAATGCGGCCACGTAATGTGATACTGTGCTCATCTTTTTTCTTTTACAAACTTCCAAACGTAGTGCCTATATCAGTTTTATGAGCTAGTTAGATTTCTTGATTACTGCTCAAATGCAGTATATTTCATAGCACAAAAATAATCACATTACGTCCACGAACCAGTGGAATCGTAAGCTCTGTTGTGTGATTAACATATTATTATCATTAATGTTGAGTATTCATTAGACCACTATTCATGATTAGGGGTTCGAAGATCATTCTACTAGTTCTGCAACAGGTTGCCTAGTTGTAACATATTAAAGTATATAGCTGACGGACTGTATATTACGATCATACTGATGCAGCAACGGTCTCGAGCAGACGAGTACTGAACGATCAATAAACTTATACAACCCGCAGATTACCTCATTCTACTCAGTAAAGGATGCTTAATTTACCACTAACATAGCGCAACAAACCTCTTTACTCTCCATCCCTACCTACACGAAACCCCGAGTAATAGCATCGCTCGACCGAACTAACGGGTAATATAATAGCCCTCGTGGATTGGATCAGGCGACTGTCAGTCACCTGCAATAGCCAATAGAAAAGCGTAATCGTCCAGCGATGCATAGGTCACGTGTTGTTTTTGCTGTGGTCTATAGCGATGTGTCCCGAAAGGCGGAGAGTGGCGCAGCATTAGCTGGCTAGCGGGTTAGGCTGTTCGCAGAGACGGGCCAGTGCGGCTATGTAGTGGCCGCCGAATTGTTTTTGTGGTGCTCGTGTGTCTGTATTCCAGGGGGAGACTAGAGAGAACCACCGGAAGGATCAAACAACACGCAGGGATCTCAGTTTTATTTGGAAGCATGGGGTCTGCGTCAGTAAAGCTGAGGTAAAGTGACCTTTATTAGCGTTCGCTCATGGCCAGTGTGATGAATTACCAGGACAGCAACGCCGCTATGTTGATGCTGGAGACACAGCAGCGCGCAATCGGGACAAAAACGGCGGCTGCTAACGGCGACACCTCTACCGGGGAGCCCCCCTCGTCCCTAATCAATCTCGGTGGCGCCCGCTTTCACCAACATTTGCCTCCCTCATATGAACAGACTCTCCAGTCCAGGGAACGGCATCAGCAGGCAAATCACTTCCAGTCGCAGCAGCAGTGTCCGGGGGAGGCGGCGGCAGTGGCGGGGGCTCCGGTGAGAAAGCCGTCCTCCTCCAGCCTGAACCTGGCGCATGAAGATGCCGCCGCGCTCGCAGCTTCAGCCGCTCCCACGCTCCCAGCCGCTAGCGCCGCCGGTTCGGACGGGGCGGATGACATACGGAAATGCGGCTACATGAGGAAGCAGAAGCATGGCCACAAGCGTTTTTTTGTTTTACGGGGGGCAAGTCATCTGGGCCCCAGCCGCCTGGAATACTATGACAGCGAGAAGAAATTTCGAAACAGCCTTCGCTTTGCTGCCGCTGGTGGGGCCGCCGCTGCCGCGTCTCCTCCCAAGCGGATCATCTGTCTTTACCAGTGCTTTACTGTAAACAAAAGGGCGGACTCCAAGCACAAATACCTCATTGCCCTGTACACCAAGGATGATTACTTTGCCATAGTGGCAGAGAATGAGCGTGAGCAGGAGGAATGGTACCAGGCCCTGAGTGACCTAATGAACGAGAGCAAGAGGGGTCACCTGGATGCAGACGATCTGGAGGACATGTATGGTGCGGTCTCCCCGGTCACCGTCTTCAAGGAGGTGTGGCAGGTAAATGTGAAGCCCAAAGGACTGGGGCAGACCAAGAATCTGACCGGTGTGTACCGGCTGTGCCTGTCCTCTAAAACCCTCCATCTGGTGAAGCTGAATTCTGAGACTCCCTGCGTGAGCCTGCAACTGATGAACATCCGCCGCTGTGGCCATTCCGAGAGCTTCTTCTTCATCGAGGTGGGACGTTCGTCCTCCACAGGGCCTGGGGAGATATGGATGCAGGTGGAGGACTCCGTGGTCGCTCAGAGCATGCACGAAACCATCCTCGAGACGATGAAGGCACTGAAGGCCTTTGTGGATTTCAGGCCCCGGAGCAAGAGTCAGTCATCGGGCTCAAATCCTGTGGCTTTCATCACCACTCGCCGACATCTGGGCAACCTGCCGCCCAGCCAGACAGGGCTGCAGCGCCGATCCCGTACTGAGAGCGTGGTGGGCACCCCGTCCAGCTGCAAAGGCAGCAGCGCCTATCGATTCCGCACATCCAGTGAGGGGGAGGGCACCATGAGCCGGCCCTTCCGTTCCGCAACGGGTAGCCTGATCCACCTGAATATGGGCCGAGGCAGCTTGGGCCGGCAGGACGGCACTGGCCGCTACTCACGGGCCCCGTCCGGTTCCTCCTACCACACACGCTCCGCCTCACTACCCGTTTCCCATTTCTCATATGCCACCAGTCCCGTCAGCGTGTCCAGCAGCAGTGGCCACGGTTCAGCCTCCGACACACTCACGCAGCCTTCCAGCGCTTCCCTCTGCGGCTCCCCCAGTGACGGCGGCTTTAACTCCTCTGACGAGTATGGCTCCAGCCCTGGAGACCTGCGTTACATCAGGGTTCGCAGCGGCACTCCGGACTCCCTGAGTAACACGCCCCCCATCCGCGAGGAGAACTGCCTGAGTGAGTACATGGCCATGTGTCGGTACCGTGAGACGTGGGGTGGCTCAGAGGCTGCGCGGGATGAGAGCTGTGATGAGGAGAAGCTGTCATGGAAACGGGCACATGCGTCCAGGCCGATGGGAGCTGGTGTTGCCGTGTACCAGAAGACGACTCAGACCACGTCTTTGCTGGATGAGTCCACGGCGGTTCCGGTGGCCAGCCCTCTGGGGAGCAACGGTTCGGCCTTCCTTAAGTCAGGCTTCAGCTGCTACGCCGAGCAGTCCTGCCCGGCTAAATCCTCGCTCTGCCCTGACCAGCACAGGATCCCCCCCAGGGATGATGGTTACATGCCCATGATGCCTGGTGTGGTGCCGTCACGAGAGGACAACTATGTGCCTATGCAACCCAGCCCACGCCACCCCCTTCCTTCCCAGGTTCAGGCCACAGAGCTGGCCCCCCCTCAGCAGCTGGAGACCCAGGGCTATATGATGATGCTCCCTGGGACCGGTGATCATCCGCACAGTGGCGAATACATGGACATGTCCCAGAGTTGCCTCCCGGCGTCTGGCCATCGCTTGAGCAGGGGCTGTCACACTCAGACCCTCCCCAAGAGCCCCCGGCCCTACAGTCCCTACTTTTCGCTACCGCGGTCCTACAAGGCTCCCGTAAGGGAGAGTCGCGAGCGTGACGAATACGTCCCCATGAGGTCTCCCGCTAAGCACCCTGCGGCTGAATGTGGCCCAAGCAGTCCACCTGATAAACCCCCCAGCCCCCTCGGTTGCGCTGGGCCGTCTTGTTCGGATAAATGGGGGCCACGGCCCAGCCGCCTTCCCTTGGACCAACATGACCTCCGTGGTGCCCTGGGGGGGAGGGAGAACAGAGACCCCCCATCCAGTCCAGGGGAGTACATCAACGTGGAGTTTGGGAATCGTCCAGCCGAGAGCTCAGTTTTCTCACCGGAATGCGCAGGTGACGACTACATGAGCCTGGAAGCGGATGAGCAGCCACCGAAGGCTCGTTCCCCACGGCCCTCGCTCGTAGCCCCGTGGAACCCCCCCAGCTACATACGACCCCAGGCCGGCGGAGCTCCAGCAGACAGCTATGTGGAGGTCAGCCTCGGCGCTGGAACAAGGAGCCCATCAGGAATGCTGCGTCAGCTATCTGTGGCGGAGCAGTCAGAGCCCCTGAGCCGATGCCGGTGCAGCTCTGAGGCCCTGCCACCATCCGACTGCTCTGCCCAGGCACCCGCCAGCCTTTACCAAATGGATGATGCCAAATGGCTGGGCTCCTCCACTTTTGACAGTGTCTGGCTTCACGTCGAGGGCGTGACCTCCCCTGGTGCCGCCACCCTGCCTGTCCCCACCAACGTAGCCTGTAACCCCAGTCGTCCCACATGTCGTGAGGGCCCCAACCCCCGGGACGATCTCAACTACATCGCGCTAGACTTGAGGGAAGACCGGTGGTCTGGTCGTGAGGCCTCCTCACCGCCACCGTCCACACCTCCCACTACGCTTCCACTCTCTGATAATGGCGCCTACCCCGGCCTGGACTTCACCAGGGTCGACAGACTGAGGTCTGCCTCGCAAGGTTGGTGCTAGCTTTTCTACCCTCTTCTGATTGTGTCTGAATTTTTCTAGTCCATGTGTGTTTTGTGATAGGGTATAAACTAGACAGCGAGTGCCCATTTTTAAATTCTCATTGCTCTTTAAAGGGTTAAGGTGCAGGTATGCTTCATTCAGTCCAGATGCTATCTGCTGTCTGTTTGAATCGGCCTGGTCACTTTGCCATCCTCAGCTAGCTTTTCTGCTACGTTCATCGGCTTCCCCCAGCCCTCTTTTGCACTTAATTGCCGCACCTTGAACATAAACTGTTGCTTAGTGCCCGGTACTCCAGCAGGAGGGTGACAGTGTGGAACTAGAAGCTCCTCTTTCTTGTTACCCAGATATGGACGAATGTCCACCAGGTTTATATGAAGCCAGCTGAAGCTAGGAGCTCCTTTTCAGGGAACACCGGAGGTATATTGGCTTCTTGACAACAGCTCATAGTGTTTTCATTAGGATTCTGTATGATCTTTCAGATATGGTGCTCTCTGTTCCACCATGGTGTCACGGAACGTTTGGGCCAGTTTGATTCAGTTTGCAGTATAGGGTGATCCAGACTTTCTAGCCTCATCATTCCTTGTAACTGATTTTGTACTGAACTTAAATTTTCCACAAATAGCTGATTCACGGAAAATAGTCTGGTCTAGAGTCAGTTAAAACCAGAGAGTTATTGCACCTTTTTCATTATCAAATACCTGCTGAATCACTGTGTTCCCAGCACCGTTACTCCCTCCAGAACATCGCCGCGTGACTGTGCCGTGCCACCAAACTTTAGACATGTGGCGTGAGCTATGGGCACTGATACCTGCTGTTGTATGACCGGGTTTGAGGTACCAATACCCACTGAATGACGGGTTCTGGGTGTACACTATATGATTTGACTGGCAAGCACTGCCACTTAAACTGTAAACTTAGACTGTATTTCATAAGCTCCTTCCATTGCTGCCTCTTAGGAATGTAGTAATGTGCCCTTGAAAAACCCCTTTATAGCCTAAATTAACTTGTGTATGTGTGGGGCCAGCTTGTGGGCGTGTACTCAGTCTGTATGCTGGCACTTACAGATGTGTGTTCCTCCTTCAGCCCATTCCCCCTCCCTATATGTCTCCCCCTGTACCAGTCCCATCCGTCTGCTTCTTTGCACCTTGAACCTTCCCCCTTCCCCCTACGTCATCATTGCCCCCCCCCGCTGCCCCTTGTCTGCCTCTGCCTGTCTGGATCCCTGCTCCTTTTGCAGGATTGCACCCGGCCGAACAAGGATGAGGTGAAAGTGAGTCAGTGTTCATGGCGAGCTCCGTCTGACTCATTTGTTTATCACAGTGCTCAAGCAAAGATTGTGAATGTGTGTGGATTTTCAGCTCTTCCTGATGGTGTTTTGCTGTCCCCACAAAATTCTATAATCTAGAGTAAAAAAACAGATTCCACCCCACCCCCCAATCACTCTGCTTAGAACTTTGCGCAATATGTTTTTGAGATCAGGTGTTAGGGCTTATGGACATTTTGTTAAAATGGAAGTCAAAGTGAAGTCCTCATATGCAGCTATGGGCGAGACACTATGGGGATGGCAGACGGTTTTTTTTGTTTGTGTGTGTGTGTGTGTGTGTGTGTGTGTGTGTGAGACTCTGTGGTTTCTCATACCGCTGCCACTGTTTACCCATGGCTGTGCTCACCGATCCTCCATCAGACTTGAGCCATATTAGCCACAGACAGAAAAAGAGGGGTGTGTTAATCCTTCCTGTTTGTGTTTACAGCTTTGAGGGAGTGTGGATTTTTCTTTTTCTCTTCTTTATATCTTAAGGATTGCAAACATATATAATCCTACACTACTGGGATCCTACATCAGAATCTTATAATTATCATAGAATTGATTTTTAGTCATATGTCTTTTGTTCGTGCCCTTATCCATTCAAAAATTTGTTGTATCATTTGAACATGCTGGTTAATTTGAATGCTTTTGCCCAAAAAATGGATTACATGTGTCAAGTAGAAGAAAGCTGGTTAGTGTTACTGGTCGCTTTTGTAGTTTTGATATATGACCCACTTCTAGGTATTGTGTGTGGAGATAGAGCCGGGTTTGTTTTTTGGGCTTGTGGACAAACCTGGGCGTGTGTCGCCACGCCGTTGCCCTGTTTCGGAGCCGTTTTGGCGCCTGCCTGGCAACGCCTGCCGGGACACGTGTGCCATGACGGAAAGATGGTGTCAGCGCTGAGGCATCCCAGTGCTGCAGTGCGTGCTCCACCCTGCTCGGCACCCCAGCGTGACGGCCGCTCGCCGCTGCCTTACAGCCCGCTCCAGGAGAGCAGCCAGCTAGCCAAAGACGGTGGTGGCCACACGGAGCCTGGGTCATCTTTTAGCTTAGACATACAAATGAGATGATAAACATGATCAAGAGATGTTTCCTCACATGCCTCCTGCAGACTGGCAGTTAACGAAGTTAAATAAAAAGTCAGTGTATCTTCAGCTATCGCTCCATGGTTTATACATTGAGATGAAATTTCCATCTTGTTGGTCTTAGTGTATGAAACAAATGGAGTATAAATATAAGACATTTAACATTACACATTGAGATATGGACATAAGACATAGAAAGAAAAATAGTTTAAGCAGAATAACAGTGACTAATAGCATGAGACAATGACACCAGATGCTAAAAAACAAATGGCAGATAGCAGTGATACCTAGAGTGAACATTTTGTAGTTTACGGAGGTCTTTGACATTGTAATTACTGGTTGTTGTAGTAGCCTTATGGCTGACAGGTAGAGGCTGTTTCTGAACCTTGTGTTTCGAGTCTTGATGTCCTTGGTGTTGTGTGCCATTCCCAGGCAGGGTGTGGTGAAGATGTTTTGAAGTGAAGGCAGATGTGTCCTGGTGATGGTCTGAGCAGGCCTTGCTACTCTTTACCAGTGCATTATAATTTACTGGAGCAATTTAGGTAAAATACTTTTCTTGGGGGTTCAATGGAAGAGCCCCCTTATGTTGTCAGATGTCCAAAAGCCAGGGTACGTGTCTCTACCCTTAACCATTGCCATCTGACTTAATCCTACAGGACTTGGAGTGTAGGGTGGTCTCGACAGTCACACCTACCTGAGACAAGGGCTGATGGAGTCCTGTAAGCTGTGGCCCAGCTAAGATGTCATTCACTGACTTAGTCTGGTCGAATCCAGCATCCTGGTGCCTGTATCAGAGTTAGGAATGGTAGCGGTTGGAAGAAGGAGGAAAACAAATAGCAGAGCAGGGTTAATGGGTAATGGTTTACTGAAATCTGTTTATTTGTGGTCACTTATTTGCAGTTTGGGTAGTTATATGAATCAGTGTCTCTAAATTGCCCATAGTAAGTGATTATGAGAGTTTGTCTATCAATGGACTGGCATCCCATTCAGGGTGATCCCTGCCTTGGGGCCAGAGTGTGGGGTCAGCCATTAATCCAACAACCCCACAGTGTTATGGGGTGGTGTTCTTCCGGGGGTAGCATTTGAACTGGCGACCTTCCAATCACAGGTGCAGAGTCCTAACCCACTGAGCCGCACACACACCTCCCCAATACACCAGACACACCAGAGTTATCACTGTATCGGAAGGGCCGGAAGACACATTGGTGAGATGACCGGCACCTCAACATGTTGGAACGTGACATTCAGTTGGGACTGGGCGAAGCATAGAGGCTCGGGGTAAGGGTGGGGCAGAGGAGGGAGTCTATTTGGCCGGAGAACAGAATAGCATCTTTTCTGTGATACCTGTCAGGGCCTGTGCAGGCTTGACGACCCACGTTGTCTGCCTTGCAAGCATCCAGCAGACTGATTTGCTAACCAAGCTTCTGGATCTGGTTCCTTGATGCAGGCTTCAGCCGGCGGCTTGCCTGGGGGTCGGGATGGCCTGTTATGGGAAGGGTGCAGCCTCTTGGAACAGGAGGAGGTGGCACTGTGACACTCACCTGGGGAATGTGCCAGGGACCATCCTGGAGGCATTTGCCTGGCATAGGGGTCCTGAGTAATGGACTTTTGAAAGGCTTATAGCTGCCTCAGAAACATTAGATGGCATCTATGTCATTTGCTGGTCCAGAAGAACCTTCAGTTTGTGCTGGTAGGACAGCATTTCTGAATCGTGGGAATGCTGTATTTGGACCGGTTGGGTTTCTCAGCCCTGTCATTGTTTTTAATCACATACCACTCTACTCATCATCATCTGATGGGATCCAGGAGTCGTTGCTGTCAGAATCATGTTGTCAGGTGTTCTTAGGGCAAATGGCCCTTATATCTTCCGGCTCCTCTCTTTCCTGATAGATCTGTAACAGATGGATGTTAAGGCAAGGCAAATCGAGCCAGCGTTCAGCTAAGGACACCGGGGTTCTTTGGACCTGGCTTCTACAGCAGGCTCAGAGCCAGGCCTGGGCAGTGCTGGGCCAGCGTAAGCTCTGGTTCTGGCTCAGTCACACTGGGGCAGCACACAGCAAAGAGATCACTTCCACCTATATTTACTGATTTATTTTGAGGCTGCCTCTTATTTACGACTCTGGAATCCAGGTTGCAGAAATGCTTTTACAGCAAGTATTACACATAGGAGGTAATAGGATCTCCACCTTGCGTTAGAAGACCTTTCTGGCCTGTGCACATACTTGGCCTGAGACTCTAACCCATATGTGCTCCCATGTACATATATTCAGGCAAGAAAACATGTGACTACTCTCAGTTTAGACTCTGTGGTGATACGTATGTGTTTGTTTATATAACATGGTCTATACACATTTGGTAGTGTTGCAGTCACCATTAATGGCTTATTGTGGCTGCACAGGGACACAACTATTTTTTTTACATTAGTGATGTTCTTTAAGTGGTTGAGCATTAGGTTGTACAATGATTATGTGACCACTTATGTTAGACTCAAGACTGTGACATTGTAAAATTACATTGGTGGGTATATGTAGTGAAAAAAGAACCATGTTAAGCATCACAAGTGTAATTTAATGGTCCGGCTTGAGTTCTAGCTACTGTGGAACTGCAACTCCAAAGATTGTTTATACACTCCCTTTGGGAAGAACTCCATTGCATCTCCTGGGGCAGGAGTCATTCCTCTCTGACATGCCATCCAGACAGGCCCTGAAGCTATAAGCTCCTCGCTTTTTAGCTAAAATGACACTAAGCTAACATTCCTATAATGTGTGAAATATCCAAGGAAGTGATTGTCTTCAATGGTCTGTCCTTATTGTTACGCTTAAATCATGATGCAAGTGTTTCTTTTTGCATCAAATCTGTGTTTTGAAAGACCTTAGGATATCTCAGTTTCAGTAATGTACAAAAATTGATATGTTGTCATCTGGTTGGCCTGTGAGTGGACCGTAAGTGGTCCTCCTCACTGTGCATTATAAAATGGTTTGGCAGTGTGGGAAGCTGTCTCACAGGGTGAGCACAGGGCTACAGCACCTGTAGACTTGTTCACCAAAGCGTGTTTCTGGAGTCGGCCCGGTGTTCTTACGGCTGTTACTTCCCTCACCCTCATGTAGGCCTGTACCCACTGGCTGCTAGACATGATTGAACCCTAAGATAGTAAGAAGGGGTAATCCTGTTAGCAGGGCAGCAGGTAGGGATCCATCAATCAGACTGGGCCCAGGAGGCACCCTGTTTTTGTAATTTTTCCAGACCGCAAACCTTTATTCTGTTTCCCATGGTGTCATTGATCAGGAGCCAAGACCTCTCAAGGTAGAGATACAGGAGAGACGAAAAGATCTCTCAGGGTCCAGCTGGCTGCCCACCTCCACCTGGGCATTCTCACCTTGAGCAGTGTAGAGAGTGGAAAATTGCGAGTTCTAGTCAGTCCTTCAAATATGAAAAGGAGTGTAAATACAGCAAGATCATTGAAGGTCAGGGCCTGTTTAAAACTGCATCTCATTTCCTCCTTCAGACTTCTGCCACTTGGAACCAGGTCTGGTTGTTGCCCTCGACTGGATGCTGTAGCAATAGGTGCTGTAAGCCAGAGCTGTGTAAATGTGAGTGTCTCTGCATTAAGGGTAATTGGGCAAACCTGCTTCTGATAATCTGGTTCAGGATGAGGTTTAGGTCAGCCCAACTCCAGAGCTGGCTGGGTTGACTTTGCTGTTTTTGGTATGATTTAAGGGGAATGAGATGGCTGAGATGAAAATGGAAGCTAATGATATAAAGAGAGACTTGATTGGAGAGATTGTTTCTTTCTCAAATTATTTAGAGAGAATTATGACGGCGCCAGGTGGCCCAGTACCTCAGTGGGTAGTACGGTTGTCTCACACCTCCTAGGGTTGGGTGTTTGAAACCCACTTTGGCTCTGATTGAATATTTGGAAGGTTCCTTCCTCCAAAGATGTGCGATTAGGCTAATTGGTGCCTCTGAATAGTCCTTTGTGTTTATGATTTTGTGTGTTACTGTGTGTATTGCCACTTTTCCACTGTCGGCAAGAACTGAGCCGTACTCGAGCCATACTGTGCTGACATGGCCCTGCCTACTAGCAGGACCGAAAGCTTGACCAAACTGAGCTGGTTGCATCACCGCCATCTGATTGGTCAAAAAGTATGGAGATACTATTCTCAGTTTAGACTCTGGTGCATGGACTATCTGAAGGTAAAAGCGTATGTTCTGTATATTATGAATTATTAGTAGTATCGCACATGGCGTTTTATGGATGCTTTCCCAAAAACTCGGAATTTGAAAATTTCCTACCTCCTACTTAAAAAAAAAAGTACTATAGAACAACTGAACGGAATGGATTCATAATACAAAATTCTAGTGTTTGATACTTGTTTAACAGCGATTTTCACAGACGTGCTGGTGGAAATTGGCACACAGTAAAATAATAATTGCACATAGTAAAGTACTGTACACAGTGTGAACGGTAAATAAGCATTTCTTTGGGAGAACAACAGTTACATAAAATCAAACTAGGTATCGCCTTTACCAAGATAATCCTTATGTAGTGGAAAACCAAAACGAACTGGAACCTGCTAGTAATTAGTCTCTTTGCGGTATGGGTCAGGTACGGGTCGGTTCCAGTATGCCAGTGGTGCCCTGTGATGGACTGGCATCACCGCCAGGGTCTACCACAGGCTTGTATCATGTGCTGCCTGAAATAGGCTCTTTGGGTGGATCTTAAATGATAAGCAAGCAACATGGACAGAAGTCATAGCGGGTACCCCGGATTTTTACAATATTAAACCTGTTCTATGTTCTTTAATTCAGCCAGCAATAGAGAGTGCCGATGTCCCAATTGTTGCTGCGTTACATACATATTTAATCCACTTCTTTATTTGTGATATGTGATGGTTTTGTGATAGTCTGAGATGGGTTCTTATTGTGTAAAGTTTAGGTGAGAGTATTACTACAGTAGTATTATTATTACGACTGAGATTAAAATCTTATCTGATTTAACCCTTAGTACTGTCAGTTTTGAATGAATGAATGTTACTTTTATATAGCACCTTTCAAGCCATCCAAAGCACTTTACCAATGGGGAGCCCCTTCAACTACCACCACTGTGTAGCACCCATCTAGATGATGCGACAGCAGCCATTCTGTGCCAGTACACTCACCACACAGTAGCTAAGGGGTACGAGAGAAGTCATTACTTAGATATAGGGGATGATTAGGAGGCCAGATTTGAAAGGGCCACAATGGGCAGTTTAGCCAGGACATCGGGGTACCACCCATACTCTTTCGAAAGAGGCCCAGGGATCTTTTATGACCTCAGAGAGTCAGGACCTCTGTTTGATGTCATCCAAAGGACTGCACCATTTTTACAGCAGAATATCCTCGTCACTGCACTGGGACATTGGGATCCACACAGACCACAGCATGCGCTAACCTTTTGGCCACACCAACACCTCTTCCAGCAGCAACCCAGCTTTTCTAGTTGGCCTCCCATTCTTGTACTGGCCAGGTCCTAGCCTACTTAGCTTCAGATGGATTACCTAGTCTGAGCTGCAGGTGGCATCGCTGCTGACTTTTGAATTCCAAATTCATTCCGATGTGCCGACTGACATTGTTATATGCATTTGAAATGGAATTTTTAACATTAAAATGAGACTACATTGAAAGTAAGTACCTTCTCCCTCCCTTGTTGTCACCTACAGACTGAAGATGCTTGGGTCTTTGTCTCCGGATGGACATGTCACCTGTGAGGAGGGACAGTCTGCGGAGGTCCTTCGGTACGACAAGCCTCTAGGACACGCCCTGGGGACGGGACATGTGGGCCGGGTCGTTTAGGACCTCTTCACGGAGCAGCGTGCCACAGCTGCCTGTCTTCTGTCAATGATTGTTTTTATTTCTTCTTTTTATAAAAGTGAGGCTGAACGGGAGCCTGTCTTAAAAAATGGCTCCGTTTGTGTTTTATCATTATTATTATTATTATTATTATTATTATTATTATTATTATTATTATTATATTGATTTAATTTTCTTCTCTGACTAGCATATGGGGCTAGCGTAAGAATACAAGCCTGATTGGGACACATGCACAAGCATTGCTTGCACAAGTGACATTTTTATTTTCATATTTATTGCCACTTGGGTTTCAGGTACGTTCTTCTAATTTAGTCTTTTCATTGCTAAGAGGTACGAAGGCGTTCGCTGCATCCTCGGTATGGATGGTTTCTTGGGGTGGTTCCAGTGCAATGGGTCTTGGGGAAGGCCCAGAGTGACAGGAGGAGTGACCCAACACCAGATCCGATTGGGCCTGGTGGTACATTCCTGCTTTACTACTATTGGCTAGAACCGTAGGCCCTCCTGCACATCCATGCAGCCAATCACATGAGGGGTATCAGTATAAAAATGAACCCAAATTAGTCAGATTGGCATTAAAAGAAGATTAGTAATACCGCACCGAACATTTTGGTTGCACGTTTCTTTTTATTTTTAGATTTGAAATTGATTCTTTTTAAGCCGTCTTTAACAGATTCTTTGTTACTTCCACTGAAATTTGAATGTTTACAAATTGAAAACCCCATGCCGGTTCTGCCAAAGTTAGTAGTGTTTCTTGGTTCCAAGGTTTGTCAGGAAATCATGTTATGTCCTTTTGGTTGTATTGTTGTATACCTGGACGGTTTTTATTACGCAAGTATTTCAATGTTTTTCAAGTTGATATGGGGTGTCGCTGAAAAGAACCTCACACAACAGTCGGTAATGAGTCAGATGTTATTTTGTTCACTGTACAGTTTAGGCAAATCCTTCTTTTTTTGTTGGCAAATGTATTTTTGGATCTGAACAGCCACATAACATGAGTGAGTGTGTAAGATAAAGGCAGGAGACACAAACCCATATCCCTGCCCATAACCAGTCTTGTCTGAGTTGTAGGTCAAACAGTCCTTTCTGAAGGTGGTTGTGCCAAAAAAAAAAAAAAACGTGTCTCAGTGGTTTTACGGTATGTGACACTAGTAATGGGTGAAGTATGTTCTTCATGTCCAGATTTGTTTGACCACACAGAGGTGTCCCTTCATCTGCTGTGTTATGAGTATTTCCGACTGCGCGGTACAAGTTTTATATTTGATTGCTGTTACCAAGGTACATTTATATGAATGGTCTTATTTTTTTCTACTGTGGAGAACACTGTACTTAGTGTTTATTTCTATTGTCAGAATTCTTTAATTCCTCTAAATGGTACATACATATTGGTATATAATACATGCATTGACAATTCATTTTTATATAGATATATAATATACGCATACACAATATAACCTGTCTAAAGTAATGCCCCTAAGTTACTGGGGATCACCTGTGCCCTTTTTTTTCTTTCAGAAAAGATGAGATGAAAGTAAAGACAATACTTGGGATGTCAGATTCTGAGGTGTGTTGGCTTAGGAGGTTCTAACTTAGAACCCTGGTTCCACCTGGAGAGGAAGGTGTTTCTCCTGGTCACTCCTGTAAGGGTTTACATGAACAGAAGCCCCACAGCTGGCATTCTATGATGCAGGGTGCACTTTTCACTAGGTCACCAGATTAGATTGAGGTTGTGATTGTTATTGTACTTATTAATAATATTGAAGGAGAGAGGAGGTAGGACCAGGTACATGAGCATGATGAGAGAATCTATATGCTGGGTTTGCTGCTGTGAATATTGGGCTGCCCCATGCCTCTCTTCCCCAGGGCAGAGGTGGAGCTGTTGTGTGTTGTGCCATCATCTGTCAAGTTGATCGTAAGAACCTGCATTTTTTCTTGTTTTTTGATTTGGTTCCTCATTATCAGCTCCGATCTACTTTTTTTTTTTTTTTTTTTTTTTTAAATTTCCATTCAGTCAGATGAGTTTCCTTTTCATAGAATCATCTGTCAACAAGTACCCAAGCTTGACTCTTGTAAGGCATTTTTTCCGTGGTACGTACTGTCTGGTACACCTCGGTCCGTGGTAATAACTAGGTATGACTGTGGTACTGAAAATGGGCAGTTGGTTTGCATTCATGGTGACATTGTAATCTCCTCGGACAGGGTTCTCTGTTATTCATTCCCATTGGTTCTTACTGGGTTGGTTAACAGATGGAAGTCATGTGATAATGTTCACTCTAACAGGAAGGTTAAAAGCCATGACAATAGCCAGTGATTCTGAGACAGTATTTTCTTTCGACATCAACCATCATAATGTTTTTTCTTTACATGTAAATAAAATGACAATAAAAGTATGTGCTGAAATTCTGAGTGGCTTACCCAGTTTTATTCCCCCTCTTCCGTTCGTTCTTTACTGTCTTCCTGTAATAGTTGGTTGTGCTTGATAATGGCAGGTATAGCTGGGGAGTTCCAACCTTAGGACATTAATTATTGTACTCAGTGGGATTTGTCTGTGTCCATGTTGCTTTTTTGGTAATTTCCATTATCCTCTCACACGTTTTGTAGATGTATTGAATATCATAGACTATTTATTGCCCCAGTAGCATCAATAAGAGACACAGGGTGTATATCAGTATACATATTTGACACGACTTGTGTTCTCGTGTACCCATTTGACATCTCCCATTGCCAAAGACCAGTTCCAATACTTAAGAACAGAAGTATGGAGAACGGTAATTCCCAGATGTCGTTCTTGTCCAGTGCCAAATGTTAAGGATGCACCAGAACAATCCCACGATTCATTGCATCCCAAGAACGCTCTTGCGAAGAATACAAGTATGATCTTCGTGTTCTTGGTATTGATAAACAGCTACAGTGTTTCTAATTATTAAGCATCTTTGCCTGCAGCCACCTTGTGCCAGAATACAATTATGTTGCCGTTTTTTGGCCCAATCGGACTCATGCACCAGTATGTACAGTGGTGAAAGGAGTTTGACCTCCACCCCCTCGCTGGCCGGTTGACTCAGCTGGGTGTGACACATGCCCAGTGAGGTGATCCAGTCTGCAGGGCTGCAGTCCAAGATTGTTCTGCACTATTACGTCTGAGTCACACTGGTCTGAAGAGCCATCTCATTCTTGTTCTCAGTTGAACAGTGTCAGCCTGAAAGCAGAAGGTATTGGCTTGACTGAAAAGGAGAGCAGGAAACCGACTGGGCAGATGCACCATGGCATTATGGGAAGGGTCAACTAAATTTTTTGAAGATTAAATTTGTTGTATTCAGTCATATACTGTTTGTGAATACGTTTTCAACAAACCGTTAATTTCACTGAGCATGATTTTAAGTTCTGTGATAAGACTGTAGTAATAAGTTCAGTAGTATTAATATTATATTTGCATACTTTTAGTTACAGAGGACTTCATTAATATATGGCAAAAAAGTACAAAGTGAAAGCTGGTCTTGCTGACTCTGAGGCTCACATCATAGCTAATACCATGGAACCCAGGAACTTGGGGTAGTGTCTTTCCAAACGGGATCTATGAATATGACTCATTGGATTCCAACCAGCCTTCCTTACCTGCTGTATTGTTAACAGTGAATCGACTGAAACTGACTAGGTGCCTCAGTCCCATTTAACTTGATAATCGTTTTTAAAAAGTCGCTCTGTAGTGTTTTTGTTTTCGGTTGAGGGGCTGGAGACACTTCGTACCGCAGTAAAAGCTGTATTCTCACATGTCTTTACTTCACCAACAGCTGAAGTCAATTAAGGCTGTCAGTGGCTTTTGCAGTAATGGCCACAGCTGGCTGCAGTTCAGGGCAGCCGGGGGGCAGCGGAAGCTGGATACTCCGACAGCCGCTGATCTTTTACAGTGTGGCCCAGCTGGAACACCAGGCTGACGGCCAGCCCCGGCCACGCCCGCTGGACCGCTAATACCCAGCTTTTCCACCAAAAAGCTCTGGAAGATCCATCCGGATTACATCAGTAATTACACCGAGCAGGTAGGTCTGTTGTACTAAGTGCTGTGGTTTTTACCCACACTCACCTCGCGTGGTGGTGCCCACTTTAAGGGAATCACTCAGTTACAACCTGAGGGTAGATGTATCTCATTTACAGGTTTGCTTTATTCTGCTTGTGAGAAATCCACTCCTTTTTTCCATGGAGAAGCCATAACTGCTGATTACAAACAGATATGTTCTAGTTACTGGAAGATGAGCAGCTGCTGGTCTCAGATTGGGTAGTCTGTGGGTGCACTGCTCCCCCTAGTGATACATCAGGGTCACACTTAAGAGCTATCCAGCCAACTGACTTCCCACTGCTTATCCTGGACTAGGAGAATGCTGAAGCCTGACTCCGACAGCACAAGGTTCAATACCTAGTTAATTATCAGCTTATGTGTGCAGTAAACTACGAGTACTAGTAATAGCCTGTTTAGCACAGGCTACTGAGGATGGGGATTGACTTGTCCTACAGTTGCAAGAATAAACCTCAAGTCACCCTTAACATCTACAGTATAACATCACTGGCTTAGAGGACTAAACTGCATGCATAGTATAATCACAGTAAATATTAGCAAAACTTCACAGTGTAATATAATTTAAACTGCAACTGTGATTCTTGTCCGAAATATCTGTCCAGACACGCGGAAATAACATTTAGCTTTATTTCAGCCTTCAAAGTTTATAACAACTGAAAATAAACATAAAAAACAGATTCAAAAGTAATACATGTGTGTGACCTTTTGACAAGTGAATTTTGTAAAAAGGTCGTTCTTGTCATGGACCTTATTCACCTTCCCTGGCCTTATTCACCTTCCCTGGCCTTATTCATTATCTGGACGCACTCCGTACTGAGCATACAGTCAGAAAGACCTTGGAAAGAAAACCGCATGAATCCATGACGTTTTGGCTGGTCGTTTGTCTCTTTACTAAACTCTAATAGGAATATGATTTTTTTCCCCTACAACTCAGACCAGAAGTCAGCGTGTCACAAGTTCAGGGAAGCTATTCTGTAGAAATTGGCACAAAAATCCTGTAGCCCAACAAGTAGAGCACTATGCCAACAATACTAAGGCTATGGGATGTGTGAAATGCCAGGGCTCTACATGATAAACACAATAAAAAATAAATAAATTGTAACCCTTCCCTACTGTGAGTCATGTTGAATAAAAGTGTCAAACAAATGAATCAAATGTACATCAGTAGCAGATGAAAAACATTACAAATCCTCTGCTGACAAATAAAGTTTGTTTCATTTTATTATATATAATATAAAATACTGTTTAATTTATTGAAAGCATACTTTGTACAATGAGTGAGTGAGTGAGTGAGCGCATAACCCAGCAATTGATAAGGTTACTGTTATGTTTTACTCTAAAACAGTGTTTTACACAATATACACATTGTATTACTTACAAAAGAGAAATGCCTATGGTTAGGAGCCTCAGATACAGCAGGGTTAGTACAGTCACGAGAAAACAACTGATTGAAGGAAATTAAGTGAATGGATACATTTTTTCTTCAGTGCATTTCCTCTTTGATGTTCACAAATCAAAGTGCCATATGGTAGCACAGAGGCGATCCCACTCCTCTGAAACATGAGAAAGAGCAGTTCTTTCCCATTTTTGTGTGTTTTTTTTTTTTTAACCAATGTCAATATTTTTTAAAGGAATATTTTAAAGTAAAAAAAATAGATATCTCTAAGAAAGAGAATTAAAATCAACTTTTGTCATGTGGGCCTTAATGGCTCTCTTTGTGGTTTTTCTTTTCTTTCTGAGGTACTTCTTGACAAAAAAAAAATAAAATGAATTGATTCATTTTCAGTTTTGCTGTGTTGCACAGTAGCACCATTGAGTTGAACTGGAAGACAATGCACCACAAAAGCTCCATGTGCTGTCCCTCCCCAGCCACGAGTTGCTCCGTGTTACGTCCTTTTCATGCAGACCACACAGCGACTTATACGCGTCAGCAAGTTCCCTGCTTTCAGTGTCTCTGACTGTGGCTTCCTGTAGGGGTCAGAAGTCACCGGACTGTATAAGCAATAGGAATTGTTGTCAAAATGAGTGACTTATCCTTTCAGTCACAACTGCTATTTAATCATTATGAATAGTTTGATTGTTTTTAATAATTTCTTAAAAACTGATTTTTTAGGTTTCTCTCTAAGTGACATACTCTGAAAAATAGTGCTATGATTTCCCACTGTGGGTTCCCAACTTAAAAACCCACGCTGTCCTACCTGAACATTTCTGAAGCATCTACAGTTGCGAGCCAGAAACTGTAGGAGTTGGCATAGTAGTTACAGGTGCCCCGGCCATGGCATTCGAGAAAGGGGGCAGTGCGGAACTCCTCCAGGCAGGAACCAGGGGATGCCAGAGCCTGACCAGAGCCTTCTGCCCCCGCGCTGGTGTGCTGGGAGTCAGAGGAATGGAAAGGAGAAGGAACAGGATGATGAGCTTCTAGACAATAGTGTTTTGAACCAGACTAGTTTATGCTGTGGAACATGCTGAGCTTCACTGTTGTTATATTTGTAATCAAGGAATCAGCTGAATAATGCCAGGCTTCATGTACCATCATGAAGGAATATCCGATCCACAGTAGGTCCCATGTGACCGGGCAGCTTGGCACCCGGATGGTCTGACTGTGGACTGCAATCACCATGGCTGGGGCTTCACATACTGAGCACCTGGACAAGAACAGGGGTAGGTGACTGGCAATGAGGGGGGTACTGGAGGCCCAACATGTTAAAATGTGGTAGGGAGTAGTCAGGGGGGTACTGGAGGTCCAACATGTTAAAATGTGGTAGGGAGTAGTCAGGGGGGTACTGGAGGTCCAACATGTTAAAATGTGGTAGGGAGTAGTCAGGGGGGTACTGGAGGTCCAACATGTTAAAATATGAAGGGACATAGCAGGGGGGTATTGGAGGTCCAAAGTGTTAAAATTTGTTGATGCCAGTTGCCCAAGAGTCAGTTGGGGCGTAAATGAATCTAACTGCATTACCTGCTGATGAAAGGCTTGATGTCTTTGCCGGTGATCACTGCCATGCTCATGGGCATTGGCTGGGGTGTGGACAGCCAGTAGGAGTAGTCATTACGGGAGGCAAAGTTACAGACATTGTTGATGTCACAGAACATGTAGGGCATGGTGCTGAATCTGGCCAAGCAACTACCCGCAGTGCCTGTTGGGGTTGAGTTTAGGGGTCAGAGCTATCCAGTATGCCTGAGACTTCATGGCACCATGGCTTGAGAAGCTGTGCTCCTTACCGAGGTCCTGACCATGCGCTCTTTCATTGCCCTGTACGTACAGCAGCGAATAGCCACTGTAGATCAAGCTGGTGCCATCTGGGCAAATGGGCACATCTGTGGTTTGACTGTGGCGTGTGATGAGGAACCCGAGGGCAGCAGAGCCTGATCCGGGGGAGCCAGGGGGACCCTGGGGTCCTTCTGATCCTGGGGGACCTGGAGAACCACGTGAACCTATTGAATAGAAACAGAGTGTTAGACTCGAAGTTTTTCTGTGGGTGTTGCTGTAGGTGGTGTTTCACAGTATTTCTACTATAGGTTGGCTGCTTTAGCATCATTAAAAGCTCCTTTTAAAACAAGAGGATATGGAGGCAAGATGTGTAGGATTGGAAGGCTAATTCTCTTACCACGTTCACCGATTGGTCCAGGATCTCCTTTGCGTCCCGGGTGTCCAGGGAACCCTGGGGGACCATCAGGGCCTGGATCCCCCATGATTCCAGGTGGACCTGTACCATTGTAACATTAAGTTGTAGCACGAGAACTGGTAAGGTGGAAGAATTAGAAGATCTTGGGAGGCTGGATGAGATTGATAGCCTTCCCTGCATCTGCTGTTGCTGCCTACCTTGGAGACCAAGTCGACCTTGCTGTCCAGGGGGCCCACTGATCCCTGGCAAGCCAGGGGGGCCAGGAGGGCCCTGTGCCCCTTTTATAATTGGGGGCGGGGTACCTGAGGCAGGGGAACCCGGAGGTCCTGAAAAAGAAAAAAATAGGTGCTATAAAATACCTTATGTTTGTCTGACAGGAGCAACACACTGTTCTGGGCGGTCCTTTAATCCTCAGAAACAATTCCAGCTGCAAAAAAGAGGGGGGGGGCTGTTTTCTTAGTGAAATTACCTGGGGGACCAGGTTCACCGGACTCTCCTTGGGAACCTGGAAAACCAGTCCTGCCTGGATGGCCTTTTGGGCCTGTGACACAAAAACACCAATGAGGTTAAAAATTAGAATGCTTCCCCCCGATGCTTAAGTAGGCTCAGGTGCATTTCACACATTAGTGAGTCATCAGCTGCAGCTGGGTACTACAATACAACTGAGCAGACATGCAGCTGACTTTTATTAGTCCTTTAAGTTAATAAATTATATAGTCAAAGTCATACAACAGATGAACCAATCCTCGGTTAAAGTGAATTATTACACCAATCAAAAGACTCAGCCTAGGTGAGCCATCAGGCCAATCGGCAGGCTTGGCCAAGCCTGATTTCTACTCTCATCAGCATTCTCAGCTATGGTATGCTGTTGTGGTAGTAAGCTAAGTCTGTGGTTGTGTCCCCAGACAGCCTGGGGCCACATTCGGTTGTGTAAAAGCACAGAGGAGATGTGTCACTGGAGTAAGACTGACCTTGAGGGCCTTGTTCTCCGGGGAAACCCAGATCTCCCTTTGGCCCAGGGGGCCCACGAATTCCAGTAGAACCCTAGTCACATAGAGAAACAGTCAGCTGTGGACTTCTGGGGTCTTGTACTCTAAATCAGCCCTGGGCCACTGTACTTTTGACTAAGACTCTTCGCTGGCATCTCACACCCATTCCATCCGTAGCACTTACCAATAGGGAGAAATGATGCTTATATTCCTACTTACAAATACTTATTCAGCATATATGTTACTGATGAGAATCACGAATAAACACCTGATGCAGCATATTCACTAACATGTGCACCACATTAATATTAATCAATTCATATTAACACCCCTTCTCCACTCATATACCCTACCGGGTGTCCAGGGGGCCCAGGGTTGCCTTTCTCTCCAGCAGATCCAGGTACACCAGGAAAACCAGGGAGCCCCTTTTCCCCTTTCAATCCACCGCCACCAGGAGGTCCACGTGGTCCTTCTGGGCCAGGAGGACCTTTTCGCACACACACACACACACACACACACACACACACACAAATGTTTATATTCATATCTTTGAGGGACCGTCCATTCATTTCTATGGATAAAACCCTATTCCCAACATTGACAACCCTAACCCCCACCCAGCCTTAACCTTAATCATAAGTAACCAAACAAAATACAAGACATTTTGACTTTTTTGTTTGCAGTCACAGACTTTTATAAAATTGAGTTTCCCCGCCCACCGGGAAAATGGTCCCCACAACGTCAAAATAACAGGTCAACTGTTATTTCAACCAATAAGGGGGTGGGCAGGGATGGGCGAATTTGGAGTCGCTTCACTTAATGTAATGATTTGTTAAAAATAAAGTTGTCCTCCGAAGAGGGGAGGTGGTGGTTTGGCATTTTCTTAAATGTTTTGATTGGGGTTGAGGAGAGAGGTAGGCAAGGTGTACATATGTAGTGCAGGCTAACTCGATAACAGTAAGCAGCGTGATTAGCTGACACAAAACGATGGAAATAAAAAATAAATCTAAATTGTTTCTTGTGAAAATACACCACAAATCTACAACAAAAACACAAATATGTTTCAAAGCATTTTCTTATGTACAAATAGCTGTACATGTACATGTTTTTGATAGGAGTTGAGGTTTGAGGGTTGGAGCATCTGCTGGATGCCTAGGCTGACTTTGTTGGACGTGTGAACTTTTAGACTTGCAAACCCACTCTTGGAACAGAGCTGGTTTGTATCTTGGGGATTTAGTGTACTTGAGTAATACTAAGCCTACATTAGTACACATATTGGCAAATCAAATCACGGAACAGATATGGGAAAACCAGGAAATAAGTGGATTAATTGATATCTTGCAATCCATTTCTGACTTACCGGATCGTCCTGGAAGGCCTGGGGGACCTCGGTCACCTTTGGGTGGAGTCAGAGAATGACCTGGAAGCCCTGGTGGCCCTGGGCTACCAGGAAGGCCAGGTGAGCCAGGGAATCCTGGGTCACCCTTCTGTCCCCGAATGCCGGGGGGACCAACAGGACCATGCAGACCAGGATCTCCCTTTGAACCTTAAAGGGAGGAGACATATAGGTTTGCTTTAGGAAATCAACAGACACACCTGTGTGAGTACAAAAATATGGGCTCTTTGTGGCCATTGAGGTTCTTATGCTGTTAGGAGGCCTCTCATTAACTGCTAAACTCCGCAAGGCATTTAATGAGCAACAATACTCATTCAGCATGCAGTTTCAGCATTTGTTAACAGCTTTGTCCATTGACAAAGTGAGTTTGGCAAATAGCTATGGTTTCACATTGCAAAACTTGAACACTGGGGTCTAGGGGATATTTAGACTTGGGGTAGACTTGGGGACAGTACCTGGTAATCCTGGAAGGCCTGGTTGCCCAGGGGTGCCAAAACCAGGTTCACCTACAACAGAAGGGAACATGAAGAGAGGTATCTTCTAGTCTGTCCATGCAGAGAACATTTTTGCTAACATAAAAATAGTAAAAGACTTTATAAAAGCAATAGCGTCTGACTTAAGTTTAGGTTCATATTGAGCATCTTTCTCCCTCATAAGACACACTCCATTTTTCCACCCACATCGCAGCCTCTCTTACCTGGGTCTCCCTTCTCTCCTGCGGGCCCAGGGATGCCATCGCGTCCTGCCTGACCCTTCTCTCCAGGTGATCCCGGAGTGCCGGGGAAGCCTATTTGTCCAGGCTGACCAGGAGGCCCAGGAATTCCTTGTGGTCCAGTGGGGCCTGGCAGTCCTTTAGGGCCGGGTATACCTGGTGGTCCTGGAAGAAGAGACAATTAATTTTTTGCAACGGTAGGCAAGGAACATGGTGGCAGCTAATAATAATGTTTTCAGCTCGTACAGGTGTGACTTTCCTGTGATAGATCTCTGTAAAAGGAGATGTACCTTGGAATCCAGGGGGTCCAGAATCACCCTTTAGTCCTTGGCCACCAGGTAAACCTCGGAGGCCTGGTACACCTGGTTGGCCTTTGGGTCCAGGATTCCCAGGTGAACCAGGTCGTCCAGGCTCACCCTGAGAGATTCAGAGGAGAGAATAAGGTTGCAAGACCCAACGGTTTCAAACAGACACCAGCAGAAAAGGACCTTGTGATGATGAACTGAGAAGTTGATACTATAAACATAAAAACAGTTTTGTGAAGGGCTAAAAGTCTCAGTTTGTTATTTTTTATACGACTGCCAAATAGAGCAGCTCTTTATATTTCAGGTAACAGTTCATTAACTGAAAAGTGAATTGCATAGTTAAGTTTTAGGGTTGCCATATCATGCAGGACATTTTTAAGAAGTTTAGCTTTATTTATGAACAACATGATGTCACCTGAGAAGCAGGAAACACTTTATCCCAGATCCAGCATTAGCACGTTTTGATAGCGTGTTCATTTTCTAATGTAGACTCCTAATTAGTTGCCAGGATACACCCACTCCAACAAAGGGTTGCAGGTGCCCTATCAGTACCTTGAGTCCTGGGCTGCCGGGAATGCCAAATCCAGGGAGACCTGGCTCACCCTTGGTGCCTGGGAGTCCATGCTTTCCTGGCTGACCTGGCAGACCAGGGTGACCTAGCTGTCCTGGATTTCCCTTCTGCCCAGGTGGACCTGAAACGAAGGGTAAAATATCTAGGTGAAATATTCATAACACTTATCTTTATATGTCCTATCAACATAGGTATTGTTAAGGAGCAGGAGTGTTTTGAGGAACACTTTTGATAGACATTGAATACGTGACAGTAGAAGAAAGACGACGTAACAGGAAGCAAAGTGCATGTCTTATTCCTATTAAACTGTGGTTTTGCTATCTAATTTCAGGTAAAAATAGGCTCGGAATGTTATTCTGTATGGTAACAAATGTGGCTTTTCCACAGAATTAGAATCTATAGGGTTTCCTGTAACACCAAGCAATACATTTACTAAATAAAACCAGCAAGCCCCACACAGGAATAGGAGTGAGTGGGCTAAGCCTGAGCCAGAGGCTGAACAGTGAGTCCATAATACACAATATTTACTTTTCTTTGGCAGCCTAGATAAGTATAGAAAAACTGGGGTCTTGCACTGACCTGGCAACCCCATGTCACCCATGCTACCCTTTGGCCCAAGAGGTCCTGGAGGGCCTTGTTGACCTGGAAACCCAGGATCTCCTTTTGGACCTGAGCATTAAAAAAGTAGTGAGTCTTTGAAACATGCCAGCTTCGTTCTTGAAACCTGCCTGCTTTTTTGCATCGTGGACAGGGAGTATGTCAGCATGGGATATCGGGAAGATTGTTACCTGGCCCTCCAGGCAACCCTGGCAGCCCATCTCTCCCTGGTGGACCTGGATCTCCTTGGAGACCAGACACACCCTTCTGGCCTGGCAGTCCGTTAGCACCTAAATGTAGGGGTGACATACACAGATATACATTTATTAACTCTGAGGTGTGGCTTAATGGCTGTCTCAGTGCTGCTCCTTGAAAGTAAGTTAATGTAACAGAGGGAGGAGATACTGAGCAACACTCACCCGGGGGACCCTGCTCTCCTTTTATTCCCTTAAGTGAGGAAAGGGGTACGTCTGGGCCGGGGGGACCAGGCAGACCAGGTTCACCCTTGTCCCCCTTTGTTCCTGGAAATCCTTGTACTCCCGGCAGTCCAGGGAAACCGTCACCACCTATGTGAGAGCAGAAGCGCAGAAGCGCAGTGTATTGCGGCTTCCTGTGCCCAAAACTGCAGACATGGCATGACGTCTGTAACAAATCAGGGCTTTATACAGAGGTAGGTAGTTCAGTTCCAGAAAGTAAAAATCCAGGCCAATATTTTTTCAACCAACCAATTGTGTACTGTGCGACTATAACTCATTATACTCAACTAATTGGTTGAAACAAAATCTTGGCCTGGATTTTTACTTTCTAGACCTGACCTACCCACCTCTGGTTTTAGATGGGTCATACCAGCATATTTACATCTAGAAAAATGTGTCCGGATGCTGGCATTTCTTTACTATATGGACGCTTACTCACGCCACAATTTTATCAAGCAGATTTGAAGTAAACCTAAAATATTCAGAGGTGTATTGTGACGCCCCAAAATTAGTAATCTGGCCAGCAGATCGATCTTTTTTTCCCACGGAATAAAAAACAATGTAACATTATTCCACCAGTAAGGTCTGGCCAAGTTTCACCGTCAGCACTGGTGATATTAGACAAAAGTATATCTGTTATCGATAGAATTTTCTGATGCAGAAACACAGAGATGCAAGCAAAAAGGTATTCATTAACGCATTACATATAATCGAGGTACAAAAATAATACCATCTGCCCAATTTTTGCTCTACTACTACCTCATTCCCCAACACTTCCGTGCAACTTCCAAGTTAGCACTGGTGCTTGTGGTTAACCAAACAGCAAGTTTCTTGGTATAAGACAACAAGGTCTTGCATGTGAGATCAAAGACAAGACTGAACAATAGTTAATCAATATGCACACTTGCCACCAAACAGACAGAGGTGTGAATCACTTAAAGTTATGTTAAATCGCCCTTTGTGTTCTCATCTGTCAGAATGACCGATGGCTTTCCAATTTTTCTGTCACTGTTAAAAATATTCCGTCGATGACGGAAAATATTGAGTTAATGCGACCTGTGATCCTGGCCCACTCAATTAACTTTCTGAAGCCCTGATTGAGAAATATACTCGCTGGTAAAGCAAAAAAGCCCAGGAACGAGCTGCATGGTCTGAATGAATGCTTAGCAACTGCACTACTGCATGCGTGCTTTCTTATAGTCCTGGGGACCTACAGCATGGGGGCTGCTGCAATAATTGACATTTCAAAGAAGTATAAAATGAAGATGTACATTTTGTACTTCCATTAATTTGAAGTTGGAAGTCCCAGTACTTCCAATTTGGCAGTCACTGGGAAATTTGTATGTACACATACTTCCTGAAAAATGCTGATACTTCCAAATTACCTGAACTTTGTTTTGTAAGTACTGTTCTTCCTAACCAAAAAAGTTATCTAAAGCCCTGATAAATGTATAGTGTTACCTTTTGGCCCAGAGGGTCCTGTGGAACCGGGGATACCTGGTTGGCCCTGAGACCCAGGGGTTCCCATGGGACCCATCTCTCCTTTTTGGCCTGCAAGAAATCAAAGGACAAACATAAAATTATAATGATGTTAATGTTCCACTTAAAGGACTGGAAGTGGCAGTTGGAATGGGTAAAAGTGCACATGGCCTAGCTCACCAGGTAACCCAGGTTGACCATCACGGCCTACTGGCCCAGGAGTACCAGGGGGACCGGGTGCTCCAGGAAGGCCAGGTAATCCAGGGTTTCCTCTATCTCCTACCGGTCCTGGGAGGCTTAATCCAGGGCGACCAGGGTCACCCTTAACACCTTGCACACCAGGGAAACCTGTGATAGTCAGAAACAGAGGCTTTTAGGAAGCTAAGATTTCCTGTCAGATTCCATTTCACACAGTCTAGGGACTGGGAGGCATGGCACGAACTGTCAGCACAAAACTAAAAACGTTAATAATCCCCCTTCAGTTATATATACAAAGGCTCTATTTTGTTAGGGAATATAAATACTGATGCTAGCATATAGCTATGATGAACAGTGGGAAAATGGTCGCTGTGTCAGGATGGTGCCCTGTGTCGAGCTTATAACAAGTGGGACCCAGAAAACCCAGGGGGCCCTGAGCAGGGATTAGTAGCTGGGTGGCAGTGAAATGCATCTCTGTGGACCAGAAAAAGATAGTCATGCGTACGTCCTCATGTCATTCTCAACATGAAAGTTGGATACCATTAAGTATGTGATTGCAAAAATGAAGCGCATGAACACTTATTTCAGTGACATCAAGATCTCACACATGACAATGCATTGATTGTTTGCTTATGTACCAATCCTTCCATTAACAAAACACTTCATTCATATTAATATTCAGATATTCAAACCACAAAACAACAATGAAATGTTCGATACAATGAGTAATAAGTGAATCACCTGGAGGGCCCATAGCTCCTGGAGGCCCAGGGAGACCTGGAGGCCCCGGCTGTCCATATCCAGGGGTCCCTGGGAGTCCTGGAGGTCCTGGTTGGCCAGTATGGCCTGGGTCACCTGTGAAAGGTAAGATCGAACACTGTCAGCTTACAGCTTAGTGTGTCATTTCATAGAAGCACTTAAGCCAAATGTATCTGCCCTTTCTAACAGTTAATTTCATTCCCAATATTAATCAGCAGCTACATGTCTCCTTGACAAAGATAAATAGTGTACTTTTTAAAGAATATATTCACAGGTAATTTGTGAAATACAGAGAAGGGATGCATTAGTGAAGGAATACATTGAAAATCCAAAGACAATATCAACTGTCTTTGTTCATCTTTATCTTTGTATCTGTTATAATGGGAGTTCTCTCTCATACTATATTTGCACATGGGGGTTAATGTCTTTTGCCTTCGGAATGGGCAAAGAATGGCAAAGACAAACACTCCAAAGTACATCATACCTTTGGGTCCTGTAAGGCCATCAAGACCTGGAAGTCCAGGTGTCCCAGGGTTCCCTGGTAATCCACGATCACCCTTGGGCCCAGGGAGCCCCTTACTGCCTGGGAATCCCGGAGACCCTTGGGGACCTGGCACACCGAATCCTGGCTCTCCCTGTAAAAGGCAGTAATAGTGTACTCACAGAAAGTCTTGGGTCACTAGCTTAATTCAGTAAAAATATTGTAAATGTATTAATTAGTTTTTATAACTAAAATCATTACTTTATTCATTTGTTTACTATATATATATATATGTAGTTTTAAGTAAAACATTCATTTCAAGTAGTAATAAATTAAAACCAATAAATTGAACAAATTATAGTTCTAAAAGAGATGTTCTGAATTAAAAAGTTCATTGAGAAGCAGTCTCATTGGGTGCTTTTTAATTAGCGATAGCTTTGCAATAACATAAAACACCAAACATTTGTGTTTAGTATCACTTTGGGAGCCACTGACTACAACTGCAATTAATAGCAAAATGACAGGAACAGAACTGAATGAGTCAGTCAAAAATTATGACGCTTAATAAAAAGAAAATATCCGTGCAGCATATATGTGCAGAGATGTTAAACATTGCTTGTCAATGGACTTTTGTCATGAGACCAATACAGACAGAATTAAGCAACTGTTTCAAGACTTTCATACTATACTACACATAATTTTCAATATCAGACCTGTTGTTTACATTTTTGTCCATTATTTGGATGCTACCTAAGAATCCACTGCACTGATGAGCGCCGCTCTCTTACCTTGGGCCCTGGGTTGCCTGGCTGACCAGGAGCGCCATCCAGACCAGGACGTCCTGCGATCCCAGGTGAACCAGAAGGTCCAGGTTCACCGGTGTATCCTGAAGGAAACGACAGTAACAATTTTAGAAAAACAGCAGGTCAGGTTCTACCTCTATTGGAAGAGGCATCATGGTCTCATGTCCTTCCAAGCAGCTCTTACCTTTTTCTCCTGGAGGGCCAGGCAGCCCAATACCTGGAGGTCCTGGGTCTCCTTTCGGCCCGGGCAATCCTGGAAACCCGGGTTCCCCAGGCTGACCTGGCACGCCTGGGATAATCAAGTTAATCTTTTAGATAATATTCTACTATCTGATTGTGAAATTATTGGGTTCACATCACTCAGGGTGACAAAGTTAGCCCTTACCTGGGGGTCCTGGGGGCCCAGGATCTCCATTATCACCCCTCGGACCTGAAGCTCCCTTAGTTACCACAGTTTTGCCAGGTTCACCCTTCGGACCTGTGTTTAGAGGTATGTATAGCAGCACAGCCTTCTTATTTCTACCATCCTCTTGACTGGAATGAAAAGTTTACATATACAGTTCAAAGGAAGTTGTATGAGTCTTACCTGGAGCACCTGGGCTCCCTGGTCGGCCAGATACACCTTGAACACCTTTCTCACCATGCGGACCTTGTGGGCCAAATCCTGGCGGTCCTGGAGGCCCAGGATCTCCTGGGGGACCTGAAATCCCAGGCAGTCCAGGTGGTCCCTGGTCACCTTTAATGTATGCAGACCCCTGCAGGGAGAAACCACTTTGTCAGGTGCCTAATTAATTTGACATGTTAGATAAACACTGCTCTTTATTTTTCCACATCAAGCAGAACCTTTCTGCTACTCACAGGCAGCCCCTTTGGTCCAGGTGGGCCAGGGTCCCCATCACGGCCAGGTTTACCATCACGGCCGGGTAACCCAGGGAGACCAGGGAACCCTGGGTCACCTCTGTCCCCCTTCATCCCATCAAGAAAGTTGACTTCTCCTGGCTCCCCTTTCTGTCCTTGGATCCCCTGAATGCCCTTCAGCCCTTGTAAGCCCTTTGGTACAGAGACAAGGTTTACCATGAACCATCTTTTGTTCTTGTGCATAGGATAATGACAGAATGAGTATTTCACCTGACACCTGAAAAGTATTGTCTACACTGGAATGTCAATGGAATGCAAGGGACACAGTGGGTTAAGAAAATAGATATGAGACCAAAATGTCACATGTGCAAATCTTAAGAATAAACTGCACAAACTAAAACCACAACATCTGTTGGGTTCTTACTGGTGGTCCTGTCTGTCCAGGTAGGCCTGGAGACCCTGAATCACCTTTGGGACCAATGGAGCCCCGTGTACCTGAAAGATAAGGAACAAATGCCTTGCACTTAGTACAGGTAAAGCAGGGAATGACTTTTTGACTATAAATGTTTCAGTAATGGATTACGTGTCAAATAGTCTCACCTGGAAATCCTGGTGGACCAGGTAGCCCTGGGGGCCCTGGTATTGGGATTCCATCTGAAATGCAGTTGTAGCACGTCTCCCCTTTTTCACCTGAAAGAGTGCGCAACATGTATCAAGAACTCACTAAAAACATGATGCATTTCAGGACATGTTGTAGGCACTATGCTAACCTTTCTGGCCCACTTCTCCTGGGAAACCTGGTGGGCCCTGACTCCCTGGCAGTCCTGCGGGTCCTTCAAAGCATTGTCCACCATTGATTGTCTCTCCTGGGGGCCCTGGTTGTCCCGGTGGACCTGGGGGACCTGTTTGTCCAGGCCTGCCAGGGGAGCCTGGTAGTGAGATGCCTGGATCACCATTATCACCTTTCTCTCCCCGTGGTCCGGGAAAACCAGACTGGCCAGCCAGCCCTGGAAGCCCAATTCCTGGACACCACAGAAAGGCCAAAGTGTGACAAATACATAATGTGATTAGAAACTCACAGCTCCACCCACAAACAACGATACTATTCAGAGGGACTGAGCATGTTTTTAGACTCTCAAACACCTCAAGTTTTTATGTCACCCACCTGGCTGCCCTGGTGGTCCAGGAGGTCCAACCGGACCTGCAGGGTAGAACAGCAAACTATTATGTTATTGACCAAAATAGAGGCCCTTTGGATCACTATGAATATACTCCAGACAGCATGTGATGTAGCTCAACTATTAAAGTCATATACCTGGAGGACCCCGGTCTCCTTTATGTCCTGGAAATCCTGGGACACCAGGATTACCTTTCTCTCCAAGTCCACTAACACCTTTTCCATTAATCACCTGTAACAGTCCATTAAATCATTAATAGCGTTGCTGTTATCCAAAATCCATACATACATCTTATATCAAATATATGTTTTATAGAACGCATATTGAAGCAAATTATTATTTAATTTGCTCAATTCAAAAGTTAAACTGCATACATGCATTTAGTGGATCATATGCGTAAGTAACAGGTTATGCACTTCTGTGCATGTTCCACCTCACTCACTCAAAAATCATGACAAATTCTGAAAATCTCATGGATTTTCAGGAAGCCAAGCTTCTTACTCCAGAATTCATTGAGTTGGATTATGCATATAAAAATTCTGAAAACATACTATTCCAGGAGGTCCTGGGGTTCCACGGTCACCTTTTTCACCCTAAGAAATATATATTTTTTTCAAAAAAGTAATTACAGTTACCCATAATACATAGATACAAAGAGAAATTTCTGGAGAAAATTTCTGTAAGACATTCTATGAATGCAATGCCTATAAGAATCTACAAACACATTCATAATCACATTATAATGCATTCATTAAGTATTATAAACACTACTATAAATATTTATAAAAGGCACAACACATTATAGCCATGTTTATTATGCATTATGAATGCTTTATGATGCACGCATCTATTATGCACTCGTAATACCTCGTAATGCAGTACAAAGCATGCTTAATGCTTATACCGACCATTATAATGCATTATGAAGGTACCTATAATGCTGTATAAATGAGAGCTTCATTGGAGCTTATGAAGTATTATAATCAACACTATAATGCCTTATGACTGTCAATAGAAGATTCTGTAATGCTGTATTTATCCTTATTATGACCATTATTATGCATTATGAAGGTATGTATATAGATGACAGCTTCAAGTAAAATGTTACCAAAACTTCCTATGCAAGAACGAAGGAAAACAAATCCAAAACTTGCCCTTAGACCAGTTTGCCCTGGAAGACCTGGATCACCTGGTTCTCCTTTCAGACCCTGTAATGCCCAAAAAGGAGTGTAAGGGTGAGAGATATCAAAAAAAGATGAAGATGGAGCAAGGTGTTTGTTTAATTTCAATATTAAAAGATAACAGTGTTACTATGACCCCATAGGGAGGCTATTTAACAGTCTCTCAAAACTGAAAGGGGACATGGCCCATTCTCTAAACTAAAATGAACCCTAAGATATGTAACAATAACCCCCATAGGGCGGACTAACTCCTGAACTAAAAGTTCTCACCGGGAAGCCAGCTGGTCCTGGATCTCCATCTTTGCCTGGTTTTCCCTGTGAGGATGGAAGGAAAAGAAATCACACATAGGAGAAAGAAACTTTCAGGAAACCACTCAGTTTTAAGTCAGCACTGTCCACAGACTGACGTCTCACTTTCTCCAACGACACATCCGCCAACTAGTAACCGATTACATTATCAATGTACACTGGTGCTTGGTCTAACCGCATTACATTCAATGGCTCTGAGAGCAACTCGCGCTGATTTTTCGCGATTAAAAAATATGACAATACACATTGTAGGGGTGTAAGAACGCACTGGGGGCAAGAAAGCATTTGTTAATTGTAACTCAAACGGGTGCAATAGGCATCATCTCAGTCTTGCTTTGAGATTTTATTTTTGCATTTTGCACTGGAGTCTGCAGAATAAGGGAGGAAAACTGCAAGAAAAAAGAAATGGTTTGAAAACAGGTTTTTGTAAATGTAATTGCATAAAAAGGAATAAATGAGAACTGTGAGATCTTAGCTTGTTTTCAGTATTATTGTGTTGAATATATTGTGAGTGTATCGAACCATGATCCCTGGGTTGTGAGTAGACTGTACGGTTACACACCTAACTTGCATGATGGAGAGTGTCTTCAAAATGATCACAAAGTATATATAAATATAAATACAGATGAACTACTTATATATTAAATGATTTCTAACCTTTTTACCTAACTGGACTGTGCAGTTTGTTTCTGGATAGTGTTGTGAGTAGGAAGCTACTACCAGTATAGAGAGTATAAAAAGTCCAGAGTGTGGTGCTGCCAACACTCACACTGTATAGGTGGATTCCCAACCAAACACTGTCATGCCAGTACAAGTCAGTCGGACTGGTGACATATTGTTTTATACTGAGTTCATCTGTGTACATACTGAACTGTATGGCAGTTGTCTTCTGTCCCTTCCCAGAATATATAGCAAATGCAGACATACAATCTACAAATATTTTTTTTTTCCTTTACTGCAAAATTCAAATTAGTTTTCTAATTTTTAACACTGAAGACATAGAAGGAAATTAAAGTCGTAGCATTATAAAGTGTAAAGAAGTGATAAGATTCATCCATCCATCCACCCACCTTACTGGAGCAATGCAAAATGGTGGACAGTGCCTTCTAGGTGAACGCAAAGTTAATGTAAAATGATTAATCCTGCCTGCAGTGACTTCTCCCAAGGACATGCGACCCAGGTCCCTTGTAGCCTAAGCCCATCTCAGTGGACTCCAGATAGTACCGTGGTGTGCTCTGTATTTGAAGGGCTCTAGCTCCTGGAACTCAAAGCTCAACCTATACTTGACTGGAAAGCAATTTTGCCATGAAGAATCAAGAAGAACTACAGGTGCCTTCGACACCCACCAGCTAGTGTGATGACCTGGTCTTACTGCCCACGTCACTCACCCTCTTGCCAGGATCTCCGGGATACCCCTTCTCACCCTTCTGTCCTCTTGATGGACCCTGAAGACATGAAAGAAAGATATCAGTGACATAATGGATCTTGCATTTCAGACTTGATTGATAGTTTTCTTAACAACAACACACAATATACAATAACAGAACCAGTCGTTTTCTTTTCACTTCATTTTTCTTGTCACTTTTCATTCATATTTAAGAACTCAGAGGCACAATGTTAGTTTTGTGTGGTAAAACCTTTAGTGAAATGCATCCATACAAATTTTGGTATATAAAAATAAATTGGGAAAGGTTCAGGTAAGAGAGGTTCTACGTACTGGTGGTCCTGGGGATCCAGGATCTCCAGGTGGCCCTGGTTGTCCCTGGTCTCCCTAAAGCAAGTGCAGAATGAAATGAAACTCAACAAAAAAGGTGAAGGAGCACAGGCACTCCTGGGGCAATTTCTATCTGTCTTATCACTGTGCTCAGTAATTACTACAACGTGTTTCATTACACATTCAGGATCTCAGCACACTTGTTCTGTGGTTCAAAAAGTTCAGGTGCAAATCCTGGGCTTCTTCATTCTCCTGAAGAGCCATTACAATCTAAACATTAATCAATGTTACCTACACAGCGAGTTTGGGTTCTGTGTGCTTTCACTGGCTCAAATCTGCCTCAATCTGCCTTACCTTCTCTCCTTTCTGCACCTCTGAGTCTGCTGGTTTCGTCACCTCACCGATCTGACCTGGTGGACCCGGTGGTCCGCGTAGACCTGGGTCCCCCTTACATACACACAGGCACACCAGTTGTAAGTATCCATATCGGTGGCATGACAGGGCTTTGAGGACTGACTGCACACAATTCTTACCTTCTCTCCCTTAGGCCCTTGGAAGTTCAAGCCCATATTACCCTGAGTATGAGAGAGAGAGGCTTCTAAATACTGGACGAATTAATACACTGGCAGACTTTTGGCTAAAAAGGTAACCAGGATGGATGAATGAGTCAAACACAAGGTGGGCAAACAAAAGAAAACATACATAGATAACACGGAAACACTTTAATTAAGGCCATGTTTTTAGTAATATATAACCACATTCATAACAAATAATAATGCCTTCATAAAGCATTATAAGCATGGCTATGAATATTTATCAAAAGGCATAACACATTATAGCCATGTCTATCATGCATTCTGACTGCTTTATGAAGCTCTTATCTATAATGCACTATAGATACCTTTATAATACAGTACAAAGCATCCTTAATACTTATAAATGTGTTTATAAATGACTAAAAACATGGCCTTAAGTAAAGTGCTACCAATAACATTAAGTTGCTATTTGGCAATTCAGTTTGAAAAGCTGAGAAATGTAACAGAACCTTACCTTGGGTCCTGGGGGTCCAGGAAGTCCAGGGAACCCCTGAGAAAAAGGTGATGTTTAAGATACTAACCTCAACAGTAACATCCCTCAGGACTCGTCATATTATATATCCTGAGAAGATGTAACTCGAGAATGTAAATTACAGCATGGAATATACCAGTGTTTGTTCTTTCTTTACCTCAAATATTTGTTCAAGATGATTTAACAATGTCACTGTTATGGAAAAAGCATGACTATTATATCAATCCAGTGCTGCATATAACATATTGGCTATCCATTTGAAGCTCAACTAATCTGTCGTGATGCCTGATTTACTCCTTGACGGCATGTATGTTTGCAATGTCCTATTTTCCTCACTAACTGTTACATTGCTTTGGACAAAGGCGTCTGTTACATATGTTGAGTGTTGTACAACAAGTAAACGTTGTACTACTGAACACCTCTGATAGACCTTTGAATTATATAACACAGAAAGACGCAAGAGAACCACAAAAGAAGCATTTTGTTTAGCAGATGTGTACCTCTGAGCCTCTGGGGCCAGGTGGTCCAACTGGACCAGGTAATCCTGCAATCCCTTGGCTTCCCTAAAAAACAGAATAATACTCAGATCGACAGCTTTAGTCTGCGTTATCATTACTTTATTGACATTACGTGACCTACTTTAGAAATCTTGTCTGTTGCACTAGTGCAATAAAGGAAGATGATAATACATTCAATACATAGTTGGTTGAAGACTTACAGGTAGACCTGGGGGGCCAGGTGGTCCTGGATCTCCTTTCGGTCCTAAACGGTTGACTGTGATGACATCACCAGGGTCCCCCTGTAGGAAGAGTCAGGGTCATAATCAAACAAGTAGAGCTGGTAGAGCAGTAGTTAAGAATAAATTAAGGATTGTACAAAATTACTGTTTACTAGCATACTAGTCTAACATTCAAACTGCAATTCCCTGAATCATTTCTGCAAAGAATGAATCGTCCGTGGGAGTCTTACTGAAATCAACTAAAAAGAAGTCCAGATTCTTGCTGATGTCACACACATTACATAAAAAGTGCTGAGCTGAGTAATTCTTTTGGTTTCTCAATACTTTAATGGTGTTTTGTTCAAATATTACATATTGAAATGTTTTGTTTGGGGACACAGCACAGTGTTTACCTACTCTAGCACTGGCTAGCAAAATATTTTACATCTGGTCATACAAAACAGGATCATAAATGAATCACACACTGCAGTGAACATCTGAGAAGAATAAAAAGATGCTGCCAATGTATAAACTCATTGCTGCCTGATAGCCATATGCAGCTAGCTGGCTGTTATTACAACTTCTGTTTTGTTAGCTACATTCAAAAAGAACTTCATTAGTGCCATTATGTGTTATTAGTGTCATAAGTATTGCGAAACAGTTTTCAAATTCATGAGAATCTGAAAACACACAGCAGACACTACTTTAGGAGAGGTAATATTTATCTGAATAATCCATTCATTTCTGAAATTGCTTGTCCTATTTAGGGCTGCGGGGGTCTGGAGCCTATCCCAGAGGCTACGGGCGCAAGGCAGGGAACAACCCAGAATGAGGTGGCACCCATCGCACGGCACACTCACACACCAGTCACTCACACACGTACTTATCTGAATAATAGTAACTTTAACTAAAAGTGCTGGAGAAAACCCCTATACTGTCAGGAAAAAAGGGCACGACCCTGGTACAGTTTTGTACCCCAAGGTACAAACAACATTAATGTACCTGCAATGGTACAAAAGTGTTCCTCAGAGTTACAGCTAGGGTACAATTGGCAGCCCCTTGAGGGTACAGTCAGGTACAGGTACAAATGGGTACTTTTTTCTTACAGTGCACTACTCATGCATATAAATACAGGCAAAGTCTTATTTATTAAATGGCTGCTAACCCTTTTACCTAACTGGATAGTAACGTTTGTTTCTGGATGTGGCTGTGAGTAGGAAGGACAAAATAAACTAATAGCACAAAAAGTCCACCAGAGTGTGGCGCTGCTAAGATCACGCTGTATCGGTGGATTCCCAACCATACACTGTCATGTCAGTACAAATCAGGGGGAATGGTGTCATATTGTTTCGTAGTGAGTTATTCTCTGTACATATTAAACTCCATCCATCTATCCATCCATTCACCCCACTGGAGCCAGGCAAAATAAGACCAAAGGCTGGGTTACACATCGGACCTCCAACCCTGATCTGTGAGGCAGCAGTGCTATCTAATGAGCCATTTCCAAAAGATAAAATACTGCAATCAACCTACTTACGAGCCAGGTCTGGATGGATCAATGAGAAGAAATTTAAGCTCCAGATAAATTGAGACGAGATCGCAACATCACCGAGCACAAAACAAAAGTACTTAGGCTGTATCTGCGGATCAGCCACTAGGTGGCGACCTTCGAAGATTTCGCCAGGCTCAGCTCGCGCTAAGTGTCAGCGCCAAAAATCAGCCTCCTGTTTGCTCGTAACTCGGTAAACAATACAAAATAATTTCACTTGTATACATGAAAATACACAAGTGAAAGACTTGTATATCGAGGGATAGCTGTCCGTGAAATACAATTAGTTTTATTTACGTCGACAATTTTGGATAAGCAGTAATTTCAGTCGTTTTACTCTGATATTAAATGATCTGTTTCGGTGTTTGGGAGTTGTCAGTAAGACGCATGTATTTTAGGAAGCCGGTGCCCTAGGTAATGTCGGTTTTTATTTGTATTTATTTGCATTTCGTTAGGCGGCTACAGCCTCAATGTCGATTAGCATAGAGTGATCTGTTCAGTAGTTATTTTATACTTATTAATTTGTGATCTATTCAGACATATTCCTGTGCCCAAAAAGGAAAAAAAAAACGTGGCTTTCCAGTTAGCGTTTAATATTGAATTAACGCTTTTTACACAAAACTGCAGCTGCGATTTTAAATCTGATTCCTGTTGGTAATTTGGTAAACTCTTCACGTTACTTTCATCTAGATGAATTAATTTCCATATTAAAATACACTGTGGCTTCTGAATACTACGTAAAAATAACAGAATTTTACAGCTCCTTGTTAGTGCATTTAGTCCTTATTAACTGTAGAAATCATATGATATTTTTGGGCTAGGAATGCTATTGCGTGTTACTGTCTAGTTGAAAAAAACTGTTAGATATTCTGAGCTTCAGTATTATTATATGCAGGATGTTACTATAGTTTACAAAGAAACAAACACTTGCCTTTTCCCCTGGAAGACCAAGATCACCCTGGGAAAGATAAGGCATAAAATGGTTAATACATAGTTTTGATATTCTGTACACGAGAAATGTATGGATCCAATTACTTGGATATGACATACGCAAATGGGTCTAATTACAAAACTGGCCAAGAATTGTAAATATTGCATGTAAATGTTATGCAAAATTATGTGTGTCTCAGATCCTAGATCCAGACACGATGTCCAGTGAGCAGCATGCATCAACACCCACCATGCGTCCTGGGTCCCCAGGAAATCCAGGGATTCCTGGAAATCCACGTTCACCCTGCAGAAGAAAACATCACAGAGTTCAACCCTCCACTGGAGAATAAAAGGTATGTTTCTATTCTGCTATATAATGAGAATGGATTTACTGTACATATACTGTACATTTACTACTGGCCAAGCAATTACATTTTGACCTGAAAAACACCCACCTTTGTCCCGTTACACCCTGGGATCCCTCTAGGCCCTGGGGCCCCATCTTGTCCTGGAAGACCCTGTGGAGAAAAGAAACTGCTACAGTACTGCCACTAGGGGGTGTGACCCAGGTAACACACTGACAGGTGACCGAGGAGAGCTTATGCCAGGTATTTTGTGTGTTTAATTTTACACCTTAATAGGTGAGAGGATGGTGAGACATGAACCATAATGAGATATTGGATTTAAAGTGTGACTGAAGAACTGCGGAGCTCAGGTGATGTGGGAGATGAGGGAATGAATGACAAAAATCTGAGAGTTAGCAGAAGGAAGCAGGAAGAAGGAGTCCATAGAAGATTTCAGACTCACTGGGATTCCAGGGGTTCCAGGAAATCCGGGCAGCCCCGGCGGGCCCTGCAAACAACAGGACACAGTCAAGATTTGCACCATCATTTCATTACATCTGGTCTCTGTTGGAGTTATAGTCAATGCAGTATGAGTTATGCTTATTGCAGAAGGTGGCACTGTGCTAATGAACACCATCTACAGTTTCACTGAGAGACTGGCCAGAGACAATTCAGTTAAAATAAGACTCCCAAGGGCAACTTGAAGGCTATTTCAGTCATGGTCATCTGATAATCTAGGTAACTATAGTATAGACCCCCCCCCCCCAGCTACAGCACCAGCACATGCACAATTATGACATTAAGATCCAACCCCAACAGAGTTTGTTCTTTTTGTTGTTTTGTTGTTTTTTACTTTGGAAAATAAGTTTTTACTTTTTAGAATACAATTTCTTGAAACCCTTAATTGTCAAACTTTTCAGCTAGAACAAAAGCTTGTCAATTTCAGTACTGGTTGGCAGCAGGAAAGGATAAAATGATAGTGGACTTTCACTGAGAAAAGGGGGTTGTCTGGAGGTGTGTGGATGTGTATCTGGGGATAGCTTGGTGGATAGAGTCAGTTCAAACATGTTGAGTTTGAGCAAAGGCTTGATAATGACCCCTGATATGAGAGTTTGGGCAAGTTGCTGGGATGCCGGACAGGACTCACTCTAATTCCTTTGGGGCCAGATGCTCCTGCGGGCCCAACATCGCCCTGCACAAAAGCGTTATGTCATTTTCACACGAAATCTTGTGTTATGGGGACTGATGTGAGTACAATCTTTACAAACAGAACTGGAATTCACAGAAACTGACTATATAGACTGGTGATAGCTTTTTTGATACATCTGCTCAAGTGTCCCTTACCTTTTCCCCCCTTGGTCCAAGTGGACCCTCAGGTCCCGGGAAGCCTGGCTGCCCTTGCAGGCCTGGGAGTCCCGGAAAGCCTCTCTCCCCCTGCAGAGGAGAGTGGACACTGAGGTGGGCAGCAACCACTGACTGAAGATCACTGAGCTGACCCACTGCGTAGGTTAGTGTTAATCTTGCAAAAATACTGCTACACCTGATCCTAGATCAGTGTTTGAGATACAAAACACAACCCCAAAATAGGCTTTAAAAGGCTTTAAACGCAGACAAATGGCACCTGGAAAATTAACGTGAAGAATCACAAATCTAACCGTAAAATATCTGCCTCATTCCTGTGTTAGTGGTCCAGGTGTTGGCCATTGAAGTGGTTCTGATTGCTGCATATTTACCAGAACAAAAAAACCCACACTAGGGAGTTAAGTCACCAGTGTGTTAAAGAGTGAGGTCACTGCATAGAACAGACATTTTTTTTTTGTTTTCAAATTTTTATTCACTTGCCTATTCTCATTTCTC
>JAAGVU020000002.1:12639711-12663678 GCA_011763525.2 Mormyrus iriodes
ATTTACCAGAACAAAAAAACCCACACTAGGGAGTTAAGTCACCAGTGTGTTAAAGAGTGAGGTCACTGCATAGAACAAACATTTTTTTTTTGTTTTCAAATTTTTATTCACTTGCCTATTTTCATTCCTCCGCCATTGTGTTAGAGTGAGGTCACTGCATAGAACAGACATTTTTTTTTTGTTTTCAAATTTTTATTCACTTGCCTATTCTCATTTCTCCGGCAGTGAGATGTAGGCTTGGGCGATATTACGGAAATACAGTACACCAAGGTATTTTAGGCAATTAGCTGTTCCACGGGACCTGCCCCGGGCTTGTTACATTTTCAGATTGTTAGGAATAAAACAGCTTTTGAAGCTTTTGAAAATACCACTAAGATACCGTATATTGGAGTATAATGTCTGGTTGGTATGACCATATGAAAAATTAGATACCGCCTAAGCCTAACATAATGATTTTACTTATTGGCATGTGACTTTGAAAACTTGTGTTTCACAACTTCTCTGGGGGCCTTAAGCTGTTTTGCGCTCTGATCTGTGTTAAAATTTAATGTAGTATTTTTGTGTTTGTGGTTTGAGCTGTCATGTAGATTTTGGCTGCCCTTTTCATTTCAGCAAATGGAGGTGCTGTTTCATACGAGGAACACTGTAATTGTTACGTCTGGTAAGCAGAGCTTTTCAGCAATGCAGGAGTTTGTGTAAACAGTCCCACCCGAGTGGCCATGGAGAGTCTTCTCACCTTGGTTCCCTTTACCCCGCTGCAGTCGCATTTGGTATCTGCCACACAGCCATGGCAAGCCTATGGGAGGGACAGAGAAAGACACCAATCACATCACTATGATCTGAATGTAGTCATGTGCACCGGCCAGCTAATCAGAATCAAGCACAGTTTGACATGATTGCGTCACATCACATAAATGATATATATCTGTACACGTTTGTTTTATAAGCAGGCTGATATTAATTCAGGCTTTAGTTATGAATCAACTTATAAAACTCCAGAAATTGCCTGAATTATTCCATTAAATATGTCCATGAACTGGTATGTAAAGGTGGGTTTTAAGCTTCTGATTGTAGCCTCACCTATGTCACTATGTGTATGTTGCATCAAAGAACCAGTAGATGGCAGCATTTAGCCATTCAAGAGCACCAGTCTCTTGAGTAGCAGACCAGAAATTACAACATTTGGATGTTTCCACATTAAAATAGAGTAAAGAGCATTTTTAATGCTTTTAAAACAGTATGTGATTATTTTAGCCAAATGTACAATAGAAGTATTAGGTTAGGCCAGGGCTGTACAGTATCTTTTGAATTATAGTCCTACGTTTGATAAAATCTCCCTTATCATTACTCTGAATATAGCCAAAATTGGGAGTTGTTTCCCAGAAAAAAAAATTAGCAGAAAACATTTTTCCATCCATCTTCCAAAACTGCTTGTCCAGTTTGTGGGTGGTCCGGAGCCTATCCCGGAGGCTATGGGCACAAGGCACGGAACAACCCAGGATGGGGTGCCAATCCATTCCAGGGGGGACACACGTCCATTCACTCACACACGCACACCTATGGGCAATATGGTAACTCCAGTTAACTTCAGCATGTTTTTGTACTTTGGGGGGAAACGGGAGTCCCCTGAGGAAACCCCACGATGACACGGGAAGAACAAACTCCATACACATAGAGCCGTGGCGGAGACCCAGGTCCCAGAGTTGTGAGGCAACAATGCAAACCACAGCAGCATTCCTATTATTTTTTCTAAAATCTAAAACTTGGAATTTAAACGAAAGAAGTTGAGCGCTGTGGCCTTACATGTCTTAGGTTGCAAGTTCATTTCTTGACTCAGCGCTTTGATTTTGCAACTTCTCACAGTGATTGTGTGGAAGTTTTCCCACAGTCCAAAAACATCGGATTTGTGTGTCTCTGAAAGCCTTTAGTGTAGTCCATCCGAGGTACATCCTCTGCTTCTGGGGATAGGCACCACCCTGTCTCCAACATTACATTAGATAACTGATGATGGATGGATGGACTAAATACTTGCTTTTCTATGTCAGGATTTTCATCTGTCTTATGCTATTCCAAGCTATTGGCACTATTTAAAACCATGTGTCTCTGTCAGTATTGAAAAGAAAAATGAAAATGCCCACTAGAAAAGGTGGCTTTGGGTGAAAGAGGGCACTGGTGCCCAACTAGTGTGATCAGTACAATGTGAGGGCACTGTTAGGGTGTATCCCAAGAGGCTAATTGCTAAGGATTTGTTTTGAATTTAACTCGGCATTAATTCATCATGTCAAGCAAGCCCTGAAGTTTGAACACAGCCACTCAAGCAGGGAGAACAGCAGCAAGCCATGCAGGCTTGAAATCCCCTGAGCTCACAGAAATGTTCTCTCCCAAAGTAAAACACACCAGCTCCTTCCCAGCTTAACATTGAATATGACATACAGTGCTTTAAATGCAACTCCCTTGTAGTTAAAAGCAAACTAAAACACACTGATTAGCAGCCAACTGTATCAAGAATCACTACTGAACTATTCAGTTAAAGGTGTAGCTATGCAGTATAAGATATCTTAAATTACAAAACAACTTCTTCCAGGGTCTGCTCAAGCGATGCAGTTTAAGAAAAATATAATTTTATGCCAAGTTAATCCATTGCTCAACTTCAACAGCAAGAAACCTTCAGTTCCCCTTAAATAACAGAAATCTGAATGAATGTAATACCCTAAAGCCGTTCATTTTAAAGACATGAGCATGCATGCTACACAAGTATTTCCTGCACTACTAAACACTACTTTAAAGATTCAAAGATAATTGATTACAAGACTTGAAAGTAGAGTTGATTTTAGGTGGGGGTAATGACAGTTAAGTGGGAGCTTGTTACATAAAACACACACATACATACATAAACACCTCTAGACTGATACAAAAGTGTATCCCTTGAAGACACCTTGACCATATAATTACATGTTGTACATTTCCTTCTAGCTGTCTAGAGCTTGTTTTTCAAAAAAATCATTTGCAGTATGGGCTACCACAGTATAAATAAGGAAATCTCTCTATATGTCCTTTCCACGGTAGACTTCTGAATCCTGGCATTGGAATGTTCTGATTTGCCTGAAGAAGAGACTTTCAGGAAGCCATCATTCTTAACTTTCACCTCCTAGATTTACCTGGAATTCTGATCCACCGTCTTTCTATAAACACTGTGTGGGAAAAGGAGATCTGCAGGATTACTATCCACCTCATCTTCTCCATTTTACTTTCTGGTCTCCCAACTTCTACAGCCATTTGTGCTCCTGTCTACCCTACCTATCTACCCTTAGGGGCATAGATCTACTACTAATTACCTCCCTTCCCTCCCACCCGGTCAATACTTGGCCTCAGCCCAGCCTGAAACCTGAACTGCTGTGTCACCGTCGCTGGACCCCTGCAAAGGCGTTTCCGCTGAGCATCTGCTCTAAATACAACCCGTGTCAGGTTTAGGGGGCACAGGAAGTGTCAGAGGAAGTATCTGAGTGAGGCCTGTCAACTGGGGTCAGAACTGAGCTCGTAAACAAATGTTTGTATGTACATGCACAGAACAGTTATACTATAATACTCTTGCCAAACAAATGGCTGTCAACAGTATTGAAGAGGCCTTCGGAAAACACCAACATGTTCAGATGTTAAGGCAAAAATAATAAAGCAATTGTCACATCCTAAGACCACTGCTAGCTTAATCCAAGGTTTGAATCAGTACAGAAGTTCATACTTATGAGGGTTTCAAAACACTGATGACGCTGATATGATGATGTAGCTTGCTAACTTATGTTGACCCAGATACACTACAAAAACTGAAGTCTGTGATTTCACTAATGTCGGATCTATTGGGGAAATGAGTGCTGAATAATGATAATTTAAGCACGGTGATGCATACTGCAGACTGTCTTTGGCACTTACTCTGCTCTAAATAAGCTCTATCAGATTAACATGTATTTCGCTGCTTGTCTACTGGCCTGCATGATCCACCCCCAACCAGGAAGAGATGGAAAACAAGGCATGGAACAGTCTCATTGTATTTGCCATGGCCCCTAGGGGACACGCACTATGCCAGGTTGTATTTTGTGAGGCTCAGCTGCACGGCCATGCAAGAAATTGAGGAGGTCCACTGGGAATCTCTTCTTTACTCAAAATTGCTCTCCAGGAAACTTGTGTGCACAAGAGTCCATTGTGTTCAGTACTTGGTCTGCTCAGTACTGCCCACAATGCATAAACAAATAAAGGAACTAGTCCATGTCTTTCTAAAGCAATGATGAGCTTTTCATTATGATTTTTTATACTCCAGCACCTGAGGAAGAATACGCCCAAGGCTACTGATCTAGAACCAGTTTTCCCAAAAATGTCAGCGTGTGCAAAATTCAAAAGATAATCGTTACAGCTAGGAATGGTGAGTGTTTCTCAATCAGCCAGTAACTACTGAATTGCATGAATGGCAAGGTTTTTCTAAAAATGTGGTATTTATCCTGGGTTTTATGTTTCGAGTGCTGACAGATCATGCATCCACCACTGAAACCACACCGTGTTGCCCTGCGTTATTTAATGTGCCTGAATGTGCCTGCATTGTAGGAGTGTAACGATTCCCCAAATCTATGGTCTGGTTCGTACCTCGTTTTTATTTTTTTGTGGGGAGTGGGTGGGTGGGTATGAATAGGAAAAAATAGGAAACAATTTCTGGGTTTAATCAATCAACAATTTCGGAACACTAAAGAGGGCAATTATCCATCTTGAGCTAATGAAACTAGCCTAGCATTTACTGCAGACGTTATCACTCGCTCATGATTGGACCAAAATAGTCATGTAACACATGTAGTTGGAAGACATAAAATAGGTGTAATGTGTTAGATGTACAAAATATACAGTTTGCCTTAACTTTAAATAGAATAATAATTCCTTTACTTGTGTTATAGTGTTAATTGTGAGATGAAAAATGAGTTTTGTAACATTAGTAATGTAACAAGAGCTCAAAAGGACATACCTGCAGCAGTGGCACTGAGTTCTGGTTGGGGGGTGGATATCATGATTTTGCTTTCCCAAACCACGTCACAAGATCACGAATGTTTGTATCACAGTTTTGGTCTCAATTTCAGAACCGTTACACCATTATTGTTTTGATCCCAGCATCATTACTTCATGCTTTAGGGAAAAATATCCATGAAAGATCAAAAAACACACTTTTGCTGCATACTGTTTGCAAAATACGTGACCCAGCAAGGATTCCCCTCACGATGAAAAGTTAAGCACACTTCCAGAATCTTTTCCCTAAGTGACCTCCGCCTGTATTTTATAAAACATCAGCAAAGCTCTGAGGGACACTTGACTACAACAGCAGGACTCACCACGGTGACTTTGTTGATTCAACAGCTCGAATGGCTTAAATATGTTTCTGTTAGATTGTTCCAGAAATCACCTATAACCAGGAAAAGACATTTTACTCAAGCCATTATCAAGCTCCAAGAAAATTTATGTGGAACTCCCAATAAGGGACATGTGAAAAACATATCAACTGCAACAGTAGTTCTGCAACAGCAGAAGTTTCCAGGAGAAAGTTTTCAGTGTTTAGATTCGTTGTGATGCATCCTCTGAATTGTTTGTTTTCTGATCTTGAAAATTACTTGGTTCAAATGCCAGCAGGACCAGGCAGCATTCTGCTAATCAAATGCTTGGAATAACAAATACACAGAGCAGTTTATTTCTCTTCCTCCAGGCATCGGTGTGATGTCCATGTTAAAAGGCTCACTCGCAACTGGATACCAGTATGTTTTCTTCTGCTATTCATCACTGCAGAACATCCAAAACCTCTGATCTCCCCTAAGGTCATCTAAGGAGGTTTTGGAGCGGTAAACAGAAACAGAGGTCTCACAAAGAGAAGAAGTATGTAATTTCCTTAACAGGGTGATCCCTAGAACATGCAGAACGTCTGATCTCCCCTAAGGTCAACTATGGAAGTTTTGGAGCAGTAGATAGAACTAACAGTCTGAAAGCGAGAAGATGGATGTGAGCTCTGGTAATAGGGAGGTCCCTAAGCGTTCTTTGTGCTCCTCTCAGCAAAGACGGGAAGGTAGCACCGGATCAATGCCAGGTAAGGGCTCACCAGGGACGTTTCTCCTACTGGCTGCCTTAAATTTTGGACCTCTGCAATGCATTGGTTCCATCTGAAGGGTGATGGGGGAGTGGGGGTTAGGGCTTCGAGGGGTGTAGAGGAATTTCTGCCTGGAGGGGGGCTGGCACTCTGCATTTTTGCCAATTCTAAAAAACAAACTGAGTGTGACATACAGCTGTGTTTCTGTGCAGCACAATACCTATTTGAACCTGTGTGAATAATGGAGTAAGCACAAGGTTTCACATGTAGGGTAGTGACTGGGGAAATAATTTTGTCTTCCGTCGTAATTGACCCTGCTCTGTGTTTTCTGGACAGGGCCTGGTTTGCTTAGCGTCTTGGAGGACATCTCACCAGGGGTGTATGAACCACGGGGGACAGGTACCCCACAATGTTTAATTTGGCTTGATTCACCCCAAAACATAGACCTTTGCATTTTAATTAAGTTGTGTTCCTCTCCATATCAAACTCCTATGCCCTTGCATCTCTTGGCTGTAAGTGGCTTTCTAATTTTCTACCCACTTTTATTATGATTTGCACATTGATACAATTTAGGCCACAAAAGTATAATAAAGACTGTGGGAGGCCATCACTGCAGGGTGGAGGTTTGGTTTCAAAATCGGTAGGGACTAAATCAGCCCTAAACCCTTCGTCCCCCTGAACACATACGGTACTCCCACAATACTGGTAGAGACATGTCCCAACCATCCATACCCAAATCTACGCCCCTGCATCGCTGCCTTCAGATTGTCAGTGGCAAGGCTGGTCTCCACAGTCTTCAAACCGATTCCCAGGGCCCATACATCCTACTATTACTGTTATCAACTTCTCATCAATGTCAAGTTTAAACACACAGTGTTATTTACAGTAGTTCATTAGGTCTATATATTATAAAAGAACTGCTCTTGCCTGTGCTTAGGAATGCCCTGACATATCTAGCTACCTTGTATTTGTACACCTTTTGGAATGTAAATTTAATTCCTTTATGCTTCTCTCTATTTGCAAATCTTGCAAATAAGTTTAATATTACCTTTATGGACTTCTAAGTTATGAAATTATCCAGGCACCTTAAGTATTCAGCAGCACCTTCTAATTCTAAGTCCAGTGTCAAAAAAGCAACAAAAAACATCTGAATGGTTAATCATCATCAATGGAAAATGTAGTATTTGATTATGTCATTCATACATGTAAGCGTGACATAAATTTCTTAAATTGATGAATCTCTGAAATAGATCAAAATTATTATGATGTGGAAAATTGCTTAAGAATGTGTCATTTTGCTATAAATATTTATAGCAGCGTTTACAAATATGGCAACCATCTTCACCAAAAATGAAACGCTTATACTGGGACCAAGGACTATTACTTATGTCCACCACAAGAGGGCAATAGAAGGACTAGTTCTCCCTAGAGAGACCTGCACCGGTATGTTTGTGGCTAGGTCTTGCTCCTCTTTCTACATTAATGCATTCAAATGAAAGAGCTCCTTTAGACCAGATGAAATGTTGATTACATGTCCAACCAGTAGCTTTTAACAGACTGTCTCAGTGAGTAAAAATGACTGTCTATTGGTTATTCACGGTGTTCGTACCTAATGGATGTATATTATATAGTTTTAGTTGTTAAAGGTTACAGTTTGGAAACATACCCAGGAAAATTACTGACTGAGGTCGCATGAGACCTTGATCTGCAGATTCAGTCCTGCTCTTATTGATTTGTTTACGACATGTGTACAGAGTGGGACAGGAATGTAATTTTTAGAAAGAACACCATGCCGAGAATGCTGGTCTGTTTGGATGGGCTGAAGTGTTTCTTCCTAGCCATGCAGCATATTTCCTCCAAGAGGCCAACGGAGGACACAGCCTTCTAGCAAAATGAAAAGATGAAAGTACTTTTGACGGCACAGGGATAGGATCCATAGCTGGAGAGGTTAGAGTTAATGAATGACAAAGCTCCTTAAATTTAAAAACAATAAAAGTTTAGGAACCTACATAATGAAAGCCACAATCCTCAGCAGCAGATCAAAGATGAGAGCTGTACCATGCCAGACAAAGGAATTTTCTTGGCCTACTGTGACTACCCAGCATGACAGAGAATTGGTGTAATTCCGATTTATATGAGTCCATGTTATGCTACGTTTAAATATAGAATTAGTATTAATTATAATAAATCCAGTAAAGAAATTTTAATCACTATATCAAACCCTCTTTTGAAATGCCTCAAACCAATGGAAAGAGATGCACCGTAACAAGTGGCATTTGAAAGCGCTGATGTGGAATCAGGTTCCCTCACCACAATCACACCATTAACTGCTGAGCCAAACTTAAGAATAACAAATAATTGCTAAGCCAAATACCTGATCCCAAATCAGCTATATACAAACCGTAAGTATTGACATTTCAAAGAAGTATTTTCTCCTTGGTTTGTAAGACATGTCCAGAGAGAGAGTCCTTCGCTAATAATGTGTACTATGAAAAGTATACTTCTCTAGCTAGTCTTGTAATTAAAAATATAAAAAACATGGGATGGCATCACACCTCTAGGGTTGGAGGATTGAATCATATCCCTGCTCAGTGTGTGTGGAGTTTGCAGATTCTCCCTGTGTTAAATGGGTCTTCTCTTGGTATTCCAGTTTCCTCCCACAGTCAAAGACAGTTAGGTGAACAGGCATCTCTAAATTGCCTGCAATGTGTGATTCTGTGTGTGTATATGTGTGTATTCTGCAAAGGACTGGCATGCTTTCCAGGGTGTACCTATGCAATGTGCCCTGTGCCGGCTGGGATAGGCTCCAGGGCCATGTGAAACCCTGCAGCGGATAGAACAGTGGTTCTCAACTGGCTTAGCCTCAAAGCCCAAATTTCTCTTTGGTCACAGGGTCGTGCGGTCAGGGGAGGCTAATTAGGCGGAGCCTCCCCTGTTATCATGAAAAGTAAAAAAAACGAATAATGATAACATGAATTTGTCAACTGGTCTGTATTATAGATTTGTTTTCTGTAAGATTACAATAATTTTGGTCATTTTTATAGTCAAAATTGCTGAATTTGCGCATTTCCTGTTCAAATACAAGGGTGGAACGCGAGTTGCGCCAGCGACAAGCCGAGTCTCACCTCACACTTCGCTGTCCCTCACGCGCTGGGTTGATGCGTGCAATTGGCGCGTGCCTGTTGCTGCCTCTCTGTATGTCACCAATATAATGTTTGCAGACACGTTTATTATACACCCCGACTTTCCTCAGTCTCGCTAATATTTTTAATGAATGTGTCTGACTTATTTAGTCTTGCTGATCGTACATAAAACCACATTGAGAAGGCGAAAGGCGAGGCAGACTACTGTGCCGCACCGAAGGGGGCGGATGTGAGCCCAACAGGTGCTTGTTGCTGCTGTTTTTGCACGCAAGAGGGTCTAGACGCCAATAAGTTAGCGGTTAGAAAGTCAAGTGCACTGCCTTGTTTATTTTTTTTGTTTGGACTGACTGCCAAAATGAAAGATTATTATCTAAGCTTAAAAATTTCTCAAAACTGGACTTTCAGTCAAAACAGGAAGTGATAAATAACGGAAGGCCAAAGCCGGGCCTAAAATGTTTGTTTCAAACTAAGGGCCAAAAAGTCATTCGAAAAGAAGAAACTGCCTTCACTGCTTTCCGTGCCTTTTGTTCTCAACTTGTGACAATGTCTGGACTAACACGGGATATTGTGACATTTATTTAAATTTACCAAGAAGCCAGAGCAAACATGAAAGATGCTCACATTCAAAGCCAGATTGCTTTAAAAACTTTTGGAAACACAAGGATCGATTTGGTTTTGAACGAACAGCGGAGACTAAATATTATCACCCACAATGCCAAGGGAAAGGAGCACCGAGGAATTTTAAAAGATCCTAATTAATACTCTTTTGGGTTTATGTATTTGTAAATCTGACTCTGAAGGAGTCAGTGCCTCACCAGCCATGAACCTCACAGCACGTCACTGTTTGGTCATTAAGTCACAACCCAAAATGTTAACATTTTGAACAAAATAAAGTGCCGTAACAGTAGCACAATGCCTTCATGCACTGTTAAAAAAAAGTCTAACATTAGAAAATTATTTTTAAATATTTTTTTAACCACACACTCCATAACCCAATGAAAACAGCCCACTAATTGAGAAACAGTGGGTTAGATGATGGAAGGGTGGATAATAAACATACAAACAATTATTTATAAAGCAATTTTTTTGTGTGAGGAGGAGGGCTATTACTTTTTTCAAAAATCAACAACACAGAATTATTCTTTTCAGTGTTTTATTAATAGCCCGTATAACGTCGCAAATATTTTTTGAAAGTTCTGGTTTCCCACGCAATATTTTTGCAATAACTCGCAATAGTTTTGCATTACTAGTAATGACTGTACTGTGTCCGTTTAAAGTACAAAACATTGAATTAATGGACTAATAATTATAAACCTAAACGATACAGACATGTCTAGTTAAGTGTACTTTAAGCATTAAATGATGTATATTTTCATATGTGCTTTTATACGTATTTATTTATACATAATTAATAATTGCACTGTCTATTCACTGCCAGTAGCTGTATGCAAGACAGCTAAGCTATTGAACGTGAAGTGCACACACACACACATAAAAATATTACGTAAAATTCGCCTGTAGAGAAATGTGAAAAACCAAGGGACATTGCTTACTTTTTTTGAAAGATATTACAGCCGGAAAACTGAATGTAAAGTTAACCTTACCGCAGTGTTATTGTTAAGGTTTAAACCCGAGACCACTTTTGGGTATACCTCCCAGGTATTCTGACTTTATGATATATGTATACGTATGAAATAAAATATGTATAAATACACATAATATGAAAGTTACATGGTGTACATTGTCCCCTATAGTTTAATGCTTAAAGCACACTTAACTGGACATGTCTGCATTATTTAGGTTTATCCTTACCGTCACGTTGCAGCAAACAGCAAGTGGGCAAGTGTAGTGGGATGGCGAAAGTATTGCTTGGGAACGCAAAAGTATTTAAAAAAATATTTTCCCACCCTGACCTTTTAAGGGGCACCGTAGACGGCAATCAACAAAATTACAGCAAACGGTCTAATGCGCTTATAGGCTGCAGTGACACTTTAAAATTCAAATGGGTTCATTATAGTTCGAATATGAATTTTTCGCATCATGTTCGAACGAATGCCCGAATATTGGTTAAAAAGTGACAGCCCTAGTGAGGGGTGGTAGGACCAAGCATCGTAACCAGAAGTAACACGTATGTACCAGAAATCCGCAGAGTCCAGCTTCGGAGCTGCTGGGCAAACAGCTGAATGTTGAATGACATCACTGCTAGGCAAACAGCTGGTCTCCAGAGCCAGCTAAAGCTCAACCAGCTGGGCTCGGTACCATTGGGTTCAGTTCTGCTGCCCAATCCTGGGGTTGTGCTGAAGGACTCATTTGAACAATTGGCATGCTGGCACTCATACTTTTGGCTTCTTTAGCTTAGTATTGCCTTTTTGTGGCTACACTCCACATTAAAAAGTAACTTAAATCTTCTAGCAATTACCCTGGGGGTTGTCTGCTGACACCTGATTATCAAACCTGATCAACACTAAAGAAAATATCCAGGAACGCTGTTATATAGTCATCAATTTAGTCCAAACTTGATTAATAAATTCAGGGTTAAACAATACAGTAGAGTGGCATGATGACTGAGTACAATTGCCTTACACCTCCAGGGTCAGGGGTTGGAATCCTATTGTGTGTGTGTGTGTGTGTGTGTGTGTGTGTGTGTGTGTGTGTGTGTGTGAGCGCAAGCATGCGTGTGTCTCTATATTCTCTTTCTGCTGGGCAGGTTTCCTCCTGTAGTTCAAAAACATGCATTTATGCAAACTGGCATTTCTGAATTGCCCCTAGTCTGTGTTTAAGCCCTGAAATGAACCACCATCCTATCTAGGGTGTATAGCAGCTCTGTGCTCCTTGGGATAGAGCCTGTGACCCATATTACATTTACAGCATTTAGCAGACGCTCTTATCCAGAGCAATGTACAACAGTGCTCGGTAGTCCATGACTATTCTTCACTCTTGTAAAGCTAGACTTGGATAACAACTGTCAGCCGACTAAGTTACTGCCAGCTTGGTTACGCACCTAAAAACCCCTGTTAAAGAAAAGGACATTAGTGCAGAGATAATAAGAGAATATGTTAGTAGTTTTTTTTTTTTTTTTTAAATAATATAAACATAACGTTTATATATAAGCTGGTTAGCCTCCAAGGTGTTCCTTGAAGAGGTGGGTCTTCAGACGGCGTTTGGAGACAGGAAGGGACTCTGCCATTCTGATGGCAAGAGGAAGTTCATTCCATCACTGGGAAGCTAACACTGAAAAGAGTCTCGATGTACATTTTCCTTTAAGTAACGGTGGCTCGAGTCGAGCGGTGCTTGTCGCTCTAAGAGGACGAGAAGTGATATTAGCAGTTGGAAAATGGATTATTCTTATGTTACACCACAATCCTGACCCAAATAAGCCTTTATGAAACATGGATGAAAGGACAGCTTTTTATAATATAGCGCAACGTGTAGCACGGTAAATAATGTGAGCCAAATAAGTTCAGAAAGTCAGATTAGGTTATAATTCTCCTTAAGCACCAGAAGTGGAAAATAGAGGCTTAATGTAAAAGTAGTCCACTCAACAGTCACCTTTTTCTTCTGGTTTACGTGTTAAGCTGGCTCACAAGAAGCTGATGGCAAAAAACTAGCACCAACCAAGGCTGACAAATGATCAGGTCCCGCCGATTGTGAAAACCTGTGCTGGAACACACTGACATAATTAGAAGCGATGGTTGATGTACAGCCCAATAAGAGAACTCAGTTTCACCGACTACCTTTAATGCCAATTCAACATGCTCAATCTGCAAAAAACAGCGCCAATGGGGACCAACCGTGTATGACCGTGCCACACACGCTAGAGGGACAGGCAGTCACCAACTTGCAACAACAGCATAACAGCTTTCAATGAACAAAAATCGGCTCGGTATGTTTTAAGTTTAACAAATGTGCTATTCTTATCTGTAGTGTTTCGACCGAACTGGCTGGATAAATTTTAGCATTGAGCTTTAAAAGCCATGGAAGAAGAGACAGTAAGAAAGAATGTGCTTTGACATTTTACCCAGTGCCATTGCCCTTGGCATAACGTCCATCAATTTCTTCCTGTATGAAAACCACACAAACTTGTTTGGGATCACTTTCAGCCCAGAAAATACACAGCTCTGAAGATATGCAGTGGCTCTTTGGCCTGCTCAGTTTCTATCCTCTGTTCCTCCGCATACCTCAAATGGGACACAATCGCTGATTAATCCAGAGCCCAGTTATAGGACATTCCTGGCTCAGTCCAAATGAAGTTTAGACCAAAACTTCACACATTTCTTTACGTAGGAGCGGATTTGAATTGACCCCAAAAATAAAAAGCTGTAAACCTCTATCTAGCTTTCAGCTGCTTGTTCAATATGGGGCCATGAGGGAGGGGGAGCAAGGCAGGGGTACTACCTGCACACCAGTACATTTACAGGCATGTACATCCAGGCATGGTGTGGGATTTATTTTCAGCCTGGAAGTTTTATGCCCAAGACCAGCCCATTTTGTCTTAGTTCTGGGAGAACTTTGGTAAATGATGCCACAGTTCAAGTCTTATTATTCCAATACTATTTGATCCTCAAATATAAATACCTTTTGAACTGTGGAATTCTTTGCAAAATACACTATATTGCCAAAAGTATTGGGACGCCTGTCTTTACACACACATGAACTTTAATGACATCCCATTCTTAATACACAGGCTTTAATATGGAGTTGGCCCACCCTTTGCAGATATAACAGCTTCAACTGTTCTGGGAAGGCTTTCTACAAGGTTTAGGAGTGTGTTTATGGGAATGTTTGACCATTCTTGCAGGAGAACATTTGTGAGGTCAGGCACTGATGTTGGACAAGAAGGCTTGGCTCACAGTCTCCACTCTAATTCATCCCAAAGGTGCTCTATCGGGTAGAAGTCAGGGCTCTGTGCAGGACAGTCAAGTTCCTCCACACAAAACTCACTCATGCATGTCTTTATAGACCTTACTTTGTGCACTAGTGTGCCGTCATGTTGGAACAGGAAGGGGCTATCCCCAAACTTCTCACAAAGTTGGGAGCATGAAATTGTTCAAAATGGCTTTGTATGCTGAGGCATTAAGAGTTCCTTTCACTGGAACTAAGGGGCCAAGCCCAACCCCTGACAAACAGCCCCACACCATAATCCCTCCTCCACCAAGCTTTACACTTGGCATAATGCAGTTAGGCAAGTACCGTTCTCCTAGCAACTGACAAACCAAGACTCATCCATCGGATTGCCAGACAGAGAAGCGTACTTTGTCACTCCAGAGAATACATCTTCACTGCTCTAAAGTCCAGTGGCGGTGTGCTTTACACCACTGCATCCGACGCTTAGCATTGCACTTGGTGATGTAAGGCTTGGATGCAGCTGCTTGGCCACGGAAACCCATTCCATGAACCTCTCTACGCACTGTTCTTCAGCTAATCTGAAGGCCACATGAAATTTGGAGGTGTTTAGCTATTGACTCTGCAGAAAGTTGGCAACTTCTGCACGCTGTGTGCCTCAGCATGCGCTGTCCCTGCTCTGTGATTTTACGTGGCCTACCACTTTGTTATAATACCACTAACAGTTGCCCATGGAAAATTTAGTAGTGAGAAAATTTCACAAATGGACATATTGCACAAGTGGCATCCTATCACAGTACCATGCTTGAATTCACTGCGCTCCTGAGAGAGACCCATTCTTTCACGAATGTTTGCAGAAGCAGTCTGCTTGCCTAGGTGCTTGATTTTATACACCTGCGGCCATGGAAGTGATTGGAACACCTGAATTCAATGACTTGGAGGGCTGTCCCAATACTTTTGGCAATATAGTGTATGTCCAATGAATAAATAAAATTATATGCAAATGAAACATCAGTATATACTGCACTCCTATAAAAATTTTAATTCTGCACTTCTTCAGCCTTGCCTGGTCTCTTTCCACCATCCAGTTTAAGAAACTTCCAGTGATTAGCAGTAGCAAGTAATTAGCTGTGGCGCGTTGCACTCACTCAGTTCTAAATGACAAGAGATCACAGATGCACGTGCCACGAATTTCACGCTTCTCTGCACAGAGCAGTTGTGATTTATTGTGTGTTTATGTGTGTGTGCACAAGAGGAGAAACTTGCTGGTTAACATTCTGAAGTGTTGTTGTAGAATTTTAAACTTGCACAATTATTTTGTTTCCGTCCAGCTCAATTTTAAACTTATCAAATTTTTTTGGTTTCTGACTGGCGCAACGGCTTCGGCCCCCCGGGGATTCTCCCGAGTCTCCCGATCGGCCCCTCTGGGTCTGCGTACATCACATCTATAGCCAACTTAGTATCACCAATTCAATTAACTGCATTTTTTGGGATGAGGGAAGAAATCAGAATACATGGAGGAAAACTGCAACACAGAGAGAGAACATGCACCATGTAGGCAGGACCCCCAACCCTGGAAGTGTGACACAAACAGTGCTACTGACTGTGCCACCCTGAACTGTAAACTTTTGAAATTAAGTTACATGGACAGTGAAGATTCAATCCATGCATCCGTCTTCCAACCACTTATCCTAGAAATGAGGGTTAGAGTTTGATGAAAAAGAAAATGTAACTAACATCATCCATCAATTAATATGCTTATATTACAAATAATTATATACAAATAATTAAATTGTCATACAAACAGCTTGCAAAATCAAATTTCTCAGGCGTGTACATGCAAGAGACCAGAAGACTGCCGGGTCAAATCTGATCAGATAGTGAGGCAATCGCAGAACACATCTGAAAAGCTGGCATCCACCCAGCAGCAGCCATGGGACATCTGTCCTGACGACGTCTTCAACGGGGGGGGATCTCCACACAGCGTGATGCGTAACTTAATTCCATGCTCTGCAAGCTTGGCAGCTGTGAATGCTGACCAGGGCTGGTGAATAGGACAGGCCGTGGGACTTTCATTTTGCTCGCAAAGAGGGATAGAGACCCCTTTCCTTGTGTTCTATTCCCATATCAAGTTCCCTAAATTTGATTTTGAACATCTTGCCACCTTGAAGTTCTAACACAATTGTAGAAGACATGAACCAATATGGAGACAAATAAATCAAATACCGCATTAGAGATATGTGATATCTCCTCCTTGATTTGGGATCCATAAATCACCTGTAACAAGTTGGCAGTAAGAGCTGGCCGAAACTCTGTTCTTTCCTTTATGTTCTTCGCAGCACGTGGCCTGGCCCATATGAAATGCCAGATTACGGGTACCGCAGACATGTAAATGTGGGCGCGCCAGACACAACTGTTTCTTCAAAAACCAAAACAATGAAACCGCCATTGCTGCACGCAAACTTGTTGTATACATAATAGGGGGGAAAAAACATGCAAGGAACCCCGAGAAGCTGCAAAAATATCCATCACAGTTTAGAGTGATTAATAACTCAGCACTTCAACGTGACAAGTGCAGGAGTTGGCCACGGAGTGAGTGTTTATCTGGCTCTCCACTTGCCCCGAACGGGGAAGACACACGTGCTCAGGTGAGAGGCATCTGAACAGACATGCCCCTGTGTTCTAAAGCCAGAATTTTTGTCTACTCCATGATGATCAGAACAGGGCGACCTGCGTCTTTTTCTGGGGAACTTCCACTTAAATAGCATGCTCCATGGACACCCTTTCTTGGAGACTAATATCGACTGATGAAGCTTTTCCCATGAATCCTGCATCCCCAGCTACACGAGACCCCAGTAGCTGCTTGCTTGTTGTTTCTATGATAACGCCCCTGATGATTCCAGTCTGGTACCTTAGATCTTCTTTCCTGTCTTTGAGAGGAACCCCCCCCCCCACCGCTACTCCTACCCCCCCTCCATGGCACCAGTAGGAACATTCCAGCAGCATGCGATGATTTGATACGGACGGGCTCAGCTGAGACACATGGCTTGGTTCACCCCTGCTGCGAGCCACTTGCTTTGTTTGCCCGTAATCACAAGCTGGTCCCAGACAGAACAAAACCGATCAGCGTTGGCAGACCAGGGACGTGGAAGGGTTCAGAGTGAGGCAAAACGACTAAAAGCCATATAAGACTTTTAAGGTTAAGTGTCTTGTGAATTAATGTAATCATAGCTCACACACAGACATTCCAACCCATATGCCTGAGGGAACATTTTTCTACGTCTTTTTCTTTACAGTGAAATTTACAGACACTGTGTTAACTTTAAAGCCATTTGCCACACATAGTTAACAGTGTAGATGATTTGGGGGACTTTTTGGCAAACAAAAGTAGGAATAAATAACACATTAACTGCACTGGCTGTACTTCCAATGATTTGAAGTTTGCCTTTATCCAGAAGAGAAAGAAGGCAGATGGCACAATTAGTAAACCAAATAGAGTAGCTCTGTGAAGGATACTTTCCTCTTGTTTATACCCCTTAAGTCGCAGTGAAGTGTCAGTTCTGTGCGGGGGGCACTCAATAGCTCGGCCTGAAGGACACTAAAACACGCTAGCTGGCCCGTTGGTCTTCTGTGTGCCCAAAAGTCAGCTATTTTGCATGTATCCATTATTTTGATGAAGTCCGGCTCGGAATAGAGGCTGCAGCCACGAAGGCATATGCTGCACGTGTATGTCTCACCGTCCAGCAAGGTGCCTTACCAAACGCCAACAAAGTTTACATTTAAGCAGGGCAGGGTAGAGGGAAAAAAAAACGTCAGATGTGCGATGCCTCGTACCGATTAGTGTGATACAGAGGTACAATACGGACGTGGGCCCTGCATAGCTTCACCTGCTGTGAGGGTTGAAAACACAGGATGTGGATAGAACAGCCTGTCCTGTGGACATCTTGACTGACGTCTTATTATATATGCAGGTGCCTTGCTCCATGCCAGTATGGCTATGGTCTGGCAAACATACTCAAAGACCCTTATTTCATTTTTAAAAGAAGAGAAACGCTTCAGGTGCATTTTACCAGTGGAGTCTCCAGTAATAATATACCTTCATTTGCAATTGATTTTAAAGAAAATGCAAAAAAAACTGAACAATGCATTTTTTTTAATGAGGAAAGTCTCAATGCTTTGCAGTTTTTCTCAAAGATCTTGGCTGCCTGGGTGCTCATGAAAGGTTTTGTGGGCCTTCCAGCAGATGAGATAAGGCTGGAATTTGCGTGTTCTCAAGGACCCGACCTTCTCTTGCCTCAGGCGAGACAGTGCTGTCTGCTAAGGAGGGCTGGATATCTCCCATGTGAATGAGTGTTATGGCTACAGAATCAGATGATCACAGTGACAGGCTGGATGTTGTGCGCAGTGCATCTTTTTGGGAAGGATCCAGGGAGACTGGGTGCAACTTAGGTCACCCTGTTAAATTTCCAACATGCTCCCAGCTTTGCATGAAAGCCCTACAGCACAAGGTGAGCAATGGCCTCAAAGAGGTATACCAACGGGTCAAATGAGGCCCTTAGGACATGCATTAGTCTGCCAAATTCCCTCACCTGGAAAACTCGAGATTTTTATCAACAAATGGATGGTACTAATTTTACAATAAAGGAAATTTATGTTACTGACCTGGCAGAGAATTGTGAAAAATTATTTTACGAAAATCGTCATCAACCTCAAAAACTAGAAGTTAATAGAAAATATACATTTACGGCAGCTAAGATAGGGGTGACTGTGAAGTACAATGCTCTGTGTTTCAAATGAATTCACTATGAGGGTAGTGAATTATTCCACCATGATCATGAGAATGGTACCAAATGACAGAGCAGCATCACAAGCATTTGCCATCAGTCCAAAAACAGCATTGGCTTCATTCACAAAATGAATCAAGTGCGAAGTTGTGCGGAGCAGGAGTTTTGAGGAGTGTTAAACTGCAGAAATTGCACCACTCACAATAAAGGGCAAGAGTAGGCATTTCCTGATTTTAAAGGTGTTGGGCTAAGAAGTTGGTCACCAGTATCCAGGTTGTGTTACAATACATTTATTTAGCAGATGTTTTTATCCAAAGTGACATACATTTTGGGGGGGGAGACAAGATCAGGCAATCCCCGGAGCAAATGGGGGTTAAGGGTCCACTGATGAAATCATTCACTGAATCTGGGATTTGAACTGACAGACTTCCAGTCACAGGCACAGTGTCCTAACCCATTGAGACACACGCCACCAGATATTGGGAATCACTAATCACTAAACACCATTGGACACTGGAAATCACTAATCACTAAAAACATTGGATATTGGAAATCACTAATCACTAAAAACCATTGGATATTGGAAATCACTAATCACTAAAAACCATTGGACATTGGGAATCACTAATCCCATCCTTTTCCATTTCAGAAACAGGTATTTACGAAATACTTCCCGAATGAATGTTAAGAAATTCCTTACATTAATGTACTGCCTCTTAAAAATAACCAGCCATAAGTAATACTGTTCTTCACTCGACTTTGCAGCATTAACGCAGTGTCCTGAAAGTACCTCCTCATAAATCCAATTCTTTGTCACTGTTCTTTGATATTTGGCACCAGTGTCACAAAAAGCTGGAATGTCTTTCTTGCCACCGATTCGAAACTGGGTGTAAGTCCAGCTTTGTTTCTCACTCTTACCTCTGCTAGTACCCAGGAACACCAATGTGCATAAAAATACCGCTGAGATAATCCCAGAGTGAAGATTGTTGGAACTAAATGACGGCCTCTTTTAGACGGTTTAAAAATTGCTTAGTTATATTAATAGGGGCTGAGTTGCTGGAGAGCAACTGCAGTAACGAACTACCTGTAAGCACTGAACATCTCGCTAGTGACAAAGGCTGATGGAGCAACTTTTTGCAATGATGGGGTCACATGTTGATATTACAACTTCAGAGAAAAGAACCTTCAGAGTGGCTTCGTTCTGAGTGATTTATTAGTGAACTCTAAAAAATGCTTGAAGTTAATTTCATGGTGACGCTACAAAGACTTACCGTCGAACCTGCTTCAACAAATTTGATATAAAAACACTTCTGCTGAGTAATCAACTTGAAATGACTGAAGGAAGTTGGCACTGTGTTGGGAAAATTAAGCAAAAACTGTTCCCACTGGGCTCTGTGAATGCCTGAACCTATTTGTGCGATGATGGGATCATTCACAAAGTCACCCGGGGGCCTCTCAAACATGTGGTAGCAAAGGATGTTACATGAGAAACCACCATGCGGTCTCGAAAGGCAAACATCGCCAGGGAATAAGCCAGCCCCCCTAACTGGGATTGCTTTAGTAGAAGCATTAAAACAGACTAGATACAAAGTAACAAATGGAAAGTGAATTGAACAGTTGAGCAGCAAGCATTAAATATGTATTTAGATAACTGGAATAGTTGCTTCCACACAGACCCCAGGCAAATGTCAGGGAAACATCTTATGATACTCATTCACCATGCTGTATAACAAGACAAGTCCTTACTGCAAATTACTCCAAAATCCTATGATTAAGATATACAGACTTCTGTGATACATTGATACCCCCTGGTCAAAGTAATTCATATTTAATCCATGAACGCAAATTGCTTCAAGAAAGATGTTCCATGTACTATGTGGGCAATGAAGTACCATGAAGGCACAGATTTTGACAGAATACCACATGGAAGTTGGAAGAAGAAAATACTAACTGAAAGACAAAACGAGGATTTATTTTGTCGTTGCAATTAAAGGGCACATAGGGTTAATTAATGCGCATATAACATAAAGCCATTATGTGACCATTGCTGGCACATTTCGTGCAATTTATTTGGCCATCCTCTTTGTCTCTTGGTCACTCCTAAAGAGTTTCCGTTTCGTATTTATGGGGCAAATGTCCCTTTTTCAAAATTCATTTATGTCCTCCTGTATTTAATGCCTTTCAATTTTTCTTTTTTTTTATGTGGGTTTGCTATTTATAAAATATTGAGAAAGCACCTCATGACATTTCCTTGGTAATGCAAATATGGAAAATCCATGCTGTGTGAGATATAAAATCATAGATTCCCAGGTGAATGCATAGTATAACAAAATGCGAGGTGTGTTTTTGGATTATTAGACAAAAAAAATAGTTATACGCTAACGTTCATGTACATAAATACGATTTCATTATAATGTATAATAAATCACTGAAAGTGATTGAAATATGAAGGATTCATCTGCATAAAAATAAATTAGCAAAATAATAATTAGATCATATTTATAAACGGTTTATTATGCAGCGTGCAAATCAAACGTACATTTTAATGGTCCAATTCCGCTTGATCAGGGTAATTTAATTTCGGTTGTGATGTCTCTATGGCTAGATTCACCTGGAATGTGGAAGGCTTCTCCATGTCATGTGTCATACGAACAATTTGCCGCCCTACATCTCGGCTCTAAGAATGTAGCATCACAATAAGTAACCAACTTCGTCTTCCTCGCAGAGCTGCCCCAAAGCAAAGCTGTTAACCCCCTTAATATATCGCAATACATCTGAAATGCAGCCCACTTCTTGTGGGAATTCCGGTGTCTAGCCTACAGCTGGCTGATCAATCTCTCCAAAAAACTGAAAATATTATTGGCATCCCGGAATAAAATTTCACTGAATCTCACCAAGTGACGTTCGCTGATGGAAAGAAGCTGAGAAGAACAGTCGGCATGTTCCTACAAGTCTCCGGGCATGACCGACCTTTGAAAAATGTGATGTGCGCTCTAAGCGAAGCCTCGTTATCTTCACCTACAATGTATGCAACCGCTGCCGCAATTACCGAAGCGATCAAGAATAAATAAGGATAATCCATTTTTGGATACCAAAATCGCATCAATGCATGGTGTTAAGGAATTTCGATTTTCCATTTAATAACTGTTAAATGAATATTTATTAATAGGACCAAGGAACAACAACACTTGTACGTTATAAAGTAAGCACACTATTTATAAACTTTACCCAATAAGACGACTGCGGGTATGATCCCAATCCGCAGAGTGCATCAGGTATCTTTGCATATCACTTTAATTCATATAAATACACCGACAGATTAGTAAGGGTAGGAGGACTCACCGCTGATTCTAAATTCCGAACTTCGAAGCATAGGATCATGAATACCAGACTCACGGCGAGATTATCCAGACTCTTCAAGTTTTTATTCTTCATTTCTCTAAATAATCCGTTTACTCAACATCGACTCATACTACTAAAAACGCATCCAAGATCTGTCATATTCCCCTCTTGTCTTAAACATAAAACAGACTGTTAAAAAAGTAACATATCGATTCTTCAAAAAGACTCCAAGCCGCTCAATACTGGGACCGTTCGCTACTGCAACCTTAACCAACTTTTTCTCTCTGCACTTAACCTGCTAACCGGGCCTACTTTTCTGCTACGGATCAATGCGCGGCAAGGTGTTATAGTGCCTGAAGACACTTTCTCTTAGATCTTTTAAATATTAAAAATTCTACAGATATTTAGAAGTGACAAGTAAATTGCAAAAGACAAATTTCAAATTCTTAATCGTGAATAATTTTATTCTAGATTGTTGGTTTTACTCATTCCCCCAAAATGGTTTAATCCGCCAAATATTATTATGTGTATATTTTGCCGTTTCCCATGCACTTTCAGAATTTGTATTTTTATGAACTGTAACGAAGAACATTCCATACATCTTTTATAAAACTTTGTGCATTGCTCACCATTAGAGTCATTCTAATGTTTTGAGAATCTTAAAGTATTTACTGTAGTACTTCGTCTGGTGTTTTCAGTTCCTGAATGTGCCTAAAATGGACAGGGTTTTTTTTGGAATGAAGAAAGGATTTAATGCTCCCACAACATGATATCGGATATGTCATTAGATCCATACATGCGTCCAACTATCTACCCGCTTTTCCAGTGAAGGCACCTCATTTAATGTACATGTTAATTTAAGGAAAACATTATACAAATTGAAATGGCATGTGAATTTACAATTATGCAGTTCACTCATTATTTTTATTATTGTCGTTATTTAGCACAAAATTAAGTTCCGTAGACTGGACAGACCTGGGTTTACAAGGGTGCCTAAAGGTGCATAGCAAAGCACGTGGCTTAGCGGGTTAAGCCTCTGTGCCTGTGATTAGCAGGTTGCTGGTTTGAGCTTGGACTCGGCAGAATGTCCATGTTTGTGAGCCCTTGAGCAAGGTCCTCAACCCCCAGCCATGTGGATGCCACTGCAGGTGGCTGCCAAGCTTACTCTCACCTATGTATGTGTCATGGAGTGCAAGATGGGGTAGGCAAAAATAATTTATTATACATTAATAATATGCATCCTCAGGAGGAAATCAATCAGTCCATGACTGCGACAGGGTTGCAGGGATCATACACCCTCACTAATTTCAGACACACCCTTAGTGATTTTGTTCTGGACCTGGCACTGAGAGTGGATATTATTTTCAGTGAAGTATCCCGACAGTCATTGTGTTTTTACAAGATCGAACACGTTGTGACGGTCAAATGAATTAAAAATGCTTCTAAAGAACACGTGACCTGCTTCGTACATTTAAGAAATGATCCGAGTGCTGTTCACACGTTAAAACTGGTTGTAAGTAAACTTAGCTGTTACCTGCTGCTTGAAGTTTCCGAAGGAGCATTAGAGGGGTCCTCCGGGTGATTTTAAGCAGCGCGCGATTTACTGTAATATACATAGGATATTTACGAGCTACTAAAATGCAGTCTAAAATTGTATGTCTCTGTGCTCTAATCTATTTTAGTCTACACATGAAATGAGATAAAAGTGTCAAATGGCTTTGGCGTGAGTGACACCTCAAGGTCCCTCCCC
>JAAGVU020000002.1:12668229-12699902 GCA_011763525.2 Mormyrus iriodes
GGATAGGCTCCGGACCCCCCGCGACCCATATGGATTAAGCGGTTATAGAAAATGGATGGATGGATGGATGGATGGATGGATGAACACAAAGGGATAAACCACAAAATAAATGGACCAGGAGAAGTCTAGAACTAAACAAGAGAAATAACTAAAAAGGACCACAAAATAAACTTTCTAGGGAACAGGGCAAAAACTGAGAGCAGGACTAAGAAACAACCAGAGTTACAAACACAGCAACATCAAGACAGCACAAACCTCTACACATTACATCTTAATGACTTAATGACAGCAAACTTAATGACTAACTAAAGAACAGGATGAAGGCAGGCACTTAAATACATGCAGACAACAAGGCTAACTAGGGGCAGATGTGAACCATAACCAAATCAACCAACCAGGACAGGCATGGAACAACAAGAAACAGGTGAAAGTTACAATTAACAACTGCAAGAAACTTGGAAATATTAGCAGACGCTAAAGGCTAACTAAACTAGGAGAGGCTAGGAACATAAGCAGAACATAATTCAACAAGCAGGGTACTTGCACTTGCAGGGTAGACTATAAACAGGGACACAAAGATAAACAAAAGCTAAGGATAAAATAAAACCCAGTAAATTAAACAAAAGGTGAGGTAGGCCTCAGGTCAGTCTTGAACCCATGACTGGAGGGGAATCTGTTTCTGAGCCACTCGCTCAACCAATTGATGTGGCAGCCCAAGGAATAATGAAACGCACTACGGCCTTAGCGCCATAAGACAGATGAAATAGGCTGGCCAGCGAAGTCTGCTGGCCAATTGGGGACAAAATAAATGGGACAGGGCCGAATGGACACCGACCCTGACAACAGACCTTTGCATGGAATTAAGTTAATGAGCAATAAAAGCACACTGAATGCAGAATCAGCTAGCATTGATTATAACTTAATGTCTTGCACCATCCTAGCCAAATAAAACTCCGTCTGTTACAACAGTTAAGCATTTTATCGCCACAGAAACAGTGATGATAATGGTACCTAGTCATTGTTGTAGCAGCACGTAGCTAAGTTTGTGAAAGTGCATATATCTGACCTCAAGCTTTTCAGGCCCAGATGCTGGTTATTTTAACCAAATTTCTCTAATAAAAGTGGCAACTTATAATCAGAATGTTTAAGATTACTGAAAATTGTTTTTTTATCATGGTATCACCACTAATGAAAGGTTACTCCCAGCTTCCAGCATTACTGATGTCCGCATTTGGGAACTCCTAGCATGGGTCTGTACGACTTAACTGAATGAGGTAATAACCTGCTGCCCTTGATGTAACTGCCATTTCTCAACTGCAGCTTAAGGTTTCTGAAAATGATAAACATTTTCAAATATTTTCTTTCATACATTGGTTGTTTAACACATGCCATTGTTCTCATGCTCATCATAATCACTCGGGCTGTAGACAGGGAAATGAAGTGTAAATTTCAGTTTGGCAGGCAGGAGTTAGACCTGCCAGAAAAGCTGCATTTTCTTTAAAGATGCCCCATAGCATTGGCATGTTCTGCTAAAAGGACTTATTAAGAAATGTTCTGGGGACTTTTATAAATGGTTTACATGTAGCGCCCTCTTCCTCTCACGCACATTTGTCTATAGCGGTGTTTCCTAATCCGATCCTTGGGAACCCACAGTCGGTCTATGCTTTTGTTCCCTCCGAGCTCCCTGCCGGACAGTCTGCATTTTTGCTTACTGGGAGTTGGGAGGGAGAAAAAACGTGGACTGTTTGTGGGTCCCCAGGGACTGGATTGAGAGACACTGGTCTGTAGGATCACCAGATCAGTCTTTAGCTTCAGCAAGTGAAAACTGTGAACTAGGGTTTTCAGAATACCTTTATTTTGGTGTGTTCTCTTCAGTCCCTTGGAGAGTGTGACTGACGAGCTGTGAGCAGGAAGACGCAGCCTGCCTACGTTGATAACAGAATTTGCTTTATTTACTTATCAACAGAGTTTTCACATGAGACTCACATCCTGAAAATACATGCGCATACTGCCTATGAAGTACTTGGTAGTATATAGCATTTGCATTAGAGATTTCCTGGTCGGTTGGTCTCCTGAGGGTTTTTCTTCCCCAAGCCTGGCATTATATAACCTATATACCAGGAATGCCCAACTTGTCAGGCGATCTCAGTGTGGATCGAAATTCCGTTGGTGGCTAACTGGTTGATTGTGATCAGCAAAATATATCAAGGGGCATCCCCTCTCTCCCCGTCAGCAGAAAATTTAACAAATCCTCGGCCCCCCTATTCAGTGGCAAAAAATTCCAAGGGGAACTGCCTCCCCTCCAGTCATTGCCAGTCTGCCCCTGGTATATAGTCATAGACTCAGTAGTGCACAGCAGGTGGTATTCTGGTAAAGAAAGTCGGCTTGTACCCCCCAGTGGGTGACATTTCCAGCAGAGGCTCTGTTAGTGCCTATTTGAACTAGCTGCTTGATCTGAATCTGGATTTAATTTCCAGTTGCTTATCAAACTAAAGCGTGATGCAGCATAATAACAAAGATAAAACTTTATTGACTGGCATTCTGCCAAGGGTGTGCCCTCTCCTGGTGCCCTCTGCTGTCTGGGATAGGCTCTCCTGCGATTCTGACCAGGGTGAGTGGTTAGAAGATTAATGTCTAGAATCATATTCATCCCCCAGGTTGGAAATTTTTGTTACCCATCAGCATTACAAAAATAACTCCCAGAGCAAGAATCTGTCCACTAATGAAAGAAAGAAATGACAAGAAAGTGAATAGTACAGTGCACACAGTCCAGCTGAGGTAGAAAGACACCTGGAAGGTGCATAATTTAGCACAGATGGATAAAATACAGTAATTAGTCAAAGAATCGGGTTAGTGCCTTTCAAATTGGGTGGGATTAGGGGTGTAGACTCGGTGTAGGGCACAAAGGAGTGTCTAGAGCAGTGTTTCCCAATCCAGTCCTCAGGGCACACTGAACTGATCCACATTTTTGCTTTATCCCAATTCCCAGCACACCTGTAAGGTATTTAGTGCTCCTGATTGCTTGGGTCAGGTGTTCTGGGAACTGGGATAAAACAAAACTTTGGATCCGTCCAGTGTGCCTCGAGGACTGGTTTGGGAAACACTTGTCTAGAGCCCTCTGTTTTACAGCTCTTGAAAAAATTAAGAGACTACTCCATATTATTTTTAAATCCTGGAGTAATCCTGGTTCTGCTGGCAGAAGGCTACATGGCAGGTTGCTTCCAGGCTCAAAATTTCTAAGACAGCCGTACATGAGATCAAGGTGAAATGGAAGATACTGGGAATGACCAAAAACCAGCCAGGTAGAGGGTGGAAACGACTTTCTAATGGCAGAGATGACCTTAAACGTATCCGGCAGTTTCTCATGAATCGAAGGATGACTTCAGGTGACCTTCAAAAGGAATGGGAAACATTAAATGTAGGTGTGAAGTGCACTGCTAGGACAGTTTGTATCAGGTTCCTAGAAGCAGGACTGAAGTCCCATAAAACAAGGAAGAAGCCCTTCATTAATGAGAAGTAGGGAAGCGCCAGGCTGCAGTTTGCAAAAAAATATATATATTATTCACAGATACACACCCATACATTGAGAAATGAGTGAAACATAAAATTGTGCTGTTGTCTCTTAATTTTTTCCAGAGCTGTATATGTTGGGGAGGTGAGCTTTTAGTTGCTGTTTAACTGTATCAGCTCACTGTTATGTGAGATCGAAATATACCTGCTGAGCAAAATATGTGCAATTTTACAATTTGTTTGGAACATACAAGAACTCTGCTGGCAATCGCTCCTGCACTGAACTCACCTATATACTCTGAATCAAGTCTGACAGCTGATAAAGAGTACGCCATACAATTGTAGTCTAGGGTTAGAGGTAGGTCAAGTTTCTGTGTAGGTCTCCCAAAGAAAGCTCGACCCTGCACCTCAAGGCTCGTTTATTTTGATCTGTCATCGTCGCTCCTCTCAGCTGCATTGGGGGCTGAAAAGATATATTTGTCAGAGTATAAAATATATTTATTGGAGGATGTAAACAGCCAGTGGTGTCAGTGGCTGAAGAGCAGCTTGTGACTACATCGGTGTGTCTTCTGTACAAGACTCTGGGCTAAAATTACAAAAATAAAATTTCAAAGTATCTGCAAACAGTTTTTTCATTACTCTGTGGGATATTTGACCGCTGGCACTGGGGGCCTGCTACGCATTTTTCTCTGCTGGATTGTAACAAATGGTGCTTCTTCCCCAACTCCCACCATGGGAATTCTAGAACTTCGTGGTAGAACTGGTCAGGGGGCTTGTCCCTGCTGCAGGTGCCACCTTCTTTGAACGTTTCTCTGAGTGAGCCAACTGATCATCATTTTGATTTGCAGTTTTCCAGCCAGGCATAGGTAGCCTCAAGTGAAGGATTGTGCAAAGAGCTTAGTCTGTTTAAGCCGTGAGAAAGGATGTAAAATATCCCTCATTTTTACTACAGAGGCAGACCTATGTTAAAAAAGTTCTATAACATGTTGAAAAATCTTTGAATGTTAGTGCATTTTATCTTACTAATGAGCTTAGCTAAAGCTTTCTTTCACTTTAATAATGGGGGAATATAATAATAACAGAAATCAATCCTCTTAAAGACGTCAAGTGATGGAATTTATTTATAAATAAATTATTCATTTCTGAGACCGTTTACATTGCATAAGTGTAACTGATGTAGGCTCACAGTACATCTGTTGATGTTTTGATTCTGTCTCCTGAAATTGTTTACCTTGTTGGAATGAGTTCTCATTCTTTTTTCCATTTCGCCTATTATAGCTTTGAGACTGATAATGCGTTTTCTGCGGGTTGCTGCAGAAATGGCAGTGGTTTAGACTCTCTGACGTCTTGCTGATCACACTTGCTACAAGAGAGACTTGCTTTACGCTGACAACCTGAGACCAGCTGATACTGGATGTTTGATAAGGGGTTACATTTTGTCTACAGATTATCCCCTGTGTTATTTTTGGGGTCGAAGTTACCCCAGTCCATTTTCAAAATCAGGTTAAATTCTATTGATTCTAGAATTTAGAACGGAAGAAATCAAATACACAACGGTTGAGGTGAAGTCAACAGTTCCAGCATGACCCATTGCACTTTAGCCCCTACTGCCCAGCCAGGAGGTGGTATGGCTTCATGCTCTTTCTGACCTTCCGTTAAAGTATGCAAGGTTCATTAATCCTGGTCAGGTACCTTTACAAGGAGCTGTATCTAGTTAAATCAATACTCTGTGAAGTTGGACACAACTGTGTCTGGGAGCACATGTACACTATATGGACAAAAGTATTGGGACACACCTCTTAATCATTGAATTCAGGTGATTCATTCAGACCCATGACCACAGGTGTATAAAATGAAGCACCAAGCCATGCAGTCAGCTTTACAAACCTTTGTGAAAGAATGGATTGTTCTGAAGAGCTCAGTGAATTCAAGGATGGTATTATTATAGATAGGTTGGGCAAGGCCACTCATTCCAGTGAAGGGAACTCTTAATGCTTCAGCATACCAAGGCATTTTGATCAATTCTATGCTTCCAAGTTTGTGGGAGCAATTTGGCGAAGGCTCTTTTCTGTTCCAGCATGACTGTGCCCCAGTGCACAAAGCAAGGTCCATACAGACATGGTTAGATGAGTTTGGAGTTTGAAAGATCTTGACTGGCCCACCCAGAATGCTGACCTCAACCCTATCGAGCACCTTTGGGATAGCCTTCACGTCCAACATCAGTTCCTGACCTGTTCTGGATGAATAAGTAAAAATTCCCATTGACACACTGTAAGATCTTATAGAAAGCCTAGAATACTGGTAGCTGTTATAACTGCAAATGGGGGACCAACTCTATGTTGATGCCTATGGATTTAGAGTGGGATGTCATAAAAGTAGCTGTAGTTGTAATGGCCAGGTGTCCCAATACTTTTGTCCATATAATTTATTTCAGCATAGACAGGGTTGAGTGGCAACCTTAACCTTAATCTTTAAGTCTGTATTGAAAATGCACTGATTGAGTGAGCTTAGGTTTTGATATAAAAGTTGGTTTCTAATGCGTAACATTTTGGAGCTAACTGATTGTTGCTACTGTCTTTATGTCATCAACATGATTCCAGTAGCTCCGTTTTCATTTCCTCATGACATCCTGCTAGCCGTTCTCCCCGCCTGACTTTTTTCTCACTGCCACTCTCAATCTGAAGAAATACAGGATGCCAGTCCCCCCCTCACTGATGAAATCTGCTAAGTGTTAAATTGCATCTTATATTGGCTCAAAATGGGACAGAGCATTTTATTCCTCAATATTGGACGATCCCGTAAAATACAGGATGGGGGGGGCAACTCTACCTGCAAGACAGGGGGCACAGCATTGGGGAAACAGTTATTCATACGAAAATGCTACAGCGCTTGCTACAAATCTGGATGGATGGCCTCAACATGGGTTTGAGGCTGGCTGAGGGGCTCTTGCTGCCTATGCATTATTCAACTCACTGCAGGTCTTTTGCAATACGCTCAGAATTCTTCACTAATGAGCGTAACAGATGCCTATTGTTCCAATGAGATTGCACCAGGGCCTAGTTTGTCAACAGCATGAATTTGACCCAGTTATTTTAGCTGCTCAGGTCCTAAAATAGTCTCAAGAACCTGAGGAGGATGAGGGCAAAGCCAGGCTAAAGAATGCCATGCTAGGTCATTGAGATGTGAGCTGGGTCTGTGTGTGTGAGAGATGGCTAATTACCTCAGACTTAAACTGTGTGTGAGTATATTTAAAAGGCTAATAATATCGGATATAAATCGTATGTGAGTATAAAGGCCTAGTGCTGGCAGCATTCTGTGTGGGTGCATGCCGCTGTGTGTGTGTGTGTGTGTGTGTGTGTACTCTACAGCAAGTGTTTGCGTTTGTGTGCATGAATAAAGGATGTTCTAGGAAGGTACTAACGGGGGAGCATGAAAATACTCTAATCATGAGAAAAAAACAGCCCGAGTAAACCTCCATTTTGACTGTTAATGACTCCGTTACGACCAGCCAAGCATAGATACCGCTGGGACCTAACAAATGAATAAATTCTTCAGTAGTAGACTTTCATGTAAAAATAAGTTGGGTTTTTTGTTCTTAGTTATCTTCGGAAGAATCCTCTGCATTGCACCAAAAAAATACATCGAATAAAAATTATATTGTTTAACTTTTGAATGTCCCAGATTGGTCTTTAAGAATGCTGTGATATTGAGAAATTTGTTTGGAGCTTTTTTCTTTCTTCAGCCCGGTCATCTCTCAACCACTGAAAACAGAAATTAGATACCCAGGACATTATTTCAGCCACTTCTGCACTGGTCACACCTACATACTTTGAATCAAAACAACAGCAGCTTTCTCCGTCATGTTTTAGGTGGCTTTGCCGTACCATTTAGCCTCTAAGATTGCATACCAAAGCATTAGACAACTGATAAGTGTGAGATACTCCCCCATGACACGCTGTGCTGAAGCAGTAGTGTCACGGCACTCCATTTGGGCCACTGTTGGAGGGGGGCAACATTCCAGTGCCTCTGGGTGCAGCCCTAGGCCACCCAGGGGCATATGCTCCACAAAGGTGGGTTTAAGAACTTATCTAAGGAACAGAAAACTGTATAGCAATGCAAAAAGAATGCAGGTCTTGCAGAGGTCAGTAGCAATGCATCATGCTTAACGTGGATGAAGAGGAACTATGTGCCATTTATTCTGGCAGCTGATTACAGGAAAATCTGGACCGCAGCAGAAAAATCCATATGCCACAATTACTGCCTTTTAAAGACCCACTTGTATACATCTCTTTCTCTTAAGCAGAGTGATATAACGATGGCAGTATACAGTGATAAATTCTAATATAATTGTGCTGTGAGACTTTTGCTATGTTTAAAGCGTAGACTTACATGCGGTATGTTTAGACATTTTGATGGATGTTTATAAGTTTCGCTGTAAACCTTAACGCCATCACTACATTAAGTGCACTGTACAAACAGAGGATTGGTTGTGTATTATGGCATTAACTAACGCAAGAAAAAGAAATCTTTGACTTTTGTAACTTGCTGTGTAGAATGATTTAGATGAACCTCCATGGACACGAAATATACTAGCATCATTTTAGCTTTAAAATGTTTTGCTGTCTTTAATGATCCAGTCACCCCATTATTTCATCTGCAAGGTCATTTGATTCACGGACACTTAAATGCACCTCACGAGATCTTATCTACAGTTTCCTGATTCTTTTGTGGTTCGCCCTTTCATCAGCATAAATTTGCTTGAATTAGAAAACAAAAACCCCTCAGTCATCGGTGAGCTTGTCGTTCACAGAAGAAGGCATGCACTTGAGCAGTCACATGATAAAACACAGCCTGCATTGTCAACATCTGCCAGCTCTCCTGAGGCAATTAGCTATGGTAACCAGCTACTATCAAGGGCCAAGGCTTAGTAGTTGGACGGTTGATCTGAGTGCCTTTGATTAACTTCCTGATCAGTGGGAGTTAGCTGAGACCCTGCACGGTTGCCATATTCCCCCACGTATTGTTCAATGCAGATGAACCATGCTCATAACTCTCGTATCTGACTGGCTTTGTGGTGACCATTTTATCTACTCCAGGAACATTCTTCACGAGATGCTTTGCACTAATGCAATTGTCTTCTGTTGTGTTGCTCAAAAGAAGTTTTAAACGTTGGTTGAAAAGGATAACTCGATGTAGCAAACAGGTGTTCCGGTTATTGTACCACACAACTTGTATTCAAACAACCTTACATCTTCCTTATTGATGGGTGACAAGTGGTGTGAGCAGGGGTTTCGGTTACTGTGGAAAGGTTCTCTCTGAGGGGGTGAGTGTCTGACTGCATAGACTGCACCATGCCTGCCCCCCCACCCCCAACAGTTGATTGCACCTGTGCTCAGCTCCTCAACAGTGTGGGTCGTAACCAGCCAGTCATAAATTAACACTTGGCTTTGTTTTGTCTACAAGCAAATGCTGTGCAAAAGTCATGAGCTGGTCATTTAGAAAACGATCCAATTCACTCTGTTCCCAAATTAATGAGGTTCATTGGTGGTGGCCTTTCTCCCCATTCAGTTCCCTCTGTTATGCTGACCAATGTGTGACTCCACCTCACCCCCCTGCTACATCTTGTCTCTCCGGTGACATGTTGCATTATGGCCACTGGAAGTGGCTGCTGGGCGGTCAGCCACCCACTGGAACGCTCACTGCATGCTCACGCCTCCTTAACACAGTCTTGTGAGATTTCTTCAGCTTTCAGCTCCGTGTGTGGCTCAGCAGGTTAGCATCGTGTGCCTGTGATCATAAGGTCTGCAATTCAAATCCTCTCATCGGCAGTGTAATTTCATTACTGGGTCCTTGAGCAAGGCCCTTAAATCTAATTGCTCCAGGGTCTAGCTGACCCTGCTGCATCTCCTAAATAGAAATAGTTGTAAGTCCATCTTTCACATCACCTGACAAAGTTCTCCACGTTTTTCAGGGATTAGAGGGGAGAGACCCTGACATACTGTTCCCAGTGTGCCGTTGGCAACCAGACCACTTATATGTGACATTCAGAGTAGTTGTTCTACACTTCCTCTATAGCTTCATTCACCTTCAGGTCTAGCAGGATGCACCTCAGCAGTCTGTCCGAAACATTTCTTACAAGACGGCTGCTCGTTGCCGGAGAGAAAGAGCCCATTGTTGGTTAAAGAGATAAGAGTGACATCTGCACAGTCAATGCTGTTCAAAGTGATGTTGAGATTTTCTGAATGTAGGTTGGAGGCATTTGTGTGTCCAGCAGACAGAGCTATGTGTCTTTACAGATCATGTTGGACAGAGTAGCTTTTGTGCTGCTGTAAGGATTGATCGGGTGCCATTGACCAGTGCTAGATGACTAGGAAAAGAATGGGTGCAGTGGCACTCACCCCTTGGGTTCATGTGGCCGGCCGTCCATGCCTCTGTGCCAGTGCTGGGAAAGTACGTGTCTGCTAGACTAGAAACACAGCCGGCAAATTCCTCTGCTTTTACGGCTAAGCTGTCCGTTGTTACTTTAAGCCACTCAGCCTGTACTTGGTAAATAGTTGTGGAAAAAGAAAACATGAGATTCAGCAATGAAAAGTCATTGTGTTACAGTTATTTTATCTTAGCTTAGTATGTAGTTGGAGGTGGCACAGTGGTACAGTGGTCAGCACTGTTGCCTCACACCTCAGGGCCTAGGAGTCGAGTCTCTGCACTGGCTCTGTGTGTGTGTGGGGCTGCATGTTCTAATTGTCTCATTATGAGGTTTTCTCTGGGTACTTTGATTTTCCCCCACAGTGCAAAAACATAGTAATTGGAATAGCTCATATGTGTGAATTTGAGAAGTGTGCAAATGTGCCCTGCAATAGGTTGGCTTATGTGGAACTGGAAACCTTCTTTTCAATCTATGGGCCACAGACTTTGTAAATCTATATAATATAGTGGAGGAAAGTGCTATTTGCATCAGTCGACTCTCAGCTCCACACACCATGTTAGCAGTAGGTGTCAGTGTATAGTGCTGAGAGGTCCTGAACCGCTTCTTAAACCATCCAGGCTAAAATGCCCTGCGTCTCCTTGCCACAACAGGGAGCCCCAATCTTCAGTGCAGGATGCACTTTTACTGCTGCTCCACCACAGATGCCCTGGTTTTTTGTGCCTCTTGTTTGTGATCATGTGAAATTTTGGCAAATAAAGAACAAAGGAAGGCTCCATGAATCGCCATCTTATTGTGGTGGAGGGGTTTGTGTACCTCAGTGATCAGGGAGCTATGTTGTTGGGGGAAATTGCCCATGGTAGGGTCTCCCAAGGCAAATTAGTCCTAGGTGAGCAGCCAGACTGAGTGGGGTTTACATTGACCCTTATGAAGATTAAAACCAAGGAGTATATTCCCCTACCCGGATTGGGGGGACCAGGGCCTTGCCCTGGAGCCAGAGCTGGGGAGGGAGCTTGAAGATGAGCGCCTGGTGGCCGGGCCTTCACCCATGGGGCTCAGCCGGGCATAGCCCGGTTCACCCCCCTGTGGACCCACCACCTGCAGGGGGAGCCATGGAGGTTGGGTGCAGTCTAGATTGGGTGGCAGTCGAAGGCTGGGGCCTCAATGGACTACCAAAACTGGCTCTTGGCACATGGAACGTAACATCTCTAGTAGGAAAGGAGCCACAGCTGGTGCAGGAGGTAGAGAGATACCGACAAAATTTAGTCAAGCTCACCTCAACGCACAGCTTGAGCTCTGGAACAAAACTCCTGGAGAGGGGCTGGACCCTATTCCACTGGTGAGAGGCGCTGGGCAGGTGTGGGTCTACTTTTAGGCCCCCAGTTCAGTGCCAGTGCGTTGAAGTTTAACCCGATTATGAGTGGGTCTCCTCCGTTCAACTTTGAGTCGGGGGAAGGGCTCTGACTGTTGTCTGTGCGTACGTGCTGAACACCAATCCAAAGTATCAGACCTTCTTGGAGACCTTGGAGGGGGTGCTAGAAGGCACCCCATCAGAGGACTCCATTGTTCTACTGGTGGACATTAATGCTCATGTGGATAATGACAGTGAAACCTGGAAGGGTCATTGGGAGGAATGGTATGCTTGATAAGAATCCGAGCAGTGATCTGTTATTGGACTTCTGTGCTAACCACAGTTTGGTCATAATGAACACCATGTTCGAACTAAGGGTGTTCATAAGTGCACTTGGCACCAGAGCACCTTAGGCTGCAGTTCGATGATCGATTTTGTAATTGTAGCTGTCATGGTCAGCATCTGCCACCCCACCTTTTGTGTCTTTTCCCCTAGTTCCTGGTGTCTTGAGTACCCCTTGTTTCCCTTGTTCACCCGGCCACCGTGTAGCTCAGTGGGCTGAGCTGATGGCACAGTGGGCTGTAGCCCTTCACACCTGGGTTTGGGTCCAGCCTCCTGTTTTGTTTTATTGGGTTTTGGTTATTGTGTTTGTTCTGTTTATTTCTGGTGTGTTTCGAATTTACTCTGTTGTACATTTAATTCCACGTCTCTTCTTCTTTGCCTTTCTTGTGTATCTGTGTTGTGGTGGTTATTCCTGTTATGTCCTTAGTTTCTAGTGTTAGTCTTTGTTCATTTGTAAGTTAGTTGTTTCCACCTGTTGGTCATTTCCTGATTTGTGTTCATTAGTTGATTTACCTTATTAGTTAAACCTGTTCCTTGTTTGCCCCAGTTACCATTTGTGTATTTAAGTGTCTGCTCTGTTTCTGTTCCCCAGTCGGTCATTGTATTAGCTGTCTTAGGTTGTGTACTAGGTTGTAGGTAGTCTTAGAGTTTGTTGATGTGTTTGCCTTGTCTCCTAGTCAGTTTCCTAGCCCCCGTTGTAGAGTACCTGTCCCTGCCCTGCCCTGCCCTGCCCTGCCCTGCCCTGCCCTGCCCTGTTCTGTTTTGACCCCTTGTGGTCCCTTTGTTTTCTTGTTTCCCCTGAGTTTTCTGTGTCTCCCCAATAAACCCCTTTGGTGTCTTTGAGCCGTCAGTGGATCGTTTTCACTCCTTTCTTGCCGGCGCCATGCCCAGGCTTCATAACAGTATCATCGGATCTGTGTCTGCATGTTTTGGACACTCGGTTGAAGAGAGGAGCTGAGTTGTCAACTGATCACCACCTGGTGGTGAGTTACATTCGATGGTGGGGGACGATGCCAGATAGACCTGGTAGACCCAAATGCATAGTGCGGGTATGCTGGGAGCGTCTGGCGGAGATCTTTAACTCACACCCCTGGCAGAACTTCTGTTCTCTCCCGAGGGAATCAGGGGACATTGAGCCTGAATGGGCCATGTTCTGGGACTCCATTGCTGAGGCGGCATGTGGCCATAAGGTTGTTGGTATCTGTTGCGGCAGCAATTCCTGAACCCGGTGGTGGACACTAGCAGTAAAGGAAGTTGTCAGGCTGTTGAAGGAGTCCTTCTGAGCTTGGTTATCTTGTGGGACTCCTGAAGCAGAAAGCTTCAGGCTTTACCCGACTCCATGGAAGCGGAAAGCGGTTGTCGAAGCAAAAACTTGAGCCTGGGAGGAATTTGGTGAGGCTATAGAGAAGGACTTTCAGTCAGCCTCAATACGGTTCTGGCAAATTGTCAGGTGACCTGGTGGGGGGTGGGTAGCAGGGCTTTACCCATGCTGTTTACAGCAGGGATGGAGAACTGTTGACCTCAACAGGGGATATAGTCAGGCAGTGGATGGAATATTTTTGAGGATCCCCTGAATCCCACTGACTTCCTTGGAGGAAGTAGAGCTGGAAGATTCAGAGGGGGACCATCTCTAGGGCTGAAGTCACTGAAGTAGTCAAAAAACTTTCATGGTAAGGCTCTGGGGGAAGATGAGATTCGACCTGAATTCTTGAAAGCCCTTGATGCTGTTGTCTTGGATGTCTTGGCTGACACGCCTATTCAACATTGCATGGATGTTGGGGACAGTGCCTTTGGATTGGCAGACTGAGGTGATGGTCCAAAACTTTAAGAAAGGGGATCGAAGGGTGTGTCCCAACTTCAGAAGGATCACACTCCTCTGCCTCCTGGCATGGTCTATGTCAGGGTATTGTAGAGGAGGGTCCATTCATTTGTTGAACCTCAGATCCAGGAGGAATAATCTGTCCTAGCCGCGGAACACTGGACCAACTCTTTACCCTCACAAGGATACTGGAGGGTTCATGGGAGTTTGCCCAACCAGCCTACATGTGCTTTGTGGACATGGGAAAAGTCATACAATCTTGTCCCTCAGGGGGGGTCCTGTGGGGCGTGCTTCAGAAGTATGGGGTACGGGGTCTGTTGTTGCAGGCCATTGGATCCCTGTGCAAATGGAGCAAGAGCTTGGTTCGCATTGGCAGCAGTAAGTGAGTAAGCAATAAGTAAGTAGTCAAGGAGCTCAGACATTCAGGAAGGGCTTAAAGTAGAGCTGCTGCTCCTTTGCATGAAAAGGGGCCAGTTGAGGTGGGTCAAGCATCTATCTAGGATGCCTCCTGGATGGCTCCCTGGGGAGATGTTTCAGGCATGTCCAACTTGGAGGAGGCCCGGGGACAGAGATTATATCTCTTGGCTGGCCTGGGAACATCTTGGTATTCCCCCAGAGGAGCTGGAGGGGGTAGCTGGCGTGAGGGAGGTCTGGGCATCCCTGCTTAGACTGCTGCCCATGCAACCCGGCTCCAGATAAGTGGTAGAAAATGGATGGTAGGCTTATATTGCGGTGCACCAAAAACTTTGTATATTTTTGAAATACAAAAGCTCTCTTTGTCTAGATAGATCTTCAAGTTTTGTTAGAAAGAGAACCCGGTAGGTGAATTTCCTAGGATTTTAGTGTTGTTCTTTCATGGAACCCTGAGTTGTAAGATGCATAAGCAGTCCCAAAACCATCTCTCTGTGACATTTGTTTGTTTTTTTCTTTTTGTTTCTCAGTGTAACTGTTATTGCCATTGTATAGATCTCTGTGGCCTGCCTAGGATATCTCTGTCCCTGTGCCTTTCTCTGGTGTTCTGGTGTCCCTGTCTGTGTACCTCTCCACCCCTCTATCTTTATATCTATGCCTCCCTTTACCCTGTCTACCTGTGTCCTTGTGGTCCTGTTTCTTCATTGTATAAAATCTGGATTTGGATGCTCTTGGGAACATTAATAAGCTCCCAGGGCTCAAGTTTTACAACAGCTGCGCCGGTCACGCAGACTTCGGGTAAATACACATCTTGCATTTGTGTTTGGGGCAGACTCACATTCAGCCTCAGTGGCTCAGGGCTTGAAACTGACACGCCTTTGGCCGGAAGATTTCCGTCTGAGTACGATAAGATACCTGGGAGAAACTGAGATACTGAGACGGGGGCATTCAGACAAAGGGCCAAAATCCGCTTTAAAAAGATGGAAGCACTTTATACTCGAGTCACTTTACATCAGCTTCAAACTCTTGAAACTTAGATGAAGAGACTTTAAGGTAAAGGTTCAAAGCAGCTAGCACGAAGCATCCAGTAGAAGTTATACCTGAGAGGAAGACAGTAGGCAGGACACAGCTTCTCGTAAAATGTGAAACGTTGTCTTGTTAATGGCGAAAGTCCCACGCTTTTCTGTCTCCCAGCATGACCCTGTTAGCTGCATCATTCCTAGATGAAGAGCACATACCCAGCCTTTACAGATATTCAAGGCCAACACACTGTATACAAATATGCCTAAGCAGACTGGATATGGCTTTATTTATTCATAAGTGTTATGTGTTTTTTTTTCTTTTCAATTCTTTAGTTGTTTGTCCATAAATTCTTTATCAGAGGCACTATCCAAGTTAGGAAGAATGTGATAGATGGAGTCTGATATGAGAATTTCTTAAATTTTTCTCACCGTGTTTGTTTAACACTTTACATGTCACAAGCCTTTTTGGGTCTAATGTCTGACTGTTAATTTTGGGGTGGCCAGCCCTAGGGCACCTACCTCCAGGTTCTGAAGAAAGATGAAGAAGCGTTTTTTTGCTTCTGATAGACGTTCAGGAATCCATCATTTGGGGCCCGGGTGGTCATATTTTGTCTCCAGGTCTGAAAGTGAGGCAGGAAGAACCATGCAGAAGCGTGTCAGATCCAAACGTACATTCCTCAAAAGCGATACTGACAGACAAAATGGAGCAGAATATCTTTTAGGAATGTAGACTCAGGAGGTCATTGGGCCCCATTTCCATTACATTCCATAAATACATTCCTCTACATTGTTGTCTGTGTATGTACAGGTATGTATGTACATGAATGTGGTTTTGTATGTGTTTTTTTCCTTATGGGACTGCGTGAGAATCTCATTAGCTGTGTAGGCTATTTCTGCTCACATGGCTCTCCTGACTGTTGCTGCCCAGCAGTTTGCTGCTCCTTTAATTGGCTAAAATTTTCCTGCTGTCTTTCACCTGATTGGCTAACTGGAGAAGTGCGGGGGTGGTGTTTGGCTTTGCAGGTTAGGATGCTGTGCTTTTAATCAGAAGGTCACTGGGTCAAATCCCAGGGTCAGCAGGGGGTTTCACTGTTGTACCCTTGAGCAAGGCCCTTAACCCCCAATTGCTCCAGAGACTGTGACCCTGCTTTCTCAGCAATAAAAGCATCTGCCAAAATGTAATGTGCCGATTTAGCTTTATTGGTCTGGTATCATACTTGTAGATCGTGTCTTAGCAGATTGTAAGGAGGGAGTATTTGTCAACCAGAGTTTAGTTTAGTCGTGTTAATTTGTCAGTTTGCAGGGCTTTAAACTCCTGTTTTGTTTTGAACGCCTATGATTAGGTTACCTGGGATAGTGAAAAACTAATTAAAGAGGAAATGGTGAAAGGCCTCGTGCAAATCTGATAATCATGTAAGTGTGCAATAGCATGTGTGTGTTTGCAGAGTGCCCTGGGTATGTGTGGATACGTCTCTGTGTTCAGTTGTCTAGTGAAAAAAATGTCAAAAATGTGATAATGGAAAGTTTAACCAAACATTTGACATGTTTGAAATGACAGGGTGTACTGAGTGTGACAGAATCATGGTTAATGTTAATCCCATTTTTATATGTAATGTGGCACTACCACATTGATAACAGAATGATGAAAGTGCTGTTTAAATGGCACAGTATTGCATGTTGTGTAACATGAGTTTCTATAGATTGCATACTTTTGATTGACCTGTTTTTGAACCTCTGCATTCTTATAAGATCTTGTATATGCTTGTGTTTTTGCAATGTGGTCTCATGCCTCTGGGGTTCTGGGTGGTTTCTGGTTCTCTGAATTTTGAATTCTCAATTTCTCCCAATGTATCATCCCACAGTCCAACAGACCTTTGGCTGAGGTGGGTTGATATCTCTGTCTGCTTGTGTGAAGGCCCTAGAGTGATGAATTGGCTTCCTATCCAGAGTGACCCATATTACATTGCTTAAATGAATGCCAATGAGCTGGTTTCCTCACTGGGCCGATTTCATTAGGAGTATTATGGTAATGTCGTGTAATCTTGTGATTTGTTAATATGAATGGTCTTCGATGTACGGTAGGAGAGTTAAATAATCATGCCAAAGTATGACCGTAATGCCACATTTTACTAGAGTTTCTTTATAATATTGACAGGGGTCACTTAAGGAGTGCAGTCGATATCTTTTTGTTCTAGGCCTCAGGTGGATAGTAGTTCATTCAAACACAGGTTTAAAAATTTGATGGCTAAAATATTAACTTGGTTCATTGGTAGTTTACAACAAGATCAATGACGGTTTATCTAAGTTTTCGAAAGCAGATAGACAGTGGGTTTTGTCAGTGATCCTGAAGTGGAAGCAGGCCAGTAGAAAGGTATATTTGAAATCACTCCTGAGATGTACCAAGTTTAGAACTAATAAATGAATGCTCCCCAATCCAGTTCATCTCCCCCATTCACCTTCAGCTGACTGGTCCTGTGATTGCCACACTGTCTAAGATCCCTTGGGGTCATTGAGTATAGACATGGGGGGGGGAGGGGGCACCATTAGGCGGTGCCTTTATTGCCTTGGCCGGACAGCTGCCTTGTCTCAGTTTGTAAGCAAAAATAACGTATATAAACAGTAAGATTACCAGAGCCGGAGGGATACGTAGAGGCAGGATTTGCTTGCAAGTTTTCTCTGTTGCCAAGGGACAGGAGGTCTCTGTCAACTCAGATGGTCTCCCTACCTGTAAAGGTGTAGGTTTGGTGGTTATGGTCTGGTGGGGGTGTGATGTTTTTTGCAGTGATGACCCTTGAGTGTTTTTTTTTTTAAAGGCCATGGGCTTTAAAGTTCCTCTCTCCAGAAGGTTTATAGTGATGAGGTAGCTGTTTATGGGCATTTGTGGCTGAACGCTTATGTCATGTTTGAAAATGCGTGGAATCCATGCTGAAATGTACTGATAAAGTTTTTTTTCATTTTGATTTAATCTTATTTGTTTATACATTTGCATCTATTTAGGCAATGCTTGGCCTAGCATAGAAGCCAAGTGCTATGGGTGAAGTCTTTTTCTAACTAAGCCCCCTATGGTGTAAGCATGGGGGAGGGCTTTGTAATGTAATATTGCGCTGAATCCTTGGAAGGATCCAATTGCAGTTTTAATAGCATCACAGACAATACACAGTCCTTCCTGTCATACCACAAAGTTATCCATGGACAGCCTTCCATCCCCCAATCCCCCTGAATCTTGGAGTGTTGCTTTAGGCATTGGATCTGGAAGAGTTGAGTAGAGAAGGGCATGCCCACCCGCAAAAGGTCAAAGGTCATGGATATATGGCATTGCAAGGCTGTGACCTCCCCTTTCTTACATTTGTGTTTTTTTCAGAGGAAGGGGGAATCGGTTTACTCTGCCTTTTGCCAATTAAAGTATTAAAAACTTTTTAGTCCAGTGTAAGAACCTAACGTTCTACAATATGAGATTTTAAATCTGTCTCCAGGTATTAATGTGTGTCCTTGCTCAGGGTAGAACATGGCAGGCATTATATCGATATTCACAAAGATGCTGAAAACTAAGGTTAATATTCCAAGATGCCTCAGTAATGTGTCTCAGAAATTATATCTGACTAAAATCCTCCTCCCCCATCCCCACCATTCAGGGGTTGCATACTGTGAAGAGCGTGTGGCTGAGGGGCAAATCATGGGATGGGGTTGCAGCATGAGTGCGGTAGGATGGGAGGGTGGGTGGGTGGGGGGGACTAATTCAGTTAATGATACATGTGGTTGAAGGAGTTGCCGTGGGGATGGTGTATCTGACCTCCCAGGAATGCATGAGTGGCTTTGGCGACAGTGGTGATGGGGGGGCGGGGGGTTTGCTGGGGGGGGCAGGTAGTTTCCCGCCACAGTTACACTGATATGCACACATGTTACGACAAACTGAGACAAACTTTCAGAGAAGGCTTTTGGTTGACTTCTGGTACCTCACACACCATTAAGTTACATGTCCTCTCTCATAAGCATAACAAGCTGTTACACGAAGGAACGAGGGGGAGGAGTGTAACACCTTTCTTTTAGAATCATGACCAGTCTCCTGTTTATGTATCTATCCACCAGAGTAGGGATTATAGGATTTTTAAGGTGGTGGCCAAAGGAAGGGCCATAATTCATACAGAGGGGCCAACCTTATCATTAGCCAGTGATATGTTTTGAATTGGTGAGTGACAGGGGAGGGGCACTCCAGGGGCCAATCAGCTTGCTTCTACAAACCATTATTAAAGATGGAGAGAACAGAGATCATATCTCATCTGATAAAGTCCTGCATGTATTTGTGACTCCTGTCATATCTGCTTATGCCTGCCCCCAACCCCACTCCCTGGGCCCCCCCTTTTCTGTGTGCTATCCCATATTGAGTATGTCCCGGCTTTAAGGATTCACAGAGCCACAGAAATTTTCAGCCACAGTGATTCGGTAATATGAAGGCTCGGACACACAGGAAGTTAGGAAGGTAGAGACAAGCGTTTCATTCAAGTTCATATATACAGGGCAGAATCTCAACCTGCTTCCTGTCAGGACCTGGATGGCAACACATTATGACTTTTGAGAAGAGGCTTTAATATTGTACCAATAGCTGAGACTGTTGAAGCATTGTACAGGTTTTCAGGAGAGATGCCCACACATGCTTCACCGACATGAAGGGCAACGCAGGTGGCTGAGGATGGGCACACCTGGTCTGGGAACACAGACCACCTGTGCCACTCCACCTGTGCGTAGCCTACCCGATGCATGGCTTTGATTTGTGACTGTTAACCCTGGGGCACACCTGGCTTTGGCCTGTGTAAAGAAAATCAGCCAGGAGGAAGTCTACATGGAATCCAGGCCTAGCAGTATGCTGAAAGATAAGCTAATGTTTAGTCTGCTAATACACTCTAAATGTCAGGATTTCAAATGTACATTTATGTAACATATCTGTACTGATACTGTGTGACGTAATGTATTTGTAATGTAATTGTAAGAATATATCTAGATTGGGAAACATTTTTGGGGAAAATGCTTTCTTTCCAACGATTATAAACAAAAATGTAATGGCTTTCCATCACAGGGAAGGGAGGACACAGGGCAGACACTGGGTATGGTGATCCTTTGTAAAACCTGTAAAGGTGATTCTGGCACCCACAGATAAAACATGATGGGGGTGATCCACCTGGATTTGCTCCAGGGCTCATTGAAGTGTTCTGGCTGCTGCCAACGGTCAGACTGTCACAGCAGTCTTTGGTCTGCATGCGTTCTCCTGAACGTTTTCCCTGCTGCATGATTAGTGTAGCATGCCCGTCACGGGGGGTTCAGGGTGGTCATCGCCAGCCGAGGCAGGGGTGAGAGCCAGTCAAGACAGTGCAGAAGATCCTGGCAGGATGTCAATAGCCTGGACAAAAACCTGACCATACTTGTCATCTTTTACGCATTGAATCTCAAGAACCAATCATAATTAAGAGCCAGCCTAGCGTGTTGAGCCCTGTCTTTCTTGTCAAGTTTTTTTTTTTTTTTTTTTTGCTCAACCCTTCAAAATCCCTGACTGACACCAAGACAAATGGTGGGCTGAATGCAGAAACCATGGTGTCCCTTCGCAGAAGATACACACGCAGCTTCAAAAGACAGGGTGGGACTTTTTCTTTTGTGTTTTTTTTTTTTTTTTTCCTCCTTCCCCTTCTTCTCTATTCAGAGCTTGGGGCTTATTTTATCAGATGCCCTCAAAGGCTTCTGGGAACTAATGATGTGTAGGTAACCCTGTTGTTCCTCTTTTGGTCTATCCATGAGAAGGAGAAACTCTTGATGCCTTCAGGAGAGGGACTTTGGCGAACTGTTTACATTGGATCGTGGTCTTTCTCGGGGGCTCCTGAAAGGAATCATTGTTTATAGATGGTGAGAGAAGGGGATGGGGGGGGGCTTTTCCCTTAGGGTTAATAAACATTCGGGGAACAGTGATGGACACCACCTGTCTGTTGCGAAACCGCCACGATCCTACATGTACGTGCCTCTTTTTTTGTATTTTGGCAGGTTTCCTTCTCGATTCATGGCTTGGCGTGTTTGTATGTGCATAGCGGTGTGCATTAGTGAGTAAAGGGCACATTGTAAGCAGCCAAAGAAGATGTAGCTTGTCTCATGAGAATGTTAAGCCTGCCCAATCAGTGAAAAGGGTTATCTGTCAGGGGGTCTTTCAAAGTCATAGGCGTTATGCAATGTTACAATTATGCAATGTGACAGTTACATGATAATGCTGGTAAACAGGGCTGATCTCAAAGCAGCAGGCCAAGATCCTCTAACAGCAACCCCCTTCCGAACCCTTTGATTTGATAAAGTAATATTAATGGTCTAATGATATTCAGCACAAGTGTGCCTAATTATTTTATACCTGAGTGTTGGGAAGTATATCTGCCCATGCAGTGGTAATCTCCCAAGGACTTAACTAGAAAGCATGTAGACCTGTGCAATTGCTTCATTCTGTGCTATTTAGTGTAGGGCCCTCATCCTATAATCTCACAAACAGATGCCCTCACTGATTTTCAGTGCCTTTAGCAGTGTCTGTCCTGACAGCACTCACAGTGTGTATAATGAGACTATGCCCCACACTGTCTGGGTATAATGAGACCACACCCTGCACTGTACTCATGCAATTCCACAGGAAGCCTGATGTGAAAGGTTGTACACAGCCGATGCTGGCTGATTCACAAAAGCAGGGGAGGGTCTGTGCCTGAATCCCCCACCATTCTGTTTGCGTTCCCTGAGGAGCTGAGGAATTCCTCTCCTTCTCCGCCACTGCCACGGCAGCCACACCCGAAAATGGAAGGCACCAGATTCTAAGGGAGACATGTTTTTGAGCTCTGCTGCCTTGCTGATGAGGGGCAGGAGTGGAGAGGAAAGGAGGCCAGTGTGTGGATTGTGGTGGAGGCCCAAAGCACAGTCAGGACAGCACACCTGGACCTTTCACATGGACTGAATGTTTGAGCCTCACACGCAAGTCTTGACTTGTACTCTCCACTGATGAAGGTTCATATGAGCTCCACTTAAGCCCATTGGAGTGTCACTATATTCCTCTGAATGATTTTGTTTTGTTATACCTCCCCTTCTTTTCACAGGCACACTTTTCCCTGTTTATAAAGAGAAATCTAAAGGCAACGATGGCGAAACAGATGTTCTGAAAACATCTTTCATGAGGAAAATATCGGGTTGACAAGGCAGGGCCCCCTCAGCCTTATTTACTGAGCATTTTTTGAACAAACCATCCATCCAACCATGGATGACATACCAGTGCATCACAGGGCATGCTCACACAATCACAGAGATGCCATATCACTTAACTACATGTTATGGACTGCAGGTAGAGACAGGAATACGAACCACACAGGAAGAACATGTAAGATCCAAATACACAGAATGGATGTGGGATTCAAAACCCAAACCCTAGAGGTGCCTGTATTTACATGCCTACAAGCAGGTCTCATCTCTGTGATTGGCTGACTGCAGCTTTCAACCTGACGTATGTCCAGTGGGCTCTTCCAGCTTACTATGGTTTCAGATACCCGGGCAGGTGGTCTCACTGTGCCAGCTTGTGCCATGCCTTTCGTAAGCACATGTCTGCTGCTTGGACCGGCACTGATTGGTGTAGCTTGTGAGCATTACTGCACAGTTCAGAAAGTGTCAACAGCTGTAGCATAAAGCTGTCACACTGCTCGTTTGGGAGGATTGGACATCAAATGGATGTCAATGATGACTAAATTAGATCAGTCTGCTTCTGATGAGTAAGTTTCTCATGAAAGTGTTGATATAGCTAAACTGACACTTGTAGCCCATGGACACCAGCTGTCTGTGGCTGAAAGTGCTTTGAGAAAGGGACATGATGGAGGTAGGAATCTGACATGGTCTAAGAGAAATTGCTAAAATTAATCACAAAAAGGACGCTAAAACTGAGAGAACTGGGGATCTCTCCTGTACAGTCTTACACCAGGCAGCTGGGCTTGCATCCAATTGGTAGAGAAGTTTATCAAACTGGTTACAGAGAAAATGACATCTGGAGAATCATCTATAATCCATTCTAACAGGGTTTCTTTTTTCACACACTAGCACCTCCTACAGGACTGGCAAGAGAACACAATTCATAGAAGTTACGATTATCGCATAGGGACAACACTAAAAGGAAGCGTGCACTTTCCCTGCTCCACCGTTTGAAGCTCGTCTGTTTCTGTAGTAGTTATCCTTATTCTTTGGTAGTATAACTGGTGCTCCACTTAGTTCTTTTCATACTTCTCATTTCTGCCATATTTCTGAGGCCTTGATACCTTTTCCTGAATTTCCTTACACACAAAGCGAAACATACTGTACTGGAAAGACTTATATGCTATGATGTGATTTCCTCTTAATGGCCTGGAACAACATGCTGTCTGTGATAGCAATTGAGCAAAGTGGGCTGTACCTACCTTGGGAAGCCGAAAGCTTGATGTAGCAGTTACGTACTCAGAATTGCATAAACGAAAAAGGGGAGTTAATCTTGCGTTCTCGGTCTCTACGTTTGTGTCTGCACGTCCACCAAACCCTCAATCTCAGGAGGTTCGGCAGATTGTATTGCATTTACATCTCTCTGACGACAGACCCACTTATGTAGCCCTGCCTGTTTGTACAGGTGGATACTGCAGTAAAGCAGTTTTTTATTTAAATGGTTGAGATTGACCCATAATAGCAAAAAACTTGTGTGCGTATTTATACTCAAACAATCATTTATTTACGCTCCGTTATGGCTCTCTTACTATCCAGTGACTGTCAATGGATATAACTCACTGCCTCAAGGCTGCAGGTAGAAGACCTACCTATTATCTGCTTTTTTTAAACTTTCAATCTTAAATTAAACTCCTTTGTTGTTTGCAGAAATTGTAATGGCTATGTAATTGTAATGGCTATGTAATTGTAATGGTCATCTCCCTCCATTAGTGTTTGGCTAACTACTAGGCCACCATTAGACCCCTGACCATTGTGGTGTCCCACTCTTACTCTTTCTCTGGTGTGGCCCACTTCTCCTCTTGTCCCCTGCTTCTGTCACCTTCGTTAAGAGGCATAAGGAGATGAGGGCCGCTAATCCTCAAAATAGTAGGGGCTGGAGCACTCTGAGGCATGCAGTCCCTGAACATGTGACTCCTGTATGGCGACAGCCCTGCTCACCAGAGAGTACTGCGCACACATGAACGGTGCATTTACAGGGCATTAACCCTTTTGCTGATGTTCTCCTCCAATGCCACCCCCCCACCACCCCACCCCTCCAGGGTTCCAAGTTCCAGGAGACATGCTCTGGGCAGGACTGCAGTGGAGGATGCCCGTGCAACTCGGAGAAAGGCGGCAGGGTAGGACCCTAACATTCCGCTTGACTCTTCAACCAGTAGGGGGTGCAAGTGTTATCAGTGCTTTCTCTTCATGGGAAGTAACTGTGCTTATGTGCTTTCACTGCAGGTCTGCTGCTTTGCTTATCCCTCAAAGCCTGGGAAGGGAGGTCCACCAGCCTATGGGACCTCTCTGACCCAGTCATTTAAAGTACTGCATTGTTGAACTTGTATGAGCATGGGCCTGCATGGGCCTGAAATGTCAATTTGAGCTCAACCCAGGTCCAATTGATCTGGGCTCAAAATTACGGAATTTCTCAGCCAAAAACCAATTTATACCTAAGCCAACATTTTTTGATATTATGTAAGCTGAAACACACACAGATAATAAACACCCAGGCACGCTTTAACACAAATGTGCTGTTTCAAAAGCAAGAGTAGGCAATTTGCCAGTCATATTTCCCCAGACTGTTCAAAACAGTCTTCCTTCACAATTTTATCCTTTATTTCCATGACAGACATTAGCTAGCTGTCAGCATACTCTGACGCTTGAGTGAAATAAACTCGTGTTTCCTATTTCTACCTGTTACGGTGTCCACCTTAGCATAAGAAATACAAGCCCAAACCCAATCCAAACTCGACTGATGCTGGAAAAAATTGGCTTGAGCCTGGCCCAAATCTGCTGGTAAGCTCGGGCCCCATCGGGCTTGCAGGCCTATAGTTTAAGAGAATTGGGGTATCAGGATAAACTGTAAAAGGTAATACAGGAAGAGGTTATCAGACCACTGTGTACATGCTTGACAGCAAAATCTTCATGACCTTCAAACTCACAGGGGCAGCTAAACTCCCTTTGGCAGGTCAACTGTCCCTGCCAGCTGCACTGCAACAGAAATTTTGGCACGGCTTATCTGGTTGTGTTATCTACTGGGGTGGGGAGGGACTCCCCAAGGCCATGGCGTGAGCCAATCAGTAAATCCCCAGTGAGCACGCTCATTAACGCCTATGCACCTTCCTCAATCTGCCTGTCCAGCCGTCCACCCCCTGCTCCTCAAATATAGGCCGAGCTTCTTCGATGCTCGTAGCCAAGTGCTGCCCCGAGGCAGCAGATAAGTACTGTGCAGATCCAGGGTTGTTAAACTGACAACAAAATGACAGCTTTGCAAAATACCATAAATACTTATACTTCCGGATTTCTCCTAAGGCACAGTGGTTCGCATATGAGGCCCACTCCAATGCTGGCTGGGGCTGATGACTCACCTTGATGTTCACAAATCTTTTTATGTCCTACTTTCTCCTGGAAGAGCCCGCAGAGCAAACGACTTGTTGAAGATGGGGAGGGAGCGAGGAAGATAAGGATGGGGCAGTAATCACTGCAGCTGTGAACACAGGGTCATAGCCGTTGTTATGAGTGAGAGGTTTGCCTAATAGACAGAAATAACTGCATTTGTCTGTGTAGCATATATTATAAAACTCTGGTGGAGCTTCTGCCAAGGAGGTGCATGTTTTACACCTCAGTGTGGCAGCCATACAACCTTACAGACATAGATGTCTAAAGGCATTGCATCACAGGGTCTTCAGGCAGACCTCTCAGATACTGAATTTAAATTATTCTATTTATTTTATGCTGCTGAAATAGAATTTTATTTAGGAAAAGACTAGAATATGTTTTATGTGATGTAATGCTCACTTCAATGTATGTAATGGGTGGGGGCAGTGCGTGGCTCAGTGGATTAGAACACTGTACCTGCGATTAGGCAGTCATTGGTTCAAGTCCCAGAGTCAGCAAAGTGATTTGTTTGCTGAGCCCTTGAGCAAGGCCCTAAACCCATTCCTCCACAGACTAGCTGACCCTGCTTTCTCAATTAGGATCTGCTAAATAAATAAATGATTATGGCCATATTTATACGTGAAAAAGTGCTTTACATAGGGAGCATCATTAATAAAACAGGACATAAGCAGCCCAAAATCAGAAGCAATTATTGTTTCTTTGATTGTTGCACTTTCCACAAACTGATGTTACTGATCATCTGAGGTAGGGCATAGTGCTAAAATGTTAAAATTCTTCTGGATATACTGTATCTATTTATGACACATGCTGTTTTGTTTGTTTTGATATTGCTGCTTCCCATTTGTATCTAAAGATCAACAGCGTTGTCTTTGTATATATACTTGGATCTTGTCCTCCACTTCTGCCTAGGTGTACTCAGAGCTAAAAAGATTAACTGCTTCTAACATGACCTTGTATGGAAATCCAATCATTCCTGTTCCTCTCCTGCTTTAATTTAAGGTCGTAATACCCTGCTTGAATTGAGGTGAAACGGGTGTTTATAGTATTCCAGGTGAGCTCAGGAGGATCCACATCACTTGTGGGCTTCAATTCTGAACATTTGAACATGCATATAAGCAATAAAGAAAAGAGTGAAATTTAACTCAAATGGTGTACATTTTTTCCCCACAAGGGATCCTCTACTATTTGTGCCTGTGAAAGCTGAGTAATTAGGACCTATGAAGCTACCAATGACAGTCTCTGATCAGTCCCTTGCACATCAATCATAGCCTCTGCTCTGTCCCTGAAACACCAATCATAGCCTCTGATCTGTCCCTCACACACCAATCATAGCCTCTGATCTGTCCCTCACACACCAATCATAGCCTCTGATCTGTCCCTCAAACACCAATCATAGCCTCTGATCTGTCCCTTGCACACCAATCATAGCCTCTGATCTGTCCCTCAAACACCAATCATATCTGATCTAAGGCAAACTGTGCTGCCAGTTAACTACCCCCTTCGCCACACACACACATTTAGGGCTTTGTTTAACCACAACACAAATAATTTGACTACACCGAAATGAACAAGCTGCTGGGTTTCCTGCACTTAACCTCTGCAGAAAGAACATGGGCAATCTGCTGTTTCTTTTCCCTAATTTGATGGATGGGACCAGGAAGGGATTGTGGGAGTTACTAGGAACAAAGCTGTCCCCTGTTCATCCTGCGTGTCAAAAGGCAGGAGAAGCTCATGACTTCCTACCTTGGGTCATTGTGTCTATAGACTTTTATATAGAAATCATTCACTTTCCATTTCATCACCCCAGTCTGCTGGCTCTGTGGCGTAATCAAGTTGGCGGAGGTGAAGTCAGGCCCAAAGGGCGTTGTTTGTCATAATGAAATAAAACTAAACGAAAGCCATAAATTTAGCCAGTTGTTTTCTTGGGCTTAAAACAATTGTTCAGTTTAGTCTGATCAACTTTGAGACTTCAGTGCAGTTAATAATCACCCTTCTGGTTCATGTCATAATCAATAAGGGTTTAGCCTCTGTTGAATTGGAGTTGGTATCTGTATAGTTCTCAATGCATATACAGTAGCCCTTCACCAGCAGTTGTGACTCCCTGCTAGTAGGTGCAAATATTGCGTTTTTTTCTTTTGAGTGGTTTTTCATCTGTGTATGTAATTTTATTTGCTGGTTTGCCAGCATGGCCATCTTTATGTATATGTGAGGCACTGTTTTATGTATGTCTTTCTGTGCATGCATGCATATGTGTGCCAGCCCGATAACAGGACACAGGATATGCCAGCCATCTTTATTTATGTCTCATGACCCTGGACCTGTAACTAAAACAACAATTAGAGGTGGTGTCTCTACCTAGAAGGTGTCCCTTACAGTCCGCCCTGAAGTAAATCACATGGTGGATCGCATATTACACACCTTGTTCCATTCGCGTTCAAGCTTAAGTGCTGGGTAGTAATTTGCCTGCATTTGGTTTCCTTGTTCTGAGGGCTCTGGGTTGCAGCTCTGCTCTCTGGGGGCGTGAGGCTGTTGGACACTGGGTAGATATGAGGAGGGCAAGCCGTATCAGCCTGGGTCTCTCTGCTAGTGTAGATTTTTTGAACCCTTTCTTTTGGCTTGGCTTCTTCTGATTTGTCTTGAGATGGTTGCAAATTATGTGCCACTCAGACTCTGTTTTTGGGGCCACATTTGAGAAAACTCAAGGCTGACAGCAGCAAGATTTGGAAGAAAAGTATCTATGTTTCTACTTTCAATTAAGCTAATCAGTGTGTCGTATGCCCCTCTGCAACCTTGCGCAGAATAAGTGGGATGGATGGATGGAAGGAAGGATGGATGAAAAGGAGAATCATCTTTCCATGTCATCTTTGTGAAGGCATCCCATGGGTGAATGCCTGAAATTTGAAGACCTGGATCCCCTGCATTCTCATTCGTGGTGGCCAGTGAAGCCTGGTTTCTATGGCGATGATCTACCCAGCTGTGTGCAGGACAGTCTAGTCCTGTGTATATGTATGACATTTGGCTGTCACACTCACAGACTCTAAGCCATCTCCTGTACATGGAGTCACGGTTTAATGAGGACATTTTGGAGGAATCACTGTCTATATACTCAGCACACATATCACAGTTTTAATTGCGAGTTACAGACTGCCAATGTGACTCCTAAAACAGATGTATTGCTCCATCTTCTATCTAACCTTTCACTACTCCTCCTATCTTTATGGCCTGAGTCATCCCAGATTTTCATTTGCAAACACCAGCCAGTGGAAGAAACAGACTAGAGGGATTAAAGGAGAAATAACGATCATCCTTCATCTTAAGTGCACGATGTAAACATGTTCCATATTAAAACCATCTGGTTTAAAACACAGCTGCATCAGTGGGCCAGGGGTTTGTGGGGGTCAGGGGGAAGTTTGAGATACTGAGAAGATAGTTTGTGCTCAGCCCTGTAAAATCAACTGGCCATTTGTTTCTTAAAGCTGGAGACCACACAGCAGGTTGCAGAACATGGCTGTGTTTGGCTCTGGAGTGGCCTCCTCTGGCTGTCTGGCGGGCTGCCTGTGTCTCTGAGATAGTCAGCTGGAAGTGCAGAGGTGTACCGATTCCCACAGAGGACTACTTGGCAATTTTTGTTTGCTATGCAGCTGTAATTGATAATGAAGTGAAGCTACTTGTAGGAATTTTGCTTGTGCTTGTTACATCAAGAGAACTTCTCACACCTAATAGTAAACTCAGCATTATTCCCCCCCCCACAGTCCACCCATGCTGAGGTAAACTGGAGGTCCCAATTTTCAGGATGAAACTTATGTGATCAGAGGGAGTAGCCAGATCTAAATATGGCAGATGACACGGTGAGTATTTGGTGTTGTTTAGACTGTAGTCACAGCAATTAAGAGCTGAAGGATCTTGGTGTTTCCTAGTCTAACGAACAAATTGTCTACAAACACTGCGCACGCCTTTATCGATTTATAAGCTGAACACATCAGTATAGAAACATAAACGTTATGTTTCGCGATTCACTGACACAAAAATAAATCCTTTTCTGAGGAAAACACACATTAACGTTACTACTTAAATTATGAGGAAGTATTTTAAAGTGTTACAACTGCCAGGCATATAATAATTTGAACAAAAATGATAACAAAATATTATAGCAATATAAAATAAACTATTATAAACTACTATAACAATAACAAAAATATATTTCGAAATGACAGTCAGAACAACAACTAATACTCAGTGTCATCCTCCACCTTTACATCTTGTAACCATATCCCTTAGCCTAATCCTAACCCTAACCCTAACCCCCTGATCATGTAAGTTCCGTCCTGAAACTGCAGGCATAAAACTGTTTCCCGAAAACAGTGCTGATGTCACAGATCTGTGGCTCTGCAGATGGATGATATTGGTTCAGGTCATGGGGTGCAGAGAATGGAAAAACATCCAATCTTCTCAAAGAACTTTGGTTTTCTGAAACTGCCTGTTTGACTTTCTGTTTAGTTCCATCTTTGTGTGTTTTCATTCCATGCATCAGGGGCTCTGTGGGAAACTGCAACAGCTTTGGTCTGTCTTGGTGCTGTTTCTCATTCAGCTGTATAGTCTGATGTACAGGTGTAGCTGCTGGGCTCACAAAACCATTGGTCTGCAACCCTTGCTTTTTATAACAACTGTAACCTTTAGTCTGGTGGGCCAACCATTCAAAAAGGGGATTCATTAAGAGGAGCTTATTTTGCTTATCACCAGGCCCATGAAGGTATTGAGAGTATTGGGAAATGAATAACATCCTTTCTCTGTTTTTTTTTGGACTTTTTGTCATTCTTTTCTCTTTTATCTTCAGTGGACTGCATGTGGTGACTGATGGAGTGGTCCGAGCTATATACTTGAACTCACTGCTGCCCCCTGTCAGTATAAATGAGCATATATCATAAGCTCCACTGGAACTCAAGGAAAGATCTTCAGTTTTGTTCTGTGTTCTCATTCAAGAACTCTGAGATTTGATCCCTCTCAAATTAGGTCATAAAGTTACAGCCAGTTAGACTCCACATTCATTGAGTTATAACTGTATGGCTATAAATGTATGGCCTTAGTTTCTGAAAAGATGCATGCATTTTAACTGCTATCTCTGGGCAATCATTTGATCTGCTTGGATGAGTGTTGAGCAGAGTAATGAGAAACTATGTGGATGGTCCAGCAGATATAGCTTCTCATTAAGCATGAATGAAACATACATCAGCTCCACATTGCCTTCATCATCTGAGCCCTCCAGTAGGCCACCTCTAGGACCTTGATCACTTCAAAAATTCGAAGTGTTATAAAATAGGACATTTAGGTTAATAGGTTAAGTGCCAGTGTTCACAATGGTATGCAGTGTTCATGTTTCATATTATCATATCAAATGTAAATGTTAGGCAGAATTTTCTTCAACTTTATGCTATAGTGCTAGCAGGTGGTGCAGGTTCAAGGCCAGGAGGGGCCTCTGCTGTTTTAGCATTGAGAAAGGCAGTTAAACCGGATTGTTTATGTGAAATGATCCAGCTGTATAAATGGACAGCAGTGCAGATGTGTGACCGCATGGGTCTCCTTGGAAGTATGATCTAGAACATTATGTGATGATGTGATTGTTTGCTTGATGGGCCAAGGTGTCTGCCAGTTGGTCCATCTTCATTGAAGTAGGTGAAAATCTTGCTGACCGGTGTTGATTTTAGGTGACAGCTGGGGGGGGGGGGGGGGGGCAGGGGGGAATTTCATGCTTAGTTAGTCTGGAACCCCCTGCCTCACCCAACCACAGCCGTACTAACCCACACACCATCTGGAACATGCAAGGCTGAGACAAGGAGCATGAGATTTTTCAAGTACTGAAATAATGGAAGATACTATCATTGGAATGTTTACAATGAATTAAGAGAGACAGGGTCAAGTCATTAACAGATGGATAATTCTGGAATGACAGCCATTTAGAGTATTATGTTCCTTCACCATAGTCTGACAAACATTCAGTCTTAATTTGACATTTTTATTAGTCATTGATACTTATCATTCAGGATAATAAGAAGTTTTAAGGAATCTAGTTTCCCATTGTGGGGGCGGCACGGTGGTGCAATGGTTAGCACTGTTGCCTCACACCTCTGGGATCGGGGTTCACGTCTCCGCCTGGGTTCCATGTGTGTGGAGTTTGCA
>JAAGVU020000002.1:12700002-12725565 GCA_011763525.2 Mormyrus iriodes
ATTGCCCGTAGGTGTGCGTGAATGGTGTGTGAGTGTGCCCAGCGATGGGTTGGCGCCCCATCCTGGGTTGTTCCCTGTATTGCGCCCGCAGCCTCCGGGATAGGCTCTGGACCCCCCACAACCCATATGGAATAAGTGGTTATAGGAAATGGATGGATGGATAGTTTCCCATTGCAGTTATGGGTCTCATCCACCTATGTCACCATTTCCTTAACACAGTTCCGTTTCAATATCTATGCTATGTTGAGAATAATGTCATCTGGAGAGGGACACGGCAGTGATGGATCCTTTGTGGCAGAGTTCCAGCAAGCAGGGTTTGACATCAGCCAGGGCAGAGAGGTGCAGGTACAAGGTCTTCTGGGGATGTTTCACATGCTGTGTGTACCTGAATGCAAGACTGAAAACTGTTGTGCTTCCATCAGGGAAAGATCTGAAAAATACATTGATGAATGACAAACTGCTAATCTCGAGGGATTGTAATGGTACGACTAAAGCAATGTTTCCAGTCTGTGCAAAGGTGGACGTGCTCTAAAGTATTTTGTTACGACACTATTCATGCCATTCGGAAAAGGATTCCTTATTGGCATTATGGTGAATTTAGTGTCAAACTGCTTGTTGATTTGAAACCAAAGGATTTGTTGCATAGGTATGCATGTGTGTGTGACTGGTGTGTGAGTGTGCCCGGCGGTGGGTTGGCGCCCCATCCTGGGTTGTTCCCTGCCTTGCGCCCGCAGCCTCCGGGATAGGCTCCGGACCCCCCGCGACCCGAAATGGAATAAGCGGTTCTGGTAAATGGATGGATGGATGGATTTGTTGCATTTAAAAGTTGACAGGAAGATATATTACAAGTTAAGGCAGAAGGTTGGGCCTGATAATTCCCTGAAGGTTCTACGTTCTTTTTTTTTGTTCGATCTCCCAGTCTCTTCCATTCCTGGGTGTATTTGTTATAGAAGCCCCCAGTTAGTACCATGCATATTTCTTAATGATTTTAAATCCTTACTCATTAGCAGATGTTACTAACTACTTGACCTACATAGCTGAGCATTAGATCTGAAAGTCCTAGTGCATCCATCTCTTTTATGCATATTGTCAGCTGCATGTATCAGCAACAATACAGGTTTTAAGCAACAGCACCCATTATTGCACAGTTACATAAGTGTTGCCCACCTTCGTTTCATGAATAGTTCAGTGATGTACAGAATGATTGAGCCAGCTCTGGCTGATAGTGACATTGTTTATTTAGCCTGCTGGTTTCCCCCCCTGCTTGTCTGTGAGTTTTTGGACAGGGTCTGGGGGTCTTTGGACAGTAGTAGGGGGCAGGGGGTATTAAGCTATCAAGTCTGAATCAACTGTTCATCCACATTAACCCGTCTGAATGTTTCCTTGTGTGCTCCCATCACCATGCTGGCTGGCCATGCGGTGTGACACGTAAAACCATCCCCAGAGCTTCACTACCTTTGAACAATGGGTTCCTCTAAATCCCAGGGCCTAATGAACTAAGATGGGCTGAGCTGGGGAATCTGTCTGCTCATGGATTCTCTTGGCCATGCCAACAGGAAGTGAGATGCATTCTGGGTAACCGTTCTTATAGGGTCAGTTGGTTTAGAAAAGCAGAATAGTCTCTTTTGTGCCCTTTGTCGGGCAAGGGATTTGCTATATAAGCGATGCAGTCTGTTACAGGTTAATCTGGCTGAAAGCCTTTTTCCACCAGATTTAAAAATATGAAAATATCAGTGGTTATTAAATCAAAGCATGCTTGTTTTTGACTTGGGATGGCTGGGGCAGGGGTGTGAATCACTGTATAAGGCAGTGAAAACTGTAACATGTTCTTGTCTGTGGTGGTTAATCTCAATAGCATAGTCACAATGAACCACACTTGCCACAGATGACTGATTTATAAAGTGTATATTGTCTCTCATTATATATTTATATAACATATGTAGTGTATATTCATAATGTGTTCAGGAAAAAGGTATATTGATCTTATTAGAGTTGATTGTCCCATTGGAGGTCTAAACTCTTTTGAGTTTGGTGGAATAAACCTGTATCCATTGCAAGATAAGTTTCTTAGCAAATGTTTATGCCCTATGCAAATGACCAACCTTTCTAACTTTATGTTTTTAGCCACTCAGTATTTTGGATATTTTCCGTGAGATATTCAGGTCATGATGCTCATTCATTGTTTTGTATGAGCGTCCTGTGGTTTAACCCCATAAGCTGTATGCTGTTCCTGGTCACTATAGTCTGTAACCCTCTATATTCCTGTTTATGAGATGTTACCATTTTTATTGTTTGGGATGAATCACACTATGGAGTGAGCTAAAAATGTGCCCTGCCTGATCTCTGTTCAGGTAGCTAGATGTGGATCTCATCACATCGCCACCAAGTAGCAGTGAACATCAGCTAAACAGCTGACCTCTCCAGTCTATGCCATTCTTGAGTCAATCAACCTTTGTGTGAATGATCTGAATATCTGTTGTCAATTAATCAATACGGGGCGGCACGGTGGTGCAGTGGTTAGCACTGTTGCCTCACACCTCTGGGATCGGGGGTTCACGTCTCTACCTGGGTTCCATGTGTGTGGAGTTTGCATGTTCTCCCCGTGTTGTCGTGGGGTTTCCGCCGGGTACTCCGGTTTCCCCCCACAGTCCAAAAACATGCTGAGGCTGATTGGAGTTGCCAAATTGCCCGTAGGTATGCATGCATGTGAGTGTGCCCGGCAATGGGTTGGCGCCCCATCCTGGGTTGTTCCCTGCCTTGCGCCTGTAGCTTCCGGGATAGGCTCCGGACCCCCCGTGACCCATATGGAATAAGTGGTTATAGAAAATGGATGGATGAATTAATCAATACATTTTTGTTGCAAAAATATTTTCCAGAGGGAATCACAAAAAAATCACTTGATCTATTTAACAGAAAATTCTAAGTCTTCTAGGCCTGCCTTTACAGTGAGAAGTGATCCTTCTTAGCAGCTAGCCAGGTTATTGTTTAATTCTGGTAATCTTATAGTGAGTGGGATGTGTATCTCCCAAACATTCTCAACAGCACTATATACCAGGTGCGGATGTTATTGTGTAAATAATGCTTGTTTTTCTGTCATCGCTATCATTTGCAGAGCTGTGCTCTGACTTGTATATCTGAATGCCCTGTGCTATCTTATGGTGGTACATGTTGGGGTGTACATTCTGTCCTTGGTAGGTATTCCTGTATTTAGAATGGGAGAAAGCTAGAAACTTTAGTGGGTACCTAACTCCGTTTATGTTACCGATTACGTTTGTTTTCGGAGGGAATGGGTGTCCTTGAACAGCCAACCCAGATGTCATATAGGTTCTATTTGTTGATCTCGTCTGGACGTTTTCCAGAGGTTTGATCACGTTTTTGCAAGTAGCTGCTTCGCACTGATGACTGCAACATGCAGCATGTAATATGGAGCGTGAAAAGAATTTCAGGGGAAGATTTTTTCCATTGACATCCAGTGATAAACAAATTTTTTTCTGGCCAGCTGATCTTATCAGGGAACTAAATACATTTTAACCAGTGCAGATTTGTACAGTGCAGTGATGCATGTCTATGGTGCCCTTTTTCATACATAACTAGTGATTGCTTCTAGTTTTATAGATATTTATATCGTTATTATATTTTCAAAAGTAAAACTTTAACAGGTTTGAACTTGTAATTATATACAAGTGTCCCAGGAATCTGTTTAAATTTTTGGATAATGCAGTTAAGTACCAGTATCTTGTGGGTGTTCAGTGGCGCCTGGGTCACACCTTCATCATCACATCTCAGCTGCTTCCTTCCAAAACTAGTCAGTGAAGGTCCAATAGGCCCCCATGCGGTGAGAAAGTTTCATGCAGCTCTGGCATGAGTGTTGAATGTTGGCAGAAGCCGCCTGTCAGTGCAGTGCTCTTATAATGATCATAGGTGGTTGAGTATCTTGAGGACTTGACTGGCCTTCAGCAGATTTATCCTCATTATTACTCATAAATAATGTTGTCTGTGGACTTCTATACAGGAGTTGCTGCTTCCCCCCTCAGTAATAAGGTGACAGGAAAAAGTGGTTTTAGTCGGAGGGGTGGGTGCAGTTGGCTTGGAACTAATTTGGAAATGAGAGAAATTTTACAAATAATCACAGTTACATAAACACATGAAATGTTACTGCACTGGGGTGCAGGTGATACAAGTGGCTACAGGACATGTTATTTGTATGTGTTCAAGCAGTATAACATTGTATATAAAACCTGATCCTGTTCAATTTAACTTTTTTATTTCATGCAGGGCCAGCCAGGGCCCCTGGGTCCGATAGGGCCAAATGGGTCTAAAGGCACTGAGGGAGACCAGGGCCCCTCCGGGCCGAAAGGTGAGAAGGCGCGTCCAGGAATTAAAGGTCCATCTGGCCAAAAGGGAGACAAAGTAAGTTCTCAGACTTCTTAGTATCTTTTGGTCTTGTCTTTATTTCCTCACAAAGACATGCAGTTCAGGTAAATTAGTAACTCTAAATTAAAGCTGATTGTACTGGGACTCTGGAATATTTTGTCAGTGTGCCTCCATCCCTAGATTTTTAACTAAAAGTATCAACAATAGATAGCTACATGTAGGCATACTGTATTGGCCCGAATATACGACCACCCCCACTTTTTGACAATTATTATTTTTTAGATGTTCATATATATTATTTGGGGGGGGTAGATAATGAATATTACAATCTCCACAAACCCTTGAGGGCGCAGAATGTTTTCGATGCAGCAGACTGACTTGAAGAGGGTAAAAAAAGCACACCGCGGAGAGAGACTGAACCATATTGTCATGCTGGCGGGGATGACGGTGAGGCATGACGCAGGCACGGAAGGCAGCGTTCGGTGCAGGGACTTTATTTAATGCGGGGAACACAGAGGAACAACATATAACATCAATGGCCCAACAGGGAAGCACAGGACTGGGGAACTCTTTATACATGGCAACATAAGGGAAGGAACAAGGGGCACCTGTGGCTAGTTAACACGAAGGCAGGAACACGAGGTAAGGACAACGAGCTACAGGCTTGGCTAATTAAGCCCCGCCTGTGGGAAACACAAGGAATACACTGGCAGGGCGGGGCTGGACGTGACACATATTAATAAATTATATGACAGCCCTTTTAAAATGAATGTTACTGTCTTTATTAACAGCCACTATAGCAGGGCTTTGCAACTCACGGTCCTTGAGGTCTGAGCCCTGCTGATTTTCCAGCCTTCCTTTACCTATGAGCCGGATGTGAAGCCTCTGGCCAATCAGAATGAGTAATTATTAAACTAATTCCCTGGGAGAACTGAAAACATGTCCTGGATTTGGAATCGAGGTCCAGAGTTGAATGCCTCGGTTTGATACTAGCGGCGGCACAGTCAGGAAAGCCAACAATTGTCACGGCACTAGGGATACATGCTAAACACACGCATTGCCAAGGATGCCAGGTCTCACGTATCTGGCGTGACACTCACGCTTTCAGACTCTCACGCTCACGCAAGAAATCTAACAGCAAATCTATATTACGGTAAGTCAAAACACGTGTTACAAAATATCGTATTTGGCGCCATCTATTTGCTTTTTTGTCTAGACCCTGAATATAGACGACACCACTTTTTCAGACGTACTTTGAGGGAAAAAACCCCCCGTCTTATATCCGGGTCAACACAGTATTTAAAATGCTTTATATGCAGTGTGCAATTTCATGGTGTGTACAGGGAATGTGACACATGTATTACCAGTATTCTGTTTCTCTAAAAATGTTCATCTATTTCCTGTAATATCTTTCATCCATGTGTGCACCAACTTGTCTCCATTATCACGTGTTCATGTGTTCACAGGGACCAATGGGTGTGCCAGGGTTCCCAGGGACGGATGGCCTTCCTGTGAGTACAAGCCTCAGCTCACCCCATGAATTCACTTCCGACACCTCATATTTTCACACTTCCCACCTCTTAGCCCACATCCTATATCTTTTCCTCCACACCAGTGGTCCGTGCGATTCTGCTTAGGAAGGAAGTTAAATAAGGTGCATGTAGAACTCCTTATAGTGATGATAACATGTTTATGCCATGGCAGGGTCATCCTGGCCTGGATGGGGGCAGGGGACCTCCAGGCCGTGACGGCTGCAATGGCTCTGTGGGGGATGTAGGTCTCAGTGGGCCAGATGGCCCAGAAGGACCTGTAGGACTGCCAGTAAGTTGGTTGGAGAGACTGAATTATTCATTCTGGCTTCAATGTGACAAGACACAACCTTACTTACTAGCTGATAAGTGTTGTCACACTTTCCACCATGTGCTTCCTGTTTTAGGGACCAAAAGGGCCAAAAGGAGAGAAAGGAGACCCTGTGTACACTGAACACCCCAACATCGGGCTCAAGGTAGCACGTCCTTTTCACATTTATGATATATACCTTCCCCAATACACATATATTACATTTTTCACATACTGCCCATTACTAGTCAGCAAAAACTTTCCAAGTGTAGACAGTATCCATTCCTGTAGCCTAAATTGGCAAGAGTAAACTTACATAACCTTGCTGAAACCACAATACTCCCTAAGTCAGATGGATCGGCTTCGCCCACAGCACCTTGTTGCCATTACAGACCCAACTATCATTCCTTCAGGCAACAATTTGAAACTCTGATGTTGAATATAAGGTTGACATCCAACAGTGTAATGTGTAATTATTTCCCTGTTTGTTTGTAGGGGGAGCCAGGCCTGCCAGGATTGGATGGACTGATTGTAAGTGTTTCACTTGAATGGAAAGACTTGCCTAATGTTGTTATTCAACCAACTATGACTGGAACCATAGTTCAAGTGACTGAGAATCAGTTATTCATAAAACAGGCCAGTGTGCAGACATGCCATGTTTATGGCAGCTCCTATACATGAATTGTGACTTGTTTGCCCATTAATAACACTTGTTTACTTCTTCCAGGGTCCACGTGGTACGGATGGGTACCCTGGCATGATTGGACATAGGGGTCCCGGTGGCTTTCCTGTATGTATAAGAAGGATCTCCTCGTTTTTTAAATGTGCTGACTGTCATCTTTTTGCATGGAATTTGCATTATACACACTGTTTTAAACATGATCCGCATTGCCTTATCTATCTTGATAAAGCTATAAGGGGAATAAATTGTTGATGTCTATGGAGTGAATGGAGGTTGGTCACATCTGCTCTCCTATTCTTATTCTTATCTTCTACAGGGCCGTCTTGGTCCACCTGGTTTACCAGGCCCAGAAGTAAGTTATACAGAAAGAGAACATACATTCTGGTTGGCAGCTGTAGTTATTGCTGCCCACATATACATTTCCAATTTTTTCACCAGAATGAGATTCTGAGCTGGTTCCGGACTGACTCTTTGCTGGTTCCCGGCTGGCTCTTTGCTGGTTCTGGAGTAATTGTGGGACAGTTCTGAGATAACTCTGGCCTGGTTTTTGGCCAGTTCTGAGTCGATCTGTGATCTCTGTTCTTTTCAGGGCAGTCCAGGCCTTGGCCTAAAGGGGGAAAAGGGAGACAAGGTAAGAAGTTTCCCCAAACAGGCAGCATCCCGGCCTGGTAAACCTGAGCATCACCTCTTTGGGAGGACCGGGTTGAATCCTTGCACCCCCACTTCTCTCCCATACGCCATCTGTCTCTGTACCTTTATTAACCTACTCTAACTTTGTTTTTCTTTCTTATACCCTACCCCTATGAAAGAACAGTATATTGATACTTTATTCATCCTAGTAGGGAAATTCTCTTTTCTCCTCAATGAGTCACATAGAAAAGTGCTGGAGCTGGGTGTTAAGGGCCTTGCTTATGGGCCCAACAGTGGCAGCAGTCTTTCAGCCCTGGGACTCAAACCTGCAACCTTCCAGTTATGGGCACAGAATGCTAACCATTGAGCCACACATGGCTCCTTTATGTGCTGCCCTGTTGCACTTTTGGATCCTACATTGCCAGTCCTTACCCATTCCCTGTCTTACCCATATCTGACCCCTCTACGTTGGCCCTCTCTCCTATCCTCTAGGTGTTTTCTCCCACCATGCCAACACAGTATTTGTCTCATTCATTCACATAACCACACCACACTGTTGACTCCCACGCAAAGTACCCCTAGATTGTTTAATTTTGTTGTTTATTCGGCAAGTATTAGTGCATTCCTGTACATGCTATATTTACTGGAGAGCTTAGAACTCAAGCCCAGATTTGTGACCTGCTGTAATGCTGGGATTTTTACAATTGCACAACTGGTTCCATATCCACACAGCATCACAAACACCCAACAACCAATACAAATTTCCACCAGCCGTGGCAATAAAGATTCTGATCCTGATCTGTTTTACACTGGAGTCCTGTGTTTTGTGTCACTGCCAATTGCAATCCAAATTAATAACTTATTCCTTGGCAGGGTAGTGTTAGGTCTAAAACTGAGAATGAAAGAATAGGGTGAAAATTGATCCGTGAACTGCAATTTCGATTTCTGTCTTCCATTGGAATCACCTGCCGCTGTGTACTGTGTCTTTTTTTCTCCTTAGATTTCAATTCAGAAATCGGGGGGCGGTTAGGATTCAGCATGGCTCTTGTAGATCTTTTCTACCTCCCAAAAATGACCATCATCAATAAAAATAATTCTTCTGTTCTTGTGTTCTTGTGTCGTTCAGCCCAAACAGAATGAACAAACTTCATATTTGACCTTGGATGGTTGGTGGTTATTGTTTTTGTAACCCTATTTAAAAACCCTAGAGAATCTTAGTACCTAGAGAAATGCCACCGTTTTATGAACTGGATATTAATGCAGTTGACTGAACTGTAATGTCAAGATTAAACATGATACCCTGACGATTGTCTCTTGTAGCCTGGAGATGGGTGGTGTTATTTTTTTGCATCTTTATGTAGCTGTTCCATTCCTTTCTGTCCCTGTTGCCCGCAGTAAACAGTCTCAGGGCCCTGTGAAGGTCTTTTATCCTGTTGTCCTGCTCTTTCTCCATCTCTGTCTGTGGCCATGTTCCCAGACAGAGGGCGAAGCAATTGGGGGTAATAGATTGGGGGAATAAGGCAGCACTTATCAGACTGCAGAGTCTCTGAATATGGTCCGGTTTGCCTCCACCTTTTTTGAAGTATTCCTTTTACATTCCTTTTATACTTATTTATACTTATAAAAACATATGTTAGTGTGGCCTGTATAGATTTGAGGTGTAATATTGGATCCAGCCACATGGTGGCGATACATGATGCATGGCTATGCACGACACAGCGGACAGGGTTGTTCTGCTTTTGGAGTTTGCACTTCAGGTCACATCAGCCATCTCCTGCTAGCATAGACCAGCTTCCTCCACCCAGCTCATGGTTTTCCATGGGGTCACTCACAGGGCCCCTCCACCCACCAGCCCACTGCGCTGTGCCATGTAAAATGTCTTTTATTTTTTTTGTTTGCCATCCAGGGAAATGTGGGCCCACCTGGTGACCCAGGCAGCCCACTCATCAATACAGTTGTGGAGTTTATGGGCTTTCCTAAAGGCGACAAAGGATCTAAGGTTTGTGAGAGCCTGGTCCAAGTTCCAGGGTGCATGTCACACACAAGTTGTTTTCGGTTGTTACTGGATGGAGCCCCCTTCTGGCTGGGCATGTACCACTGTCTGCCAGGTCACTGCATTTCCAGGCTCCCTACTCTGCTTCATCTATTAAAACCTATTATTTTAATGTAGTAGTATTAATTACATTTGATGCTTTGCTAGTAACGCCACAATTTTTTTTGTGAGAAGTGTTAGTTGTAGGATAAAACATGAAGAGACAGGCTTCCTTCCCTACTAATGAAAGAAGCACACTTTTATTTCTTCAGTGGGGAATCCTCCAAAACTCACAACTCCTATGTAGAGTCATAGAGTACCTAAATTCAATCTCGGTCTATGTGTGGTTTTTTGCTAATGACAGTTGTGCAAACTGGATGGGTTATGTCCACTCTAATGAAGGTGTCCCAGTGGTCTATGGGTAAAAAATTCTGCATACAGTTTTTTCTTTGAATTTTTTTTTCTTTTTTTTTTCTTTTCTTTGAAATTTTAAAGAAATCACAGATAATTATGTTTTCAAGGTAACATATTCATATTTTATTTTGCCAACTGGCTATTGGCTGTTGCACACTCAGTTCTCTTCCCTCACTGATTTTCTCTTTCAGGGTGATGATGGGTTCAAGGGCATTCAAGGCCAGCCAGGGTTACCCGGACCTCCAGTAAGAGCCTGTGCCTTTGTGAATGTCCTCTCTTTAGCGTTTAGTTACTAACGAGACACATTAGGTCTAGTACCTAGGAGAGATTGCTGGTGCAGGTTCTGTAACGCTGCCAGCCACGGGGTCCTGTCGCATGAACTTTGACTGGCATTTCAAAGTATAACCATAACACAATGGTTGGTAACTCTAGCCACAAAAGCTGCAGTCTTATAGGATTTATGATTTATTTTTATAAAGACCAGAATGATACCTAAAACATAAGGAGAAAGGCTTATTCCAATAGATATTTCATTGCAAGAATGAAGACATTCTTTACACAAAACAGCTACTGATTGTTAAATATTTTAACCATTCGTTCTGAAACTTGTTATGCTGTCTTAGTACTTCTGTAAACATAGTATAATCTGAGTACAAACAACCAAGGTGGTGTATGAGGTTCTAAGGAATTGTTGTTTTGCCAGGCGACTTTTGGGTTCCCAGGCGAGGTGGGCGAGAAGGGAATTATTGGCCTGCCTGGAGGACGGGTATGTTACTGCCTTATTACCTCTCAGAGCACTCTGCAGTGCTACTGGTGGTGGTTCACGGGGCACATATTGGGCATCTCGAGGTTGCGTGTGCAGGTGTAGCGGAAATGTGTGTGATGCTTGTTGACACTTTGGCCTGCAGGGTGTTCCGGGTCTGAATGGACCTCATGGGCCTCCTGGCAGAGCCGTAAGTACACCTTGATGAATTCCAAGGCTGCTTTCCCTTTATCTTTCTCGGTATCATCTAACCTTTGTGGTTCCTTCTCTGCAGGGTTTTGTTGGCAACCTCGGAACGCCAGGCAAGCCTGGATTCCTTGGCCCCAAGGTACTGTGGATTGGCAGTGTTGTATCCACCTAAAGTTGGAAACAAACCAGAATAAACAGGGCATTGGGCCTACCAGCCTACTCAACTATGAGTAGGGATAGAGAATGCATGTCACTGGTAAGGATGACCTAAATTTTTCTTTCTTTAGGGCTATCCAGGAAATCCAGGGCCCCCAGGACCTACCATTTATAATAATGAGCCTGGGCAGTATGTGCAAGGTAACAGACTCTTCAAAGCAACTGTCACATCCTCATAAGTCATTTAACAAATGTATTATTTGTTATGTACACAATATCTACAATATAACCTGTTCAGAATGTTTCCTTAGGAAAGGTATTAAATGTATGATACAATTCAATATCTCGGCAACGTGTGCCTAATTTACTGCAGGCCCCCCTGGTGAACCAGGTACTGATGGCCTACCTGGGTCTCCTGGAGACCAAGGGTCAGAGGGTTTGCCAGGGCTGTCTGGGCCCCCAGGGGTCCCATCCTATATTCCAGGTAGGACAGTCTCTTAGGGCGTACTCACACTTGGCCCGATTGCCTTGTACTGCGCTTGAGCACAAATATCCACCCTCTACACTCCCCTGCTGGTCTGTGCTCAGATTGCACTTAATGATCCTGGCCCACGCATGCTCTCTTCATCAACGTGCAACGTTTTGTGTTGAAGAAAACATAGGAAGAGAAGTGCTATCACACAGCACAATGGAATTCATGATTAATGTCCTTATTTTGTGGCTTATTTGGAGGTGTTTTGGACGCAATGACACATGGCCTTCTTATAGAATTATTGAGTATGCAACACAGCGATTTTCATTCAATTGTGCTCAACTTATAAAAAGATGGTCCCATATTTTACCAGTTTTTGTGTGATGCATCCAGTTGTTCCAGGAGACTCTTGTCAGCCCAAATTTCCAGCTAACAATTCACCTCTGCTGTGGACCAAAGTGATCTCTTTGCCGCCATGTTTGTTAAATATTTGTCACTACCCGATCTGTACAGCCTATCCGATCTGTTCCTTCTGGGCCCAGCTGATGTGTACATGTGCGCACGCGTGTGCCAGTCGCATCATTGATGTCATGTGTGTGTTCTATGCCTGGGCACAGTTAGCAATCATGCTAGTCAAACGAACTAGACTTTGGGGGTTGAACGTGCCTGGGCACTGTACGTATTGTCTAGTGTTAGTACACCCTTATTGTTTTATGGACTCGAGCCAGATGAGTGAGATTCTTCTCCTCCATCTCTTATCTCCTCCCGGATGTTCCCAGGTGAGCCAGGGACTCGTGGTTTTCCAGGGTCTTCGGGACTCAAGGGAGAGAAGGGGAACCCTGGCCGACCAAGTGACAGCCTGGAAGGGTTGCCAGGAATTCCTGGTCCCCTAGGTCCCCCAGGACCCCCTGGCCCTAAAGGGATACCCAGTAAGTATATCTTAAAACTTTATGCTCTAATAAGCAATCTTTGAGCTTTGTGTCACTTCTACTGACAAAAATGAAGAGTACAAGTTAGATCCCCAATTTTTGGACTATCTGTGTTTCTGGGTCTGTTGTATTCCTGAGGGAGCTTTCTTCAGATACCCAGATGAGGAGTGTAGTTCAGAGAATAGTACTGCTGCTCTCACAATGTTCCCTTACTGAGATCCTGAAAACATGCTTTGCAGAAATTAGACTGTTTAGCTTCAGGACCCACATTATTCCTTGGTCAGTAAGTTATGACCCAATTTCACAATAAAAGTGACACTGTTGTGTTTTTTTATCTGCAAATTTATGAGCCAACAAATAAAATATCACTTGTTTAATTTATGTAGACAAGTCCTCTGAGAGACGTGGACCAAAAGGACAGAGGGGGTCCCCTGGGTCCCCTGGAATCAAAGGAGGGAAAGGTACCCCAGTGCCAGTGTCTGAGAGAGTGAAGCAAACCTTCTGACGTCAATGAAGATTAAGTTAACTTTGTCATGTTGGCCTACTGAGAGGCTCAATTAAATAAGGAGCCTGAATTCTGTCATTTCTCTGATTGTGACTGGGAGTCTGTAATGGCAGAATGGTATTGTCCTGGCAGGTCAGTGTAGTTAGCTGTAGGATTTTTTATGATCTTCTTCCCTCAACCATCCATGTCTGCTTTTCTCAGGAGACGGTGGGGCTTGCCAGTGCCTAGGGGTTGGAGGGGTTGGGTTGCAGGGTCCCGAGGGCCCACAGGGCCCTCCTGGCGTGTCTGGATTAGATGGCTGGAAGGGTGAGGTTGGTGATCAAGGGCCACAGGGCTTCACTGGTACTCCAGGTCCCAGGGTGAGTCATACAAAGTAAGTAGGGTCACATGGAACTGTGTGTCAGTAATACTTGGTTTATTCTTTAATGAAGTGCAGTGAAAAGCAGTTGATTGCATACTAATGCAATTTCACATTCATCCAATGTGAGACTGGCTATTTTGTCTTCTCAGGGGACCAAGGGTGAGTCAGGCTTGCCTGGGCCAAAGGGAATCAAAGGTGATACATTCATCTCAGCTGGACTGAAAGTTGTAAAGGGTGACATGGGTGTTCAGGGGCCATACGGCCCCCCAGGGGATATTGGTTGGCCAGGAACAGATGGATTCCCCGGCTTCCCAGGGCCGCCTGGACCTCCCGTGAGTCACTGTCCTCCATTCCATGTCTACAAATGCTTGATCCCTCCTTCTTTCCTTATACACCTTGGGTATTGATGGTCAGATGTTCTTCAAAACCTCTTCTTCTGCAGGGTGACACTTATGCCTCTGGGCTCCCAGGAGACTCTGGAGTCCCTGGCCCACCTGGACTAAAAGGCCGACCAGGCAAAGCGGGAGAACCTGGATTTGGGTACCTAGGTTATGTTGGCATCCGTGGCCCTCCTGGAGAGCCAGGTGCTGATGGCCTTCTTGGACAGACTGGTTTACCTGGCCCTCCAGGTAAGGGCTTTTTCACCAGTTGAGTTCAGTTATATACATGCAATAGATCCTCTGGATCAATCTGTCTGCCTTAATCATAGAACTGATACATCCTTTAACAACAGCTGAAGCAGTGTAAGCCAGTCAACATGTTTTTTTAGTCTCTGCTAGGTTTACCAGTTATCTGCTGAAGAATAGCATGGAAAGCAGCAATTCACATTTGAATAATAAGAAATTTGAAATGTTTTTTAATCAGAATCAGACTTTATTCGTCAGGAACCCAACATGTCAGAGGAATTTGTTGTATTGCATTGGTCACAATGAGTGCACTTAACATAGAATAAACACCTTACAGAATGACACTGAAAAGCACTTTACAGGATATACGGGATTCGGACTGTGTTATATAATTTGTGGGGGTTGTGGTTCGGATGCTCAGAAGCACTTCCCTTGAGTAAGAAACCCTGATGGAATCTCCTAGGACTCCTAATATGAGAAAAACACAAACAAAACACCGGACGTCAAAATACCCTAACTGCCATCTTAATAAGATTATTACATATGTCATTATTAAATCAAAATCCTAAATCCAGTTACTTATCAGTGTGAGCAGATAGGAAATATGGGGAAGTGTCGGGGGTTCTGCTCGGTTTCCTACCAGTAGGGTAGTGTGCTGCCTGTTACCCGTAAGAGGCCTGCGCTCACCCCTTTTCTCTCCTTTGTCCAGTCTGAAGGTACCCTTGTCACATGGTTTGGATCGTTGTGATAGGGTAACTGCATGAGCCAATGGTGTACTCCTGTTCTTGCTTGAAAAACTTGTGAAAAAAGTTGCAGGCCATCAAACATCCCTGAATCAGTTTCCTTTGTGCTAAAATATAACACTGCACAGCAAAAAAAAACAGTGCATGGCCTTGCATTGATGTGTTTGTACATGGGTAGTAAGAATGCCAGTGTTAATATTTCTGGCCTATTTTTTCTTTATTCGATAAAATGATTCCATCCTGACCTGTGGGAACACAGAGTACATGTGCGAGGGGTACTTCTCCCTCCCTTCTTGAGATGGAAGCATTTTGATTAGATTTTGCTATTGTGAATAAGCCTGGTGAATCTGTTCCTGATGTTTCGCTTTACAATTACTTGGCTATATCTGCATGGCATGCCCCAACAGGGAGTCTTGTCTGCCTTGTGATCTCTCAGTTTCTCTGGCTGTCCTGTGCATGTTGACTGACTAGGTGACTGTTGCTATAGCGAGGTGAGGTTAATGAGGGCAATGCCACAGAGGGTGGTCAGATTCCGCCAGCAACCGCTGTTTCAGATTTTGCTTGGAAAATTTTACGCACCCAGTCCCTGAAACTGCAGGAGGGATATTGTTGCGTTGCCATGGTTTCAGTCTCCACTGGACTAAACTGGCAATGCCCATTTTGGTTTGCATCAGCCCTGCTGCATGTGATCTAAGCTGTCCTGCTGGGTACTTTAACAAACAGTGATCGGCGTAACAATCTGTTGTGGGACAGTTTGTAAAACGCCACAAACATCCCTAAAAACATGCTTTCGTCATAATGATATGTTCAAAAATGAAACCTAATTTAAATGAAATCATTAATGATTAACTTTATAAACTTCATTATTAAACTTTTTTTTATTATGAAAGAATAAAAAAGTTTGTAAAATGTAGCAATTGAATGAATTATAATGTAAAGGTTGGAATAACATTATTTCAGAAGAGAATGATGGCAAGTTATTGGACTTTGTGCTTCAGTATAAAAAGGATGGTCCAGAAAACCATAGAAATCGTATTACCCTGGTAACCCCTCCCTGTTGTCGCCAGGGACCACGCTACCCTGTCAAATCTCAGGCGAAGATGGAGACCCTGGGCCCCCTGGTTTGCCAGGCCCCCCAGGTAATAATGACAGCCCTACACTAGACTCACACAGAAGCTCCATGTCCAGAGATGCACATGAGTAGTACCGCAAGTATGAATTAACCTTTAAATGCGATTGTTGTAACGGCGCAAATGCGTATGTATTTTATGTTCATTTGCACGGCTATAACAAGAAATTACTGTGCATTTTATCCTCTATACTGCACATGAAGTACGAATTAGCATCTAAGGTTTAAAACGCACGGTCATTTCTTATCATTGCAGTGCTACTCACTTAAAATATGTATTCATTTGTGCTGTTACAACAATCGATTGCCACATGTATGGCTTTTAAAGGTGAACGTGTACTTGCTTACTAGCTAAGTGCATCCCAGCCCATGTCTGTCTATTCTCACCCAGCCAAAGCGTTCAGGTTCTGATTTTATTAGTCGCCATATTTCATTAGGGGCTCTATGAGCTCATAATCACATTAGGCCACTTTCAAAAAGAGCCATACAACTAAATTCATCTGAATTCAAAGTCAGGTTGCTTTTAATGATTAGCAATATCATATAGGCCGCTACATTGTAGCTATCACTGAGACTACATATGGATGAGAGTGCATATGGATGTACTGTTCCCAAATAGAACAGCAGTGTGTACATCTTGTCTGTATTGCCAGTGCTGTTAACAATTGTTTACTGTTTGACTTAGGACTGGAAGGGCAGTCTGGTGTTCCTGGAAAAGCGGGTCGACTTGGTTTCGATGGCGTAAAGGGTGAGAGAGGCGAGCCTGGCTTTGGTGGACTGCCTGGGCCTCAAGGTGAGAGCACATCTGTGGAGGGGCCTTGATGAGAACTCTCCCTCAGAAGGTGACATGTGATCTCTCTCCAACATCGCTCTCTGAATTAACAGGCTTTCCAGGGCCACGAGGGGATCCTGGGACCCCTGGACTTCCAGGGGAGAGCAGACCAGGACTTCCTGGAAAGCCTGGACTTCTAGGATTGCCCGGGAAGAAGGGGCAGCTGGGCGAGGTACTGGATTCCCTTGGAACTCAAGGCTTACCTGGCCTGCCAGGAATGGATGGAGCCAAAGGTCAACCTGGGGAGCCAGGCTTCTCAGGGACCCCTGGTGAGTTGTTCACCTGGCCCATAAAGCCTCAACATTTAGTTTTTAGTGAAAGTGAAACTTCTCCCCGGGACTATGTGACCATGTGTTTGATTTGACAGTTCTTCTATTGCACTTGCTAACTTGTTTCCTGTTATCACAGGACTCGATGGGCACCCAGGGAACCCTGGGAATAAAGGGGAGCGTGGTGTGGACGGCCCCATGGGGATCCCGGGTATGCCTGGGCCCTCAGGTGCTGCTGTTGGACCACCAGGACCTCCTGGAAGAAAGGGACTTGTTGGAGCTCCAGGTCAGTGTGCTGCATAGTGAGGACAAACTTAAAAAGCAGCATGCATTTCTAATCATGACCAGTGGGAGGCAGTATGGCTCTAATAAAGCACTTGTTCCAACCAATTTTACAGTCAGATCTAATGGGAATTGGGGATAATGGTTGGTCTCCATGGTTTGAGCGGAGTCCAGCTCTTTCTGTGTTCTCATGCTTTGTGTGTTACTGTGAAGAAGGATTTCAAATAGAGATTGGTAGGATGCAGACTGCTGCTTAGTCCAGAGAAAACTATAATTAAAACTGGCCATTAATAAGCCATCCATTGTATTTTCTGGACCTGAACTTTCCACCTATGCCTTTAATGCATTACTTCTGTGAGTATCTTCCCCAACACTGGCCTCAGTGTTACTCCACCCTTAGCAATACGAGGATGGCCTCACTGGAGTGGCCAAAGAAAAATGTCAGTGGTGACTGCTGTTTCGTTGCTTGCAGGATTTCCAGGACCTCGAGGCTCATTAGGGGACCCTGGGACCTCAGGACCTCCTGGAGTGAAGGGACTGCCAGGACCGCCAGGAGCCCCAGGGTCCCCAGGATTTCAAGGGTTCCAGGGCCCCCCAGGAGCTGTAGGGCGAGATGGGATCCCTGGGGAACCAGGATGGAAGGGTAAAGGGATTTCCCCCTGGATAATTACATATTTTTGCCACAATCTGCCACAGTATGTGTTTCTGCTTGTGTATTCGTTCTGATGAATGCAGTTTTGTGTGCTTCTATATGTGTGCATATTTAACTATGTATATACATGTTTCCCTTGCTTTCTGAAAGTAAAGCATTCTATGAAACCTTTTGATAGCCAAAATGGCATAAAGCGCGGAAGCAATTACAATTCATTTAATGGGAAAAAATTTATGAGCATTGCAGAAAAAATACCCTACCAAATAATACCAAATAACACATAAAACCTAAAAAACACTAACATGTAGTTAAAGCAGGATAAATACACAGTCTATATAAAGTAGAAAGAATGTATGTACAATGTAGTTTCACTTACCAGAATCAATACAGTGATGCGTTGCTTAGCGACAGGGATACATTCTGAGAAATGCGGCGGTAGGCAATTTTCTTGTTGTGAGAACATCATAGAATTTACCTACACAAACCTAGCTGGTATAACCTACTACATACCTAGGCTATATGGTATAGCCTAAATACTGACAAAAAGTACAGTATAGTAAATACATAAACCAGTAACATGGTTGTTTATTATCATTATCAAGTATTATGTGCTGTAAATAATTGTATGTGCTATAGTTTTATATGGCTGCCAGCACAGTAGATTTGTTTACACCACCATCATCACAAACATGTGAGTCATTTGTTGCACTATGACGTTATAACAACTATGATGTTGCTAGGTGATAAAATATTTTTACCTCCATTATAATCTTATGGGACCACTGTCGTATATGTGGTTCTTCGTTGACCGAAACGTCGTTATGCAAGGCGTGAATGTATATCTATAATTGGCTCATTGATAAACAAATGCTAAATACTATTTTTGCTTCTTTCCTTTTCATAAAAGCGAAAATCCACTTCGGATTTCTTTCAGTTAGCAAACACAGGTGCTAATGTAGGTCTTTTGTAAAAGTGAAGTAGTGTAAAGCGAACATTCATAATTCCGGGATACCTGTACATGTATTTGTGCTCTACAGGTGAGAAAGGTATTTTGGGAATGTTGGGTTTCCCCGGAAAAACCGGATCTCCAGGGGGTCCTGGGTATCCAGGGTCTAAAGGTGTGCCAGGATCCCCTGGAATGGAGGGATTACAAGGAGAGACTGGGGCAAAGGGTCAAAAAGGTACAGCTCACTCTAAAGTGCCACCACTTGAAAAAGTGAAGGTGATGTGAACCTGATTATAGAAAAGCCAGTGAGACACCCGTTGCATCCCAGACTACTGTCTGTGTTTCAGGAATCCAGGGGAACCCTGGACCTCCTGGGCTGGCACCCATTTTGCCAATGCTGATAAAGGGGGATGAAGGGAACAGAGGACCAAGTGGGCTTCCTGGCTTTCCAGGTCCAAGAGGTAAGGCAACCATGCACTACAGAAGAACGAGGGTTCACTTGTCACTAAACCTTATGCTCTGGTTAAATAAATTCACTAGGACATTCTATGATTAGCGGCAATGGGATTATACGCATCAGCGAGTAAAACACAAATACAGCGCAGTCAGATGACCCCTATGCTACCAACTGACTGCTTGCAGGTGATAAAGGTGTTCTGGGTCACCCTGGTCAGTCTGGCCTGCCTGGGTTCTCTGGGATGGTGAAGGGTGTCCCAGGTCTCCCTGGTCTACCAGGACCCTCAGGAGAGCCTGGTTTCCTTGGTCCAAAGGGATCCCCAGGCATAATGGGTTTCTCTGGCATGCCAGGGTCACAGGTGAGCACCCTCAGATCTACAGACTATGCATTAATAATGTACAAATACACACATACAAATCCTGCCTGCGGTGGGTTTCTGGTCCCCCACTACCCAAAGGGGTTGGAACATGGATGGATGGATGGATGGACATCCAAACACATCTATAGAAGACCTTAGATCAGGGGTAGCCAGTCTTATCCTCAAAGGGCCAGAGTGTATGCAGGTTTTTGAGATAACCTTTATATCAGCTGTTCAGACCCAGGTGTGAGGACTTTTCAGCCAATCAGTCTTCTAATTAGTATTCTAATTAGGGAGTTGCAGCGAAAACCAATATATCCAACGGCCCTTTCTGGATAAGTTTGCCCATCCCTGCCTTAGACGGACATACATTCTATAGATGGATATATGCACATAAAGAAATCTACAAACAAGACATGCCTATATACAGACTAAAAAAAATCTGTAAACGCATCCATACAAACACATGAGAAGATGATGTGCCTAGGATTCCTGGTTACCTAATGTGTGATGTCATTCAGGGGGAAGGCGGTCCACTTGGATCACCTGGAGTAACAGGAAACCCTGGACAGGATGGGCAAAAAGGTAAACTTTAATTTAGGGTCTTCTGAGTAATTCAGCTGAATTGAATTGTCCATTTATTCAGTATTTGAAGGTCTCAAATCTGTTCTTGGTCTCTAAGTACCAATGACTGGAATCAACAGTTGTCTGTGCCTTTTGATTCCCAGGTGAGCAGGGTGATTCTCCTGCTATACCTGGAGCCCCTGGTCTTAAAGGTCTTACCGGAGACCCTGGATTCCCAGGTGAGCCCTAGACTCAGTAAAGAGTATCTTGTCTTAGTGACTTGTGCATTCTGCACCTGTGCAATCAGCACTTGTCCAACCCATGGCTTCTTATAGGTGACCATGGGATCAGAGGCATGCTGGGAGATGCAGGTGTTCCTGGCACACTTGGTTTTAATGGCCAGAAAGGCCTACCAGGAGCGCCAGGCAGACCAGGTTCAAGGGGTGAGTGCTGTCACATAGGAGGTAGCTGGTTTAGGATCATGGGACACTTGACCGGGTGCTGATGTTGTTACTTACAGGACCTCCGGGCTCCTCTGGCAGTCAAGGCCATGCTGGCCTCCCAGGTGTGAGAGGCTTGCAGGGCTTCACTGGCCTTCCTGGATTCCCTGGGCCTGAAGGTCAGAAAGGTACATGAACCTGCTCCCTGTATTGCCCCTTAATCCTTCCCTTGGTAGACCTACTCCCTACTATTTGTACATTACAGTACAACCAAAACATGAAATGTAAGTACGCTATTAAACATTGATGAGTAATAATAATGTTAAATAATATGCAAATAGTGATGCAAATATAAAGTGTATTTCAGTAATCATTAGTTGGTTTTCACATATTGGGATCGTTAACTGTTATACCTGCCTTCAAAAAGTAACCCCCCTTCAAATCTCGAAGAAACATTTTTTGCAAATATATAAGAAATAGAGCACTAATCTCCCATTTACACAGGTATTCTCCCCATTTTCTATGATACTCCAAACTGAGCTCAGATGTGTATCTTTGGATCATTTCAGACACGTATTGAACTTGATTGTAGTCCACCTGTAGCACATTTACTCAAGAAGATTTTGAAAGGCACGCACCTGGCTTTATATTTCTGAAGGAACTTTATGTATTTGATGTATTTTGGGAACATGGAGTCCAGCATGATCCTCTCTCCACTACAGGACTTCCTGGTTCTCCTGGGCTTGATGGGCTCAATGGACTGCGAGGGGCCAGTGGTCCACCAGGAACACCAGGCGAGTGAGATTCTCTTTTTGCTTGTTGCGGCTACGCTGGCCTGCCCGACTGATCATTTGTTAGCCTTTTCCACTTGGTTTAGACAGACAGAACCAAGCAAACAAAGTGACCACATTCAACAGATCAGGTCTAATCCTTTGTCATTGGGGATTAACATCCATAGGTTCATATGAAAAAGGCCTTCCTGGGCTCCCTGGTCCTGCTGGCCCTAAGGGGGAAAGGGGCGTCGGCCAGCCAGGTGCCTGTGGTGTCCCTGGGGAGATGGGCTTCAGAGGAGAACCAGGTGAGGCTTTGAAGACTACGTATATTCTGTAGGTACAAGAAGTATGCCAATTCTCAGATAGAAAGTAGAGCAGAGACATGTGGAACGTGAAATATTACACATGGTCAACACCAAGTGTCCTTTCTTGCTCTTATTCAGTCTTAGAAAATAGTGACTAAATAGAAGCATTATTAATAATCATATACTAATAACGTCCACAGGTAACCCTGGTATGCTGGGCATTCCTGGCCTACCTGGGCCCAGGGGTATCTCTGTGACCTCCAACATTGTAGGCCCTCCTGGAGACCCTGGTTTACCTGGGCTAGATGGAGAGCAAGGGTTGCGAGGACCTCCTGGACCCCCTGGTCCTGCTGGGCCCAGTACTGCCCAGGGTGACAAAGGAGACCCGGGTGCTCCCGGCTCCTCTGGCTTGCTGGGTCCACGTGGGGATCCTGGAAGCTTGGGAGCTCCAGGACTCCCAGGAGGTGCTGGAGCCATGGGGGCCAAAGGTGAGTGTCAATGCTGAGTGTGGCTGCAGAAGATCCAGTGATCACAGTCTTTCTTCCTCTGAAAAGCTAATTGTGTTTCCTTTCTGCTAACCAAGTAATGAGAACCTGAACTGAATCAAGAGCACCATGTTTTCCAGGAGAAAGAGGGGACACTGGTGTCAGTGGTCGTCCAGGACAACCCGGTTATGTGGGTGACCCTGGGTTGTTTGGCATCAAGGGACAAAAGGGTGCCCAAGGTATGGTGTGGAATGCACATTAGCTGTTAGAAAAGCATTTTGACAAGCATTAAAACATAACTAGCTCTGCTAGACGAGGCTAAAGACCCGTCTCGTTGCATCACAGGTCCCGCTGGACCAAAGGGTTGCCCATGGATGGTGAAGGTGCCAGTTGGGGATCCCGGTCCTGCTGGTATTCTTGGTCAGATTGGAGAGAATGGCAGCCCAGGGCAACCTGGCCTACCTGGGCCTTTTGGTGAGAGTCTGAGGATGATAGCAGGTTTCTGCTATTGCAAACAAGTAATTTAAAAACAGGTCATTGCAAACAATCTAATTTAATTGAATTTAAATTTGGTACACAATATATCATGTAACATTTGTTCAATTAAGGCCCATCAGTTAGTGCTGAAGCATATTTCTTCATGAAAAGAGCAAAGCTTCACGATCAACATGAAAGACTGCAGATTTTCACAAGTGTACCATTGCATAAATCTGTATACATTTTAATGTTACCTATTGTCAAGTTGTTTATTGTCCTGATGTACAGTACCCTCCATAATGTTTGGGGCATCATTTTTTTAATTTGCTTGTGTACTCCATAGTTTTCTATTTGTAACCAACCATTTTACGTGGTCAAAGTGCCCATTCTCATATTTTATTAAAGGTTATATTTATACAGCCAAGAAGGACGTCCACAGCCGGTGGTCTTGTTTATATAACCAAGAAAGACCTCCATAGCTGTTAACAGAAGAATGAAAATGAAAAAAAAAATCCCCAAACACCTGTCCAACAGACCAGAAACACCTTTCAAGAGGCAGGTGTGGATTTGGCTACACTGCAAGATGCAAACAGGTCAGCCACAAAAACAGGATGGCCAAGTTACAGTTTGCCAAGAAGTACTTCAAAGAGCAAGCAGAGTTTTGGAAAAAGGTCTTCTGGACAGAGGAAACCAAGATTTAACTTATCAGTATCAGAATGATGGCAGGAGCAAAGTATGGAGGCAAAAAGGAACTGCCCAATATCCAAAGCATACCACCTCATCTGTGAAACGTGGTGGTGGGGGTGTTATGGCTTGGGCATGTATGGCTGCCACAGGTACTGGCTCACTTATTTTCACTGATATGACTGCTGATTAGGGCAGTGGCTAAATGAATTCTGAAGAATATAAACACCTAATCTGCTCAAGTTCAAGCAAATGCCTCCAAACTCAGTGGCCGGTGCTTCATCTTACAGCAAGACAATGATCTCAAACATACTACTAAACAGAGTATGTGAGCTGAGAGGAGTGATGAGAATTTCCGCTCAACGCTCAGGGAGCGGTACACTCCACCCCTCCCCGCTCACAGTCCCTCCAGTCAATTTTCACCCCGCTCCAATGAAATTGCTCACTGCTTGCTCCAAAAAAGAAAACAATCTGCATTGTATTTCAATTTTAGCCTAAACTATAGCCTGGCTAACCGAGCAGCCAAATGCACATTCAAGCAGAAATTATTTATTTCAAGATGGGAGCGGGTGATGCTTGAGTTTTTTTCAAATATGCCACTCCGCTCTGCTCTTGCTCCCGTTCCGGCTGAAATCCTTCCGCTCCTGCTACCGTTCCGCCCCTGATTTCATGCTCTGCTGCTAAAACAACAAGGGAGTTTTTCAAAGCTAAAAACTGGAAAATTCTTCCCATACCAACAGTTACCTGATCTCAAGCCAGTTGACCGTGGCTTTCATATGCTGAAGAAAAAACGTACAGATCCTGCCCCTGAAAGAGCTGAAGATGGCTGCAGTACAGGCCTTGCAGAGTAACAACATCTGGTGATGTCTATGAATTGTGGCCTTCAAGCAGTAATTGCATACAAATGATATGCATCCTATTAAATATGACTACTTAAATTTATGTACCATGGCTGTGTACCAAACATTATGGTACCCTGAAATGGGGTAGGGCTATGTATCAAAAGTGATTTAACTTTGACACGATGAAACCAAAATGTATAAAAATACCCTTTTTAAAGGGTAAACTTATGTATTAATGGTGCACTTTAGCCACACATGAATTAGCTGATTACAAATCTAAAACTGTGGAGTACACAGACAAATTAAACAGATTATGTCTTTCTTCCAAACAGTATTGAGGGTACTGTAGCTTCTCAAATAATGAATGATTGGATTTCATCAGTGAGTCTGTGGTTTTAGGTCCAAAAGGGGCAGTGGGAGCCCTAGGAGTCCTGGGACAAATTGGGCAAGCAGGCCCCCCTGGACAAGTTGGAGAGCCTGGTCTTCAGGGGCTTTCTGGGCTGCCTGGAGAACAAGGTGTGTTTTGGGAGTCAGTGAAGGTATAACAGGGTAGTGGATTTTTGCATGCAGGGAAGCCTGGGAAGTATCAGAGAAGGATTTTTATTCGTGTTGCTGAGAGAAACAAGGTGGTATTTAATACCTATAAGCTTTGAGTGATCACGTCTGATCGCATGTGTGTATGTTTGTGTGTTTGTGTTCATGTGTGTTTTTTGTCCATACCTCCCCCTCACCCCCCGCCAAAAGGCACCCCAGGCAAAAAGGGCCCCCCAGGGCTGCCAGGGAGATCAGCGCGTGTCAGCAGTTTTGGATACACACTGGTGAAGCACAGCCAGACCAGTGAGGTGCCCGCGTGCCCTGAGGGCATGGCACTGCTCTGGGAGGGATACAGCCTCCTTTATGTGGAGGGCCAGGGGAAAGCCCACAACCAGGATCTTGGTAAGCCCTGGTGACTACTACAGCAGTGTTTCTCAACCCAGTCCATGGTGACCCCCAGACAGTCCACATTTTTGCTCCCTCCCAGTTCCCTGTCAGACAGCCCATATTTTTTCTCCCTCCCAGTTCCCTTTCAGAGAGTCCACAATTTAGCTTCTGGGGGTTCCCGAGAATCAGGCTGAAAAACAATGCTCTGCAGCTTAGCTGGGGATCGTATCAGCATAACCCAGCCAGCTTTAATCATCAATACAGATCAATATAATTAAACACAGGGGTGGAGCATAGATGTCAAACAGCACAAAAAGTATACTTCAAACCAAAGGTTCCAGGAGGGGCCCTCCTATTCTTCTTCTTACAGTATTTTTATATTATTTTTCCTGAATTGCTATAAAATTTTTAACAAAGTACAAATGATATACA
>JAAGVU020000002.1:12725665-12756225 GCA_011763525.2 Mormyrus iriodes
TTCTTCTTCTTACAGTATTTTTATATTATTTTTCCTGAATTGCTATAAAATTTTTAACAAAGTACAAATGATATACAGTATAACTGGTAAGCTATGCAACTCACTTTGGATAAAAGAATGTGCTAAGCAGTTAAAATTAAAATAAGTAAAATTAAATAAAATGAAACTCATCCCTTATCCTTCATTCTAATTGCTGTGCCTGTTCTTAGTAACAATTTGCTTGATGAGGCAAAAATAATATAGTATTATACTATTACTTATGTATTAACTGTATTAACCACAAACTAAGTCTTAGTTACATACTGATTACATACTGATCATACTGATCTCATGTTACCTTTGTGAACTACTGACGTAACAAGTCAGGAATAACACAAGTTAAATACTGAACTTATGTTTGTTCATCATAAATGAATTGTGACGCATCTTTTATCTCAAGTAGCAATTATATTTGTTCATAATTTGTACTTCAGTAGTAACTGCGTTTTTACTAAGTATTTGTGCCCCGTCAAGTGAAGTGTTACCTTGTTCTTCTATGTCATGACGAAATGTTTGATGTTAATTATACAGCAGCATCTCCCTCTTTCTTTACTTCTTCTCTGGCTTCCGTCCTCTGCCCTGTCGCCCCAGGTCTAGCTGGCTCCTGCATGCCTCATTTCAGCACCATGCCCTTCCTCTACTGCAACACCAATGACATGTGCTACTTCGCCAGCCGCAATGACAAGTCTTACTGGCTGTCCACGTCAGCGCCCATTCCCATGACGCCTGTGGCCGAGGAGCAGATTTCTGAGTATATCAGTCGTTGCTCTGTGTGTGAGACGTCCTCCCAGGCTGTGGCTGTCCACAGCCAGGACCTCACCATCCCCTCATGCCCTGCGGGATGGCGTAGCCTGTGGATCGGCTACTCCTTTGTCATGGTAACCATAATCCTGCATTAAATCATAAACCCATACTGTAGCGCAGTCATTATTACATGGCATCATAGTCCTGTTGTAGTACATTATAGTCATAATCCCAGCCTCCAACATAGTCCAGAAAGTTAAACAAATTATGCCTTAAGAGAAGTGTTTGGCACAGTAATGACAGATTCCACGGGGAACTACGCGCCTGACAGGTCTGTGTTTCCAACCCCCTTCCAGCACACTGCAGTCGGGGGAGAGGGTGGCGGGCAGTCTCTGGTGTCACCAGGCTCCTGTCTGGAGGACTTCCGCACCACACCCTTCATCGAGTGCAATGGTGCCCGAGGGGCTTGCCACTATTTCTCCAACAAGCTGAGCTTCTGGCTCACCACGGTGCAGCCGGAAATGCAGTTCCAGGAAATGACGACGCTGAAGGCCGGGGAGTTGCTCACCCGCGTCAGCCGCTGTCAAGTTTGCATTAAGGTTTTCTAGGCCTTCTGCCTGAGCCAGGGGACCCCAAAGAACAACATACAAAAACATCACGGCTCCTTTCACATACAGAGTCCAGAGAACCAGCCTGTGTTTGGACTAGAAAGAGCTGGAAATTAGCAGTATTATATCTTTAAATCTTATTGGTGGTTACGACATGTTGTACGGTTATTTTTGATTTTGCTTTTGTCCAGTTCGCTTTTGTCATATTTCATTAGGATTATGTACGTATTGGCTTCCTTATTAATGTGTAACAGAACTTTGAGGGAATTACAATGGATTCTTTATTCTTGTTTACAGTTAGACATAAATCTGCCACACTGGTCCCGATTATCCACGTAAATTGAAGAGAGTAAAAAAAATATATATATATTAATATGCTTTACAATAATCACAGTGTCGGCAAGACACACTGCTGCTTTCCGGAGCCTTCGAAACAAATTGACAACAGTTCATCAGTACTTTAGAGTCCCTGTGAAAAGAGCACTTAACCTTATTTCTCTATCCCTTCAAACATCACCTATAGACTTAACAACAGGTTATGTGCTGACTGCCTGGAGAGTAACATATGATCAAACTAATGTGACAATGTCCTAGTCTACCTCTGGAGCATACACAGTCAGAAAAAAAACGCACACATACAGCCAAAATATGGCTGACAGAAACCTTTTTTTTATCTGAAGGGTCTAAACAAATATTTTTCGTTTTTGAAGGCTCAAATTCCAATCCAGGATATACCACTATAGCTCATGTAAAGGTTGCATGGAGAACATAGTTTACGATCTTTTGGTGCTTTGTTGATGTCACTGTGTAACTAACATGTAACTGAGCAACTGCCTCTACCATAAATTAGTTGAAGCAGTCTGTAAATTCAATGGTGCTTTTAGAACATGAATACTGTATTTTAAGCCTAGATACTATTCATATAGACTATGCAAACATGACAAAAGAATGCTTTATTTTGTAATCGTGAAATTCAGTGTTTTGCTGCTCGTTCCTAATACCTGAGTAAAATTTAACAAACTTATAACAAGCACTTGGGCTAAATGTCAGAGCTGGTGAACAACCGTGTTCTTTTTTCACTATGCAAAAAAACTGTTGAACTTGAAGTTTCGAAACTTTTCACAGCTAGGCCATTACTTGCACTAAATAAACACAGTTAAACTGCTATTCTCTGGGTATATTTAGGCAATACTACTTCATGTTTCTAATGTATTCTCATCCAAAACAGAACATGGTTCAGAGGCTGCTATATCGTTCCTAACACCACTATTTTTATTTCAACTACAAAATATGTGCATTATGTGGAAATATTCATATTACGTCCCTGCAACTCTGAACGAGATCAGATCAGTTAGAAGAGGGATTAATGGATGAAATTATTTTAGTTGTAGGCATCTGTTCTAGTTTAGTTATTATTCTTAGTGCATTTTCGTGTTCATTATACGGTAGTTCAGCTTATCAAAATACATTTATCGAAGTAGATTTTAGGCCAAGCATTATTAAAAATAATGTTAATTTGGTAAACTGATAAAAAAAAGAGTAACATAACATTGAACAATTCAAGTGCGAAAATAAATGTTATCGAAAGAAGCGCAATTTGAGAAGAGAGTTGCCTCCTGTTCGTGAGTCGAGCCGAATTATTCGACTTACTGCCTACGGTGGCTCGGAAAACCCAGAATACATCAACATTAACACAACGCAAAAACAGACAGATGACTCAAAAACATCACGACAAAAAATTAAGCAATTTTCATTTTTAAATGATATGTTCTCTTAATTCGTTGCGATTTTCAAAACGGAAGTGCTCCGCGCCTCAGGGAGCAGTATTCGACCCACTGGTCAAGGTTGTACAGTATTCAGCTAGAGAATACAAGACCAGCCATTAGGGCTGGGTAGTATATCGATGTTTTTTTTAAAACGAGATATAGGATAACACAGTACTGTTTATATCGATTTATCATGCGTTAAAATTGGAGCTGCATTTAAGATATTGAATGGAGACCAAAAATACTCCTTCCTGGTTATAGGCAACGCGAAAGCTTCGGTCGTGATCTTGCGAAGAATCACAGCTACAATCAAACCAGGAGGCGTTTCACGAAAACTCCTGTTAGCAACTTACGTAGTTGGACCCGTTTAGTTGCATGGATCCAACTATGTAAGTCGCTAACAAGAATTTTAGCGTAGTTAGCAACTATGCTTTTGGGAAACATACCTCAATTCAGTTAGGCTCAAGGGAAATTTGTTGGAGGGGAAAGTCGAGGAGTCATTCTTCTATCTCACATGTGGTGAGATTTTTTTTGTTTGTTTGTTTTTCATAATCCGATTAAAATTTTTACTTGTTTTTAATGACCCGATTGAGCTGGTCATACGGGCGCAATAATAGTATTACAGTATTAAAAACACATGTAAACACCTTAATCGGGTTACCGCATGTAAACGTAGTCATAATTAGCAAAAACAAACAGCTAACACACGCACACAAACCAGATCACCTTCACTTCGTGAACTGGGAAACTGCTTGTTACTCCTATGTTCCGTAGGGCTTGGCCATTCGGACCAAAACCCATATCGGTGTTTTTAGGCAGAAAAGCAATACACGACATTTTCTGTTAAGTATGTTCAATGTACAGCTTTAAATAAAAACCACATGTGAGATATAACGGTTCTGTTAAAACAATGTGTGGGCTTCCGTCTTTATTTGCAAATACACAACTATTCAGTATAGACATTTTCTTTATTCCGAACACAAGTCTCAGAATAAAGACAAAAATTAACGTATGCCTATATCGGTAGCATGGGTTGCACTAAATAAACACAGTTAAACTGCTATTCTCTGGGTATATTTAGGCAATACTACTTCATGTTTCTAATGCAGCCAAGACATAAAAGCGATTCGCTCAACTATGTCCACCAAAAGACTCAATTTTATGTCTTTTTATAACACTACTCTCAAAACATAAGATGAAAGTTTTCTTCCGTCCATAATCTAAATCTAAAACTTATTTAACACGTGGGTGTCTCCTGAATTTGTAGCGCGTCGACACACGTCCGTACCGTAGATATCGGTGTCAGATATCACAATATCGAGAGTTGAATACTACCCCCTATGGCACGGAGCACATTAATATATGCATAATAAAAACTACAGATTATGATACGGGTAGCGAATTATGTTATGACAATAGTACACTTTAATAAGACAGGTAACCATAGTAAAAAATGCAACACATTAAGAGAACACAACACATTTAAAAAATTAAATTTGCTTATTTTTTTCTTTTGATGTTTCTGTGTCGTCTTTATATTTTTGTGGGTTCTTAAGGCCTTTGCGTTGTTAATGTTGACGTGCTCTGGGCTTTCAGGGCCACCGTAACCATCACTATTATGGAGAGTAGTAGGCGTTGTTGTCACATTTTCAGTAGTGACAGACTTTTTTAGGATTTAACAATCACGTGACTATTTTACGCGGCCTTCTGCCGTGAAGCAGGTCGACTCTGTCGTAAAATCATAGCCTGAATCGCAAGTGCGCTGCTCGTCGACGAAAACAACAACAACAGCAGCAGCAGCATCTGGGAGACAGAAAGGGGGTGGACTTTGATTTTCGTCTGATCGGGAACACTCCAACAGGTAAATGTCCATATATAAATCGATCTTTTACTTAATCACAAATAGAGTTTAGATGGAAAACGCACATCACTGTTGTTTTCAGTTTAGCTAGTTGGTATTTTAAAACGCTGGGCAGGTTAGACAGCCTAAAATACCATCAAATAAGATCTGGATGCCCGGACTAGTGTAATTGTTTTAGATCGTTGTTTAACACCTCGGTATCGCAATAAGTTATTATGTACACACGACTTTGAAAAGTGACAACCCAAGCTGCGAGTTGTAGTCGCTGCAAACTGCCCGATAGCACAATCAAACCTTCGGTAATCAAGCTAGCTAGCTAACATTTATTTACGGATGCTAGTTGAAAATCGTGCATTTGAGGCTGGTTTGTCATCACGTGTGGCTTGATGAAATGTCGAATATGTCTGACAGCGCATAGATAAATAGTAAGTAATTACTTCTATGTAAACCTGCAATTCCAATTAATGCGGATAAATTTATAGCCAGAACACTTATCTTTACTTTCTGTAGTGACTTGTGCATATAAAAGTTGGGAATCTGTGTCGTGTTTGTTAATATTTTGTATTTCACTAGATTTCATTAGAGTATATTTTAAGTACCTAGATATAGGTATTTGGCGGCTTATGCTAAAAACATAGTAAATTAAATAAATGTAAAATACCACCTTCGTTTAACGAATGTACATGCATGCGTGTCTGCCTGAGAGTGAATGACAACGATTGTATAATTACGATTGTGTAAGTAATTTAAACGAAAAAACCTTTATTTGTGTCACTTATCCGTTCTTAAAGCAAGCTCATTTTTAAGGAGGTTACGTAAATTGCTTGGACTAAACAAAAATTTTTAAAAAGATGTTGATACGAGTTTTATTTATTTTTTATGTCCATTAGTATTTCCTGAATGCTAATTTGTTATAATTGCAAGACAACTAATCTTGTAATTTTTTTTACACCACCTTTCATGTAACAAAAGTGTAGAAATTTTACATAATGTGTGTTAATTTAAAATGTTGTGTAACATATGTGTGAATTTTAATATAAACTTTTATAGTGCTCAACCCTTTACTGAAGTGGTTTCCCAACCCTCTTTAGGTACCCTGGACTTTTCAGAGACCCACTCGGACATGTCGTATGTCTTCATCAATGACTCCTCGCAGTGCAGCGTGCCGCTGCTACAGGCCTGTATTGACGGCGACCTGAGCTATGCGAAGCGACTGCTGGAGACAGGCTGCGACCCCAACATCCGTGACAGTCGGGGCCGTACAGGCCTCCACCTGGCCGCTGCCCGCGGCAATGTGGAAATTTGCCGATTCCTGCACAAGTTTGGCGCTGACCTGCTGGCCACTGATTACCAGGGCAACACTGCGCTGCACCTGTGTGGGCATGTGGACACCATCCAATTCCTGGTGTCCAACGGCTTGAAAATCGACATCTGGTGAGTGTTTTGTTACCTTTTAAAAATATTTGAAATTAGCGTGGATTCTATTTGTGCATTAAGTCTCAGAGCGAGACAGAGTGAGTCCAGGGTGTACCTAGGCCAGATTTAGGATTTGTGCCCATGTCCGGAAGGCTGTGGGTTCTAATCCCATGGTTGGCAGAGTAATCATATCACTGTTGGGCCCTTAACCCCAGATGCTTTTAGGTCCCTGGCTGACATCTTATCCTCACTTGTGCATTGCATTGAATTAAAGCATTTGTTGCATAAATAAGTGTAACTTAATGACACACGCAGAATGATTTTGTTTTCGTATCTCACTCTTAAAATTCACCCTGGGCACACCAAGGTTATAAAGTTAAGGGGACATTAATCTTTAGCAGTTCATTGGTTGGGTAGGTTTTGTTAATAATTATTTAAAAAATAGTTGATTTAATTTTTTTAGATGTAATTCTTTTACAAAGCTTATATTTGTGAACCGTGTGTTATTTCCTTTCCCACATTAAATCTGTTTCAGCAGTTTTGGTTGAAATGAGCTTGGCTGGTTTATTAATATTATCACAGTTCGGAATATTTGTATGAGCTGTGTGTTTTACTGCTGCTGTGATAAACCCGTTATGGAAAACAGTAAAATGTACCTGTTGGCACTTTCAGTCTGCCAAAGTATGTGCCTTTGGGCGTAACATTTTATATATACGTTTGCCTCATTTTATGTCTAACATTCTACGTATCCTAGTTACATGTTTTGAAGTAAATTGAAGAAAACAGGCTTATAATCATACAGCGGAATATAACTGTCACACAATGAAACGCTAAGAAATGTATTACTGTAAATACATTGTTTAATAATTGTTTTTTATTTTTTATTTTTTTACATACTATTGTGATACTTTCCCCTCTTTTCCCTCAAGTGTCAGTTATTGTGAAGATAAGTAGGGTCATTAAATAAAATGTAGGGATGCACCAATCCTGCTTTTCCTGTCCTGATATGGATACGGATACATGGGCTTTGGGTATCGGATCGGTACTGAGTACCGATCCGATACCAGTGTTTAATTAATAAGCACTGTTTGGTTTTCTATATTAGTGAACAAAGTGTATACCTGGGTGTACTTATATTGGTGATTGAAACTGAAGCGTTATTTATATCTAACATTAAAAATGTTTAGTTATTTAATGTTAGATATATATAACGCATTGGTTTCATTTTCTCTCGTTTCTCCAATATTTGCGCTCAGGCTTGTTGTTGCTGTCGTTCTCTGCCAGCATTAGCAAACTCCATGTACTCTGCACTATGGTGCATCTTTAGATGTTTGATCTAATTGCTTGTGTTAAATGATGTACTGTCCCTTCTTCCTCTTGACACTTTAGCAGAACAAACCGTACAGTCTGACAACATACCGCGGCTTTGAATTTTAATGTAATGTAGCAATTTAGTGGTATCGGTTCTTGGTATTGGACAATTTTTACGAGTATGAGTATGAGTATTTGACCGCGGTATCGGCCCGATACCCGATGCCAGTATCAGTGCATCCCTAATAAAATGTATTAGTTATTTAAAGCAAAAATGCATTGCATGCTAATTGTAAAAAGAGCATGGCCGAGAATCAGGTAGGCAAAGCGAGACCTGGAGTGAGAAAGTAAATTAAAGATTCTTCAGAGGGCGATGTGGTTCAACGTGGGGTTTTTCAGGATTCCGGTTCTGTTGTGTGTTGTGTGCAGTAACCACAACGGCTCGACACCGCTAGTGCTGGCAAAGAGGAGGGGTGTGAACAAGGATGCAATTCGCCTGCTGGAGGGTCTGGAGGAGCAGGAGGTGAAGGGCTTCAACCGAGGGACGCACTCCAAACTGGAGACGATGCAGATGGCGGAGAGCGAGAGGTGAGCACCAGGTCACAGCTGCAGAGTTTGGAACTGGAGTGAAGGTTACACATGCAATAGGACGCCCCAGCTGCTGTCAACAGGCTCTGCCTAGTTAGCAGTATTTCACAGATGTGGAACTGGGTCACAGATTTAAATGCGTAATGCAGAAGCTGGGCTTAAAATATCATAAATAAAGTCAAATGCAAAATTTTTCTATTCAATGTAATGTTTTATGATTTCATTTAATTTAATGATTTGATGTAATTTAATTTAAATATGAAATGTGCTTCTTTGCTGCCTTAAAGGTACCCAAACAGGATTTGCTATTTATAGTGAATGACAGACAATTAAAATACAGGTAGCCATGGCAACTAGTTTCCAACATGCATATGTTAATTTCACTGGTTACTAATCTACAGGTGAGGACTTGCATAACATGAGCAAGCATAAGTGGAGAGTAGGACTCACATGGCATTGACATGCATGGGCACGTCACAGAGAGACGGTTGACTGAGCTTACCGCTGAAGTGCTCATTACATGGGGGTGTTGATATTAAGGCCTGTTCTGTAGGAATTCTCGGAGCTCTGAGTACTGTGATTTCAGTGACCATGTGTGGTTTAGATTGAGTGTGTTAATGGGTGATTTAGTGTGATGCATCCAAGGTCGTATACAGGCCAGTGGGGCATTGACCCAAGCTGAAAGCTGATTGGCCCCTGTAGTGTTCCCTCTCCTGTCACTTACTGATTAAAAACATATCATTGGCTAATGATAAGGTTGTCCTCTCTGTATGAATTATGGTCCCTCTTGTGCCCCCCACCTTAAAAACTCCTAAAATTGGCCCTGGATGCATCTGTGCATGGCTGTGTGGTTATGTGTGTCATGTGAGTGGCCTCTTCAGCTCATAGGCCTTGCTATCCCTCATCTCTGTTGTCTACACAGTGCTATGGAGAGCCACTCCTTGCTGAACCCCAACCTGCAGAACAGCGAGGGTGTCTTGTCCAGCTTCCGCACCACTTGGCAGGAGTTCGTCGAGGACCTGGGATTCTGGAGGGTCCTGCTCCTGCTGGTGGTCATCGCCTTGCTCTCCCTGGGCATCGCTTACTATGTCAGCGGGGTGCTGCCCTTCGCTGCCAACCAGCTGGAGCTTGTGCACTAAGGGAGGAGATGGAGGGAGCAGGGTTTGGAGGATGGCTGGGGGGCAGGGACTGCCCCTGGGAGGACAGGGGCATAGGGGTTCATACGGGTCAGGCATTTGCTTTTTTTTTCCCATTAGAAAATCACGACCATTGAGTATTCATATTCCCCACCTCCCCCATCCTACTTTTCATTTCCATAGAGATTATCATAGTAATGGTGTTCACCACGTTGTTAAAGGGGAAACAGTCAGGATCTAGAAAGCCAAGCTGTGCCCTAATGAAGGTCTGCTACACCGGGCCACATTCTCACATTATCCATACCGTGGTACCAGTGTTAAACTCCTCCTCTCATATTAACCAGCTCAGCACTGAACTGGCCAGAATTCAGTCATCATTTATCATTAATTGGACATTTCTAGGTAAAGCTCACCCAGCTAATGAAAAATTAATACTTTTTTAAAACCATTTCAAGTTGCCTAATATCAAACACTCTTTAAATATTGTAATTAGTTCTTCAATGCCAGGAAGGAAACCTTTGGTTGATCTTTTGTGATTTGAATACCAAGTGACTTTTATTTTTATTTGTTGTTTGAAGGAAAGCTCTAACCAATCCCATTTTTATTTGTTCTGTTTTAGTTATGTCAGTCTGTTCAGTGCTTGTGTTGGACTATAATATACTATCTAGTATAAACTTGGGTGATAACAGATTTAAATTGTTAATTGCTAATCTGTTTTATGCCCTTCTGTTACAAGGCGCCTCTGTGAGTCTTACACTTGTTTCTTAATTTAATGTTTCCCACTGTTTCTAAGTTTGTTTTTTTTTTTTTTTTGCATTTTTCTTTTCTCAATGTATTTCCCTTTAAACACAGAAAGCAGTTACATGCAACTGGCAGTTAAGCCTCAAATGTACAGTCATGGAGTCAAATGCGTGTGTCTGTTGACAAGCTCATTTGCTGGTGGGTCACATGTAATGGTACTGACCACAGATACGTGATCAGTTTGCATGCACAGTCAGAACTCAAAAGGTCATAAAGGAAGTGTGCTTGTCTTCTCATGAGATGTTCAGAGCTGCTGTTCGTGTTGCAACAACAACCGGACCACGTTCATTATCCAGTGAGATCTTCGGGCTTAAAGTAGCAAACACTGACCAAATTTCCCATTGAAAGGTCAAAGATAGTTAAAGAGGCAGTCAACCTCTTATGTTTGTTACTTTAAGATATATATGAATAGGGTTAATGTGAATCCAGTAGAATTGTTTCATTTTGTACATAGTTGTGCTACACATTTCTGACAGTGTTACTGTATGTTCTAGAGTCAAATTAATGTATGAAGCATTAAACTGTCAATCTTTTTCTGTATTTTTATTTTCGTTCTCAGATATGTTTTTTGGTTCTTTTCCAGGAATGCTAGTGTTCCGTGCCAGTACCTTGTGACAAACTTTAATTTTTGAAGCATACTTTAATTCAAACAACCTCTGTCAAAAATTGCGAAAGCCCTCCGTGGTTTTAGTCCCTGTTTTCAATCAAAGTACATCTTTCTTTCAATCTAGACAGCTAATTAACTGTTAGTTAGAATGAATTTGACTATGTAGTCAAGCACAGCTAGCCACATTACATACCCTAAACTAATTATGATTAATCATGGCATAATATTTCAGACTGATTTGAATCTAAGTATGTTTAATTTTGTATTGAATATACAAAGTGCCAGTTGGTGGAATAGTTGCATGGATCAGTATGGAAGCCTTGTGTGAAGTAGAAGACCTTATCCATGTAGCCTGTAATGACTGCACCTTGGTTAACAAGCTCTGTTTAAGTTTTACTACAAGTAAAAGTTCAGCTGCTTGTCACGTTGACTAAGTTTGTCTGTCTTCTTACAGTGCTGGCAAGAAAATTCACAGATAGCTTAAGTAATATTTTTTCCTTGCTAGCTGATGAATGTTGTGCCAAAGTCTGCAGAACATCAGTCGGATGTGGCAGTTGTAGCCAACGGTTTATTTTCCTCTGTTACTTCACATTTCATTATTTATTCAGACATTGTAAGCGGTTACCATGCCCTAAGTGGTGGTTCAGCAAATATTAACATAAAATACATAAAGGTAGTTTATATCTCCCCATTGTGCTGAACACTTTCATGCTTTTGAAGGGATCGAGTTAGCTGATGTTATCATTTCTCGAGATGAAGGGTTGTATTGATTTTTTTGGCTGGACCTTTATACATTCTGATGGAAAAGTATTGAAAAAGGGGTGGGAAGCAGAAAACAGTGAGTATAAAAATAAAAGACGACACAATGAAAACTATAGGCGGTGTGATTCTCAGCTGCTTTCCATCCTAGGGGTTTCGGCCTTGCCAAAAATGACTAGAGTCTTAATCCTGCCAGACACCAACCTGTCTGCCTCTTGGGCAAAATCTCCATGTTACTAATAATACACAATGTTGCGCTAAGCTTTAGCTATGTCTGGTTTCTTTTTAAAAATGTCTTTTTATAGCACATTGTATTTTACACCAAAATGATAGAACTGCAGGTAACTAGTATTTGCATTGGCTCAGTGTCATATGCAGTATGTGATAAATTAGTGCCAGTTGCCAGTACGGCTGTAAGAGGAGGAGCTTCTAACAATTGTCATCTGCCATTGTGGGTCCACATGTCCCACTGCTGCTATACCACGCCATATGGTCTACACTGTGAGCCACAGCAGTAATCACGAATACCACTGCTGAGCCTATGCGTGCCTTTGAGTTAAAGTCCTCTGCTGCCCCCTATTGGGGAACTCAGCATCCAACTCGTATGGCTCACAGCACTGAGTAGATGCCAAAAAAGTTCAGCTGCCGGTTCCAGATGTGGAGTATAGGTTTCATACATGCCTCCCTGCAGATGACGTGAATCATGTTAAACAGGTAACGCCAGCTGCAGAAGATTATACGTATAATTATAATTCATCTTATAGTAAGTAATTATAAGTAATTATTAGTAAATAGGGTGGGATCATTTTCTCTGGAGTGCGCTTGGTGAGATCCTGCAAAGGTTTCATCCTCAGAATGAGTAACTAGCATATAGCAGGCAAATATATTTAATGCAGATTTATTTATTTAATTAGTATTTCTTACAACATCTAAAAAAAAACTGAGTTTTTTTCTAGCAAAGACAAGCTAATAAGTTTAGAATGTGAAACAGTCTAAATAGCACTAGATATTATACAATGTATCAGTATGTGGCTGTAGATGAAGCATACCTATATACAATTATTATAATTATTTAATACATATTAATTTTTGAAGAAGAAAAGGATTTTATAAATTGATTGTTTTATTGACCCTCGTTGGCATATGTTTTGCAGGATTATAGATACAATAACAGGATCATATATCTTTATTGTATCAATTTTGACCACAGTGCATTGCAGTCATCATTTTAACCAGCAATTCCCATTTTAGCCACACAGTGGCAGCATATTTAGATCCAAATGTTTTAGCATAGAGTGCTAATTTGGGTTTCCAGCATTGTCTGTATTGCAGGGTGGAGTACAGGCCAGGAAGGAATGCTGTGTGTCCAGCTGTCAACTTTGGGAGGAATTACTATGATGCATTCAAAGCCTCCTGTGTTGGTGCTGGGACCTTTCAGCTCCCTCAGCCTGGGTGTGGGATCAGGGTGATGAGAAGCTGGTGATCACATCCACTCAGGTTACTGCCCTTCCTGTGTGTGGCATATTACCCATGAACGCTGCAATTGTGTGTGTGTTTTTTTTTTAACTTTATCAGGTTTTTAACTTCATTGTTACAGAATGTTCTGTATTTTTTTTGAAGGGGAGAGTGGAGGGTAGGGGTTGTTTTTAAGAAGTGCTTGAGCTCCCTGGAACCAACAAGTCAAATTTAATCACTGCATAGGTTGGACGTCCATATAACAATGAAGACTTACAATCTAGCAATCTTTTGACTTAGGGTAAAACTGTAATATCCAACACAATTGTTAAAATCCATTGATTTTATTATGAGTCTGGTTTAGAGTAGTGAGCAATTACAGATTGCAGGATTTTGTCCCAATGCCATGGAAGAGGAGTCGGCTGTGATGGCCGCGGCATGCGGAGTAAGACGGGACACAGACTTGCAGAAGGTAGATACTGATAGCTTTAGCGTAAGCAACAATAGTTATGAATGATGTATCTGATCCACCTGTGATTACATGAAAAAGCTAGCAGGGTTAATTAAGCCCCCTTGGTGGAAGGGATCAGAGGCTACATTATTTGTTCAGGGCTGTATGGTGGGCTGAGATAGCTTATTGATTTGTCTCCATGCTGAGCTAGTGCCTGCCCCTGAGTATTGCGCTCTCAGCCTCACCGAACTATATTGAGGGCAGGAAAACAGTAAATGGGGGGGGGTTAAGATGATTCCATGGCCCCCTAAGTGACAGGGCCTTAATATTTTGGAACATAATAGGTCTGGGTAGTTATATCACAATTATATCACATGTGACATCCCCGAATGAGGGAGTCAAAATCTCAAACATTCTGATTGCATCAAAGTCTGACCAGGATAAAGAAACATTCAAACATTTATTTAGCCGTTTAAGATATCAAACATAAGTGGTGATGATTTTGACTTCCATGGAAAGCATTAAGTTCACAAAAATGAATAGTAAATATGATGCTTTTGTGATGTGTGCTAGGAATAGAATAGGCTGTTGGGAATTTAAAAATAGAACATTGGCCTGGTTAAATGAGGATTATTGATTATTTTCTGGAAGCCAAGGCTTATGAATCAAGATTTTCTTGTTGTTTCTTGTTGTTTACCCTCATCCCAGCACCTACTATAGAAATTAATTCTGAGAAAAATGGATGTTGGGGTAGCATTAGTTTCTATCACATGTTTTTACTTATAAATAGCTGCCTTGTGTTGTGTTATGCACCCCTTCCCTCTGACCCACTACCAAACGCTGAGCCGTGCTCTTTCGCCATTCACTCGTCCCAGCGAGACTACTCTTTGTCGGGAATTGATTTGTTTCTGAACCTGCCAAAGCCCCAGAGAAACAAACAAACAAACAAACAAACAAATAAATAACTGCAAAAAAATCACAGCAAGAAGGATGCATAGTGGTTGAAGTGACAGGTGACCTTTTGGTGAACTGCATGTAAAACTGGTTGTGAATAAATGCAGTGTGAGTAAAGTGAGAATTTCAATTCCCAGTAACTGTGTGTGTAAGTGCTTTCCAGGTAATAATGTAAAAATTGCCACTCCACCGAAGAAACTGATCATGTCATATGCAGCTAGAAAATCCTGCCACTGGACATCTTTCCAAGATAAAACATCTTTTATACTTTAATAGACACAGCACGGCTCTTTCATTTAATGAGACTTAGTTACAGTTTATCCTTAATTAACTCATCCGACCAAAGATCTGCTCTATCTTTATCAATTTTCAATTAAATTCAATTTATTTTCATATAGCGCCTTTCACAAAGGAGTTGCCCCAAAGCGCCTTACATGCTATTACATGATGGCTTTACATGATATTAAGAGAGCCAATTTTCCCTTGACTGGTCACTTTCTGGAATACTCTTATATTTTTGCGCTTGTCTTTGAATTTGAATAGCTCTCTTAATAGATTGCTAATTTGCACGTCTTGTTGGTTGCTCACTGGAAGCTCAGCCTAGCTGCACTTATGCCTAGTTGGCTCCTTGACAGCTGTATACTTGTAATGTACTATCTGCTTCACTCGTATGCCACATGAGACAAAGAATCTGCTAAATCAATCAATATAGATGTAAAATGTTGTTTTGTAGAATTAGATTATGGTATTGATTGAGTACAATCTCAGTCACCGTCTTTGAGTCTGAAATTATCCAGTCACATCAATTCTTTTGCCATTATGCAACCTTTCACTCAACACAGGTCAATAAAATGTGTCACGCCCACCTTTGGACGAGATTGGTCCCAGACGATCCGCATGAAGCCGTGGGTATGCTCTCACGTTGTCTGCCTGCTGCTTGTCAGTGCGAGTCCTTCTCCTCCCTACCGTCTCTGGAATTTGGATCTGCATCGTTCGCACGTACGCATTTCGATTTCTTCGGGCAGCCGCTTTCACCCTGGTGGGACATCATCACCTGCTGGTGCCTTTGAGGGCTCATTTTGGATTGGGAGACTCTTGGTAGCGGAACGTGACAGATTAATACAGAGGAGACACTGATTTAGATACATTTCTCTGTGTGAAGCTGGCCTGTTGCATGGTGAAAGCAGAAAGGGCACAAAGGGGATTTTGGCAGTAAAACAGAAAGGGGGACAGAGGGGTGGAGAGTCTAGCAGGGAACAATGGAAATTAATGAATGATTCTCCAAGAGGACATTTGCCAGGCCCAAGTAAAACCAGAAAAACAAGGGGGGGGAGGCAGAAGAAACCTCCTCTGTCAGCACTAACAGGCCCCACTCTGTCCTGCTCATTAGTGCTCATGAACGGAATCTGGCACTGAACTGCAACTCGAACTGTAAAAGAAAAAGCTAAACTGCCAGGGGTCATTTTCTTGTAAACTTGACTTCCTGTTTCCTATTCCCAATGCAGTGTCAGGGAGAGAGTTGGGGACGGGGAGGCAGCATTGTTACCTTGGAAGGGAGAATTATTTTGTTACATTAAAACAAAAAAAAAAACTAATTTAAAACAGTAGGTATTTTTTGACAATGGAATAAGTTAGGCAGCTAGTCACTATAGAGATTCATAAACAGTCTTAAAGAGAAACCCCAGTACTTAACATTGTCTCCAGTGTCTGGCATAATGACTGCTGTTGTTTTTGCTACAACCCTTCAAAGCTTTGTCCTATCACTGCCATTTCTGCTCTTTGCCACACCCCTAACCGCCACGTCCTCTCATTGTTTTTCCAGAGGACAACCCATTTGGCCACATGCGCCTGTCATCTGGATTCCAACCAATGAAATATGAAATGAGGCATTAAAATTCACAGTGGGGGCAGTGTGTGGCTCAGTGGGCTAAGCCTCCAAGCTTGTGCTACTGAGGTCGCTGGTTCAAGCCTGGCCTCAGCACATCTGCGGGTCCATGCACAAGACCCTTAACCCCCAGCTCCCTTGGTGCTGCTATGGGAGGTTGCCCTTTACAGCCAACTTCCGCTCACCTACAGTGAGCAAGTTAGGAGAGGCATAAAGAAAATTTCCCCAAGGGGGCCAATAAAATATCAATTATTGTTTCTGGCTGGCTACAGCTCACCATGTATGATGTTTGCAGCTGTGCCTTCATGCTAGAGACTACTGCTGTAATATATCTCCCCAATGCTGGATTCAAATAGCTAGAGGAAGGCTACTCCAGTATTGGTAAAACCATGTAAAACTTCACAGAGTTACTTCCTTATTTATTAATCAGCTGTGACAGGCTTTTCACCCTCTCCTGAGACGCAGTGGAATAGCTTGGGGTCTATGCTCCATGCAGTCGAATTGCTACCAACCCTTCAAAGCTTTGTCCTATCACCGCCATTTCTGCTCTTTGCCACACCCCTAACCGCCACGTCCTCTCATTGTTTTACCAGAGGACAACCCATTTGGCCACATGCGCCTGTCATCTGGATTCCAACCAATGAAATATGAAATGAGATATTAAAATTTACAGTAGGTGGGACTATTGTGAGTTGCCAGTCAGAGTCTGGCTTTATCCAGCAACAATCAACAGAGTAACCAGTAGGAAGCTGGTAACTTAACAGCACACATGCCTTTCTATCTTAGCTTTTGGTGCCTCGTTTCTCCGATCACCGTTGCCCAAACAATTACATTCCTTCCAGGGTGCAAAAGTGGTTCAAACCTGAGATATCAATGCCATCGGTCTTGCTCTCAAAGGCAGCGGTGCATTCAACTCCTTTCACACTAAAGCACACAGCATTTGTTGTCATGGATGTTTTGGATAACATTACACAGGTGCTCTGCGTCAAACAGAACTCGTTCCTTCGTGTTGTGGTTTCGACGTCCCTCACTGCAACGAGAGCACTACACTGTCTTTTAGGTTGCTTTAGAAACTTTAATATCATGCCAATGAGACACCTGGGAAATAAGACTGAAAGAAGACCTTTGTGCAAACCAAGTGCTTGTAGTTTATAGGTGAAAAGTCCTTTTAATCAAATTACAATTATGTGCTTTTATCTTTGTTGGATAAAATGTATTATTTTGTGCGTAGTTGATGCCAGCTGGGATTGGATCCATGTCCTCACCTTCTAGCTTACCTGCTGCCTCTGTTGCAGAGCACGTTCATACTGCAGGATACATACTCTGCAGGGTGTTGATTTGTCTCGGAAGCCCATGGAGAACTAGCCAAGCTCATAAGTGTCTGCTAATGTAAATAAGCCCCACCAGGGGGCGTGCTACCACACTGGCAGCCTGTCTTTCAGCTACTTGCCATCATTGTTTTAGAAATCCTACATTAAATTACAAGCTTAACCTTTCAGCAATACATGTCATAGTTAAAAGCAGTATACATTAAACAGGAATGCCATGTCGCTTAGCATGTTAGCAGTAGATCAAAAGACGCAGGCTTCTGTAGGTTGCTGGTTTCAGTCCCAGGAGGGGCCTGTTGTAACACTCAGAGAGAAACATACCCTAAGTTGTTTCAGTAAAACAACCAGCTGTGTTTGAATAAAAGCATCAGCTAAAAATTTTGACTAAAAGGCTGCAATAGAGTTTCATTTCCCTGATACCTAAGGCTTTGTTGCCATGTTATCCATCCGACATCATAGTAGCCTGAGGGTAGAATATGTCTGTAGTATCAACAAAGAGCTTGTTGCTCTGGTGGGGGTTTAGAGACTGTGACGTGGCTCACTAGGTGGGACGTGCCAGTCCCTGGGATTTCAGTAGGAACACTCCTGTCTTCCTTGATTCCACATAAACTAGCAGTCTTGCACTTAATCACCATCTCCATCAACAGAGAGCATTCCTTCCCTGTCTTATAGAGTTCACCAGAATAACAAAGTCTATTTGGTCATATACTGTATTGGGCTTATCTAGAATATTCCCAAAGCCAAGAAGGCTTAAGAGGTAGAGAAACCCGTTTACTGCAGTAAGTTTTTCCTGTAGTCAGTAGCCCATCAGGCCTCCATGGGGAACAGATGTGGGTCTTTTTTTTTTTCTTTCCCAGATTGATGCTGCTCAGAGAAACGATCACTGCAGGTGCTCCTGACTCTAGATGAGTTTTGCCAGACGCTCACTGATCAATAACGTGCGCTGCGAGCACCGTCGGTTTCAGCAGAATGAGCAGTCCTCCAAAGGAGCAGGGCAGGAATGCTTCACAGCTTTTGACATATGTGTTATTGGATTCTCCCCCCCCCCCCTCAGGTTTTGCCAAGGGGTTTCTGTCCGGTGTCCAATTTCACACTTGGGGGAGCCGGAGTGGAGACAAGGTCAGGGCTGAGTCAACACTGGCTGTATCCCTCTGCTGATGCCCAGCAAAAGCAAAGGAGACATGCTTCACCCTCATATGTGTGCCGTTACTTCAGAGGGATGTTCTTGAAGTTCTTTGTCCCCCCCCAGAATTACTGGGCCCTAATAGTCAAACCACCCCCCCCCCACAAAACTTTTTAACACAGAGTTATCAGTCATGGTTTTCAAGCCTCAGTACTCAGAGTACGACTGATGGCCATTCTACATGTGTGGCCACATGATGAGGGCAGCTGAAGGTGTTGTGGTGAGGTATGAGAATAACCTGCCCCGAGCTCATTAGACCCATTCAGCATTCTCATGCATAGCGATTGATTCCCTGATGCTATGTATAGGGCTACGGAATACTGAAGAGAAAGGGATTAATTGTCATTGTTGACACACCACAGCACACAGTGCATAACAACAAAATGTGTCCTCTGCGTTTAACCCATTTGTGACATAGCAGTGGGCAGCAATTATTTAACACCTGGGGAGCAGCGCGTGGGGGCGGGACTTTAGCGGTACCTTACTGGTCAAGCATTTGAACCAGCGACCTTTCAATAACAAACATGCTTCCGCAACCATTGCCAACGCTGCCTTGAAGGGAATTACAAGCCCACTGCATGATCTTCAGCAAGCGAGCAATCAGGAATTATGGCACTTGATGTGTAGACAAGAACCCTTTTCAGTCTAATTTACCAGGTGTATCAGGGGCATGGTTTGAATAGCATCGCGAAGGAAATGCAGTCAGCTGGTGTTTGTGAAACTGAATGCTCTCTCACTCGCTTGCATTCAGGATGTAGCCTCTATTCACACGCCATTCCCACACCACTTTCTGTTGGACTGCATTATTTTTTGAAAGAAAGAGGAAGCTGGTATTGTACTAAACCTAGGCTTGGGACCCTAACAGCATCACTACTGTTCAATGAATAAGTAAGGTCCTTAACCTTGATTGCTTAAATAAAATACGTAGACTGTTTACTCTGTGCTTTAACTCTGTTTTGAATATTATGTCTGAAGATTTTTTAGTGCTTCTCTGTATGACTGTCCCTGACGACTGTCTGACTCTCAGTGGTCTCTGAAGTATCTTAAGCAGCTAGATTCTAATATCCACAGCAGAATGACCACTATCCTGTTTCTGTGGCTGTCTGGAACAGTGGCAAACATGACATAGCAGGCTACTGTGAGGCTTCTGGGCCATTATAAAACCTTAAAGCTTCTTTACTTTTAGTAACCACATTGTAAAATAACATTTTGTTTCTTTTATTTAATTTATTTATGCTGGTAATCAAAGATAAACTTTAGGCAGAAATTTCTCAAACTGTGCAAGGTTTCGTTCTGCTTTGTCAGGGGGCGTGCAGTCAGACAGAATTTGTGCCAGAAAATGGAAGTGTACACAATTCATAGGTAGCATCCTGGATACAAAATATTTATTATGTTGAATTGTCAAGCAGCATTTTTGAACTGACAAGCTTGTAATTACTTGTAAGAAATGTTGCACAGATTTCTTTTATCAATTTGTTTTTCCTCCTGCTCCAAGACAGAAACCTTAAAATATCGTTCTGCATGCTAATTTTCTGTCCTTTCTATTGTATGTTTGTATATCAGTCAATATTCTGTCAGCAGAATCATATTACACACGAACTGGCAAAAAGCCAGAAGTCTATAGGACTACTAACTGGACCAACCAAACGCCACCCTGTACTCCTCTGCGCACACTCTCTGTTCTCTACAGTTCTTCCCTAGTACAATCCCTACTAGAATTTTCAACTACTTTCAAATGTCTTTAGACAGCTGAACTAGTCTGCATACTTACCCTTACTTCTAATCTTATTTCTTTGAATTAGGACTACCACCCACACAGAACCAGCTTCTTATGATCAATATACATCAGTTCAACTGTGCAACATGTAGGATGAAAACACCACCCATATGTCAACAGTAAAACACCAACTAAAATGCAATGTCTGATGCAGATATAAAGGAGAAGTGTTTTAATCACGTGAGATATTTACTCTAGGTACCTCATCCCTAACAGCATAAAGAGAGCTGCATTGTCGGTGTGGGTTAAATGTGTCCTTTCATACTCAAACATTGCACATATACTAAATCCACCTATATCATTAGATCTCCTGTCTTTTTGAAAACATCCATCTGTAAACTGATCTCCATGTCTTCTGCAGCCTAAAGCACAGGAGGGGTCTTGATGAATATCTGCAGAAATCAGTACAGGTAGTGAACCAATAGCCCCTCTGGTTTAGTATACGTGCATGCTGCAAGGGCCACTGAAGAAACAAAAAACAGTGTGATAAACCTCACCTTAAGCGATCGGCATCATTATATTGTAACATGACAGCTCAGCATGTTAGAACTGTATAATGTAATGCTGCTACTTAGTGGATTAGTATCTGCACTGTGTTGGTTGTGCATGTTAGTACTCTTCAAAGCACTGTGCCTGTGACTGTAAGAATGTGTGTTTGTGTGTGCGTGCATGTATGTGTGTGTGTGTGTGTGTGTGTGTGTGTGCGCGTGTGCGTCTTTGCTGTAACATGAGACACAACGGCTCCAGGTGCAGAAGGCAGTCACTGAGGAGGGGGCTGGCACACACTCACTCCACAAGAGAATTAGGGGCCTTGTCTTTGTGCTACTGCCAGGAGCCCTATTGCCCCCCCCCCCTTGCCACCTGGGGGTGAGCAGTACTGCGATGGAGTTCGCTTCTAGTCTGGATCAACATGGCTGGAGTCTTTACAAGGCAAGATCTGTGCACCTGGTCTTGCAACCGTTCAGTCTTGTTTGAGGGATTCGACTGAGTGGATCTGCAGGGCCCTGTCGCCACTGGGAATCTGCGGGGCTCAGTGAGGTGCTCCTCTAGTGTGATGCCTCGTTGTAAAATCTGGGCTGTACAGGTTCTCAGAACTGCCTCTTTTCCAATGTTCTCTATCAAACGGCACTGACCCCTCAACTATGTTGATGGGGCAGTATTATTGGTTGGTAATTGGTTAATTTTAGATTATTACAAAGAAATGGATGATGTTACGGGTCATTTACTGGTATTAGTGATATTTGATTATAATGTTTTTTTTTCTACGTAAACTGATTAGATGGGTTCCTGTAAAAATGTGTAACAATTTAGTTGAATCCTGAATGAGAAAATACAGTTGTACCTACACTGTATTGTTGAGCGTCTACCATACAAGCAAACTTCCTTTTTTAATTACATCCTCCTCATTTTAATTTCCGATTCTCTTATATTCTCAGTTTCTTTCTGTTTCCATTGCACATTGACTGGGAAACGTGCGGTTAAACACCATTGTGTTCTTTCCTCTCCAAGAAACAGATGTTAGCGCCTCTATCTTGGCGGGGAATTCCTATTGACTTTGATTTTAATGCCATTAATGATTTTAACTCAGTCTTAAGAACATATGCAAACCGACAACAAAAGACCGGTGGATAAAACATTTGGTCCTTTCAGCTCATTTTTAATACTCGATTTTAATTTCGGGTCATAATTCTCACAGTTCAGATAATTAACTGAATGCACTAGGCTTTTGCCGTAACCTTGATTCAATCAAACATTACGCTGCCAAAACTAGCAATAGTCGAGATAACATCCGGAACGATTTTCTTGACGCGTTTTGTCGCTGCAGTCCTGTGACGCAGTTTATCATTAACCAGGGGACCTGCCGCTCTGGCGTCCTCGGTTTGGCAGCGTTTTCTTTACAGATCCACAAGAAGCGGAATGTCCCTTTAAGACTAAGTAGCGTGCAGCGGAACAGCGGCGCCTCCTCCTTAGTGATACTGCTTGGGCTATCGTCCTATAACAGAGGTTACCCCGCCTCCCCAATCAGGAAGCTGGAGAGGCTGAGCATGCAAGTGGCCGCTTTTTGTGGCGATGGATATGGACATTGTATCATCAGACGACCGCAGCAAGTGTGAGGATGAACTAGCCTACTTTTCAACAGAATATCGATGCTGGATTGATTCTCTTAACTTTCTTTAATTTCAGGAAGCCTCCACATTTCAGAATTTAAATTGACAACCAAAACTTATTAATTATTAATTTAACAGGGGTTATTTGGCAGTTTATTTCGGCCCTGTTGCTTTAATCTCTTTGTGCAGCGATTCACATGTCGAAACAAAAGTGGATTTACAAGAAACCTTGTTGATCAGCACTCCATCAACATGCTCCTGGTTTCTCAGCGCCTGAACACACCGCGCACGGACCCACCTGTAAGTTAATAGGGTTCTAATTATCGACAGCGCTGCTTATAATTGCGCATGGGTGGGACTAATTTAAATATTATAATAGACACAGGTTTTAAGTAAATCGTATTACCAGATTCGTGTACAGGTGTGCTATTCCTCATTGGATTAAGTTTTTAGTTGGAGACAGCAGCTATCACTCAGCTTACAAGCTTGCGGCAAACTTATTTCAAAGTAGCGGCACCAAGCACGTTTTTCCAGCTGGTTGCTGGTTTTCAAAATGTAGCTGAAAAAATGTTTTTATACTTTAGTGACTCTGCAAAACCACGTTGTATTTTTAAGTTAACTGGAGTATTACAGCGAGAGGTGAATCTAATCCCTTTCTCCTGCTCACGTTTAACACCCCTACAGTGGAGAAGTTTCGTTCTGTCAGTCTGTATTTGCAGCAAACTATGCTTAATGTATAAGCCATCTAGACACTTGTACAGTCTGTGTTTCAGGCGGGGGTGTATTTTAAGTGAAGTGGGAATAGCTTTCCTATTCAGATATACTTTTGTTGTGTCCCTTTTATGTGTAGTCTATTTCAAAGTCTTACGTAGTGATCGTATGTGCTTGTAGACAAAGTTGTCTATAGCCATGTCAATACCTCTGCGAGAATCAAGCAAGAGGAGTTAACAGTTGCTAATGCAGAATCTAAACCATTTCACCAGAACATTACTGCGTCCACTGTCGTCAGTCACCGGAACAAAAGACCACATTAAATAATGTGTTGGCGGGTTATTTAATACTTACAACAATCATAATATCGATGTTGTGTAATCATGCATATAGAAGCGTGATCCAAGTTTTGTGGATTGGTGATAAAGACCGTGGCTGACACGAGGAAATGAGACCGGATGGTTTGTTTAGGATTAATGCGGGCTGCAAGAATACGTAATAGGATTAACTAGATGGCAAAGGCCCATTTTCAAGCCACCGCCTCTAAGAATGAACTGCACCTAACTCTTAATGAATGGTCTGTTGGACTATTTAGTAGGCTCATTAAAACGATCACAATAAAAATATCGTAAAGCGGTAATCGTTCCAATATACTGATTACGAACGATGTGTACCTATTAAAACATGTTGCGGCCATCTGTCTTACCGATCAATAATCAAGGCCAATTAAGAAAAACAGCAAAATAAGACTGCCCCATCAGGTGTGATGTATTGCCTGCATTAGCCCTTTGTTTTGACGTGGATTGGCTGTAATACACTGACTGACCTTAAGGTTCCATTCGTATTGTCTATGTTCCTTTTGGTCTAATACTTTTCCATCGCAACCCGCACCTGGCATCTTTCTAAAAACACCTTGTATGTTTTGTGTCGGCTTCGTGTGTAAGGGAAATTTGCTGCAGTTAAGAAAATCTAATTGAGATTAAAGGCACTGCGACACAAAATAATTATGTGATTATTCAGTAAAATAAACGCCGTTTCTAATCATTAAAATATTAATATTTTTAGAGAAAGTATCACAGGGTTAAAGTTCTGGAGCTAGTAGCTGACCGCGGAATGCGAGGAATAGATCAAGAATGTACCCATGTGATCTATTTGCTTCAGGAATGCTACTGTTCGTACGCTTGCACAATGACAAGCTCAACTTTGTCCCCATGCATTGTGTGAAAGACACACGGGAAACACCAGTTTATCACATGCAGGATTGCAGATGTTATGTCAGGATACATACTTAAAATTACCCATAGAGCGAAAAGTTGTTGCCAACTTTCATTCATCGATTTTTAGATAAGCGCAAACGATCGACTACAGGTTTACCGCGAAAACGTAGGCTATTGCACTTGCCAATAGAAATCCATCTTGTCGTGTTACACTTGATCCGATCTACAAGTAACGTCTCTGTGCTGTGCTGGCTCCCAATTTTATGAATGGCCAGTTTCAATCATGAACCTTAATTTACGGCAGCATAAGTGATGTAGCTAACAGGGGCTATATTAGTCGTGGGGAGATACAAGCGCGCAACTTGAGGCATCCGAATATGAAGCGAGTAACAAAGTAGAATCATACTAAATTAGTTCTTAAACATTCCGACAGAAATATTACTGACGCAATCACAAATGAACGTTTATATGTTTAATTTATATTCGTTGTATAGCCTAGGTTTGTGTTTCCTTTCTTCTCGGTAGAGTATTCTCAGTACATCTATTCACACAAGATTGGCGGTTAATTTGCCTTGAACTCCGACGATGTTTGCCTAAATTGGTTGCTGGCCAAATTTGTCATCAGGCTTTGAAGTCTGTGTTAAAAGAATACTCAACAGAAGGAATGCGCGATTGCCTCAGATCTCCTATTCAATGTGCCAGTGTTTCAGTCGCGGTAACATGAGCATCTGCGGGCTTTGTCGGGGTTGGATTCCACCTCAAAGTTTAACCAGAAAAAGGGAAGAAGGGGATACTTTGATCTAACAGACAATCTTAAGTTATGAGATCATTTTAGATTTACAAATTTGGCTAAACAGGACGTGGCTCTTGCCGTTTCCATTTAGAAGCATGCATTTTTGGTTTTGCAGTAAGCTTACTTAGACGTTTGTTTTGATCATCGTAGCCTGTGTGAAACTCTCATTTTTCTGACTGAGATTGAGGGGGAATAAAATATGGGGCTTTTCACTGACAAAACATATGGTGTATAGCTCAGAGGGAGAGATTGTAGGGCGGGGTACGGAGACTGTGATGGAGGGACAGAGGAGGAGGGTGGAATGGCCTTGAACGTGTTCATGAGGCCAGCTGTTAGCCGAAGCGCTGAGAAATGGAACGGGCAGTGCCAGGCTGACGGATCAGGCCGTCCGCAGGTTCCTTGGATGTCCATTCATCTACCCAGTCAACGGGTTGGTAGTTTGGACAAGAGGTTAACACGACCCTGCTCCCGTCACAGCCTTGCAAGACGTTGTGAGAACTTTCATTTATCTCTGCTAAACTGGATTTGACAAAATAGATGAGTAGTCCAGGATTTCACCAGAAGAGCAGCGTAAGCAAGTGCTCCACACTTCCTGTTTGTTCTCAATACCACAACTGATCAAGCCTTGAATGATGGTGGTCACGCTTACATGGTTACGCAGGCAAACATTTCTTAATGACTCAGAATGGGCAAATTACTAGTCAATTTTCATCCACAGACTGTCATAATTGGAGGAAGTTGTTCTGGAAAGTCCTGACACAGACATACATACACACGCACCAGGAGAAATCCGAAAGTCTGTGGAGGAGTCGAAGATGTGTGAAAGGGACCCAGATAAAATAACCAGATACTTAGCCATGTGAATAATTTGATATCTTGTTTTGGTGTTGTAAGAGAAGAGGCAGGGAACTCCATGTTATGTTTAATTCAGGTGTAGGTGATTGATACTAATCTGGGGTGGGTGGAGAGAATTTAATTTGTTTCCTCACCAGCTTTTTAAAGCTGCTTATTTTTCTTTTTTTTTTTTTTTGTTATTGTGCTTTTTGGGGTCATTGTAAGAAGTTAAAGGAAGCTTTCAAATTTAATTTGCTAACAGGGTGACTGTATATGAAAGGGTAAGTTTGCAAGTAAATGTAAAAAACAAACCAAGGGGTTGCGGTGAGGGAACGCGTCATTGAGTACCACAAAACCTCCACCCGGAAATGGTATTATCGCCCGGGGATCATACCAAAGAAGACCATGCCCCAGGTTCCTGTCTGGTTCTTTTCTTCTGCTTCAGAGGCTCAAGCTTCAGGCTGCTTACTGCTATCTAAATTGTGTATGTGTTTTTTCATTCTTTTGATTTTTAGCTGCCTCTGTCCTTTGTGCACTGCTTTGCTGAGGCCTGATTATTCACAGTGAAGTGCTTTTTCTAAGTACCACTTTGGAAAATTTAATCATGTTAACAAATATATCCCATCTTCGTCTTATCTGTTGTACACAAGTAGTGATTATGTCATTGATCGGGCCAGTTATACTATTTGCATTTATTATCCCTTTTAAAAACATTTGAACATTGTCATGTTTGAACGTGGGGGCGGCATGTGTCTCAGTGGACTACAGCTCCATGCCCGTGTTCAGAAGGTCGCCGATTTCAGCCTCAGCGGAATAGTTATATGTCTGTGGGCCCTTGGGCAAGGCCCTTAACTCCCAGCTCTAGCAGTGCTGCACGCTGACTGACTCTGCACTGTCACCCCCAAGCTTGTTGTCACCTGCATGCATGTCTTATGGAGGGCAAGATTGGGTATGTGAAGAGAAGTTGCTCCAATATACCTGTACAAATTCTCATGCAAACAGCAAATAAAGGATAATTTCACTTCACGGAAACACACCCAAATAAGAGATTATTAAAACTACAAAATCTACAATGTAATTGATTTGACAAACAAATATTATTGGTAAATTATGTCAGCAACATAATTCTGGAAATAATAATAGAAACTTTTGCTTTGCATATTATGGCATATGGTGTCATATGTCATAGGTGGTTTGGTCATGTGCGATTAGGCTGTCATGTAAAATATCTCACCACCATGCACCCTCTCATTGAGCCATCACTGAGGTCTTCAGTGGAGAAGCTTTCAAAGGGCATGCTGCGATCAGTGTAGTATGCATGGCTAGACACTAGAGCTCCTTCCTGGTCTGCCTATGTTCAAGTCTGTATTGGATTTTACTGTCGACCCTCGAAGGTTCAACTCTGCTCATTAATCTGCTAGAGCCCACTGTGCTAACTGGCTTCAGGCCTAGTTTTCTCCATGTAGTGTTCAGAAGCAGATTTTGAAAACCTAACGCTTAGCCAAGGCCTTGATTGATTGTAGAAGCACTTTGTTGTAAACAATAGCTTTACACAAGGTCGAAACTCAACCATATTGTCCAGGTTTAAGCTGACTGTACTTCTTTGCTGTTTCCGATGACATTAGTGCCTCATTGATAAGTAGATCCCTGTTTCTTTCAATGGTCACATTGCATATCTTCTATTGTCAACTGATGAGTAAACATGGCACTGTGGGTAGACTAGGATCGTCTAAACTGTAAGCTGTACACCACTTCTGCCTGGGACAGTTACAAAAGAATCTCAAAGCTCAATGAGGACCGCTTACGGGTTGGGGGGCCTTGTATTCATAACAGTGGAGGGATTCTTGGCTGGCTGAACTTCTTACTCATTTCATATATCACCCCACTTTAGTCTCTCTCTGATCCATTTTGCATATATATTTGAATAAGCCAATGTCAGATTGCTTGCGTGCACGTACACTCACACACACACACACATACGTACACACACCCTAGTTGAAGATGAGTATGTTGTGGAAATCTTTATCTAAATACACAGACACAGGATACAATGACTCCAAGTTCATTCAGATTCATTGCCCTTATGCACAATTAATTCTTTCTGGAGGGGACTAATCTTCAGTTCAGCACCTTGGGGCCTGCTTCTCTGACCTCCTATTGTCCCCAGGTTATAAAGGAATGATGGAACCGTTATGCTGAAGCACTGAATTCTTGTATCTCGAGCCAAAGTCTGTCTCCTTTAGATCCCAGCTGCTGGTCATTTTCTGTAGACCCCTCTGCTGTTGGGGTGTGCTGTCTTTTTCTTCTGCCATGCACTGAAAATACAGTAGACTGTGGGGAAGTGCTGCAGCATATACACATTACCTGGGCTGACTTTGAGTGCATGGGGCCTGTTGGGCTAAATTTACCTGTTTTATATTTAAAGCTTTGAGAACATCCAGTGATCACCCACCCCCACCCTCTATGCCTCTGCCAGCAACTCCGTGCTGGGATTGTGGCTAACCTGTCAGCTCTTTGGACACCCGTGGGTCACTGTAGCTCATTGAACAGTCAAGAAGGTTGCAGTTCACCTCTGGTAGGCTTGCAGACTTCAGGTGGTCATATGCACAGGCACCTATACTCACACAGAATGCCATACTACTGCATTCTTGCTATTTCTCTCTATCATTTGTGCTGATGGGGCTGCCAAACCTTCTCTCCGCATGCGCAGGTCAGTGGGTCCTTCACAGTTGTCATAGTAGCTTCTGGCAGCAGTGTTTGAATGTGAAACTTTTTTTCCAAGGCAATGCACTGCTGTTTAAATTTTTCATTCGTAGAGATCTGACAAGGAACACTTTTGTGTTTTTTTTTTTTTAAGCATCCATTTGCAGGCACATATCTCTAGATTAATAAATGAATTGCATGAAAGGCTAGCAAGGAAATGCACATCATAAATGTTTTAGGGGAGGATATGTCTGTTCTCTTTATTAATGGACAGATTGTGGCTATAAGCAAATTAATAATCCATTGTTGTCTTGTCACAAGTCTCTTGGCTGAATCTCTCAGAAACCTTGCTGCAGCCACTAAATGAATCATGAAATGTAACCCTACTTTTCCTATTGCAATAAAATTGGATATACAAATATTACCTAGGGGGAAGGATGGTATCTGATTTCGTTCTGCTTGTTTTGAGAGACCAAACTACCTTGTATGCTAATCTAGTTGATCAACTCTGTCTCTTGTCATCTTTTACTGGAGGTAGAGTATGATATGGATTCAGAAAAAATGGTCACCCTCTGCCATCTCTCAAGTGTCTCAGCAATCACAGTGTGCTGCCAGAGCAGTGGGAGCCCAGGGGAGATGTGAACAAATTAGCTTCTCTCTGAATGTCATCCCAGCAATATACTCAATCACAGACTCACTTCACATACTCTTGATTTGCCTCTCAATAGAATGCTGGTCATCTACTCTCATTGGCCAATCGTCTTGGCAAGCGAAGAGGCCCCATTTCCAGTCTAACCTTGATCGACACTCAACGGCCAGTTTATTAGTTTCGCACGCTTTCTAATGCAAGCATCCTGCATCACCAAACAAAGCAAATCATCGACATCAAATCAAAGCAAATCATCAACATCAGGGTCAAGAGGGATTTTCATGGAATACAGACTCTAGATTTTACAGAGAACATTATGATAAACAGAAAACATTTAGTCAATGGTATTTCCCTGGCCAAAAATCCCCTGTCAATGAGAGAGGTCAGAGGAGAATGGCCAGACTCATTAAAGCCAACAGGGAGGGCACAAGTGCCAAAATAACAGCTGGTGTGAAGGAAGGCTTCTCTGAACACATAAGTCATCTACCCTTGAAGTTGTTCTAAGGGTAAAAGTATGTCCTACCTGATACTAGATAGGTGTAACTAATGAAGTGGTCACTAAGTATGCTTCATACTTTGATTCTCATGATAAGGGGGCCACTGTGTGTGAAATAGTGGTCAGTGAGGTTGGATGGGGTGAGCTGCATGTAAATGTTGAGATAAGGTAAGATAATTGGGAAACACTTTACTTAAAGCAATCGTAATAATGCATTATTGATACCTTAGTAATGCATTATAAACCCTGAAGTATTATAAAAATGGCTATAACTTTATAAAAAGGCATAGCACATTATAGCCTGGTATGCATGTGTGTGTGAGTGTGCCCAGCGATGGGTTGGCGCCCCATCCTGGGTTGTTCCCTGCCTTGCGCCCGCA
>JAAGVU020000002.1:12770505-12781986 GCA_011763525.2 Mormyrus iriodes
CATACATACATACATACATACATACATACATACATACATACATACATACATACATACATACATACATACATACATACGTACATACATACATACATACATACATACATACATACATACATACATACATACATACATACATACATACGTACGTACATACATACATACATACATACATATTTTTCTACAGCTGGGAGCACTGTCGAGTAGGAGGGGTTTATCACAAAGGGTAAGAGGAGAGGGGTTTATAACAAGAGATAGGGTTAGGATTAGGGTATTGGATAATAACAGGCCCTCGTTATAAACCGCTCCCACATCACCCCGCCCACTCGACATTGCCCCTCGCACAAGGCTCTTTAAAATTAAATACATCACACAGGCCTTTGTTTCCACCATAGTGACTGATAGCATGTTTATTCTTAATATGCATAACCTTTTCCTTTGGTCACAGGACCAGAGTACTGGGGGAGGAACCAGATTCCAAGACCCCACCTCGCTAAGACGACCCACCCAGGGAGATGGGTACAGTCTTCTAAAAAGCCAGCTGAGGAAGCAGCTCATGCAACAGGTCCGTCTGTCTCTCTCAGTCACACCATTACCCGTCTAACTAAACTAAATAAAGGCAGATCTGTGGCAGTGAGTCAAAGTGATTTTGGTGTGCAGGATTGTGCAACATGCATTTATTGACTTGCAGGAGAAGCAGAGGCACACTGAGCAAATAAGTGGGGGGCACGTGTCGGACCACCAGCAAGTCACACCATTTCAAGGTGAGCTCTGCTTGACACTTCAAGGAATGGTTGTAAGGCAAGATTTACTGTAGTTTGTATACACCAAATAAATAAAAGTGTAGTTCAATGCCAGTGGCACAAGTGATGTAGAAACATGCTGGTCTATAGGGAAGGTGCATAACATAGTACAGGTGGAGCAATACAGCAGTGTGTCATACAGTATTGCCTTTCCTTTTTTGCACTACAAATAACATTACACATTACTGAAAGTAATTGTATACATCTGCTCTAAACTGTGGACGTTCTTTACTTTAGTACCTATTTATATTGTTTCATACATTTCTTTACTGTTTCCTTGCTGTAATTTCTTTTTTATCCAGTTTATATCGGCATACCTGCTGTTTGACTAAAAGAATAAAGTCAAGTCTAAGCCTGAATTATACTGCTGCGTCAAGCCTATTCCACGGCCTACACTGTCGCAAGCATTTATACTTGTGCATCAGTGTGTTTGTGTCGTTTGGCAATTACACTGTCAAAATACTAGGTAATACAAAGTTTTGGATGTTGCATTTATTGTCTTCCCACCCTGCAACATATTCAATTGTTGAATCACGCAGTTGAAACAGAAAAAAAACAAGCATTTAACAAAGTATCCATTTATCGAGTCCTGGCTACATTTTTGCTGTTCCAAAGTTCTCACAGACAAATTTGGAAAAATGTCGAGCCGCTACAAAAGCACATTTTATGTATCTTCTAAAGTTAGTGCCTATACTACTTCTTACTTTCTTTTTAGTCTTGTGAAGTACAAATAAATTTAATGGAGGTAAGTGAACCTGAGTGTTTTGTAGACCTGTGGCTTACGATGCCTAGCCTTTGCAATCCATGTGGGGGTCGATTTTGACCCCGAAGGGGGCTGTAAATGAGGTTTTTGCGTTTGTTAAAAATAAGCTATCCAAAAATGGTTGTGGACTGCCTCTTTATTTTTTGTCATCTATGCAAAGGAAAAGAGAGAATTTCAATATTTACATATTAAAACACGGAGGGCTGCTGAGGACCGGTGCATGTAAATCATGTGAGTGGATGTAAGGCTTAGTGTTGGTTATTTAATGCTAGATATAAATAACGCTTCAGTTTCAATCAGCGAAATAGCGTACATCCCAGGTGTACTTATCTGTGCTCCCATAAAATGCTACCAAGTGGACCAATCACAGTTCTTGCGGTCTGTATCGCCGCTACATGTAGCTACATTTCTGGCGAGGTGCACACCAGGCTACAGGGTAGGGTCTGCAGCTGCAGCAATTTGATGCCATACTTATGGCATCAAATTGACACAGAAGAATAAATCAGCCTTAAGTGTTAAAGGTAGTTGGGTTAGTATCCTCTGAACTGGGGGAACCTGGGGACCAGAAGGATTCAGCAAGGAAATGGCAGTAGGCACTAGGGAGTGCCTGAATACTATTTTACCCTCCACCATCATTTTATCCTCCTATCATGAAGAAGGAGAAGTTGATGTAGTGTCTGCTTCCTCTTCTAGGTGTGAGCCGATCACGAGCCCTGGGCTGTGGCTATCCTATGGAGCCATCTGATCCTTCTGTGATCTCCCACAGTGCAATGCTGCCTGGCCGGATGGTACCTGAGGGTTCTCGTGTCCAAACCAATCATTCCATGGCAACCTTTGTTGCTAGCATGGGCTCCAAGCAAGCTGCCAGTCACCCCACCAGAGAATTTGGGACGCTTGTACGGCCAGGCCAGGCCGCGATGGGATTGAACACACCACCTCAACAGGTGGCCCCGCATTGTCAGGCCTCTGGTCGAGCCGGGATTCTGGGACCCTCATTCAATGGCAGATCCGTGCAGCCGCCCTTGCCGCAGCAGCACCACCCCAAACCTCCCACGCTCCAGGGAGGCACTGCCCCCTGCGGAGTGTCAAGTCCTCAGCAGCAGTCATGCTTTAGGCCCTTGTGGCAGCAACAGCAGCAACACGGATGCCCACGCACTGTCTGCAGCAGCCATGTGGATCCTGGGTCACATCAACGCTTATATTCAGCAGGAGGTGGTGGTGTGAGTGGTACTCCATTCTCCCAGCAGTCCCTGTGTCCTGGCATGCCCTCCATCCCACACCAAAACGGGCCCTTTGGCCTCTCCCAGGTGCCCAATAGGCAGGCCAGGCACCCTTCCTCTAGTGACCAACATGGCTCAGGGCCCCAGGGTCTTATGTCCACCATGAATGCAATGAAGCCAAGTCCCTCTCTTGCTTTGGCTCCCCTCGGTTGCCCCCCTTCCTCTGGCAAGCACACCCCTGGCTTGGGCTACAGCAGTGGTAGCTCAGGGTGCAAACTTCGCCCTTATGAATTCCCCCATCCCCCAGGCACCCTAGCGCAGGGGTCGAATGGCAGACATGGGATGCACGGAGATGAAGCAAACAAAGTGGACTTCATAGATGTGCTCATGGGCTCCAGTGACAACTGGTTGAACAATTTCAACATGATTGACAAGTACCTGGAGCAAAATACCTAATCTGTTTTACGGATATTGTCTTTTTTGTTTTGGAGGGGGTGGGGGGGGTTTGTATCTGAACAAGATCAGAACATGGTGCCCCCAGTGTTAGATTCAGGGGAGGCTGATGGGGAATGGGGACTACATATACTCTAGAAATACATGTTTCACCATAGAAGAGTAAGATATGATGCAACTCAGAACCTCCCCAGTTTTGTCTCAGCTGATAAAATACAAGCTTTACACAATGGTGTAGCACTGTAATAAGGTTTCCTGTGTATATGATGTTAAAGAGACTTAGTTATATTACATATCGTCCAAATGTACATTATGTCCGTGCTAGGGTGATTGGCTACCGGTGCTGGTGCAACAGCACTCTGATTGGAAGAGTGTTCTATGTCCCTGCTTCTCCTTCTGTAAGTGTTCACAGAATTCACTTGGCTTGATTTGGTTTAAGTTTCCCATGTTATTCCCTCAGAAGAAGATACTGGCTGATGTACTGTACAGGCAAGGTTGTGTTCAAATGGGTGGTGGCTGTCCATCACTGCTTTGTTTTCTGTCCTTAAGAATTACACAAGGAGCTTGAACAAAATACACTTTGTAAGCATTTTTCTAAGGTGCATTCAAATTGAGAAACAAACATTTACACTTTTTCTCAGCACAGTTTTTGTATATAAAATGAAATAAATCATTTTCTTAAACTGTTGAACTGTAGTTGGTGACAGTTTCTTTAACAGGTAGCAAATCTAATTTAATTTGTTAATATGCTGACAGTTTGTTGTCCAATAATACTGTGTATTAGAATATTTACCTATTTATGTGTTTTACATAATAATAGTTTCTGCGACTGGAGTCTTAAATTTAAGACCCAGCAAAATCAGGGGGGGGATTTTAATGGCCACAATCTTCATGTGAAAATAGCATAATTTCTCTCACGTCATCTGGTCTAGACATGAGTCAAAGATCAAAGTCTTTACTTCAGTCTCAGCCCTTTTGTTTCAGCTATCTAGAGAAGAACAGCTGGTAGAGACTTCCCTAATGTCTATACTGGTGCATGTCTGATTGGCCTTTTATGTCAAATATTTCAGTAACCCATTTTCTCATTTCTCTACAAAATCCATTAGCAGAAATGGCTTCAAAACAGATCAAATCATTATCAGCATCTAAATTTACAAGAAGCGTTCATGAAGATCAACAAACCAGGAAAACACAAAATTGTCATCCTCAATGTTCTATCAGTCAAAAAACTTTTGTTTTAATAGCCGAGAATTACATTCTGAGGCCACTGTCACTGTATCCATGAGCAGTATTGCTGGTGTCTCCCAAGGACCACAAATCAGTTGCCTGCTGTGGGTAATGCTGTATCCATAGTTGTTTATGCTACATTCATCTTGTTTTTAGCAGTTTAACTATCTCTGTTGCATACAGTCAATGTCATTTGTCAAATATTTGTAATGCATTTCATTAATCTTCACATTTTTAGATTTTACAAATAAAATTGAACAAAAGAAGGGTTGTTTTTTGAATATGCAGGTTTTTACAGTAATCTCAACGTATAACTTTTATATATTCTTTGCTGTTGTGTGTTGTGCATTATTGAATGAAAGTGTTGTTGCCTAATGGTTCAGTGGGAGGCCCTGCGTGACTCGTCAATGTACTTGCAGTTAATACCTTAATTTTACACTGTATTTTGAAGAGTTTATTTCTGGGAGTTTCTACAAACATTTATTTAATCTATAAACAACAAATGTAAAAGATAATTGACATTCCAAAGAAATATTGCAACCCATCTTGCAGGCTTTTCTTGGCTCACTGACCTTGGACGGGAGTTTCATGTACTGTCTTCACCATCTGTTTCTCTTCGATTTGACGTCAAAGGCTGTATACGCACAGATGCTTGCAGGCACACACATCGCTTCTCGAGGAGGTGAAGGCGAGCACTGAGAGCTGCCAGGCTTGACAGAATGTCGACACTAAAGATGCAAAAATATGTTTGGCAGTCAAAGGGTGTTAACTTCGTAAATCGTCACTCAGGAAAAACATGTATGCTTAATGGTGAGCTCAGTTACCACTTAGTGACTAGGCACGGCTGTTTTAATGATGTTTTTCTGCGTCGTGATCAAAGAAAACAAGTCAGAGGATTTTCAGACGGATCAGATTTGATGCCTTTGATGGCGTTACGCTGCCGTGGAATCGCTAGTCATTGCCTGAATGCACACTATAGAAACCTCACAATTCTAAATAATCAAGACGTACGAATGATCAAATATTAAAGTATAAAATAAATATAAAGATTGAAATATGTATAGGTGAGCTACAGCAATGACTGGTGAGGAGGGCTCTGGGAATAACGGCAAAATAATTTTCTGACGCCGTGCTGAATATAATTAGTCTGACTTTCAATGGGAAACTCGATTGATGCTTAAATGTAACTGAAATGGCACAGAAAATATTTCCGGGACTCGGTCAATCAGAATGCGACAAAAACGTCAATGCAGCAACATTCATCTGACACTGCCTAAGTAATCGTACATACATGTTCAATAACATCCAAGAACACGAGAGAAAGCACAAAGGAACCAGTCTCTTTTGGCAGATGACGTGTAATATCAGATTAGGAAATATATGAAGAAATTGCACATGATTTATAAATTAGAATTACTTTTACAAGGTACAGCTTGCCTTTGTCATATTCAGCACTGCATTTCCAGCTGACTTGTCATTGCCATGTGCAAGTGTCCAAAGGTGATGTGATTATGTGCCAGCTATAGGATTTGATCTATAACCTTCAGGACGCAGGAGGAGAACCTGCTCAACCACAATGTAAATATTTTTGAAAACAAAAAAGGTATGCTGTGGTAGTTGTTCTGGTGGACTAAGGATTGTCATTTCTGCATTATGTTGCCACCCCATGTTGGGTTTTTTACTGCCTTGTGTCCATAGTTTCCAGGATAGGCTCTGGGCCCCTGCGACCCCGCATAGGATAAGAAGGTACATAAAATGGATGGCTGGGTGGATTTGTGTATTATGTACTAAAAATAAACATGTGAAGACAAAAACATAAAAATCCTGCAGACGGGTAGCGGTGAAACAAAGAGTCTCTATTTGGATGATCTTTATTACTGAAATATAAGTATTTGTACAAAAATAAAAAAATATTAATAGAACATACTTTATATTCTCGCTGTTGTTGTATTATTTGTACTTTTATACAGTACAAATAAAATGATACGAATATATGTAGGCCTAAAATATATTTAAAGTTAGCGGTTAGCAGACGGATGGGAAGTTCGAAAACAAAAAAATACATATCCCAGAATACTTTCAGAGCACACCAGCAATAAGCCAATCTGTGCGATCTAAAAGATCACATGACATGCAGCGAGCTCCTCCAACGGCGGTGCAAAACATTGGAAGAAAATTAGGAACAATAGTGTATCACACAGTTTCGGGGTGAGTATGACCTTTTCTAGATTAACTATATGAGGAAATAATTTTTGAAAATTTTAGACGCAGCTAGCGAAAAGTTTATCCAGTGTTACGGAGCTTGACTGCTGTCTACTATACCACTGGGCCCGTGCTGTTTCCTCGTCTCATTTGATACTTTACAGACCTTATTCATCTAATTATTGGGTTCTGAAACTTGGTGGGTTTCTTAACTCTGTAGTTTACAAGGTAAATTTATATTTTTCTTCGCGAAAAAACATAAGCTACTTTTCGTTTAATAGTTGTAATAGCGCGTTTACTGTGTAGTGTACTGGTTACAAGTGCACCCGTCTTCCGTAACTTTCTTACTGTTAAGATGAACCGAATAGTAAATATGTGGCTTCATCATTTGTAGGTCCTTGGAGCTTACAACTCGGTCGTTGTTTTAACTTATTTCTGGATTTTGTTTTGGACTGTAGTTTTTAGCATGTATTAACTGTAGCTGTCAGCTTCCTGTTGTACAATGTACAATGATAATATCATTAAATTAAAGCGTGTGGGCTGTTTGTTATGGTTTGTTAATTAATAAAATATTGTGAATGCAAAATTTGTGTACTTTGCTTTTTATGCAACAACATCGATAATTATGAGTTCTCATTCTATAAGTTTTGACTGTACGAACTGGCTTACAGTGTCGTGTGTTTTAATGAATGCCATTATGCTGTTATTAATGGTTATATTAATAACTGCAGTAATAATAATAAATGCATTGTACACAGATCCTTGGATAAGTTCGAGTATGTTAAATATGTAAATTAGCAGCCATATATAATGAAAAACTGACTGGAATCTAAAGTCGATTTAAGTGCATCTGTTCAAAATCCCAGTCCGGCCCAAACTCAGAAGTAAATCGGCCTAAAAGAAATAAAGCCGTCAAAAACTGATATACCTGCCCCTTCAATATTACTGTAGTTTTTCCGTTGGTAAGATCTTATGATCAATTTTATGATCCATTTATTAGTTCCCGATTGTTGTTCCAAAGCTGGACGCTTCAATACATGTTCAGTCGATCTAAATCGTATCCAGTCAGAACTTTATAGAAACGTATCGAAGCTTTGGTGAATCTAATAATTTTGTTTCGTTACATATTTAACTATTCTGTATAGGGAATCGGCAGATGCCTGTCGTATGAGAGCAAGATACAGACGCATAAACTATAAGGAATTAAGTGTACGTTCGTATGTCAGTAACATGTTGGTGAGGATTGTTAAGCTGCTGGATTTAGTCGAAATAAGTATGATAGTAGTCTTTATTTAAAGCTTTACTGATCTCATCTGTAAAAGACCACAGAGTTGGGGGTGGGGGCGGTACCTCAAAGGATCGGCATACCGCTGTCCCCTACATGGACACATGCTGAACCGAGGTTCCGGGCCAGTCTGTGGTTTATTTTTGAGTGCAAAACTTGGTAGCAGCGCAGCAACCAATGCAAACACAGCTGCTTCGGCGCGATCAGAAGATAGGCTCACTGACAGGAAGGAGTCCTGCACGTTTATCTACCCTATGTGGTTCTGTGTAGTGGGAGGCAAAACGCATGCAAGCTCACATGTTCCCAATGTCGGGTTGTACCCACATTTTACGGATAAAAAGACTTTTTGATTGTTGTTGTGGGTAGAAGATATTATTTAGGTTACAATGAAGACACGTTTACCTGGTAAATAGTGTGGTATTGTGTTTTGCGTGTGTATGTGTGCTGTGCAGTGTGGCACAAAGTGGCTACCATGCTGGGAGCCATAGCACAAATTAGACCGTTAGCCTTCACTGGCCACACCAGATCCTGTCTAGCTCAGACAGCTAAATACTGCTTACTGATGGTGCCATCTCTACTAAGGTTATTGGAGAAATAGTGCCTGGAATTGTTCACCAGAAGTTTCTGGTTTCATATCCTAATAGTGAAACTGTTACTGTTCCTCTTAAAGTAATTTTTCATCTATAACTTCAACATAATCTGAGAAAATAAATTATAAGTTTTAGTCTGGGGTGAAGGGCTGAAACTTCCTTAGGTTACTCGTAGTGTTGATTGGGCTGTTGGTCGCTAATCAGGGTGACTATTGTTTCCCCTGTTTTCCTTTATTGTTTGGTGCCCAGAGCTGTCATTGATTCCTTCCCTGGGCTGTGTTGCTAGTGCTCCTGGAAGTGCACCCAGATCCATGGCTTCTAGATCAATGTCCAGCCCTGGGCCTGAGGACAGCCCCAGCAGTGTGAGTTGTGGGGTGGTGTGTGGCTCTGTGGGTTAGGCCTCTGTGCCTGTGATGGGAAGGTTGGTAGAGTGATTTCCCTGTTGGGCCCTTGAGCAAGGCCCTTAACCCCACTTGCTCCAGGTGAATGGCTGTCCCTGCTTTCACTGTTCAACATTGAACTGCTAAACAATTCACAGATTGGGGGGGTGCCTCCTCCTCCAAATGACCTATAGCCTAAAACTAAATGCCTTGTCTCTAATTGGAACTCACAAGCATAATATTTGTACTCCTTGGCCTGGAGTTCATCCTAATTAGCAAATCTCTATTTAAATTTGTTCTTCTATGCCGTTTATAGTGAGCCATTTTCTGGAGTCTTCTATTGCTAATGGCTGATGTTATAGACCTGCGGTGGCAGTCATATTTCCTGTACATGTAGGCATTTCCTATTTATATTGAGGGTGTTTGGGGACCGCAAAATGCAACTTGGTCAGAGGCCAAGGCTCGGTGTGGTTGCCTGGAAGAGGGTGTCTGTTGTAAGACCTGAAGCACCCAGTGACTTCAGGAAACAACACTGATGATGTGTCCAAGTTAGTGCATCAGAGGATGTATGATTAACGTTTATTTCAATACTACTCTCAGATTAACAGCCCTGGTATAGGTGCTTACCAGCGCTGAGGGAGTCCCACCTTTGAGGCATTTTCCTTTAGTCCCAGTCCCTCCATGACTTTTAGGGTGCTGGAAGTAGAGTAACCATGCACACACACACTTGCACCTCCAGTCTTCATCAGCCATTGGTCCAGTTTCATTGGACCTGTCTTAGGCTACTGGCCATTGCTCCCTCTGTATCTCTCTTTGTCTCCCCCGTCTCCTCTTTTCGCTGTCTTGTCTCATCCTCTTGCTCTCTTTGACGTCACACTGCTGCCTGCCACAGTTGGAAGGACTCCGCTGTGGAAATCCACCGTCGATCACACCTTCGTGCTGACGCTGCACCCACAAGCCCCTGCTCTTCCTGCCCTACGGCCCCTCTACATGGCAGGTCTTATTTCAGGTCACTGACCTTTAAACCATGCCGGTGGATCTTTCCTGGGACAGGCTGTCTGTGAAACAGATTGCATGCTGCTCCACCAGCTGGAAACCCTAAATTGCCATCCATCAATTTCTTTCACTCTCCTTTTTTCCTGCTCTCTTTCACTCCTTCCTGTCTTTGTGTGCTAATTTATAAAGCTACACTGTGTTTTGTCATACCAATACCTGATTTCTACCATTAGCTTCAATTGCCAATTAAGCTTTCCATGTGAATCGTGTAATTCTGCATGACCATCAGCCCATGTCAGTAACGTTTTCTTCTCCTCTGTCTGAAAGCAGCCATCAAGAGAGTCTCTCAAAATGGAGCCAGTGCCTGATATAGCCTTTTTGCCCGGGGAGGAGAGGGTGATAGGTGGGTCTTCACCTTCGTCATTAGGCTCATCATTTTCTTTAAGAGACAGACTGTCTCCCTGTCTCTGTCAGCATGTCTGTTTTTTGTTTTCTTAAAAATACAGACAGAAATAGCTCTATAGGTATGAGAAATGTTTGCAATATTTGCCATCCCTGTCCTGAGATATGTGTGAAGATAATGTATCCTTTCAGCCGTTTACGATGTGTCTTCAGGACATTTTATAAATAGTAATTTGTTTTTAATTGTCCTGTAGATTTCGCTTATAAGCACAGCAGTATGGGTTTGCAAAAAAGAAATTTGAGGAAGTGATTTTTAAATTTATTTTTATTTATTTATTTTTATTTTTTTTACAAAATCTAGTAGAGCCCCTGTGTCCACAACGCCACAGCAACAAGGAGGACATGGTGTAACATGGACTTTTCTGTTTAGAACATCATGCTGATTTTATTCAACCCATATTCATTTAGAATGTATTTGCACATATGACGCTGTAAGCTGCATTTTTAGTTCAGTTTATATTTGAGTGAGTGTCATCATTGGCACTTTTTTTTTTTTTTTTTTTTTAACATATTATGCACTTCCCTGACAGACAAAGACATCATCTACATGTGTCCCTTCAGCGGTGCTCTCAAGGGGAAAGTCTTCATCACCAATTACAGACTCTTTTTTAAGAGCACAGACATGGTAAGTGTCCGTTGCACCACATAGTATGAGGGGGAGGAGCTAAAATAGTGAGGTAAGGCCATTTTTTAAATTGAAATCGCACAAGTAAAACTCATGGTTACCAGCAGTAGGACATCTGAAGGAGCTGTTTAAAACCTGTGTTTGGGTTGGGTGTTAACGTGTGTGTCATAGCTCTGGAACATAACATGGGTCATAAGATGACAACATCAATCGACAGAAACCCATATGTGGAAGTAGCTTCAACTTCCAGAAAATTTAGAATTTTTCACTCATTTGCAAGCCCTTGTGAACCTGACTGGTTTGATGTATTAGGTCATAAAAGATGGATCTATGTGGTTTCTTTTTGTTTTTTTTAACTCCCTCCACCACCCCCCCTCTGCGGAGGACTGCTTTTTTTTTTTTTTTTTTTTTTAAATTTATTAATTAATTAATTTTTTTCTCAAGAGAAGGAGAGGGAGTGGAAGGGGGAAAAAAA
>JAAGVU020000002.1:12782086-12794155 GCA_011763525.2 Mormyrus iriodes
CAGCACACAAAACTAATATTACAATATATGTCTGATCAAGACAGTGTGCGTCTGTGAGTACCTGTTTGTGCACCTGTTTGTGCACCTGTGTGCACCAGTGTGTGTGAGTGCGCTTGTGTTCATAAGGTCTAATGTGGATCTATGTGGTTTCTAAAATTCTCAAATTATGCCTCATGTGTTCTGCTTTGGCCTTTCTGGGGACTCACTTGTCATTTTGCATATTCAGTCGTAGTTCTGCAAGTCCACAAAGACAAAAGCATTTAGAAACATCCAAAAAAATACTACAGTTTAGTTTTCCTTTCAATTAGACTATTTTCACTACACTTTCTCAACAAAACCAGATGTTGGTATTTTTGTTGTTTTTTGCTATTTAATTTCTGGGTTTTCCTTCCTATGTTTTACCTTCATTGTGTGTTTTCATTCTATTTTATCTTGTTTTTATTATTTTTCTGTGTATGCTGTATAGCTAAAAGTACTGCATAGATAAAGGTACCATTGAGATATATGTTTGGTGATGTTATGCCTTGTTTGTCCCAGGAGAACAAATTGATCCTTGATGTACCTCTGGGGGTGATCAGTAGAATAGAGAAGATGGGTGGGGCTTCAAGTCGTGGAGAAAACTCCTACGGGCTTGACATCACTTGCAAGGTAATGTGTGCTCCAAGGTTGTGATGTTCACTGATGCAGCTCTCTGCTTCTCTCTCACCTGTGTCTGCACGCTGTGTTTTGTAGGACTTGAGGAACCTGCGCTTCGCTCTGAAGCAGGAGGGCCACAGCAGGAGAGATATGTTTGACATCCTGTTCCGCTTTGCGTTTCCCCTCTCATCTAACCAGGTGAGCCTCTCTGTCTGTGTGGAGACGCTGAGTCATGAGACCAAAAAAGGTCGTTCTCATCCTGCCACGAGTATATCACGGCCTGTGCTAACACCAGATTCTACTAAACTTGTTTTGCATCAGATTAATTTATACACAGTTTATAATCTTCGACTATAATGGAAAGATGCATGGGGTTAGATGCATACCCCTTCTCCCAAGCCATCTGCACGGCCATAACCTTGTGCAATTCATTCCACAGAGTCTGTTTGCATTCTTAAACCAGGAGAAATTTGAAGAGAACGGCTGGGACATCTATGACCCAGTGCAGGAGTTCAGCAGGCAGGTGAGTGATCTGCTCTGCTCGCAAAGTGAATAGGACAACTGTATTAATAATAATGTCTATGAAATTACCCTTGTTACAAATGCTACATCAGTCAGTTCTGGAAAGCAGTGGGATCAGGTCATCTATACGAGGTGTCATATTGGTCATACAGACTGACCCTGTTTTTTTTTTGTTTTTTGTTTTTTGCGAAACAATTTTATTGATTTTTAAACGAATCACAATGTACAATACTACTTCAAATTTTAAGCAACTTTTAAACGAAGAGAATGAAAATTAAATAAATTATTTAAAAATGTATTTAGTCGCAAACATTAATAGCAGGATAAAGTATGAAAGTATGCAAAATCACATGCTCTCAAAATCACATAAATCAATAGAGAGAATAAAAAGAAGTAATAAACTAATTTCAAAGAAAAAAGAGGAAACAATAAACATTGAAAAAAAAGATGCAAAGGTACCCCCCCACTCTGCACACATTAGCACCTTCCTGGTCTATACATATAAGTATTTAATATGATATAAAATGTATATTAAAATACGATATTTATGAAAATGATCAAAGAACACTCTTATAATCCAGCAGCACTTGTAATTGTGAGAAAACGCTTTTAAGAGACCCTTTAAAGTGTAGTTTATTTTCTCTAATCAAATGAAGAACATGTCATCTCAAATCCAGTAGGCAAAGGAAGGGCACATAACAGATAAAATCAGTCATCCAGCTAATAGCAATGTACATGCAATGATCTCTTGATGCATCAAACTAAAGATATTGTCAGAAATTCCAAAAAACTGCAATCAGTGGACTGGGTTGCTGATTGATTTTGGAGTATTTTAGACATGATGTTAAACTCACCCCAAAACCCTTGCAGTTTGTGTCATTGATAAAACATATGGGTCAAGTGACATGGAGAATCATGGCACTTATCATATTTATGTAGTATATCTGAGTGAATGGCAGATAATTTGGATTTAGAAAAATGACTCCTATGTACCACTTTACACTGAATCCCAAACGGACACAGGAGGTAGTTGTACAAATCCTATCAATGGCTGCCGTCCAGCAATCGTCATTGAAACTAATTCCTAATTCTTGTTCCCTTGTGACCTTGATCCTAGCGAGAGGGAGGGTGTTCATTGACAAAAGGTTCCCATACAACTTGGAAATTGTCCCTCTCAGTGTTGGAATGGGAGGTAGAGAAGGAACATATTTAAAACTTCTTCACAAGTAGTGACTAATCTAAAAACAATGAAATAAGTGTGTCGAAGGCAAAGCCATGTGAGGAACGTCCTCGTAAAGCTCGTGAAGTTGTACAATGCCCTTATACAATACCATGTTGCACCACATTTTACTTACTTATGAAGCTGGACCTGTATGTCCTGCATGTAATATTCCTTGGACAGTTAAGCACGTTTTGTTGTATTGTCCTTTTAACAACATACGGCGTATTTATCATTTTCCTGGCTTTTTAACTGAGGTTTTCAGTGAAGCCAGAGGCATTTTTAGATGTTTTGACCTTTTTATTTGCTCACTCGATTTTACTGTGGATTTGTTCGCCATGAGTATAGCTCTGATTGCTGGCCTGGTGGTTAAAAGTCAGCTTAACTAACTAACCTACTCTGCCTGGGAAATTTATCTGAGGTATAGCCCTAGACACTCTGGCTGCACAGTATTGACCGTGATTCACTTGTCCCTTTTCCCGTTGTCCTGTCACATTCCACACTGTACTGGAACTCGCCTGTTTCGTAAAGGGTTGCCTTTCCCTGACTCGGCAGCCGTTGTGTCTCCTGCGTTTTCCCCGCCAGGGCTTGCCCAATGACAAATGGAGAGTCATCGTAAATGAACTGTGCGACACATACCCCTCTAAGCTGGTCGTTCCCTGCAAGGCCGCCGCCGAGGACCTGCGCAAGGTGGCTGCTTTCCGCTCCCGCGGCCGCATCCCTGTGAGTTACGCGTTTGTTTCTGGTGCTATTAATGTATAGTACCAGTCAAAAGTTTGGACATTCCCTTTAGAATGGTTTATTTGTACTATTCTCTACATTTTAGAATTACATTATAGACATCAAAACTACCAAATAACATATGGAATTATCTGCTGACCAAAGCAGTATTAAAAAAAAATTATTTCTTGGGGGGAGAGGGGGCAACTCTATGGATTGTAACATACATGTACCCTGGTTAAAATCCCGTGGTCGGCAGAGTGGTCCCACCATTAAGCCCTTGAACAGGGTCCTTAACCCCAGTTACTCCAGGGACTGGCTGACCCTGCGGTCTTCTCTACGCCAGTTTCTTGAGGTGGCCTCCTGGAATGCTTTTCAAGCTGCCCTGAAGGAGTTCCCACATATATGCTGAGCATTCATTGGCCACTTTTCCTTCACTCTCTGGCCAAACTCTTCCAGAACCGTCTCTATTGCGTTTAGGTCAGGTGGTCGGGTCATGTGATGCGTCACTCTGTCACACTGCGTCGTAGGCAGCTTGGCATGTCCAGACTTTTGACTGGCAGTGTATGTGTCAACATTCTCTCAGTATGGACTATGGGCTCTTAGTGTATCTCTGCACTCCCAGGTGCTGTCATGGATCCACCCAGAGAACCAGGCAGTGATTGTGCGCTGCAGCCAGCCTCTGGTGGGCATGAGCGGGAAGAGGAGCAAGGATGATGAGCGCTACCTGGAGGTCATCCGGGAAGCCAATGGTACCAACAGGCTGACCATCTTTGATGCTCGGCCAAACGTCAATGCTGTGGCCAATAAGGTATGATCAGTAAGGTCAGACAGCACATAAAGTTGCATTTTGTCCTCTTCGGCACCTGAGCTCCTATGTTTTGCTCAAGAAATTACCTAGTCTGCTGTACCTCAGTTATCTCAGAGGATAGCCATTGGACACCTAATGTGGCAGCATGGGGTTAAGGAGACTAACTTTTTTAGAATGTATTTGTGCTACATTTAAATATTATGGAATGAAGTAAAACTCTTTGCTTTGACAACAGGAAGTGTCAGTCAAGATGTGCCTTTGGTGCTGCACCATGTGTGTAACGGGTTTCGTTGGTCACAGGCCACAGGTGGCGGGTATGAAGGTGAGGACTCTTACCAGAATGCTGATCTGGTATTCCTGGACATTCACAACATCCATGTAATGAGGGAGTCTCTGAGGAAGCTTAAGGATATTGTCTATCCCAACGTGGAAGAGTCCCATTGGCTCTCCAGCCTGGAATCGACGCACTGGCTGGAGCACATCAAGGTGCATGCTGGGAGAGAATGACTGCACTTACAGTCATGCGCCGCATGACATTTTGGTCAACGACAGACTGCATATACAGTGGTGGTCCCATAAGATTACAAATTCAGAGCTTATATGTACAGAGCTTAAAAATTCTTGTCACCTAATGACGCCATAGCGCAACGCATTACTCACGTGTTTGTGGTGATGCTCGTGTAAACAAACCTACTGTGCTGCCAGTCATGACATAAAATTATGTACTTTACATAATACTTGATAATGATAAAAAACAACTGTTACTATTTTATATATTCACTATACTGTACTTTTTATCGTTATTTAGGTTATACCCTATAGCCTAGGTGTGTAGTTGGTTATACCAGCTAGGTTTGTGTTAGTATACTTTATGATGTTCCCACAATGGTGAAGTCGCCTACTGACGCATTTCACAGAACGTATCCTTGTCATTAAGCAACGCACAACTGTATATGCTAGTGATGGCTCTGGCACATTAGCCAGCAGAGTGTACAGACTAGCTACGCCTCGCACGCTGCGATTTTCTTTGGGATTAAAGAAGCATTGATCCATCCTAGCGACAATGGCCCCGCACTGATTGAGCTGCTCACACCATATTCTTCCACCCATCTCCCCCCAGCTGGTGCTGGCAGGGGCTATCCAGGTGGCAGACAAGGTATGGTCGGGCAACTCTGTGGTGGTGCACTGCAGTGATGGCTGGGACCGGACGGCACAGCTAACTTCCCTGGCCATGCTGATGCTCGACGGGTACTACCGCACACTGAGGGGCTTCCAGGTCCTCGTGGAGAAGGAGTGGCTCAGCTTCGGCCATAAGTTTGCCTCCGTACGTCCCAGGCCCCGTCACACATCCCTATATGCAGCTATGCTTCTGCTTGCATTGTTGTACTAAGCTGCGTACTTTGGATGAAATGCATTTATGCAAATAGTTTTAATATGCTGTATTATTTCTCTTTTTACGTTTTCTAGTTGATGATGTTTGGATAAGGAATAGGACTAGCGAATGTAACACATGAACCATTTGTCATGGGATTATTGGTTGTTGTTTTTTTTAAAGCGTATTGGCCATGGGGACAAGAACCATGCCGACGCAGATCGCTCCCCCATCTTTGTGCAGTTCATCGACTGTGTCTGGCAGATGACCAAGCAGGTGGGTAGTAGCCAGGCCTGAGCTCTCTTCAGGGCATTGCCGTGTTTGGCAACCTGTGCTGAAGTGCATATTGAATGGCCCATATTATCCAGATTTTCTACTGTTTTCTGCTGAGCTCTGCAATTAGCTCTGTCATACCTGCTCTATGATAAACAGTACAGATTGTGCTGTATGCTGTGACTTCTCATTCCCCTTCCATGTTTTTGTCCCACTCCAGTTCCCCACAGCCTTTGAGTTCAACGAGCGCCTCCTAGTGGTTATTCTGGATCATCTCTATAGCTGTCGCTTTGGCACCTTTCTCTACAACTGTGACAGTGCCCGCAATGCCCATGTGAGACATCCTTCCATGTACAGATTTCCTATACATATCTGGTTTATGAAATATTGTGAAAAATCCTCTCCCACTGCTGAATTATTAGCATGTTTGTGTGCGCATGTTTACCTTCCCACATGCATATGTGTGCCTCCTCATTTCATTGGAGTTCTGGATCTCTGGCCCCCAGGAGGTGAAGACCAAGACTGTGTCCCTGTGGTCCTTCATCAACAGTGACCAAGCCTCTTACATCAACCCCTTCTATGCTATGGAGTATGGCCGTGTCCTCTACCCTGTGGCTAGTATGCGCCACCTAGAGCTTTGGGTGACTTACTACATTCGGTGGAACCCCAGGGTCCGGCACCAGGTAAAACATCGGATACCTGGCCATATAGTAACTGATCTAGTCTCTGCTGGGCCAGGCCCTGTCTGATCATGTATTGAGCATATATAAGGCTAATGTTTCTTATCAAAATTTCTGAAAGATCTGAATTGATCAAACCATTTTGATTTTTCTTATTTGTATGTCTCTGTCTCCCCCTGGTGGCAGCATCCAAATCCAATGGAGCAGCGGTACAGCGAGCTGCTGGCACTAAAGGCCCAATATCTGAAAAAGCTGGAGGAGCTGCAACTGTCTGACACTGCTCTTCACCTGTCCAACAGCTCTGCCTCGCCCACACACCTGACCAACAACTCTGCCCCGCCCACACAGCTGGTTACACGCTTGAAAACTTCAATGTGATTTCATGTCGTTCACCAGGCAGAAATTTGTACATAGCAGTAATTATAATAGTTAAGTACATTATTACAATGATCAGTGCTGCATAGTAGAGGATAATCTAGTACATAGTAGTGCTCAACCTCACAATGACATGGCTACCATGAAGAAGCCTGGAAATGTGTTTTTAAATGCGTAAGCTTGTGGGGGAAAAACACATCTTCATTGTATCTCAGTACTCAAGCTTCACTCACTTTACATGAAGCCACTTCTCGCTGTGCGACTAACCAGGAAAGCTCGCTAATCCACAGGTCAAATTCATGGTCTTCAGGGCAATTTGGCCTGAAGCCCTTGTGTAGCCTTAAAGCAGCCTTAAAGCATTTTAATCAAGTTACTGTAACTCACTGAGGAACCAGACCTGGTACCAGTCACGGTGTACAAATAGGCTGCACTGGCCTGTGCCAACTATCTCTTATTGATAAGAGTTTTTTTTAATACCTGTTTTAATCCAGTGCCGTAGCTCTTTAAAGGGAATCTACCCTGCAGAGGACAGCTTTCTTCCCCTTGACGGAAGCACTTCCTGGGCACAGAGTCTACATAGAGTCCACTCGCTGTGGAAGGGACGTGTGATATTAGAGTTTGATGTTAGGAGACTTTTATCTGTCAAGTTTCATCATGTACTTAATGACTGGGGGAGCGAGTTGTTGTTTTGGTTATCATGAGAGTTAGGGTAGTCTTCTGAGCTGCTCGTGGCCTGGAGTTGCAGTCACTGTGCTTCCAGATGAAGGGCCTGGGTAAATGACTAATTCTTTCTCAGTGCCTTAAGAGCCTGAGCTTTGTCCACAGGTGAATACCTTGTCCTCAGCAGAACAACTTCCTGTTTGTCTGCGTATATATGATGCGTCTTTGATGTAGCCACTTGTAAAACTGGTTTGGGTGAGCAGCTGTGCAAGTAGTGTCAGCCTCAAAGCCTGTTCCAGTACCTTGATGGGTTAGTATGTTCAGGACTGGATTTGGATGATGTCAAGGTGAAGGGAAGGTACTAATACAGATACACAGAAGCCCCACGGTGAAGATGCACTCTCCGCATTTGAAGAAGGAACAGGAGAAGACAAGATTTCATTGCTACTTGTGTAAAATATGCATTTATTTTGAATAGTTCAGTAATATCTTTACTACAAAACATATTTTTGTTATTGGAAGTTTTGTTTGTAAAGTGTAAGTTCTTTAGCAAAGATTTTTTTAATTACTTTTTTATGCCTTGTAAATTGGACTGGAGTAGCTGTTTCCATTTGTATGGTTTTCTTATTTTTATCTGTATATTCTTGGTGTTTGTGGGCACGTTGTAAGGTTTTAGTATGGGGATATTTGCGTTTAATTCTTGGTATAAGGAAAGACTGTTCAGGGAAACTTAAAAGTTTTACTTTGCTTAAGCACAGTAATTCAGATCCCATGGATTTAAAGGGAATTGTTTTTTCCTTTTGCAGAAATTATTTTATAGCCTTACACTTTAATAAGAAGCATTTCTTCAGTGGCTATACAATGTCATTTTGTTAATGTTAATTAAATTAATTTAAACATTCCATATGTAATGTTTTTTTCATTATCATTATTAATATGATCATTGGTTTCCTTTATAATACATATATAATATAAAGATATAATTCCTTATGTCTTTTTATTACTGTCTCGTTTCATTAAACGTACAATTGTAATACATTAATACAAAAAAACGTTTTCTGATTGAAATATCAGCTTTCCTAACTGCCAATGAATCCAGGTGTTACTTTGTATGTACTTAGTCAATTGTTAATTTAAATACTGTATCATGTACAAGTCAACAAATTTTTATGGATCTGTTGTACTTAAAAAATCCAGATCTATAAAATGCCCAGTACTCCAGTCTAGAAAGCTGCCTAGTTTATGGATCTGGAAATAAAATCTTTGGTGTATACTGGCATGTGCAGTACATTACATGGAAGTGTTGAACCTGGATATATCCTATGTTCTGATCCCTGTAAACCCCTAAAAACCCCGTTCCTTAATTTTGTAAAAAATTCCGTTACCACAATGCAGATTGCTGTAATCTTCCTTTCATGTGTGGGGAATGTGACAATATAACAAAGAAGCCATTATTTTCCAAATTTGCAGTGCCATTTCAGAGGTAAGCATGTGAAGTTTTCATATTTTTATCATGTTTTCGTTTGAGATGGTTATGTAGTTTGGCTTTTCTGAGCATGCAAGTAAAATTCATTCTTTTTGGATGGAAAAAGTAAAAATAATATATTACTGTTGTCTAGCCAACTGTGCCTGCCAGCCCTTTCACACAGGACAGCAGCATTCTAGGTAAGTTAACATGAACCTAAGAACCGTATCACTTATGTCTGGGGTGCTGCTGCAAATGTAACCATTAATTTCATCCAAGTGTTCACATTTACTTTCTTTCCTTATTTAAAAACGAAACAAATGCTAAGCAAAGAAAAAAATGAGTTCTGGTCCATCACAAAAACATTTTTAAAACTTGCAGTTCAAAATCTAGCTACCTCATTCATGGGCATAACTAATAGTTCACAGCCGAGTCTTTTTGCCATTAATGACCTATTGTTTGCTATTACGGACACTGTTCCTCCAATCAGAGACCGCTTTCAGGCTGCAGTGTGACCCATAGGAGGCAGTAGGTAGCACTGACGTGGACCGTTCAAGTATATCCCTGCTTTGATCAAAGCAATGAAGTTCTCCAGTAAAGCATCCAGCTTATACAACTCGAAGGCTGAAGCTATTATTTCATTTACTGAAAAATATGAATATCATCTAAATGTACAAAATCACCTATCTACAGGAGCGGCAGTGTGTACTGGCAATACTGAAATAAAGCTATAGACAAACTATACATAAAAAATGGTGAAAATAAATAATAGACAACAGATAGCAGAACTATAATTCACACATTTGTTGCACTTTTTAAAACTGTACATGTCTTCTCAAACCTCAGCCCTAGATGTAATCTTACTATAGAGCAAAGTGGGAACATCAAACATTTAAAGAGGGTAATTCCGAGTCTATTGATTGGCTGCTCAGAGTCTCTGTGGTGGCAGGCTGAATTGCCTGTGTCTTCTGTATCATCCGTCTAAGGAACATGTACATTTGAGTGACAAAACCTGTCATTTTGTATATATCTACGAAAGCCTTGCAACAGGCAGCAATCATCGACAAGGCGACTGCACTGATGATGCCTCCTATGGCGTTCATCTCCAGTCTGGCTGCCCAAGAGAGCGGGGGGGGGGGGGTTTGCGGGCTGGTCAAAGGTCCGAACCACCGAGGATCACCTTAATGCTGCTATTCTGCGTCAGCAACATGTTGGCTACCTATATGCTGTTATCCAAGTACAATAACATTCAAATACTAAATTTTTTATAGAATATCACTTACTAAAGATAATTCTAAGCATAACTGTTAGAAAGCAACAGGGCATAAATATTGACATCTGTCCTTCCAGGACTTATAACCAACATATTGAATCTTTTTTTTTTTTTTTTTTTTTTTTTTTTTTTGTTCTACCCTACCATAGTCGACTCCTGCAGGTGCAGTTTCGTTTCCTTCTGTGGAGAGAGAATCAGAGTCTTATTGGACTGGTTGAAATTGTGTACAGGTGTTTATAAAGAAATTCAGCTAAGCATTACAATAATAATCGTAATCATAGGTCTTACGTACTGTTTTCAGGAGATCTGCCTGTGTCACCAAGGTCGCTGTCCGGCGTTTTGCCACCTGGAAAGGGAGTTGGATGAGCTGCTGTGCGAGAGCTGTCGTGCTAACAAATCCCTCAGCTAGCAGTGGTTATCATGAAAGAGGGTCTGACTGAATCGGGCTCTTTCTTATTGTACAGTATTGCCAAAATCCCTACAGTGCCGCGTGTCTGTAAAGGTGACAGAACTCAGAAGGGATACCGCATGAAAAACAATGATCACACTGCAGCTCGGAATCCAGGGCACTGGCTGGACGTTTTATGCTAGCATGGTTGCATAGCGGCCGCTGGTATATTTGTTATGTTCTAATATACAGACTCCCTGGTAGGTGGGAGTGGATACAGGACCAGGCAAGCTGGGAAATCTGGCCTGCTTGCTTGTTACTGGACCGACACTGTCAGCAGTGTTCTTACTGCTAAGATTGAGCTCAACTGTTATTGGGTCTTACATCACCCCAGGTTCAGAAAATTTTACTATTATGATGGACAGCGGAACTCTACACTTCACCTATCATCAGTACAGTTGCCGGTGTTGCAGAATTGCTTTTGTGATGACGTAAAAGCCTGAGAAATTTTGGATGTAGCTCAAATTCAGTGTGGATGAATACGGACCCAGAATAGACACTGATAACGGACCTCCATCAAGGAAGGCCTGATACATTAGCAGATTAGCTTGCTCTTTCTAAACAGTTATTCATGGGCTTTGCACATGTCGTTGACCTTGGTTATTCTTCCTACCTGGATTAGTACTGGGCTTGCCTAGTATTGTAGTTGTAATTGTGACCTGTGCCAGAAGCTTATTGATTAACTTCTCATCTGGACTGGAGAACCGGGAGAGATCCATTTCTGCAGGAGAACAGAGGTTTTGCAAAAAGTCAGTCCTCTTTTACTTTCGCCTTCCTCTGCTACTAGCTTTTATAGCCACTAACCCAATAACAATAACATTCACATTCATTTAATTAAAATACTGTTATTAATAGGCGTTGATGAGGGTCTATTGTATATGTTTCTGTTTATTGCGTGTTCTGTTTAGTGCTTCTTTTGCACCAGTTCACTCCAACAGTCAGGTGCCATGGTGACGAGCAGTGTCTCACATACGTGCTTTTGTGGTCTCCTCAATGGCATCAGCCAGGTCCAGATCCTGACGCACAGCTGCAATGAAAAAGACCATCACGGGAAGTGAAGGGGCTTTCGGATTATGACTGGTTTCTAGGTTAAGCTCTACCTCCTTGCCCTGACCTCATAAATTGCACACTTCGATATTTGATTTGGAAATGATTCAAGTTATGTGTGTCCTTCATAATTAACACCAGGTTGTCCCTTCATGAATTCCAGCTGTCTGGCTCCATGGCAGCACTACCTCTGATGAAATTTCTATCAATGGTCTTTTTCTTGACAGAAAATGTTGTGCTTTTTGGATTTTGTTCCATTCAGGGGTAGCAAACTTCAGTAAGTTAAGATATTCTTGAAGGGAGGACAGATCTTAACACACCTACCAGCAGACTGAATTAATTTAAGGTGAACAATTTAAGCTGCTTGAGATCCATAGGCCAGTGTTTCCCAAACCAGTCCTCGGGGCACTCTGGACAAATCCACAGTTTCGTTTTATCCCAGTTCCCAGAACACCTGACCCAAGCAATCAGGAGCTGTAAATACCTTACAGGTGTGCTGGGAATTGAGGACTGAGGATTGGTTTGGGAAACCTGGTTTGGTGTGGTGCCAAAATACAAAGCACTAGTG
>JAAGVU020000002.1:12794255-12835672 GCA_011763525.2 Mormyrus iriodes
ATCTTTGCTCAAGTGTGAAACCAGTTTTTTCAGACAGGCTGTTTTTTTAAGCATTAAAGATTCAGGAACACTCCGTTTTTCCATGGTGTTTCAGTGTGTACATAATGACAGGTTTGTTTATATCGCAAGCAGTATCTCTTCTGGAGAAAGAATTTTGCAACATGATTTCTTTCCTTATTGTGTAGCCCTGTGTGGGTGTGCCTCGTAGACATGTGTCAAGTGGCTCCAGTTACTTGCTCTGCTTTTAAGAATATTCCACCGCTCCTGAAACATTAATGCTGCTCAGCTCTCTATCTGTGTTTGGTGGTGAGACACACCCACCACTTGGACTTTTTGGAAATCTGGAGATCATCAGACTGCTCCAGTTATTATGACTGGCATTCGCCCAGGTAATATTAATTAAACATTTTTAACCATTTTTCTTTAGTTTGAAAGGTACTTGTAAGATTTTCCCTTTATATTTTGAAGGAGAACCTGCATACAGAAATTTTCATTTCAATCTATATGAAGGAATTCAGATTATGACAATATTAAATTTTCAGGATTTTAGGTACATGTTATTCTTTTGAAATATCTAAAGTGATTCTTGATGCCTGGATATAAGTAGATATGGATTAGTCCAACAATACAGCACTAGATGCTTGCTAGATGTCTATGGTCAGAAATCTAGTTGTTTTCTCAGTCTTTGTTAAAGAATTATATGATTCAGTTGCTGTTTCTCATGGTACCAATACAAGTAAATATGTTAAATAATTTTAAACTACAGAAATAGAAGTAAATCTGTTAGTAACCCAGGAACAAGGTGGGAGAAATTCCTACCTCTCAATGCCAGGAATGAGAGTAGCCAGAGCAGAGGACAAGCTGAACATTTATCCATCGTCTGTGCTGTAATGCTGCCACACTAATTAAAAAAAATAAAATGAAACATAAGGTGAGGAGCTCTGCTTCCTGTTCTGACAGTCTTCTTGTCAAACAGAAAAACAAAATTTTTTTGATTATATTTTTTGTTTTTCAAGGGACCGGATGAAAATCACACCTGGTGTTGGCGTCGGCTGTAGTGCGATGTGGAGAAGGTGGCTGCTGGATGAAAGTTTTCACCGACTCTGCACATTGAGACGTCTTTAAATTTAGCATGGAACGAAGTTCAAAGATGCTGTTATATAAAAATTGCGCCACCATCAATCTTTCATGCTTTTTAATCGTAGTGTGGGATAGGATGGCCACTATACCCACTCTGTTTTATTAATGAGTAAGAGCAGGGCTGTCCTAGGCACTAGTGAAGAATGATATGAGATGCACTTATAATGATGAAACCATCACAAATGAATCATTCCCTTAAACTGGCGTCAAAGTTTCTTCCAAACCTGGGCCACATGCAGGCTGAAAACATGGATCAACTTTAGCTTAATTTAAAAAAAAAAAAAAAAACTTAGTCCTGCTATTTAAAAATACCGATTTTGGTCTTCCAACGTAGTTCGCAGCTGGAGTCATGCACGAATTTTCAGGCCTGATTTTGCTTGCATGTTCACTGTATCATGACAAGAATATTGTTGACATCTCTAGACTTGGGTATTATTTAAGCCCCTCGCAGGCTTTACAGAAGCCATTTTAATGAATGGGGAAGCGCTGCAGACAGCCACCCTTCCTCATGCTGCACACTATGTACCGTTACTATAGTCATACAGGGAAGCAAAGCTAACTTGGCGGAGTGGATATTTTAAACCAAAAACTTTATGAAAAGTAAGGTAGTATTTTGTTAAACCCTACCAGGAGGAAAGCAAGTAGAAATGGCCAGAAATTCCTATACAAAGTGCTCACACAGGTAAGAAGTGAGGAATGTATTAATCAAGGATGAGAACCTGTAATTGTTCAGCCTGTGAGACACTAGGGCAGTTGTTCCTGCCGACATCTACAGGTCACTGGAGGGGAATAAGCCCAGCAGCACAGAAACAAAAGGAACAGGATAACAAACATAATCTGGGCTATGCAAATGTTTAATTACTCTAATTAAAGAGTGAAGTCTAAGAATGTCAATGCATATTTCGATTTCAACCAGTGTATAAACTGTTTATCATATCCAGTTATTAATTATGGGAGATCAATATTTATTATGTCAACTATATACATATTAGTGTTATTAATTTAGCATATAATTTTGCCCGAAGTGACATACAGGTGAGGAAAGTTTATGTGATATGTATGTACACACTGAAACACCGTGAAATAACGGAGTGTTCCTGAATCTTTAATGCTTAAAAAAACAGCCTGTCTGAAAAAACTGGTTTCACACTTGAGCAAAGATGGAGCAGCTTTTCCATATGTGCTACAAACCTGTTGGTCTTATTGGCAATATAATTGTAGGTTTTTGGTAGCTTCACTTTCATTGCTAAAGATGCTCATCAATGTCTTTTTGATATTCACAATGAAGGCAGTCGCTGCATTCACTAGTGCTTTGTATTTTGGCACCACACCAAACCAGGTTTCCCAAACCAATCCTCAGTCCTCAATTCCCAGCACACTTGTAAGGTATTTACAGCTCCTGATTGCTTGGGTCAGGTGTTCTGGGAACTGGGATAAAACGAAACTGTGAACTAGTGATATGCTTACTCCGCCAGAGACAAACGAAGAGACGAAGTTTACAATTTGGTGATTTTATTTTATTCGGGTAAATTGTCTCCAAGTCGGTGAAAGATATTTGCCGGGTTAGTACAGACATTGAGCAATCAGGAATAGCAGTCAGTTGTAAATAAAGTGCAACGTTCAAACATTACCCACCCCTTTAGATAGAAAGCTACTGAATTTCAGCTTCAGAAGGCCGCTGTTTAACTCAGGTTGTTGCTGCTAAGACAGTTCTTAGGCTGAGGGGTAGAACTGTTTGGAGGCTCAAGCACCCTTTTTCTTCGGAAGGTAGTTTCTGGTGGCTACAGAACAGGCTCTACACACACATGGCATTCAGGCAGATGTTGAGCTGTCTTAACCTCACTTCCCATATTTGGTTACTGCTCCTGATTATTGCTGTGGAAATTAACTGCGTGACCAGCAATGAGCTTGTATCACAGACAAATGTCAATGAATGGCAATGGAAAGGATTGGAAGGGATGAAATATGAAAAAATGCCAAACGGCTTCCGTAACACTCCACTTGAGTACTAAAGGCATGCACAAACTCCAAGTCACCCCTATTTTAAGTTGCTTTTCTGTTCACTCACAGACACACAGTTTCTCCCTGGCAGCCGTATGCCAGCCTGAAACGTTCACAAGCAATATCTCACACTGACACAGCGCTCTGACCAAACTCTTTGGTATCAGTGTTTAGCTACATCTGGCACTGCATCCAGTAAGGTAAGTAGCAGCTAGTAACGCAGAAATAGACAAAAACAGTCACTTGTCTTTCGGGGGACAGGGTATAGGGGATAACAAAAGTGGTAAAAACTAGCTGCATACCCTTACACAAGCTACAGCTCCACTATCGTAATCAGTGAACAGAATGAGAAACTAAACAACCACGTCCATGAGTAGAAAAAAGTATCATGCAAACATGTATACAAGTATCACCTTACCTACATTCCAATATAGAAGTAATAAACAGCTAAACTAACAACTTGGTCACTTAATTTTTTTGAAGGCTAAATACCTAATATTGTATCAATGAAAGCTAAAAAACTAAGCATGACACTCAGTAAAGAGCTAATGATATCACTTCAGCTTTGCCTCACTGTAAAAAAAACAAAGTCATTAACACCATCTAACAGTTACCACGGCCGATTACGCTTTACTACCCTACCTTCTTATTTAAAATGCAAAACAACAAAAGATCAGCCAACAGACACACTATGAATTTCTTAATAAGACTATAGCATCCACCAGTTCCGTCTCGAATTCGTACAGCATCGCGGTGTGTATCTCTACATAAGCAGTGACGTATACTTCCAAGTAGACTGAAATAAAGGAGTAACAAATAATAAGTTACAGTGACCGATTCCACAACGACGACTCACATTTGCTAATATTTTTATTACATTGCACTTTGAGACCGTGAAAAGGTGTCTGTTGTGCCCTCCCTAAACCCCAAGCATTGAACAGCCAGCACAAACCGGCAAACTTGCCCCAGACTGAATCAGAATGAAGAAGAGAGCATTAATGACGTGCAGTGGAAACATGGAGCGTTTATCTGCAAGCCCTTTGTCACAAATACAAAACAGTCGCACGGCTCGGCGGCAGCAGAATCATGACTCCTGGAAAGGCGATTGTGAGTCCTGTGATTGTCTAACTGGACAGACTCTTTACAGTGGCAGGCTGAACGACAAAAGCGTCTTAAAACAGCAGGAGCACTTCAAGCGAAGCATCACTAGTCAAACAACATGGGCGGTATTTTCTTTATAAATGTATAAACAGGTGTGCTGTTGTTATTAAACTGAAGCATAGAGGATTATGTACAGTCTGGATTGTACAGGTGGATGGAGAGATCTGTATAGTATCGGGAGAGGGTGGAGATGATGTCGCTTAATTTACATCAGCTAGATGTAAAATGAGGGCGCTGGACTGGGTACGGTCTATTTTTCAATCCTGTGGAGTCTCTGCATTTGGGTGTTGGAGTAACGTCTCCTGGGCTGAAAGGGAGAAGACAACATGGTAACTGTTACCACCGGTGCAAGCTTCTCCATCCTGCCCATGCTTGTTTGGGTTTAATCGTATAGAACATTTTAATAGTAAGTAAGCAAATAAAATGTATTTATGAAGCACCTTTCACAGACAAGAGGTCACGTAGTGCTGTACACTAAAGCACTTAAAAATGCCATCAAAATAAAACACAACAATGAAAAAAATACATTAACAAGAACACTACAGTAGTAATAGTAACACTAGTAATAGTGTCAATAAACACAACGGAATACAAGCAGAGGGCTACTCAGCTCTATTCAAACAGCTGCGTGGACAAAAAAGTCTTTAGTTGCTTTTTAAAGGAGTCAAATGACCCAGCAGAGCAACGTTCCAAAGCCTCAACTGATATAAAATCATAAAGAAAGGGCAATATAAGAATAGAAAAGTACCTCTTTTGGGGGGTGGGAAGAAAATTGGAGGAAAACTAAGGTGCCTTAAATATGGAAATTGAACTGAATATTACTTTAACAATAAAACTGTTACCTTGGGGCTCCTGGGACACCACGGCTTCAGGGTTCTCTGCTTTCATCACTTCTGCATTCAGGCTCTCTGCATTGGAGCGGAAGTGAACACCACTGAAACAGCTCCATGGTAACCACTATCAGCAATTTTGTTTCATATTCCTGGGTTAGTATTTAATCATTTTGTAAGGAAAATGTGATGCCTCGGGTCTTACGTTGTATACTGAAACAAAGTTTCTTCTTCTGATAGCTGATGTAGCTGGTCACTGCACCAATCAATGCCATACCAACTGCACTGGCAATGCCTGCAATGGTGCCTGTCTCTGCCAAAGTATCTGCCGAAAATTACATGGAAGGGACTTGAAAGGTTAGAACCATCTGCCATTGATGTAATGACATGATTATTTTACAGTCACTTTATCCTGCTATCCAAGTTCGATAAGAGTCAAATAGTTTCTGCTGAATGATCTATAAACCATCTGTTTATTAGAAATGCATTAATAACAGATATTCAGAGCATCAGTGCTACTTGATGCCAGAGAAATACAGCCATCCATTCTTTCAGCACACAGAATATTTAGGTTTTTTGTCCACTTTGACTTACCATAGTTTTTATCTGGGTCTTCTCTTCCTCCTTAAACACAATAAATGTCTTACTGAATTGGTTAAAATGCCTGAAATGTTTTTAAAACAGAGTTTCTGCTAAACTGTATAAGATTCAATAATAATGGTCATTGTCTGCATACGCAATAACCCAATATTTTCAACTGAGGTTCTTCTTACCTTTGCCCTTGTCAGGGGTATAGTCAGTAAGGTCTGAAAGGTCGCTGTCCGAGAACTGACCATTTACTGGAGGAAGAGGCAGGAGGTCATTAAGCATGTCACGCAACATATGCTCAGTCTTACAGAACGCCCCCCCCCCCATCACAGCCAATATCCCCAAGGGAAAGAAGAAGAGACAGATATGAAGGACAGCAACTCAGCCAAGCTGGTGGCAAACTCAGAAAGGATGCAACGTAGACACCAAAGATCATAATGCAGCTGAGAAACCAGGGCACTGGGTGGAGGTTATATGCTAGTGTGGTCACATGGCAACTGTTGGTATATTTGTCATGTCCTAATATACGGACACCCTGCTATGTATATGGTGGGTACAGTGGGAGTGGAAACAGAACCAGACGAGCTGGGAAATCTGGTCTGCTTGCCTGTTACCGGACCGGCATTGTCAGACAGATTCCTTGTTCCTAAGGCCTCAGCTGTTGTTGGGACTTCTGTCACCCCTGCCCCCCATGGAAGCTGATAGACACACAGCATGCCCTCCGAGTTAGTTAGTCCTTAATTAGTCATGTGATCGACCATCAGGGCCAGTTCATTACACTGCGCGTTGGCACAGCCCATCAAACTAAAGACAGAACAGAGTCTGTCAGTAAAATACATAACACACCCTAAAAGCACCCTGAAAATGTATTGTTTGGAATTATTGTCTGTACTATTAGAGTAATTCACCAAAATTCCTGGGGAAGAATTTTTTATATTAAAATAAACAGAAAAAATAATGGTTTAATGATATTAGTACTGAAAACATTAATATAAAATATTGAAATGAGAGAAAATAAGTCTAAAATATATAATTTCTACATTTTCAATAGCATGGCACTAAACATCCATATAGTCCTTATCTCATGCTATGCTATTGCCACCAACCCTCAGCAAGGAGGTTCTCACATGTTCCTCAGCTGTGATGCATGCATGTACCTGGAGCACCAGTGCTTTGGTTGGGGAGACCGGCTCTGTGCCCTAGTATGTGGCAGCTACATCCGGATCTCAGTGATGTTCTCTAAAGCTGTGTTCAAGCTGCCTATACATACTCACCTCCTTGCTTTTTTCTGCCATCCTCCTTGATGTCATTCCTGGGATCCATAGCATCATTCAGATCCAGTTCACCTGAGGCAAGGGGAAGCAGGGAGTTATACAAGACCACTGGAGGCAGTTAACAGCAGATAATGTGGTGAGATCATCCCTAGAGGACGTTAAAGGTAATAGTTATCTCCTTTTAACAATAAGTATAGATTCCATATACGGTTTATCTTAAATGATAAAATCAGAGGTGTCTGGGGAAAAGCTAGGCTAAAGTTAACATCTTAATGAATGCACCTTCACAGTAAGCTTTTAAGGTCCTTCTCCTTGCCTTGAGTGAAGCATATAGGTGATAATCGCTAATACTCAAAATTAGCTTTGGAATCCATCCAGTCCATTGTTTTTTCAGAAATTAGCAGAAACAAATGCCATCATGTTGAATACAAGAAATCATGGTTTACGCACTAATTTTATTGTTCTGATAGGAATTGGAATGGCTTCTCTGCATAAATTTGCTGATTAGGGACCTCGATTTGTGGGAACTAGCTGGCAATGGAGGTTATATAACAAGAGTGCTAGACAAATAGTGCAACTTAGTTGAAGTGCCATTACTTCAACATGAGGCCTTTCTGGATTACGTTGATCTGTTCTGTTTGAATGCTGGAATGCTAGCTTGTTACGAGTACCTTAAAAATATCCGTGCTCCCCTAAATATCTTCTTATGAGTTGCTTCTAGGAAGTGGTACTATTACCCCCATGTCCATATATTAAAGTATATTCCTGTTAGTAATACTAGTGTCTGGAATCTGTTAATTAAAAAAATATATATATTACATACTAACACCTCCCCCATTACATCTCTTCCTGGAAGAGTTTTCTACTGACTAGTGATTTACACCTCACAGTGAAATCTTCCTCCGCATCCAATATATTGAGTTGCTGAGGTTGCAAATTCTTCATAATACAGCTAAAGGTGTAGGCGACTGAATTCAAAAGTTGATTGACCACATGAGAGTCACCTGACTGACTCGGGAATGGCAAAAAAAGCAAAACAGAAAGCACTGCAGAACTGTATCCTAAACCAGCAGGTTTTGTTTGGCATTGACTGAAAATCCTTGATTGAAGGTAATCTACTTTTGGAAAGGAATTCCCAGTCATTAACCTGCTAATTTTTGGTAGTGGTTTAATATATGCCCTTAACCACATGGTGCTTCTGATTTGTTTGATTTTTTTCCCATTGGGCAAAAAAAATAATTCAAAGCCTCGATTCTCACTGTACTAGTTTTCAGTTCTGATGTTCTTCTGGATCTAAAATGGGTCAAAATGTTAGCCAAGAGATTAAATTTAAATTTGGGTAATAACTGCATTTACACTTCTGTTACAGTACAATTAACATTTATAACGCTTTTCTACTGCTACCATGAACCGAGCCGTACCCGAGCCGTACCTCGAAGAGACAGGTTTCCATTGTAAAGCATGTGAGCCGTACCTGTGCCAGAACCGCGCTGATATGGCCCTGCTTACTAGCAGGGCCGAAAGCGTAACTAAACCGAACTGGTTGCGTCACCACCATCTGATTGATAAAATCGTACAGAGATCCCAGTGATCTGTGTCAATTTGCATGGATTAACTTAGAACATGAAAATTTTACTTAAAAAAGTACTAGATATCAACTGAATGAAATGGAATCGTGATGCAAATTTACTCAAGCTAATGCTAATTTCGCTAGTGTTTGATGCTAAAATAAGATGATAATTCTCACAGATGTGCTAGCTGAGATTAGCACACAGTAAATCATGATGTACACTGTGTGAACAGCAAATAAGCATTTCTTTGGTTTTGCGTCACTATCGCTCTCCAAACCCAACAACGCCTTCACCAAACCGACTCTTCTGCAGTGGAAAATCAAAGCGATCTAGAACTGCACTGTAACTAGTGTGTCTTCGCAGTATGGCTTGGGTAAGGCCTGGTTCCTGTATGCTAGTGGAAAAGTGTCAATAGACAGATGAGTTGTTTTCAAACATGGTTTAATCATGATGAACGGTGGGAAATGAGACAGGACACACAGTTCCTGTAGCCACACCAGTCACTTTTAAGAGATGGGGAGTAGCACAGTGTCTGGAGAATGGATCAGTAGCTGTCTTTGTGTAAAAACATTGTTGACCGTGGGACTAAGGAATGATGTCATATAGGCTCTGTCTTCCGAATGAGTAAAGGCTTCGAGGTCTCTCTTGAAAAATGCCTCATGTTAAACATCTAAACATGCATAGAAAATCATCTTAACAATGCAACATATACTATCCCAGCATGAGATACTGGACATGTGTAGTTAAGGACAGAGCTGGAAAATATATTGGTGTTCCTTTGGCTTAGTGACAGAGCATCATGTATGACATTCCACCATTTTATGGAAAAAAAGTAGCCGGTGTTGTCCTCCAATTTTTCGTTAAGCTATCAGTGCATTGGGGATGCATCCCTTTTGATATAGTTGATGTGGAAATTTCCAAGTATCTATCACACAGTCAAATATAAAATCTGACTGTCACCGGCAATAATACATTAAGCAATCCTATGAAAATGAATATTAGCTTAAAATGATGCAATACGCAGGTTCAGAAAATGAGCTGGTAGGACTGACAGCGGAACTGCCAATGTGGTCTCAACAGAACAAGAGCTGAAGTGGGTTGGTGACACTAACGTTACACACCAACAGACACATAGATGACAGGCGATCCACACAGGAATGGAACTGAGGCATTACCGACCCGGTTGGTGCCTGGGAGGTGGGGGTGTGGATCTGGGCGCCTTGGTGGTTGTACGAGGCAGCAGGCCTGGCCGGATTGTAGGTGCAAAGTAGTCGCTCTGGCTGAGATCTGTTAGTGACTGCTGATTAGTCAGTGACATCTGTTGGTTTTACATTTTGGTTAGGTAAGTTAGCTGTAGGGCATTTCAGCAGAGTTGGGAGGGGATTGATATGTGCATGGACTGCTGAAAATCCATATTATGGCTAGACCCTAGAGCTTCTTGTGTATGTTTGGTCAGCAAGTCATAATCATAATAATAAGTTCTATTTATATAGCGCCTTTCACAATCCCAAGGTCACTTTACACAAAAATAAAATATATATATATATATATAGTTTTAAAAAATCATATTAAAAGTAGTACAATCAAATTACACTTGCCTCGATCCGAAAGGCAACACCTTGTCTAATATTATGTGGAAGAATTATAGAGAAATTCAAAACTGTAAACAGCTGATAAAAGCATGGACCACGGAACCGAGTGGGCCGCTGGAACCTCTGCCCAGGTAACCTTAAGAAAGCAGTGACGAACAAACACACCAAATATCAACATGCATTGCGAGGCTGAGCTGTCTTTGAAATTTCTGGGGAAAAAAAAAATGAAAGGGCAGAAGGTTGTATCTGAGTTTTTTAAAAACAAATAGACAAATGGACATGTCCCCCACCCCCCCATTCAGATATGTTCAAGGCCATGCAGTTAGCTGGGGTCTTATGTTGTGCCTGAATGCCCATCCAGAATAAACATAGCAAATAGGCCTCCTCAAAGGCAGTCTTGAAGTAGTTGCTGATTAGCCTGTTCTCTATAAAAGCAAGGGTATTCTTTCCATCTGGCCATCTGGGGACCTTGTTAACTGTTGTTTAAGCATCTGGGGACCTTGTTAACTGTTAACTGTTCTTACCTGGATTAGGTTTTGGTTTGTATGGGACTTTAGTTGTTGTGGTGAGCTTTTCTGTCGGTTTAGCTGTTAAGAAATCCAAATCTATAAAGAAAGAGTACCGTTTCACTGAGTGTTTGCAAGCATACATAAACAAGGGTAACTGAATCTCTTTAACGATTGTCATTTACCTATTTTACCACCTCCTGCTGGTGGCTTAGGTTTGGGAGCCGCTAAAAGAAAGGAAAAATAACAATTAAATAAATTTCTACGTATTTTCATTGACTTGCAGTTATGAGGTTCCAGGGTATCCGTTTGGTTTTAGTGCAAAAGTGCCTGCATTGTTTAATTTCTTAGGGGAAACGGCATGGGATGCATCAGTCAGTGTGTCACATACGTGCTTTTGTGGCATCAAGGGCATCTTCCAGATTCAGGTCCTGGCTCAAGACTGCAGTGAGAGAGCAAAGGCAGTTGATTAGATTGTCACTCAGAAAGGGAAAGAAGTAGGGGTGTAACGACTGTGCTTTCATTTATTTCTTGCCCCATCAGTCTTTCCATGCCCTGTCCTCCATTTCTTGCCTGCCCCAGACAGAGTTTCTGGGGTAGGGACCAATTCACAAAGTCTGTATGTCTATGTTACCGTAAAACCCTAGATACAACGATCGTAGTTGGGATTCTCACTCAACCCCCTTGGTTCTACCATTTGTAGGTCATCTCCAGCATTAATGAAGCTGTTATGAAACATTAGGTGCTCCACTAGAGACAGGGCAGCCTCAAAACATCTTGTCATGTGACTTTCTTTCTTTCATCATCTTCTGCTCAACTGGACCATTAGTAGTTAATGACGGTTAACCATTTCTTGAATCAAGTGACATCTTCGCTTCATGAAGCAAATCAGTATCCCGTTGTGTTTGAGGAATGTGTTATAGGTATATCAATGACCTGTAACTTTGTTTGACTCTGTGGTCACAGTGTTTTACCTGAACCAAGCTGGGTACCTGGATACTTCATGAAGTGATTCAGTTAAGGTCCAGATTGTGTAGAACAGTATTTCTTTTTAGCATCTGAACCAGAGCTTTTTTGGTAAAGTCCAACCCCTTAGCTAGTAGAACATTTACTGTCTTGGATCTGTTTGGGTTTTGGAAATATGTAATTCTGAAGTTATTTTTAAAGCAGTTCATTTAATGGCAATAAGGTTTCAACAGGCCAATATGATCATAAACTGAAGACTTCAAAGCTCTGTCGGCCATTTTATGAAATACAGGCCACCTTGAAAGCCCACCAAGTGTCCTGCTGCAACTTTGAAATACATAATCCAGTATTTTAGGCAGTACAATGCTGATTTCTGCCTTTGGTATATTTCAGAATCAAGAAAAATGACGGACATCTTATCAGTAAGTGGGGTGCACATCTTTGCCACTAAAAGCGATGAGTTGGCAAGGAAGGGACAGCGTCAGACTTCACACTTAGCACACTTAAATGATTTATTTTTGGGTTAGTCCAACGCATAGCCCATTCGGCAGGTGAGTTTACTGGTGTGTACAAGGCTGCATGATGCTGATATAATCATACTGCAAAACCAGATCATGCATTATGTACATGACTATATTATTACATATCAACTCAGAATTGAAGCAGTTTATGTTGACAGGCATTTTCTTGCCTGAAAAACTCTAAATATTTACATTCCATTTGATTCTCAACACTATGACCAGGATAAGCAATTGGAAAATACATGGATAGATTTTCTGCATATTTTTCACGCAGATTTTCAAAATAAATTTTTTTAAATTAATCTGTACATTTTACTATATTTAGTTATAATTACCACATAACTAAAAAATGTAATATTACTCTGCAGTTACTGACAAGAAAAACATAAAATAAATAAAGGCATATATGTCTTCTGTAGCTCTAGGTGGGTGTGTCTTGTAGACATGTGTGTGTCTTGTGGCTCCGGTTACTGGTTCTGCTTCAAAGAATATTCCCCTACTACTGGAATATTAATGTTGCTCATATCTGACCTTTGTGTTGGGAGACACCCACTGCCTGTCATAGCCTTGTGGTATATGTTTGTCTTTTGAAAAATTTGCCTAAAACCAGCATCATTCTGCTCAGGTCATTATCACTGCCAGTCATAATGTAACATACAACAACTTCATACCTATTCCGGCCTACTACTGTACTGATCAGCAAAAGGTCTGCTGAACTGTAGCAGTCTGCTTTAACTTTGTTACATATGATTTCCACATTGTGGGTGGAAATGACTGGAATTCACATAAGTCTGATATTACTGCGATTAAAATATTATAGACCAAAATAAAATCCCTCTGTAGCTCTGTAACTCGATTAATGCTGCATCAGAGTTCATAAGAGGTATATGACCATTTTTTAAAAATTAATATCGATAACTGTATATTGAAAGCCTATGGTAGCACAGGGCGAGTAGCCAAGTAATCTGCACCTTGCGTCCACTACCAAAAACTGGATGAGCTAATACCAATGCACATGTCTGTTTTTAAATGTACCACCCTTTGTCAGACCAAATACAATACGCAGCCAATCTATACTGCTATCCATGTTTTCAATCAGCTGATTTTAGCTATTGGATGACGTCCATCGAGCTAACCTGAGATATCTTACAGTATATTTTTTATCGTATATATAGCTACACTACCGGCATCACTGGCATCACTGTCAATACCGCATTATGCTAAACCGAATGAGCTTGCAGAGTTCCAAAACAAAAAATATATAGTTTTATATACATATACGTTGTTATTTCAGTTAGCTAAAGTAATTTCATATTTCATATTTCAGATTCCTACCTCTTAAAGCCAGAAGAGAAAACAGCCAAAGGTGAGGCCACGCTGAAATATTTCTCATTGTTGACAATCTGAACCCGACATACATTTCCGATTTAACGCAAAACAAAGCTGTATTATTCTAATACTATTTTCTGTAAACAGCTAAATTTGTACTAAATTAAGAAGGCAGTGCGATACAACCACTCAATGACTGATGTGAACAAATCGACCCACGGTCCAAGAAAGACACCGCTACACCGGCTTTCCCTCACAGCGACTTGGGCGTGTCCTCCGTCTCGGCGAGCATTGACATCGCCCTGTGACTGCAGCGTCTTTGTTTTCGCAACATCCAAGCCTGCAGACCGCTTTAATAAAGGTTCCAGGGATTATATGTCCAAATTATGTCAAAGTAATAAACTTTAACCTTACAACTGTATCTTTGTAAGGATAGTGGTTGTATACACACTGTTTTATTAATGAGCCTGTATGTCACTGCCTTTGGTACCAGGATCTAACGACACATGAGTTGGCCTGACAATGATGAAACATTACGATATGCATTTGCATTATAAAACTGCCCACAGAGACTTGGGTGTTTTTTAGTGAGGGACATTCGCTTCTGTTCTACCATAAAGTGCATTGCCACATTTTGACAAAGGAGATGTTGAACAATATTGCGTTTTTTAATTAAAAAATAAAAAACACTGTTTTTTTTCCAACGGCTAATGTATTCACACTGTCATCTAATTTATTGAAATTAGCAAACAAGCGAAAATGTTTGTAAAAAAAGTGAAGACCGAATTATAGGTAGGCTGCTACTATTTCATTTTCTGATGCATAGTGGTAGGCTTCCGGGACGTCGCTTCAGCCCACCTAAAATGTTTCTTGCCCCCCCCCCCCAAATAAATGTCTATTTATTGGCTTAAGTCAATAATAGCTTTTTATTTTATGTCTAAGTTTACCATCCCCCCAGTAAAGACTCAGCCCCCCTATCCATTTATCTCTAACTAAACCTCTGGTAGACCTACTAATGAAGCCTAGAAAATAATTAAGGGTACAGAACTGATATTTGGGTTTAAAATGCCTTGTATTTCATTGTTAGCTGTTTGATACAGAAGGACGGGGCTATATCTCACTGATATTCTTATATGGTGTTACGTCATGTGCTTAAAAAAATATCAGTTTGTGGGCCTGATGATTCAATTTCAGTTTTTCTGAACAGAGAAGAGATAAACTGGAGACCTGATCAAGGACATTATACTATACAGAAATAGAAGGATTATACTAATCAAATGTTCAATTTAAACAAATTTCTAAAGCCATAAAATTCATACAAAATTTTAAAATCGAGGCATTATGTGTATGTGAATTTCACCTAGAGTTAGAGTTATGTTATAAAGCAATGAAACCTTAACAGTAACATTTTGCATTCCAGAATTTGAAACTAGGGTCTTATTGTAAGATTCGGGTATTGAAATAAAGCAAAGAACAATTAGGATTAGTCTATAGGTGGATATAGCCCTTCCCTCATGATTTAGATACATTGACTGTAGGTCTATAGGGTGACAACATATTTTATATCTGTTTTTTTCAGTACAGGGTTACAGTGAGCTTGGAGAATCAAGTTTTGATATGAGACATGTAATTATTTGACCATTAAAACATCTGGATCAGCCAGATTGATCAAGTTTGGGTTCTGGACTTGATATCTGAGAATATAGCTTTTTGTTTTAGATTTTATTTATTTTTAAGTTTCAATTGGATGCATCTGATGCAAGAAATCCATCAGTATGTTGTATAGCAGTGGCATGTTTTTACATTTTCCCTAAAGTAAACTAATCAAATTACAGAACGTATTTTACACAAATGCACTATAGTTAGTCAAAAATTGTAAAAGTTGGTCTTTTTCTTTTAGACTATAGGAATGCTTACATATGCTTACATACAGGGACACCTAGGGTTATCTTGCTGAAATGCAGCCTGTGAGATACAAAAATGTACAGCTTTCAAAGATTCTCTGTCCTCCTCCGTTTCTATATACATTTATCTTTTTTGATTGTATTAAAAAATACTTAAAATATATTGTTCCAGAGAGTCTGCGATGAGTTGGCGCCCCATCATGGGTTGTTCCCTGCCTTGCGCCCATAGTCTCCCGGGATAGGCTTCCAACCCCCGGCGACCCTGAATACGATAAACAAGTACAGAAAATGAATGGATGGATGGATGATGTACCATCAGCTCACGTTGCTGTCCCTCATCATTGTATGCTGTAAATATATTTTTGCTAAGAGCTATTTCTGAAAAGGATCTTGCAATATAATAATTTTCTCAACATCCCCCAAGTGCAAAGGATTTGTAGGCCTACTTTTCATTTTTAACCTTACAATAAGAGGGGATGTCTATGGCATGACACCTTAAGATATCTATAGATATAGATGTATAATAGATTATAATCTGTATTGAATATAAAAGTAGAAAAACCCACCACTGACTCAGACCAGACGAAGCCCATGTATGAGCTCCCTTGCCGACGCCCCCTATCCACGACAAAGTGAAATTGGCTGGCTAAGTAGGCGCCCCCTCAGAAGTGTTGCTTAATGGGTTGATTGGCTCTGCATTCATTGATAATACATTATTCTAAGCACAATGCATATGTCTGACGAGGGATGGTCGTCTTGTCCATACACGGACAAATGAAACGTGCCCATGATTAGACTCGTACGTGTCTGTGATGGAAAAAAAAGCTATGTAGGCCTCGGTTTTAAATACCGTGTCCGTAGTGGAAAATATATTTCGATCACAATGTCCCTCAGAGTTGCCGTGGTGTTGACCCCTATCCGCGGAATATTTTTTTTTAGCAGATGACTTGAGTTTGCGGACTGCTGCGTCCCGCATTCCCTCTTGTATGATGTATAACTGTCAACGTGCCAGGACTCTCCATGTGAGTGCTCGTGGGTCTTTAAACTTTTGTTTATATTGTAGCAAGAAGAACTTAAGCGATTCTTTTGAAACGGGAGGGGGGGAGACACTGCCCACGGCCTTGACCAATGGTTACTGAGATCTCATGAATATGTAAGTTTAAAAGGCCAATCCGAACTTGTGGAGGTTGTTTTAAACCAGGGAAGCCGCTAGCCAATCAGGCCGGTCTCGTATTGAGCTAGCGCGAGGCTGAGTACGCGGCTTTTAAAGAGGGGAGAAACCAGACCGAGGGACTGCATATTGGCATCAGTACAGGTAGGCGCTACGGTACTGGGATTTGTTTTTAATTATTGTCTGAGGGGAAAATGTATGCCCTAAGAATGTTACATGCGTAACTGTGCGTTATGGTATTTAATGTTTTTTTGTGAATTCAGTCAAATTTATTTTAATTTCAAAATACCTAAATATGTAAGAAAATATTTTACCCGTATGTGCTTTATTTTTTCTTTAGTATTGTGGAATAAATTTAAATACCTTAATAGTCAGTTTAATATGGCTAAAATGTTTACAAATTATTTATTGTTCGTGCCGATGTATGACATAAATATTTAAATGCTCATTTATTTTCTCTGTACAATTTTATTCAGTGTACATGGAAAAAGTTATTAAACTGTATTTTGGGGCTTGTATTTCTTACACGCATCGCTGCTGTGTGTAACAGAATATGGCTGGCTATGGGCACGGTATGAGCAAGATAGTCATTTAATAGTTACTGTTATCGGTGACATCTTGAGTACTTCTATAATTTGTTCCGGGAATTCATTATTTTTACATTAAACATTTTGGTCTGATGAAGATATCTTAGATTTCCGTCCTCAATGACAATTTTTCTTCATTATAGTCAAATGGTTGCTAGCACTATATTAAAATGGCTGGTGATTTAAACCATTGACAAGGAGCTGTTCGAACGCGCATTTCGGGTCTTCCTTTAGAAAAAGAAAACAAGTTTTGTCTTATTTGACAAAAGATGTTATTTTACGAGAGAGGAAAAAATTTCACATTTATACATATCCGACAGTTATTTTCTGCGTTTTCTCTTTACTTGCAACTTATTCATTTTATCGGAAATGATTTTGTATTAGAAATGGCTGGCGCGTTGCCTTTGTTACAGACGGCAATGCACCAAGCGACAGTCCGAGGTATAACTTTGAAAAAACAGTTAAATTGTCTTAGTGCTTTTTGACATCGAGATAAATATTTTCTTAATTTATAGAACTGTATCCATTTTAACTTACCGTCATTTTTTATGTCATTGTGTGTAAAATATTTGCTTAAACAGTCTTTGTAATCCGAAGGGGGTGTGTATCGCTTTGTTACTTAGCTAGGCTAAGCCTCCCCTTCGCAGGCTTTACAGAAGCCATTTTAATGAATGGGGAAGCGCTGCAGACAGCCACCCTTCCTCATGCTGCACACTATGTACCGTTACTATAGTCATACGGGGAAGCAAAGCTAACTTGGCGGAGTGGATATTTTAAACCAAAAACTTTTTGTTTTGCAAAAATAAGAATAAGACGTGAAAAAATGTTAAAAATAACGGTATGTTTCTTTCATGAGAAGGCATTTCACAAAATGGAAGATGAATGATTCGTGTTGATGACCTTTCAATTTTTTTTATTGGAAGGATACGACTACCGTGTGATCTCTCTGTTCCAGCCGACTAGTACTGTATTAGCGGAACTGCGGTGTTAAAATAGCCCGGCAAGCGGTTCGTAGTAAAGAATATATAAAAAACTAATAAATCTTGGGCGGGGGCGATAAGGAAATATGGCGGGGGTACCTAATATATTAACCTCTTAATCAGCTTTTATGTGAGGAAACGTGTTAAAATTTGATTGAAATATTTTTTTTTTGAAAACGTATCTTAAATTTAGTCCTATTATTTTTGTATATACCGATTGTACAGGTATTCCTTCCCATTTTTTAAAAATTTCACATATTTCTTTTTGCATTAATGCTATAGAAAACATCTTGATGAAAGAATTGTTAGTAATTCATTTTCCAGTGTAACCCGATAAGAAAGATAAACACAGAGCAACTTAATATGAAAAAGTAGTGCATATGCAAAATTTACTTAATTTATTTGAAGCAATGATTCCAGGGCTTGGTTCCCCCTTTCAGACTGAATGAAAGCTGAATTTATAAATGAGAATTATCACTTTTCTTAATTACATTCTGACAAACTGAAGTCTTTTCTTACATGTTTGCTGTAATGAAAGTGCTATTAAAGATGTGTCCCATACTTGTACAGGGTTGTTACAAATAGAATTTTACCATTTTATGATTTGTTTTGTCTAATTATGATGTTTGTTTTTAATGAGCTACAGTGAATACACAAGGAACAAGGTCCCAAAGTGTTGAAAATGGCCAAAGGTGACCCAAAGAAGCCCAAGGGCAAGATGTCTGCTTACGCCTACTTTGTCCAGACCTGCCGCGAAGAACACAAGAAGAAAAGCCCAGAAATCCCGGTCAACTTTGCAGAGTTCTCCAAGAAGTGCTCTGGCAGGTGGAAGGTGAGACTTGGCTTGACGTTGTTCCTCATTAACTTTCCTCATTTGGTTGTCTAGCCAGCTTGTTTATCCAGAATAGCATGAATTTCATTCATTAAATTGGTTGCCTGAATGTTTAGTTTACCTATATAAATACCTAATTAATTACTGATATGGTTTAGGTTAAGTACCTTACAGTTATGTGCACCTGTAGGATACTTCTGTTTATGAACTGGTGGCCATTTGTCCAGTAAAAGGATGTGCCTTGTAAAGCTCAGTTAATTTATATGCATTTTCAATTAAAACAAATGACATTCACCCGGCTGTTATATACTACAGACCATGTCCGAGAAAGAGAAGTCCAAATTTGAGGACATGGCCAAGCAAGACAAGATACGCTATGACCAAGAGATGATGAGCTACATGCCTGGAAAGAAGAGCAAGAAGAAAGACCCCAATGCCCCAAAAAGACCACCGTATGTCGTACACATCAAAAATCTGGGGCTGTGAAATGGCAACATATGAGTTACCTGAACTAGTATCGTAAATGAAAGTTTTGGGCAGAGCAATGCAATTAACTCGCTTTTGTGTTTTGCATAGATCCGGCTTCTTCTTATTCTGCTCTGAGCACCGGCCCAAGATCAAGGCCCAGAACCCCAGTTTGGGCATAGGGGACGTGGCCAAGCGGCTGGGGGAGATGTGGAACAATCTGACAGATGCCACTAAGCAGCCGTATCTCATGAAGGCCAACAAGCTTAAAGACAAATATAAACAGGTGCTTTCCACGGCCACTGGTCATGTACCTGTTGAAATAATTTCCCCTCAAAGAGATCTCCTGGTATGGTAATCTTAATGCTCTCTTTCTCTTAGGGTATATAATCAGTGCATGTAATCATTTTAAGCCTGTCACCCTGACCAGGATAAGCCATAAAACACTTTCTAATCACTTATCCTGATCAACACCAAAGAGGAATCTGGAGCCTATCCTTGACAGAATAGGGAACAAGATAGGGATACATCCTGAATGGGATGCCAGTCCATCACCAGGCACATGCAAATGTGCGTAGTCATACATACAATATGGGCAATTTAGAGACATTAATTAGGCTAAGTGCATATATTTGGACTGTGGAAGGAAATCTGCAGAAACCCAAGTGACATGGTGAGAACATTCAAACTTCACACATATACACAGGGGTCCTGATTCTTCAACACAAAAACAATATTCTTACACTCATAAGTTTGGCAGTAGTTTCACATATATCGACTTGTGTTTGATATTGTCTGTGTCTGTATGAAGCTCTACAAGTTTACTGGTTGCATTTAGAGTTGTCTGAGGAATTGGATTTAGTCCCCAGAGAGCCCCTGAAATAACTGAGAGGTATTTACAGGGAATTCCTCCTTCCATTCTTCTTTTCCCTCAGGAGATTTTATTTTTCACTGTTTTTATCAAAACGGGGCCATTACATAACCACCTCTATACCAGCTCCTTCTCAGAATGCACAGAAAGCTATTTGATGCTTAACATATTCTTGCTGTTCAACTAGAATAATGCTATAGTGAACCCATCATTCATTCGGGTGGGAAGTCTCAGTCAGGGGTCCCTTTGGCCAGCAGGTGGCATGGCTCTGGTGTTGAATGTTACCTGTTTGAGAGTTGGTTCTCTGTGCTACAGACCTTATACATCAAGGATTATAATTCAGCCGCAGAGTCTTACTGCTTGCTTTTTCTCCGGCAGGATGTGGCTGATTATAAATCTAAGGGCAAAGTTGTTGGTATGGGAGCACTCCCTAAGCCAGCAATGAAGAAGTCTATGGATGATGAGGATGACGAGGAGGATGAGGAAGACGAAGAGGAGGAAGATGAGGAGGAGGAAGAGGAGGAAGACGACGAATAAGCTTGTTTATAAACATCGCTTTTTTTTTTTGGTTAAATTGTAGTAGGGTGAGGAAAACTCCAGCAGTGCAGATGTATATCCCTGTTCTTCCTCTTCCTGTCAATTCCACATGGTCCCTGTGTGCTGTGGTCTAAGGATGAAACAGTGATGCCACGGTGTGGGATGAACCTCTTCATCTTCCCACCCTCCCCTTTGTGTATGTCTGTTGGTGTGCATGGGCGCGTGTGAGATCGCGGTTCTGTGTCTGTTTTCCCATCACTGTGCCGTCTTCCCGAATGCCGCGGCTCTATGACAGGAAGCATTTAAGCAAGTGGTAGCATTGTGGTATTAATATTTTTTATTTTTTCTTTCTAAAAGAAAAAAACAAGTGTAAGCTGGTGTGTAACTGTATATGATTAACTTAGACTTATTTTATATTCTTACAGATGTAAAATTGCACAATGTTGTTAGGTAGGTATGTGTATGCAGTGCTGCAGTATTTCAGTCTTATTCAGCTTGGCTTTTGACCTGTCCTAGGGCTGAAGCCATACCAGTATCAACTATAATGGCAAAGCTTTGGCAAATCCGTGTGGTAATATTTGTTTGTGTCCCTGGCTCTCTCAACATAATGCACTGCTCATATTGCAAGAACGTGTGTGTGTGTGAGAGACTGTATGTGAGAGTGTGTGTGTGTGTGTGTGTGTGTGAGAGACTGTGGGAGTTTGTCTTTTTTTTTTTTTTTTCTTTTTTGACTAAGTGCATTTTAAAATTTTACCTGATGCTTAATGCCAAACGGCAAGAATGCAGCTGGTGATAAATTTGTATTTGTTGTATTGTCTTTGCACCTAAGATTTTTTTTTTTTTTTGTGTGTGTTTAGTATGCTGTAGCATTTAAAGGTACATTTTTACCCCCTTTTTTAACTGAAGGCCATTCCGTTCAGTTGTCTTGGGTTAATGTTATGGATTTGTCGGCCTGTTAAGAAATTTAGCGTGTTGGAACCCCTCAGGTGCTGATTCAGATCTTTTTTTGTTGGGAAAGTAATCTCTTCCACAGCCCATGGGTGTTAATTCTGGGGGAAATGCATAATGCGTATTAACATTCTTCATATTCCTATGCACACACTTTGAACTGATGCACAGTGGTCTGGGACACGGTCCATACTGGTTATAGTTGAGTACACACAATGTACAGTTTAAGCTGATCTTAAGAACGACAAAATCAACCTTTGTGGACCCCTTTGTATTTTGGCTGGTTAAAAGCCAGATTTAAACTGCCATATGGATCCCAGTTTATCTTGCATTTAAAATACAACCAGGTGTCCTGTTGACATGGAGTACATCCAGTGTGTGCTTTGTATTTGAATGTTGTGTACAAGGCAATATTTTTCATTGACGAGTTTTTCAACCACTACTACACAGACATGCCTTAAAGTTCTGTGCTTACTGTACACATTCAAATAATTATCTGTTAATGTATTACGGAATATTTATAGACTTTTGATTACTTTTTGGGATCTGTTGTAATAGACCTAATTGTGTACCTAATAGTAATGTTCATATTAATTCTTGAAATTAAATGCCAGTTCAAATCAGACTTTTGAGGTTATTGATTCTTCTCAATTGCACTGCCTACTGATCCATTTGGGCATTGCCGGGAGCATTCTAATGTTAGTGGACAGAAATATTGAGACCCAAATTCGACTAGTTAGATCCTTATAATAAATTGACGAGTGTTTTGTGATGCTTGCGTAGAACAGGGATTCTATGCAGTTTGGAAAATTCTGGAAATTGATTTTGGTGTATTTCAAGTCCGTATTAGTATGGAATGAGGTAGTAAAGTATGGAAATTTTTCAATTTGTCAAGAGTATTGCAACTAATTGATTTAAAAAGCACTTGATTAATATCCAGCAAGAAAATATCAGTGTCGGCTACCTTTCAATTTACAACACTCTCAGTGAGGAAATACTAGTTTTCACCTGCTTGCTTCGGTAATCCAAATGTGAACGGCGAAATGTAAAATATGCATGTTTGACATTTTGAACATGGGCGATTGATAGCCACATGGCAGGCAGACGCATTGCTGACTTGTCACAGCCAGTGGCACATACTGGCAAGAGCCAGATGGGCAATTGGCCAGAGCCGACTTAAACCACCCACATCCAACTCCAATGCCCCCCCATACACACCCAGACAGCTTTTACCATCTCTTCCCCCGCCCCAGTTCAGTCTGGAAAAGTACGGAATTTTTTAATGGAAAATGATTGAACACTGGTCATTTTAATTCAAGTAACCAAGTATTGTTACGGTTGCAATTGATTCTGATAAATTAAATTATGATAAAATAATTTACTCCTCCATGAATCACCACCTTATCATGGTGGAGGGGTTTGTGTGCCTCTATGATCCCTGGAGCTATGTTGTTAGGGTCAATTTCCCCTGGTAGGGACCCCTAAGGTATATTGGTCCTAGGTGAGTGGCCAAACTAAGTGCGGTTCATATTAATCCTTACGAAGATTAAAACCAAGGAGTACGTTACCTCGCCTGGATTGGGGAGAGAGGGGCCGGAAGTGGGAACTCGAAGGTGAGCGCCTGGTGGCCTGGCCTCTACCCATGGGGCTTGGCTGGGCACAGCCCGAAGGGGTAATATGGGATCACCCCCACTGTGGGCCTACCATCTTCAGAGGGAGCCATGGGGGTTGGGTGCAGTGTAGATGTGGTGGCAATCGAAGGCTGGGGCATCGATGGACCGATCATCAGCTACCAAAACTGGCTTTCAGCACATGGAACCTATCCTCTCTGCTGAGAAAGGAACCTGTGCTGGTGCAGGTAGAGAGACACTGACTAGATATAGTCGGGCTCACCTCGGCTTGGATTCTGGAACGAAACTCCTGGAGAGGGGCTGGACTCTATTCCAATCTGGAGTTGCCCATTGCGAGAGGTGCCGGGCAAGGGTGGGTCTGCTTATAGCCCTCTAGTTTTGTGCCAGGGCATTAGAGTTCACTCCAGTGAATGAGAGGATAGTCTCCCTTTAACTTAGAATCGGAGGAAGGGCTCTGACTTATGTGCTAACCACAGTTTGTCCATAACGAACACCACGTACAAACATAAGGATGGTCATAAGTGCACTTGGCACCAGAGCACCCAAGGCCGCAGTTTACCCGATCATTCTGTAATTGTATCATCGGATCTGCATCCGCATGTTTTGAACACTCGAGTAAAGAGAGGAGCTGAGCCGTCGACTGATCACCACCTGGTAGTGAGTTGGATTCAATGGCAGAGGAAGATGCCAGATAGCCCTGATAGACCCAAACACATAGTGCAGGTATACTGGGAGCATCTGGCAGAGGCCCCTGTCCAGGAGATCTTTACCTCACACCTCTGGCAGAACTTCATTGAGCCTGAATGGGCCATGTTCCAGGACTCCATTGCACAGCTGTGGTGTAAGGTTGTTGGTGCTTGTCACAGCAGCAATCCCCGAAACCGGTGGTAGACACCAGTGGTAAAGGGAGCTGTCAGGCTGATGAAGGAGTCCTTCCAAGTTTGGTTAGCTTGTGGAACTCCTAAAGCAGCTGACAGGTACCGGCAGGGTAAGCGGGAAGCAGCTTTGACAGTTGCTGAAGCAAAAACTTCAGTGTGGGAAGGGTTTGGTGAGGCTATGGAGAAGGACTTTCAGTCAGCCTCAAAAGGGTTCTGGCAGACTGTCAGGTGACTCGAGGGGTAGCAGGGTTTTACCAATGCTGTTTACAGCAGGGATGGAGAACTGTTGACCTCAACTAGGGATATTGTCAGGCGGTGGAAAGAATATTTTGAGGATCTTCTGAATCCCATTTATATGCCTTCTTTGGAAGAAGTAGAGATGGAAGACTCAGAGGGGGACTTGCCCATCACTAGGGCTGAGGTCACTGAAGTAGTCAAAAAAACTCTTTGGTGGTAAGGCTCGGAGGATGGATAAGATTAGCCCTGAGTTCTTGAAAGCACTTGATATAGTTGGGCTGTCTTGGCTGACACGCCTCTTCAACATTGCATGGATATTGGGGATAGTGCCTGTGGATTGGCAGACTGGGGTGGTGGCCCAGATTTTTAAGAATGGGGACCAAAGGATGTATCCCAGCTTCAGGAGGATCGCATATCTCACCCTCCCTAGTAAGGTCTATGCCGGGGTCCTGGAGAGGAGGGTCCTTTCATTGGTCTAACCTCAGATCCAGGACAAACAATGCAGATTCCATCCTGGCCGTGGAACACTGGACCAGCTCTTTACCCTCACAAGGATACTGGAGACTTCATGGGAGTTTGCTCAACCAATCTGCATGTGCTTTGTAGACTTGGAAAAGACATATGATCATGTCCCTCGGGGGATCCTGTAGGGGGTGCAGGCCATCAGGTCCCTGTATAAACGGAGCGAGAGCTTGGTTCACATTGCCAGTAGTAAGTCAGACTCACTTCTGGTGGGTGTTTGACTATGTCTGGGCTGCCCTTTTTCAATGATTCTGTTCATAACTTTTATGGACAGAATATCTAAGTGTAAACAAGGGATGGAGGGGATCCAGCTCGGGGCCTCAGGATCGCGTCTTTGCTTTTTGTGGATGATGTGGTCCTCTTGGTGTTGTCAACCGATGACCTGCAGCATGCACTATGGCAGTTTGCAGCTGAGTGTGAGGCAGCCAGGATGCGGATCAGCACCTCCAAGTCTGAGGCCATGGATCTCGACTGGAAAAAGGTGGATTGCCCTCTGGTGGGAGGTGAGTTGATGCCCCAAACGGAGATGTTTAAGTATCTCATGGTCTTGTTCATGAGTGAAGGAAGAAGGGACCGTGAGATAGACAGATGGATCGGTGCAGTGTTAGCAATAATGCGGACGCTGTACCGTTCTCTTGTGGTAAAGAGGGAGCTGAGCTGGAACGCAGAGCTTTCAATTTACCAGTCGATCTATGTTCCTACCCTCACCTATGTTCATGAGCTCTAAGTAGTGATTGAAAGAATGAGATTGCAGATACAAGCAGCACAAATGATTTTCCTCCATAGGATGTCTGGGCTCAGCCTTAGAGATAGGATGAGGAGCTCAGACATTCGGAAAGGGCCCAAAGTAGAGCTGCTGCTCCTCCATATCGAAAGGAGTCAGTTGAAGTGGTTCAGGGATCTATCTAGGATGCCTCCTGGATGGTTCCCTGGGGAGGTGTTTTGGGCATGTCCAACCGGGAGAAGGCGCCAGGGCAGACCCAGGACATGCTGGAGAGATTATATCTCTTCATGCCTTGGATTATCTCCAGCCTCTCCCCTAACAATGACCAGGATAAATTTGAAGATGGATGGATGGATGGATGGATTTTGCACTTCAGTGACCAAGCCTTTGATGACCGTTTCATGTTTTTGAAGAAAATTTTATATTTAGGGGAGGATATATTAGATGGTACTGAAGCAGATATTTGGTTGTAGAAGAATCGTAGAATAAAATATAGAATAATCTCCATTAATGTTTCCATACAAGCTGCATATGAGAACTGTACTAATTTAATCTCATAGCCAGTGCGCTGCCTCTATCTCTGTCTTTGTGCTAATGCGTTTCTTCCTTTGTGTTTCCCTGTGCCTCTGTGTGTGTCATTAACATGCAGGATGCAGGACACGTCTGGGGCCCTGTCTACTCAATATCTATTTCCCAGACACCTCCCCCAGACTGTGTCTCATTTTGCTTAGGTCCTCCCCTTTCTTTTCTGTCCTGTTATCTCTCTCTCTCTCTCTCTCTCTCTCTCTCACACACACACACACACACTTAATATTTTGTTAACGTATCCAGCAAAAACAAATTTCCCCAACACCGATTAATAATTTAATTTATAGCTTCACTAATATTTCTATAAACAAGCCTTTTCTGTATCTAGATATTACTAATACTAGATATCCTTGGTGCCTTGGTGACTCATTGGGTAGCACTGTAATCCAACACCTTTGTATATGGGAATTCAGATCCACTTCCTGCTCTATATGTGTACAGTTTGCATGTTCTCTGTCTATTACTTGTGTTTCCTCTGCCTTCCTCTGGCACTCAGATTTCTTCTTACACTTTGAAAAAATGTGCTTTAGTGGCTTGGTGACTTTTAATTGCCCATAGTGTGTTCCCTGTGCTACCTAGGGGTAGCCCCAGGCCCTATATTGGTTACAGAAGACAAATGAAGGAATTGGTGACATCCTTGAAATAGTAAAGCACTGCATGTTCTCTTCAATGTGCAATAAGTTTCAACTACAAGTAGGTGGTCTAACAAACTGCCACTGACTGGTCTTTCTCTTCAATAACCTATTGACCCTGCTTGGTAAAAGCACTCAGTAAGGTTTATACCAACTATCATTATCTCTTGAATGACATCCTGCAGGCGTTCATAGATGACTCGACTATGTGGTAACAGATCTTGATTTCCCTGCTTGTCCTTGGTGTGTGGTATCTGCTGGAGTGTGTGAGGGGGAAAAAAGCTTCCAATGGGAACACCCTGGAGAGCACCATAGGCACATATTTGGGGGCACTGTGATGGTAATGATTTTAAAGAGGGCATGGCGTGTAATGATACAGTGTGCTTCAATCTATTTACTCTTCATCATAACCTTGAAGCACAAAAACAAAGCGTCATTTGTTGCAGACAATAACTTTACCATCCCCCAAATAAAGGGTCATTTGACAAGGGGAGAATGATTGTGCTGTTATTTTCATACCATTCTCAAAGGCTATAGTGCAGTACTAGTAGAGTTAAGAAGAGCATGTCTTTATTTAGACTGAGTATAGTCTGGTGGAAAACTGAGGGACATAGACCTCAAGTCGGGATGCAGCCATGTGTCGGGTCGGCTTATTAGGTACTTTCTTGTATAGTTTATTTTTTCTGTTTTGGCTTCCTTTAGTATGTATGTATGCCTCTAAAAAGTGCAGCTTGATGTTTCATTGGTCAGCCCACCTCTTTGTCTTATTGCAAACCATCCAAGTACCCCCTGTCAGTGAGGACACAGGTCATTTTATCCAAACGCTCAGCACAATTTCACTTCTTGAATGGAGGTCTGATATTCCCAGATGGTCTCTTCTTCTTCTTCTTTTCAGTGGAATAGGATGGCCAGGCTCTTTGATTGTTTCCTAGTTTGTCAGAGCCTGACATGAATGAAGCATGAATGATTACTTTTGTTTGTATTCCAGCCAAGATTGTTTGAGTCACTTTATGTGCCATCTTCCATAAAATAAAGATCAAGATAAAGTAATATTTTTCAATTTATGTATGAATATTGTATGTACTTCTTTGAGTTATGTTATCTATAAGTAGGCCTCAGAGTTTAAACAACCTCAAGGTTTAATATGATTCTTATGAACATAATATTTCTTGGTTTCATTGAAGTGGATCTTAATAACGAAATATCATGCATTTTGTTCCATTAAATTGTTTTTTATTTAACCCCTTCTTTGTTACTTTATAATATTTTGAAGCCTACAAATTTCAGTTGTAGTGCTATGGATTATATTTAGTGAATAAGTGTTGAAATTAAGTGATTGACAGGGATTGTTATGGTGCCGTATGCCGTTTTTAATGTTTGATATTGTGTGTTTAGTTTGATTACCTATAGTTAAGTGTCTTATTTTTGGTTTAAAAAAATGGCAAAATCAGACTGATTTAAGCTTTGATTTTGGGAGTGCTGTAGAGTTATGGATCTGTCTGAAAGATCAAGGATGTCAGTTGTATAGCTGGCAAAGTATTCATGTCTGTGATAACCGAAAACTGGAGACCCAAGTACAGCTTGTGGATTTAGTAAGACATCGGGCAGACAGATAACCAAGTCAACAGGCAAAGCTCGTGCTCGTGGTCACTGAAGGAGGGAGGTCAAGAGCCGGGGAAGTCAGTCCTATGAGAAGACAATAAATGAAGGGGCTGGGCAGGGCAGAAGACACAGAATAAACTCTCTTTACACAGCATGGAGACTAACCGTACCTTTCAATGAGTGGTAAGGGAAGCAGGCTAAAATAGGTAGGCAACAGGTATAATCGCAAATTAGTTTAGCTTGTTATGTTGCATTAACATGGGAACCGTAACAATATCACCATCGGGCCCTTGAACAGAACCCTTAACCCTTATTCCTCCAGGGGTGCTGGATGCTGATTGAGCCCTGCTCTGTGACCTCCAAGCTTTCCTCATGTGTACGTGGCTTTGGACAAAACTACCTACTAAATAAATGCATGCTAATGTTCATTTAGGATTTTTTAAGTAAGAATTTTTATTAGCAAACCTATTTTATTTTTTTCATTTGCCAATCATCTCTGGCGGCTGCATAGAGATTTTGTCTGTACGTGTAAAACACGTTGTAATATATCGATTCTGCCTCTAGAGGATACAAAAACATTAAAAAATTATATTGTATCGCCACTCTCTTGATTTATTTAGCCTAATTCGTATAGGTATGTAAAAATTCTGGTATGACTGAATGGAATTAATTTAAACATCACAAGAAAATGTTATATTCCCATTGATATAAGCGAAAAGTTAAATCAAATAACGTCCAAGATGTATCCCTTAATTCTCTACTGGGTCTATATTTCCCAATTTTGTCCTCTGGGTACATCGCGAGGTCCAACTTCACTCGTAATTCGGCTAATTGAGATGTTAATTTAATGCGCGATCACAATACAACTTGCTTGACAGATCATTTTAATTGGCTTTCGGTAAATTTCAATAGAATTAAAAAGTCACACTTAATCTTTCTTTAAAAATTACATTTCCTTCATTTGATCATTTGTAAAACTTCAACCAAACAGATTTGAATAGTCAAAGGAGTTCTGCCTGCATTTTCTGTTCGACACGAACGTATATTCATATGTAGTCAAATCGTTGACCTACCTGGTGAGAAGGCGGCATGAAGAACATGCAAAGAGTTTATTTGAAAGTGAACAAAACATGCAAGGACACAGAAAGACAAGACTGGGAAAGATAAGCGAGAATACTGACCGTCGGACAAAAGCACAGGAATGTAGGGCAGAGGAAACAGGCCGGGGGACTCGCTATCAGCCCCTGAACTCATTACCGTTTCTTGTCTGTAGTCATTACAGTCATCACCTTTTTCTGTGGGCGTGTGCGATAAATCGTGGTGCTGTGACTGCAGTTCTGGAAGCATGTAAGCAAATAGTCGATAAATCTTTTTTTTTTAAGAAAACAAGTGTAAGATGGACTGTAAACAACGGTCGTATAACCAACCGTGTTGAATTATATAATTTGAAATATTTCAAATGTGAAGTTACATAATACATCGTACATGTGAAGTATGTACAGTGTGTACAGCAGCAGGAAGTGTATGACGAAGAACAGAGAGATCTTTATTGGGACAGAATCGGACACATTGAGTGTGATTAGATAGATAGATAGATAGATAGGAGTCTTTGTAGTGTTAGGGAGGGCATGTCTATTTAGACTGAGTATAGTGAGAGATATAATTCCTCAGTCAACATGCAGCAGCCTCAGATGTAGCATTGTTTCAGCTTTTCCTGCTTTCATTAATGTCTGAGCTTTACTTTTACTTATACAAAGTCTAAGTAATGGCGAACTTTATGAACACAAAATTTCAGTTTCTTTAAAAACAGATTTTCATTGCAGTAAGAGGCGGGATTCATAACTCATTTGGTTTAATCGTCGTACGTTTCTTTTGTGAATCAAGGAAAATTGTTTGAAGCTTTAATTTATAACTAAAACACGAACTAATACCGGTACTTCATATTATATGCTTGCATTCGCCAGCTGTGAGATACACCTCAGGCGGTTGTACTGAGGTTGGTTTATCAATACTAGTGTAGTAAATTAGACTATCGGTAATAAATGGATTCTGCCAGCAGATGGTGCAAAAATGTTGAAAGAATATATATATAAGCTAGTGTTTTCATTCTGTCGTCTTGCCTTTGATGCATAATTCTGCCATAATATCTCTAATATTTACAAATACTGACGCAATGGTGCTATTCCATCACACATTTCTAAGAAAAGTATGTTCCCATTATCAGTCACATAGGGTAAGAAAAGTTAAACAATATCATATTTGAATCATTAAACACTGTATAAATCATTTCCCAACTCTGGCCTTCACAGCACTCATGTGTAGGCTTGTTTATGATTAAAGCCCATCTCGTAATCAAGCTTACTGAATAAGCCGTACTATTAAAGTCAGTTACCAGAATATTTACTTGTGTTAAACAACTAAAAATGTCCGACATGTATTTATGCCGTCAAATTATTTTTGTGAATAGAATTTCATTTATTTAATCATTCATTTGTGATTTTTTAAGTGCTATAAGCCATGGATTCTTGATTAATTCAACATGTATTATAATAAACACCATTTAAACAGAAAAATTAAGATATGTTAAATTATGTAGTCAACTATTACATATATTTCTAGTAACATTTTGGCCGAACCCTACCGGTGAATTGAACTAAGCCTTCAGTTAACGTATGCGATACATTAATTGAAATATATTTTGCATTTAACAGTCCAACAGCTGTGAAAACCTAATTAGGCTAAAAACTAGCGCACAGTGTGCCGCGATAACCATGCTTGCGGAGAGCTGGCGTACTGACTTCCCGTTTTGCGTTTTGTTACGTTCATCAGAATTTTTCAGACGCACCAAAAAAGAGATATCATACGCCCCTCCAGCGCCATTCTGATTGGATGTTTGATGTACGCAAAACAAATCAAAGGCCGTGATTTGGTGTCAGGCTTATCAATTAGCACAATATTCATTGTTTTTCTTAAATATGCTTTTAATTGGTTTTCCCAGGAGCAGGGTGGGTGGAATTTATAGCCATTCGATGACGCACGTAATTAACGTTTCGCAATTGGATGGCGGCCACGTCAATCTGATCTACTAGCTCCGCCCCACTCGCGCTGTGGCTGACAAGCGGCTGGCTTCCGCCCCTTGGCTGCGGAAACCCGCTTGCGAGAGAGAGCGAACAAGACTACGGAGGCCGACCTGACGAGTGGTAGTAGTACGAGGGAGGTGGTACGCTCTATCAAACTAATAGCCAGTTAGATACATAATACCTGCATACTGAGCGGTCCGTGGAGATGGGTGACAAGGCGGGGACCAGGTAATTTTTTAAGCTTTCATTTTGCTTGTTTCGTTCCATTTTCCTTACCAAAGCGACGCATAACTGGCTAGCTAGTTACTGTCATCTCGCATGCATTAACGCAGAGCTGGAAGGGTGGAGTTGGGAGTGTTTGACTAAGCTTGTTTGTACTGCGAGCCATAACACATACCGTAAATAAATAACTACCGGGGTGATGTATCGTTATCTGGCGGACTAGTTATTCGTGAAGGGTGCGGTAAACGATGCCCGGTGAGCGAGCTAAACGCGGTGATATGTGCGCGCTGAATCGTCCTCCCGTAGGCGGCAATGTTCGCTGCTTACGACAGCTAGTACATTACAATAATTTAGTATCTACATCAAATCCTATTAGCTGCTCCGTTTTCCTGTAGTGTAATCTGCCTATAACACGGATCGGTAAAATACGTATTAGGGGTGGTCTTGCCAGGGTGTTTTGCAGCTGAAACCAACAATAACACATCAGAAGTCTTGGGTGTTTTTGTTCGTAATTTCTGATCTTGATTCCTATCTACGCTCACGGAACACCGTGCTGTCGACCACATCTAGTCAGATCAAATCGCCAAATGTCTTTATAGCTCAGTGGCTGACCAATTATTATTACTGACAACGCAGCCAGTGTCGTCGATGTGGTAGATATGACCGTATTGGTTCAGATGTCGTTTCTCACCGTTTAGTTACCATGCCATTTCGCGTGCATGTTCATACCATTCTGCACACCACACATATTTATCTGTGTTTTTGCTCAGATTTTGCAAGCATTTTTCGTAACAAGCTTATCCGTAATGTTTTTCTAATAATCTCATTTGTGATAGATCCATGTGTGTTTGTCGAAGCAACTGACATTTAAAACTTTGTGTGTGCACAGGAGGTTTTGGTCACAGGTCCAGTTGCTTAAGCTCTACCTGCTGATTCTGAATTATTTATATTAAAGTAAGTTTTAAGACTCCATTAGAACTACATATTATTAGACTGAGTTGCATCAGCATTTATCTTTCTGGAGAACTTATGCAGGCAACGATGTCTTAATTTGCAACTGGTCTTGCAATATGCTTTTGCTCTATGGCTTCATGGCATTTGTAAACCAGATGGCGGAAAACAGTTTAACCCTGGGAAGTGTCTACTTGTGTGTGTGTGTGTGTGTGTGTGTGTGTGAGAGAGAATTTTCAGATTCACTGAAGTTTGTTTTTTGCAATGTGCATTTTTTTTTGGCTGTGGAAGTGGGGAACTGTTTGTAATAAAGCAGCTCTCTGCATAGGTTGATGCTGGTATGCCACACTGTGAGGCTTTTGGAAGGGGAGTGGACAATAGAATGTATAAACCATCTCACAGTGGCTCAAGGTGTGGTATGCCTTCACATTTGGGTGACACACACACACTTGTCACTTTGGCGGGAGAGATTCTGCACACTCCTCTTCATTCTACAGATGGGCTGTCTTGGCGATATACTCTGGCGATATTTCTCTGTCGCGTCATAGCTGTGGCGGGTTTAGCACTGCTGCTGTTAGCGAGGCTGGGTTTCGCTCTGCGTATGTGTATTTACACCTTGCAGTGAAGTCCGGAATACACATTTAACTGTATTACTCCACCACTCAACTTTCTGTTCCTGCTTATTTGTATGTCCATCTGCTCATGTTTCTCGTCCTCACAGTCGTTGTGGTGGCTGCGTTTCATTTCGCAGGTGAAATCGCTGGCAGATTCAGTAGTTTTGCATGAGGCTGCAGTGAGCTAGCTGAACTGGCTATCGCTGCTCATGGGCATCCCTTCCATCCAGGGCCTTGAGTGAGGTGATGCAAAGTGACATTTGCAGGCCTGATGAGACCATTCGGGTCATTGTGGACGGAAACAGTCTGCCTTTGATACGGTTTGGGGCTGGAGTTCCTCATACCACACATTTAAGGTGGAGATTTTTTTTTTTAAAAAAGGGTACTAAGGTACCTCAAGCTATTGTATTAATTTCACATACTGCACACATAGTAGATTTAAGGTGTACTGTGACCTCGTGCTGGGGAAGAAAGATGGAAGATGGATGGATGGACAAATGGGTGGAGTGATGGGATGGATTTAGAATGTAGATATGGTTTCAGCATCACAATCTGAAAATAACAAGCAGACAAATAATGCATAACTGGAGCTACTGAGTACTTGTCAGGGTTTTCAGCCTGGTGCTCAGCTCCGTTCCCTGAAATTCTTTTGGTGAAGCTTTCTCGTCCCCCAGAATAGGAATTAAGCATATAACTGAGGGTCATTTATTGATTTATTAACCGGTACATTCCTCCAGCCTATTGTTTTAACAGGATCAGAGAATATTTGTTGATTCTTTTGTCTTACAATAACACTTTTTGGAGGACACGGATGGGGGGTGTTCTGGCTATTGTTTTTACATACTCCCAATGCTTGTCTTGTATCGCTATTCTCTAATACAGGCTTTCTCAACCAAGCCCTTGCGGACCCCTAGACGGTCCATGTTTTTGCTCTCTCAATAATGTGAACCGTCTAGGGGTCCGCAAGGACTGGGTTGAGAAACACTGCTCTAATACAGTGTTGTAATGTAGTCACGTGACTGATTGGTCCTGTGGGGCAGCCCAGGTTCCTGCATACCTGTACAGGTTGATTTAAACAAGAAACATGCAGGTAGAATGGCTATGTCAGTATGAAGGATTGGTCTCACTGAGGTCTACCCCCTGTAGGGCTGGAGGTGGCACCGTTGGAGGAGTTTGACTGCAGTGCAGTTGCAGTGGGTTGTGAAATGTAGCAGGGCTTCTAGATAGGGACCTAATGAAAAGTGATCCAAGTGCTGTAATTAGCCAGAGTCTTGGGAGTTTCTGCCCCTGTACAAGGGCCAGAGATGGGCTTTCTACCTGAGCTGTTTCGGTAGCCTGGCAACCAGTGACTACTGTTTTTCATTTAATTTTTTTTGCCTTGCCTCTGCACTGATAACGTCTTAAGTGGTCAACACCTTGACCTGTGACCCCTTTAAACTGAAGCCTGATGGCTTGTCACAATGTGGTAACTCTCTCTCTCTCTCTCTCTCTCTCTCTCTCTCTCTCTCTCTCTCTCTCGTCAAAATCTAATCCAATCCTGACTGGTTGTTTTCATAATTTTAGATAGGTTCTACTGTCACCCTCAGTTCTACAGTCTCCGAACAGTGTCCTGAAAATTTCCTGATTGATTGTTGCTCCCATTGCAAGAACACATGCATCTTGGGCCAGAAATTCCTACCTTTAAGTGCCCAAGGGTGAGTTAATTGGATCGTATATTCCCATACCTGGTGTAGCTGTATAACTAAGGAGCTGGACTTAAGTACCTGGATAGGCACTATTGTTTTACACTGAGCTAAGTACTTAACCTGAATGGCCTCAGTAAATTGTATGGCTGCCTAAATTCCCATAGTCTATAATTGCATGTGATGCCTGAGACACCAGACAGGAAACTGTAATGAGTTTCTGGGTGGGTTCATCAGTAAGTCTCCCTATGCCTCTGGCCTGTTGTGAATCAGTGCTTCCTCTCCCAACCATAACCATGGCTCTTTCTGTCCTTCGTCTTTCTATGTCCTTGCGCATTTGGTTTACTTTTATATCAGAACGTTTGCATGCTCTTCATGCTCGCTTCGCAGCCGGCAACTCAGCGATTTGACTGCATATAATAGTATAGACTTTGTATCAATTTGTGTGTCCTGACCAGCTCAGCCTTGATGCCTTTTCCCTATTCAAATCCAATATTTAGACCTTCAGGCCAGGTGAAAACCTCTTTTTTTTGTGATGGAAAGTGCTTTGTGAAGCTTGTTGAAGTGTGAACTTGACAGAGGTTGGTGCTGTTTAGGCCCAGACAAACAATCAGGCTCTGTACTGTATGTGACCTCCCCTGCCTTCTGCTCACTGTGAATTTGATAGGAACTTGGTTTTACTGCCCCATGTAACCCTTGTGCATTATCTCTAGTGTCTGCATGTGCATCTCTCTGCAAGCCTCTTCTTTCACCGTGTTTTGCCTGCACATCTCTTCCCTTGACTTTGTGAACTTTTTTTTTTTTTAAGCCCAACCCCCAGAGTGTATTTCCCTATCTGGTGGTGGGGGAACTCAAACGTCAGTATTTGAGTGTATCGGCGTCCCCCGTACATGTGTACAGGTGCGCACGAGCATGCGTGTGCAGCCGTTCCTCGAACAGAAACACTCTCACAGCCAAGACGGGAAGTGAGCGAGCAGAATAGAGGAAGTGTGACTCCAGCGTGACTGCACAAGCGCCTCCTGCCTTGACTTTTTGTCGAGGGACATTACATGACCTGCACCTTCCCCCCCCCCCACCAAAAAAACAGGTTTTTGAATTCATGTGGGCTAGCCAGTCTTTCAGTGTTTCTTTGTGAGCAGAACAGTACTATAAGGTGAACATTAAAATGCGGCTTGGGTATTTTCAGTGCTGAAATTGCTGTGCCATTACATTGTGTAGTGCTGACACAGCCATGTCACTGTAAAAACAAATGCTGAAAAAGTAGTTTATGTAAAGGCCCCACTGTCGTCCTTTAACTGCCTAATTCATCTGCAGAAAAAAAAAAAACCTAAGTGGAGCTGTATGTCTGGTGTCAAACTGCTATCATTTTGTGGGGAGCCATCAGTGTGGTAACCGCAGGAGTTGTGACATTAAGAGTCTCGGTCTCTTACAGAGGCTTAGCGTGTCGCTCGACGTTAACACGGGTGCTTCTGCCAAGCCTGAGTGGGGGGGGGGGGGGGACAGTAACATATGGACTTTGAATTTCAACTTCCTGAGTTTCTGTGAGTGTGTTTCAGTGGTTAGCAGTGTGGAGGAGGTGGCAGGGTGCACTGACTTAGCAAACCTAGTTCTCGAGGAGGGCAATGCACGGGCTGACGCGAGGGGAGTTGCGGAGATGATGAGCCTGGGCTTTCTGGGCTGACCCGTTTGGCAGGGAGACCTTCGACACAATGTGCCACTGAGAGAGCAAATGACCTTGGGAGAGGCTTGCACCAGTTAGCATGGGGGCGGGGGGGGCAAGGCCGGGTTTCCTCATGGTGGCTAGAGGAAGTGAGAGATGGCTTAGTTTGTGATTGTTCTGCAAAAGCGCAGGAAGCCCCCCCCCCCCGGTCGTTGTTATTGCATCGCATGCATTGCGTCCATGGGAGTGGCCACTGTGCGGCTTTCCCAAATCTAATCATTCACCATTTTCACCAGCTGGTTACTGCTGTTACCCATCAATCTCAACCTCTTCCTATACCCAGCTCTGTCATTATTATTATTATTATTATTATTTGCTTGCTTATTTATTAACTGCAAATAGCTACTACCCAGCAGTTTTCAGTCTCATTACACATAGTCCCATAGCTTCACCTCCATTAGTGATAACTAAGCCTGATGTCTTTTCATTCCAGCCTGCAAAATATTTAAATCTGCACTAAAACGAAATATTTACACCTGTCATCTGTTTATTATTCGTATTTTTTATGTGTAAATATCACCTGTGATTTTTAAACGGTAAACATTTTCTGTAACCTTTTTTTTTTCTTTTGGTAATTTTGAATCGAATTATCTTGAGTACTCTAGATCGGTCAGGTCTTGGTAATTGCAGTCTGTAGGGGGTGTTTCTGCCCCCACCCCCCCAATGCTGAAACACTCTGCAGATTCCAACATCTTTTCCTGGCTCGAGAAAGGGAAAAACAAGAGCGAGTACAAGAGGAAGCGGATCATTTCAGAGCCGGATTACCAGTTTACACTCTCCACACTGCCCGTGTATGTGTGTGTGGGTGTGTAATTACACATAAACTGAGATAAGAACACACATACATACATACATACATACATACATACATAGAATATACACACACACACACACACACACACACACACACACACACACACAGCATATGTAAATAATAATGTGTACGTATGCATGCATGTGCCTGTATAGTAATCTCTGAACCCTTTTGTGAAAAGGATGTCCACTTGTCACCAGCATCCGCTGAAACCCATTTAGAAATATGGCCTGTTTTTATGAATAGCAGTGTGTGACTTGGTTGCCTGGCCCCGTTCCCATCTGCTAAAGGTTTAGTTTAAATGCCTATTAAAGTCATAAATAAGCAATTTTTAATTTGTGTTTGTAATATTTCCACATTGGCCCTTCCTGGATTTCAAGCTTGTGAGCCGTCAGCTGACATCAGCGTGCTGGATCGCCGGCTGGGAGGAAGTAGGAGTGTCACCCGAGTGGGGTTTTGTTTAAGTGTTGGTGTGAGGTGTTAAATGTAGTGTTAAAGATAGAAAGGCTGGGGGTAGGATGTCAGGTGCACAGGCAGTGTCGGTCGCTAACACACACCTACGCACACCCGCATGGCTGTATAGTATTGGCAGGCTTTTTATCCATCTATTGTGTTGATTTGAATCCTCTGTTCTATGCTCTCTCACCAAGTGCAAACTGGTCGGTTTCAGTGCAGGTGACTGAAAATCACCTCCTGACAGTGTGGCTAAACCATGTTCCCAGGTTTTCAGAGGCTTTCCGTAGTTGTATGCTATCGTGGTTTGATGATTGCATGTAAAGGGCATAGAAGCAGCCAAAGTCCTGATGATGACAAAACTTCACATTCTTGAGTGAGTCAGGTAGTGGGAACGGCCCTTTCCTCATCTCACGCTCTTTCATTTATTCTGTCATGAGTGATGTATTGGAATACCAAAGGGCTTCATTGCTGTCTGTCACCCACACCCTGACTGCTGATTGTGTGTGTTTCCTCCAGGTCTTCAGTCGATTCTATACTGTGATGATAGCCTACATTCTGAATTAAATGTCCCATAATCCTGTGGGCTCTGCAAAAATTTTATCACCCCCCCATTATGTTGCCTTGCTCCTGTATTCCTGAAGTGGTTTCCATGAACAGGCCTGCTGATAGCCTGGTAACTTCCTGAAGTTAAGCACTTAAGGAACAAGGGTAAAATAGAGGACTTGGCCCCTGAGCTTTGTGCCAGAGCATGCAGGTCTTTGTGGACCGTGAGCATGCACACGCAGGAGCCTGTGATAGACTGTGCCAAGCAGAAGCTCCGCATAAGGCCAGCACATGCTGGGTAGGGGAGGCGCGACGGTCAGATGGGCCCTAGCTCTGAGATCGTACTGCTAGGAAGCAGTGATGCTGAACTGCCTTTCCGATGAATCATGTGTGTCTTTTTAAAGCAATTTCCTGGGTTCATGGATAGAGGAACCTGGTGAATATGTGTAGCTGCAGAGTTCTTTTTTTTTACTTGTATGTTGCTTGCATAAACTCTATGAAAGGCAGAGCTTCAGCTTCTGTGCGTGCGTGCACTCTACACAGATTCACAGATATCTGGGGTGATGTGCAGATCAGCATATAGGAGAGCGGTGTCTGGAAGGTTGTGGGTTCAAATCCCACGGCCAGCAGAGTAATCATATCAATCTTAACTGCACCAGGGGTGTTCGACATTGGCTGGCCCTACACTCTGACCTCAGAACTTGCTCACTGTACGTACGTGTGTGTCTTTGTGTCTTTCATGGAGGGTCACATGGGATATGTAACTACTCTATTCATCCCTGTGGTGAAATCGGGTACAACAATTCTGTTCTGTGAATCTGTCTGGCTGTCTATTAGTCACAGTCAGTAAGTATGAATGTTGGGACCATTAGCAGGGTAGATGTCAGCAAGCAGGTGTCACTGTGATTAAAGGGCTAGTGTGGTTTGCATCCCGGCATAGTTTGTGTAAAATAAACATAATTTTGCCTGCTCTGTGTTCCCATGGCAACAGGATAAAGCCCCATTTAGCTGTCATGGCAACTAAATGAAACCTATTTGGTTGCATGCCTTTTGTACTCAAGTTTTAACTTGGCTAAATGGCTTCAGAGCCGGCTGGGCTCTGATTAAGCCCGGAACGTCAGATGCCACGTTGGTGCTGACTCGTGAGAGGCCGGTACTGCCGCTGTAAAAGCCCGATCTGCGTGGGATACGGGCATCTTCCGTATGCGGGTCAGTGCTCTGGCTCAGCAGCTCCCCCATCACACCCCTAGTCCACACATCATGTTGCTGTTTGTATGTCAGTTGTAAATCAACCTTTGACATCCTGGGAAATTATCCACACCCCCGACCGCTTTCTCTGTGCCCTCCCTCCCTTCACCAACCATGACCTCAAACACAGTGTCACCAGGCTTTGTGGAAAGGCTACGGGACTCTTCAGGAGGGTAGGACAGCAGGTAGTGCAGTGATTTAAGAGCACGCCACATAGCTCAAAGTTACCTTGACTGTGGTATTTAACTTTGATTTGCTTCTGTAAAATATCCAATTGTATCAATGTGTAAAATCTGTAAGTTGCTTTTGGTAAAATCTGCCAAACAACTAAATGCGATGCAATGCACTTCCCTGTTGTGTTTGCGGCATAATTTGAAACCTTTTGAAGTGGATTACAAAAGAGTCATCTTGGAAAGGGTCAGTCGAGTTAAATTCTCCATATTGGCAAATTGGATTTATTTTTTGTTTTAAAATTTGATTACCTTCAGAAAGTATTCTTCAAAGCACTTTGTAATGACTTGATTTGATTGGCTACTCTTGGACTGAGCCGCATGGTGTCAGTTGGGCCTGCGGAGCTGGGCCACAGCTGCCAGTCCATTCGTCCAGCTGTGAAAGCGTCAGGGATGTCACGATCTGAGGCATCTTATGGAGATTTGCAACTAGTACTTTGAACTGTTGGGGGGGGGGGGGGGTTGAGCGTTAGGGATTTTTGTTTAGAAGTGGAGGCAGGGGAGTCTCTCATTAAATGTAAAATCCTGTGTCAGCTTGGCCCGTGAGCTGTTGGCCACCGGACCAAGGATTTTGATCGGTGAAGAAAAAACTTTTGATGTTATAGAGAGTCCGGTAGCCTTGGTGACGGACAGGAAGTATCTGACTTATCGTGCTCCATCTCACTGTCAGCACACCTGTTCATTTTCCTGTTGCTGTCACAGCTTTTGGTCTTGCGAATGACCCAAGATGAGAATCATAGTGTTAACTTTGTGTAACATAGTATTTATCTTGTTCTCTCACTCCCTCCGTTCACCATGCCGGCCGTCCACACCCTCCTATTTGCTTCATTCAGTCCAACTGTTCTGTCCTTTGTCCAGCCCTGTTGGACCATACGTGGGGCCGGGGGGGGGTGGTTTATTTGTATTTGTTTGTTTTGATACCTGCCCTGTAGGTAGCAGCATGCCCAGGGTGATCTTGCAGCAGCAGCCCATCGCTTCTCTGCCCTGTTTTGTCCTAAAATGGCAGTGGGACTCTGCGGTTATTAGTTTCATACGCACTGACGTTTTACCCTGGAGGAGTGTATCGTAGCGCTGTACCAAATGCCGAATGATTACCATGGAAACTCCTCCTCTTGCTTCAATTTACACATGTTCTTTCTTACAGAGTCTTCAAGAAGTCTAGCCCCAACTGCAAGGTACTAATATACTTGTTTTCACTGTGTGTGTGTGTGTGTGTGTGTGTGTGTGTGTGTGTGTGTGTGTGTGTGTGTGTGTGTGTGTGTGTGTGTG